>CAUJRU010000424.1:0-698196 GCA_963277665.1 Viscum album | reverse complement strand
TCTTCTTCTTTGACTATTTCTGTGATTCGATCTACGGAGTCTGGCATTTATCATCATATTGATCCCGAATTGATCATTTATAATTTAAAAAATCCAAGTGGAAAAATCCACCCATGAGCTTCTTTTGCACCTAGAACCTTCAGATGGAAATTTTTTCCTATGTGACATGTGATTTGTAATGGGATTTGTGCAGTTTATCTCTTGAGACACTATATTTTAGGGTCTTTCTCCCTCTCCACCTTTAGGATTGTTACGTGTACCCCCTTAGCTCAGTTCAAAAGAGGTTCCTTTTTGTATGTTAGAAAAATTATGGGGATTTTACATAACCTTCCTAGTTATAATATATCTTGGATGGAGATTTTGAAACGCTAAATTAAGTCTATATTTTTTAAGGAAGATGAGTACTTGTACTACTCTAACATGGGTATTCAATATACTAAAAATTCATTAAATTAATCATAAAGAGGATGATAATTATTTTGAAAATTTGTATAAATATTTGAAACTAATTTATGGTTACTAGTATTATTTTATATGTTTGCAGTGGATTTGAATAATCTATGGATAAATTTGAAGATATTCTGAAATACTATGAATAAGGATGGAAATTGGTTGTTAACCTATATACAAAATCATCATTTAATAGAAAGAAAGAATAAAAATATGGAGAATTCCATGAAGTATAATATAGGTATCATTTTATAGTTTTTTAGTATGAAATTATACATCATAAGGATCAGTCTCCAATATTTAAAGATCATTCATGAATTCATAAGGACAATTATTATCTATTTTTAGTGAAGATACAAATGGATTGTACATTGAGATGGTTTTGAAAGAATCTATAATAATTATTCTTGAATTAAACAAGGATCATGTGAGTCTACATTAGCATGAACCTTCTATCTAGGTACTCTCTTTTTCCATAGAAACATTAATTAACAATATTCAGGCATGATTCTTGACTCTGTAGGGTTGCAGGTTGTTTGGGTTAGAATCATTATGGTTTTGTAAATATCATTTGAATCTATATATTTGTGAACAATATCTATGTAAAAATCATGGTATTCATATAAATATAAACACCTAGAAGAATTCATGACGTTTTCTTGATAAAAATAATAATTTTTATAATTAATTTTCTTTTGAGTAAATTAAATTTGATAATTCAAATGTGTTTACTCAAATTTTAAATATCATGAATATATATTGGGTCATTTTTAAATCATTTATTTTAAAATAATAAATTAAAATTATAAAGGACCACAATATTCTCTTATTCTTTGATTTTCAAAAACATATATTTTGGAAATATATATTATTGGTGAAAGATAAGACAAATCAATTGATGCTGGAATTATTCAGCTAAAAATAAAATATCACTAAATAAATTTTTATTCAACCATTAGGATAAGAATAAAAAATTTATGAGTTAGAGAAAATATATCAAATCTGATAAGAAATTCTATGAATTCAATTTTTCTAATATTATAAAAATCCAGATTTCATAAATATAGTTGTCAAAATCCATCGATGCATGTGTTGATATTAATTGTTTATTACCACACTAGTGAGGTTTACTTCTTGTTTTAGTAGAATAAAAGATTGTTTTGAGATTTTAGTTATTAATTATAGGTCTATAATGGATTTTGAATTGGGTTAAAATAATCTCTCATGCTGATAATGAGAAGATCCTTGTCACCAGATAATGTTGTTGTATGATTTTAATAAAGCTATAGAGAATAGTTGCTTGTGGATTTATATGGGACGATGAAAAAAAGTAGAAACTAGATTATTGATACGATTGATTCACTAGAATAAATATTCATTTTAGAGGAAAAAAATATAAAGAGTACTCTGGTAAATTTACAAGATAAAACCCATTCTGAAAATTTAAGTAAGATCATGGGGTATTTGTTGGAGCCTGTAGTTTTATTTCATTCTAGTAAACATTTAAATATTTAAAAATTTTGAAAAGTAAAAATTACCAAAACAAGTGTTTCAACCATGAGAAATGAATTGAGAAGTATAAAAAATTGTTTTAGCATATCCAGACTATAATATGAATACAAAGGGATGGACCATGATTGTGTTATAAACAAGAAATCTCGTGTGATAAGGGAAATTGAAATCCTCTTAAAGATGAACAAAGGAGAATGATATATAATGTGAAGTTAATAATGTTTTTGAATTGATGAAAATAATATACTAAGGGGAAGATGAATAAAACATGTTTCTATACTAGTTCTTATGGAACCCACTAAATCAAAAGTTTGAGAAGAAAAATAATAAAGATGATTTGAGAGAGATACTAGCACTACCATTGTTATCCTTATTAGTGTGTCAAGACATTATCGTATTGAGGATATACTACATTATGGATGTTCCCAATATAACTTGTGAGGGATACTAGTCAGAAATTTTTAATTAAGAACATAGAGCTTTTGTAAAGAATAGTGACCATGTTGTATGTAATGGTTCAGAAATATAATAGTGGATTCAAAGACTCTATGTAGAGGTATAATATCTATTTTAATAATATAGTGTCATCAAAAAATATATTTTTATCGACTTCAAAATTTTCAAAGAGGTTTTCAAGACCATTCATGAGGAAAAATACTCTGGGATATGTTAAGATGATCCATTCACTTGTGTAATTTAGTGTGGTCTCACCTCTGTAATAGGGTGAGAGGGTGAAAGTTGAAAACTACCCTGATCCACATCAATTGATGAAATTATTATTAGAATAAAATCAATAAATAGATTAAAACTGAATCACAACACAGAATATGTTTCATACAATGGAGTCGACCCTAATAAAAACATAATGTATTGATTACCCATTATAATCTACATCGCATGAAATATGTGTGATTTGATAAATAAGCACATATCAACTTTAAAAAAATGATTCAAACACATAAAAAGGAAAATAATGTATAAGAAGAACTGTAATTTTTTAAAATGTTAGAAACATTTTATTCACCACATCCCTCGGGTATCTACATCGTTCCTACGCAATAATTTATATCTTATTATATTAATCAAACAAAGAAACATTTATTAAAAAATTTGAATGGGATGGTATACTATTTTATCTTATACATAGTGATTCTTATATACCTATGAGTACCCAATAATATTATAGTTTAAGGTAATTTTTTTACTTTTCGAATGATTTAAATTAGTATGGATATCTATTTATGATGAAACATAGTTATGAAAATTATAAAAATAGAAAATAATTTCAGAATTAAGTATAGAATCAACTAGGAACATGTTTATGTTCCTCTGATCAAATCATGGTGTTGAATAATTGATTAAGGAATTAATATATCATCTGAGGGATTGTGAATTGGTATTATAACTCATTTATCCTGGAAGAAGAAAATTTAATGGTTTTTATGAGAGGAGTAATCATACATAATTTTACATGGTTTAATCAACAATGAATAAGTGTAATCCCTATACTACATTCCAAGTTAATACTTTGATGACTACTACTTTTTACTAAACCAAATTCTATATAATGTGGTTACAAAGTGAACTTATAAAATATAATCTGGGAATTATACCCTTATGTCTTATATTAAAATTTTGGGATATTTTAAATTCATATAAAAATTAAAACATGATAAGACTAACACCAAATATATCAAATGATTATTTGTTAGTTATCCAAATAAAAATAACTGATATTATTTCTACAATCAAACTGATCACTAAGTGCCTACATCTAAATTTTCTAAATTCCCTAAGATTTAATTTATAAATAGAAGATTTAGTGTTATGCACAATGAACATAGAGATGTTAAATTACAAAAAATATTAAATTATCCCAAGTTGTTGGTTGCATCCATTCCGTAATGATTTTCATGAGAAGAACTGAATCAAGTTATAAACGAACCTCAATGATCTACTAGGATTCATTAAAAACTTGTGATATATAGATTCCTCATCTCTAATGATGATGTGGTAATGTTAACAACTGATGAACCAACCACACAGTAGGTTTTCATATAGTGATTAAATTCTAAGAAAATCATAAAAGTTAAATAATCTAAAATGGAATCCTTATATAGTAACCATGATTGGAATGCAGTGAATATACACAAAGGGTTGATAACTAGAGTGTAAAATAGTGTTTAATGTGTGGAAACATGACATGGATGGTAGAGTTTCTGTATATAATGAATTCCTAGTTGAAAAATGTTACAATAATATATATGGTGTTTATTATGATTAAATGTTTCTACCAATTGTGATGATGATATCAATTCAGAATTTTTTTTTCCATTGTAGTTCATTTTGATTATGTGAAATATAAAATGGTTGTAAATTATATTTTCTATTTTGGTGATTTATTTTAGGATGGGTATATAATGAAACTAAATTTTTTGATGTTCTAAATGAGATAGATAAGGTACATAAGATACAGTGGTCCATTTATTTATTGAAGCATTCTTCTCAATGTTGGAATATATGGTTTGAGGATTTACCCAAAGAGATTTATTTCATCAAGAATAGTTATTCCTCATATTTTAATATGTATATTAGTGGTGTAATTGAATCATTTCAAATATTTTATGTGGTAAAAAAATTCTTTATCTGAAATTATATCCCGACACTTCACATGATAATTGCTTACCTAGGTAAGTGTGTCTCAATGAATGATACTGGTGATGTTACCTACATACTAATTATGTTGATCTATAAATATATATCTATCTGGTTTTATGGAATCTATAAGGACACTTAAATTTATATTATGTTACATAAATGTGTCATAGAGAACTCTAGGAAGGGTTCTTTACATGTGGTACATGGCACAAATCATGGGGTGATTCAAGATCCATCTAAAAAGTTTGAAGGGATTGACCAAATTTTCTATGAATCCACCATAGGATCCGTTATATCTGATATTTTGTGTAATTTACCCCATTTCACTATTTCTACGAACGATGTGGATGGTTACTCATGTTTAGGATACATGATTCCCCCTGAATTTAAGGATTTAGTTACTTTTCATTACATTCTTTCACAATGGTTTGATGATTTTTTTATTAAAAAGACATGGATTGTTTCTAAATTTTAGGATACATGTTACCCAATACTAATATTAATTCAGTTATTATGTCATCACATTCTTTTATGTCAATTTAAATGGTCCATTAAGTAAAATTTGGTCAAGACTCACCATATTGGACATTAATTCAGAATATGGAACATAACTTCATCCTCTATAAATGGATTATGCCCAAATTTGTATAGGATCTCGAAAAAAACATTTCAAAAAACTAATCCTAATGTAAGGAAATATTATTCTCTTGTTTTGGTTGTTAATTGGCTGTGCAATTTTTCATAAAATAATTGTCTGAATTTCCATATTCACAACTGAAACAACTTACAACCTAGCATCAACTTCACTCTATAAATATGTATTTATCTCATTTTTAGGTGTTTGGATTTGAATTAAAATATTCATAGTATAGGATAAGTGGCTACATACCATTTCAAATTTCAATTGGATGAGGGAGGATACCATGCTTGGATCACCTCCAAAATGATCTTCTTTTCCTCTTCATTGTTGTAATGTTTTTTATTAATACACATATTAGTTTCTATTACATTATTCTATTTTGGTAAATTTTATTCTTATGTAATATTCATCTTTGTTATGGTAATCATGAGTAGAAATTTGAATGGGTTATACCCTTTCTAAAACATTGTGAATGTAATTCTATTTTACAATTACTACACCATCAAAGGAAGAGTAGATTTCTTAGTAATCCATCAACCTCTTATGTTATTAATTTATATAATTAAAAATAATGAACTATAATCATTTAGATAGTATGATCCATGAATTGAGTTTTAAAATTATACGAAACTAATCAATTAATTTTACAATTTACACAAAAACACATGAGGTCGAGATTTGGGTAATTGTAAGAGTACAATCCTAACTAGTAAATCAAAACCACACCCGATAAACATTTAGATTTCAAACATAATACCAAAAATAAATTCATCCTTATATTAAGAATGGATTAATTCCCTAATTTACCATTGAACATATTCTAGTATTATAATTAAAATCAAAATAGGTTGATTCCATTTCACGTTCAGAAACTAGCCTAAGGTTTATCTATATTTATCATTGTGGTAGTTTTAATTATAGTAGGGTTCAGGGATTAATAAATTATGGGATAATTATTAGTTGTATTTTTGTTTAAATTATAATTATAAATACGTAACTAATGAGTTAAATTTATATTTATTACAAAATTTGGATATTTTCTAAAAAACATCTCTTTGTTGTGCCTTTTTAACCGAGTTTCATTTCAAAAAAAACAATAAAATGAAATAATCTTCCAGCATAGTTATTCATATTTTATAAATGATAAAAAACACCATAATTTTAATTTTTGTATTTATATTATATTATTTTATTTTCAAAAGACCTTTAATAAGTTGTTTTAATAGTTTACGCTTTGAGAGATGACCTCGGTCAACCACTCTACTACACCAAAGTACCAAAAAACCACACATGATTTGAATGAACCTTTCAAATTAGAAATGTTTCTAGGCAGTTAAGTAATTATTAAATAAAATTAGACATATTTATTTTATATTTAATTTTATTATATTCTTCCCTTCTTTCTTCCTTCATTACACGATTTGATTTTTTTTCTTCTTCTTTTGATTTACTAGTATTTTTTGGACCAGCAACTCAAAAAAATAATTTTTATTATATTACGGTCCACTTTTCTTTATTTAGTTTATATTTTATTTTTGAAATGAACTAATAATGAGGCTCTTTTGGATCATGACCCTGAGATTTAAAACAACATTCAGGATTGAATCTGACATTCATAGTCTACTTGAAGTTTCAACATTAAATAAGTTGGAGAATTCAACCATTATTGAAATATTAATTTTGGAAGTAATTTAAACTCAAACATAAAAAAAATGGATGAAACAAATAATAATGAACATAATATAAAAATTATAGAATTGGATTCACTATATATTAATTATCAACAAATTCAGTTGCATACCAAATTCTCGAATCAGGCATTCAGTTAAAATATTGGTTAATTCACCTACTTCCAAAATTTCATGGGTTTTATGGTGAGGGTAAAAAAACATGGAAATGAATTTAATGTTAATTTATCAACAAATTTACCATGAAATGAATCAATAGATCAAATAAAACTATGATCATTACCATTATCACTTGATGGAACTGTTAACGAATGGATGTATTATTTTAACCTGAAGATGCATCTTGTTGAAATTAATTAAAACATGTTTTCACGTGGAGGTTTTTTCCGGTATTAAGGACCACTATAATTCAAAAATAGATATTAGGTATCATGTAATACCAAGGAAATTCAATGTATGAGTCCTATGAGTGATTCAATATGTTGTGTACAAGCTTTCTACATCACTAGGTTAGTGATATTATTATCATCCAATACTTATATGAATGCATCACACCTATGGAAAATAGAATGGAGGATGTCAAGGCGTGAGGACCATTTGCCAAAAAAAACCAATAGTCACATGTCCATTAATCAACAAGATTGCACAAAACTCTGAACAATTTGGTGATCTAGGAACACCACATGTCAGGGAGTTTGATGTTGGTGATGACATCCTACTATACAGCTCACGACTGAAGCTCATGCATTGTAAGCTACATACGATATTTTTAGGACCTTATTTTTTGTCTGATATATTCTAATATGGGTAAGTGGTGATAACATGAGAGGATAGTGTAAGGATCTTAACAAATAAATAGAAATGTTTGAAAAATTACGTTGGATTAATTCCCACCCTTGTAGTTATCTTCATCAAACTACATGTCCCCATAAACAATTGATAATATCATGCTCTTCCTAACTGTTTCACTTTTATATTGTTTTTCTATTTAAAATTGTAAATTTCATACTCAAGAATCATCCCATATTATCACATTTATTATAATAAAATAATTTATGTGTGGGGGAGGGGACCAAATTTTGGGGAAGTTATTTAGTATTTTCATTTTTGTGTTTTGTGTGTTTTTTAAATTATGTTGTTTGTTAAAATTTTAAAAAAAATAAAAAACCAAAAAAAAAACAAATCAACAAAAAATCATATCATGTATATTTCCCATTTAGATATGAAATATATAGAAAATGAATGTTTTCAATATTCATCGGTGGCATGATAAGCATGAAATATTTCTTCATACAAGGGGCGATGTTTATAAAAATTGAAGTCGTTCATAATATGATTTGTTGTGTAATTATAAAACGTTTTAGATGTTAAAACTATTATTTTTTGTATTTATTCATGGTAAATTGTGTCATTGATTTTCCCACACAACATTTAACTCAACCATGATTTTAGAATTTTTCCACCTCAATTGAAGTCATAACCATGTTAGGTAAAAAATAATCTTATATCATTGGTTAATCTATATGTTTCATTCTCTTCCGATCAGTTTCATTACATTACCAAATTTACCAATGAATGTGTACATGTTTACAAAAAAATTTATTCCCTAGTAAAATGTAAAATCAAAATAAATCAAGGTAAGAACAAAAATATATAGCTTGTGTTTTGGGTAGGTCAAAACCGTCCCTCCCTCAACCTATGATCTTATTATAACTATTACAATCAGTGTTGTGAGGAGATCAAACAAGGTTTGAAAGACAAGTATTACATCTGTTCCATGTAAATCTATTTAAAAAATAAAAAAATTTATATTAGGTGAGTGATGAAATGGACAAATGTAGAGATATCTCAGGTGGGAGCATATGTTTTTAATTTTTGGAACACATAAATATTTTGGTATTGAAATATAATAGTTTAAGAATATATCAAAATTCTATTGAATTAAAATATATAATAATAAGTTTTTTTCTTTATCTAAATATACTGAATAATGGGTGGAGATATCAGCTTGAGATGGTTGTCACACACACATGTGGTGAATTAATGGCATGGTGGACCCATAATTTTTTTTCTATGTTTAGTGTCATAAATCTCATTATATTTTATTCTAATATAAGTTATGAGGCAATTTCATTTATATTTATTGATATTTTCTCTTTATGGAAATCTGAATTCTGACTTTTCTTATATTTCTGATGTGTATTGAGAAATATGAACATTCGTATCATGTAACTATTTTTTTGGAACACATGACATGAGGTAATTACCATGAGTGAAAAAGGATAACTATGTGGAAGTCAATAAAACCCAATTTTATTAAATATTTTTTTGATAATAAATGACAAAATTCACTCACATTGTTTTAAAATGATTATTTATAAAATATTTGGTATTTGATCATTCATTTGATGATTTGAGGTAAATTCCATTTTTTATCATTTAAATTCCCAATATAATTTCAAACACATATATTTTTATTTTAATTATTTGAATATAAAATGTTTTACATGTGGTACTGACTTAATAGGCTACAACTTTTATTCAATATATATGAGATAAATCCCCAACTTTATTAGCGTAAATGGCCCATGAAGTCAAAGTTGGGATGAAATATCTATATTGGACATAAATTTACTATTGGGGCTATAAACACTTTATAATTTCATGGATTGTGCCGAAATTTAGATATTATATCCACTACCAAAAATTTGAAGAACTGATATATCTTGAAGTTAACCAAATTCATTCGTTTTGGTGTTTAATAAGGTGGTGCATTTTGGCTTAAAATATTTGGTTGTATTTCCCCATTCACACTTGAAAACACTTGTATCCTAGCCTCACATGCACTCTAAAAATAATTATTCTTATCATTTGAAGTATTTCAGACGTGAATTGGGATATTTGGATCAGATTATAAGTGTTTGCATACCATTTAAATAACCAATTAGAGGATGGAAGCTGCCATGTAAGGATCTTGCCCAAAATGCCCTTCTTTTCCACTTCATTGTTTTAATGTTTTTTTTATTTCAATAAAATTCATAGTTTATCATCCATTTATTTTGCTTCTATCAATTTTATTCTTATTTTATCATCATATTTGATATGTAAATCAAGAGAATAAATGAAATTTGGTTATACCCTTTCAAAAACATTGATAATGTAATTCGTTTCTACGATGATGAAACATCTCGTTGAATAGTACTTTTCTTAGTAAATGATCAACGCATTATGTTATTAATATATTTATTTTGAATACATAAGATACTTCAATTCACATAATATAATCCATGTATTGGTTTTTTAAATTAATTTAAACTAATAATAAAATTGAACAACTTGTACAAAAACACAAGAGGTCAAGATTTGATTAAATTGTGAGAGTAAAAACATACTCGGTAAAAAACCACACATGATAAATTTTTAGAGTTAGAATATAATCCATAAACTCAATTCATCTTTATTTCTAAACTGATTTTATTCCCTAATTTACCACTAACAATAATCTATCAGTTGAACGACAATCAGAGTAGGGTGTTGTGATTGTATGTTCTGATGTTGGACTAGGTTTTACCACCTTTCATCCATGTGGTAAAGATAATTCTCATATGGTTAAGGGATTAAAAAATAAGGTATCTTAATTAAGTGGATGCTAATTTAAATTATAATGAATAATAGGTTGCTGAATAGGTTGAGTCAGATCGATTATAAATTTTAAATTCGTTCTAAAAAACTTCTTCTCATTGTGTTTTATTAATCATATTTCATTTAAAAAAATGTAATATTCTTGTACCATACTTATTGTTATTTTATAAATTATAAAATAACCAATGATTTTAATTATTGTGTTTTTATTATATCACATTATTTTCAAAATCCATTTAATAAGTGGTTCTAATTATTTCCACTTGGAAAGCGGACCTTGGTCTGCCAATCTTACGCACCTAAGTACCCAAAACCACTAATTATTTGAAAGAACCCATGATAGAACCTTTTAGGATTCATATGTATCGTTTTTATGATATGATTATAAATCCACACAGTTCATTTCATTCATAAAATTTAAACTTCTTGTGGAAAATATATATATGTGGGAACTTGGGCACCATGTATCATGCTCGAGCTTTAAGAGGGGGTCCTATGTTTCATTATTATGAATGGAATTTGAGTCAATATAGTATGTTTTTCTACTTTACCCATTGAAATATGAGAATGAATCATAAACCCATGGTATATATTAGGACCCAAGAGTAATAATGCCTAAGATATTGAGGGACATACATGAAGGTGGAGACCCATTAGAGACATGGCATTAGGAAACTATCCTATATGTCTATATTATAGAAGGAATAATATTTCTCATATTTTAGTTGGTGGTATGACTTAATGTGTAGACTATCCATGCTTTTAATCTCTCATTACATTTTCCTGATATTTCTTGAATGTCTTCCTAACATATCCTGGTTTTCTTCTTGAGATGTTCTGACTATCTTCTTGATCGGTTTATGGGTTTTTTTACATTTTCAAGGATGTTTGGGCATTTCCCGGATTCTTAGAGGACATAACAAAAGAAAATCATATAATACATTTTCCATATATGGATCTCATCTCATGATATTGATATCATGTCTATAGGATTCAACAAGACGTGGATGGCATGCCTGGAGGACATCACAATACCTAGATGAAATGTCTGATGGGCATCACATGAATTGGGTGACATTACCTAAGGGTGTATCATTACCTATATAGAATTATTTTAGGATTTCTCATGAATGTTTTGATGTGTATGGATAACATTTCAAGCCCTCAGTGATATGTTTAAAGGACTCCTCCTAAATTTTGAGACATGCCCTAAGGAAACCACCTGACATGGGAAACATCTCCATAGGACTCTGGAAAACATGATTGACATATCTAGAGGGTGTTGAAAGACTTGGTTGAAACATTATATCGAAATAAAATGACCAAGATTTCAATTAAATTGGGTGTCAAATGAATTGGTTGACACATCTAGAGGACACCACATGATCGTTATTTAATGTAAGAAGTGTGTTTCATGACATCGGTGAAAAGTTTTGATGTTATGAAATGATCTAGTTTGGCATTGAGAAGTGCATGAAGTTCATAATATCAATCTTCTCATAAGTATTCCTTCATTTTTAGTATTTATTATTCTTTAATTGATATGTTCCTCATGAGTTGTCAAGTATTAACATAGGTTTCACATGATCCATTCAACATATGAAAAGTCATTTACATGATTTGGCTACCCCATCACATGACCATATCAAAATCTATAGAGTGATGACACAAAGAACATATACATGATGTGGGATCCTTATGGTTGTTCCCTAAATCTAACTAGGTGGAAGACAATTGAAATCGTTTGACTTTCTTCATTGAGAATTCCACTCATGAATTCATGGGTAGTAGTTTCCATCATAACATTGTGTGTGTCTATTATAATTTTTTTAAAAGGGGGAAGAATTTATCGGCCTCAATACCTCGTTATATGATGCATTTCATGGTTCATATACCACATATATAATCTATAATTAGGGGAGGTATTTATGAATCACATGATTCACATGATTGTTTAGTGGGTTATCCATGGAGATGCATGATAGTTGTGACCATGATGGCATTCCTCCATTTCTATGATTATTTGATCCTAACCAATATAATGGATTTATTCAAAGCATGTTGACATGTCAAAGAGACCTCACAAGGATAGGTCGACATGTCTAGGTGTCTTCACGAGATCAAGACACTCATGGAAAAGATTTTTTATGATATAAGAAGACTTATCTAAGTTCTTTCACGAGACTAAGGAATCTTATCAAATGGGTCTCCATTGAATCAAGCTTACATGTCAATGGTACTTCACATGATACAATGTACGTAACCCATTTTTCATAAATAACAATGTAACATATCTTTGATGGAATTTTCCACATTTTATTATTTTATTTCCTTCTACACTTTACAAGGATAGGGGATCTCATGATGGCATTCAAGCATTTTCATGGATGGTTACTCTACATTCCTATAATGATTTGTGTGATCAATGATGGGTCTTGTGAGGATGTTCATTCATTATCATAGGTAATTCATCCATATTTATGTAAATATGTTGGAAAATCACATAATTGATGGACATATCCTAGGTTATTCACATAGTTAATGTGACATGCCAACATACTCTCACATGAAAAGGTCCATATTATACTAAGGGGATTCATGAGGTCTTGGGAGTCACACAATAACATCACATAAATATCAATGTGACACTCCATCACATGATTATTTAAACTTTATTTGCCTATATTTTATAAGGGAATTTTGATAATTGTTTAGAATCTCTCGGCTGACAAGTATCATGATCATAATATCATGTATATAAGTGATTTCATGACCATTAGCGCTTGTAAGGTTTCATTCACATATAAAATATGATTCATCATTGGGGTGTCATAGAGGATTTTCCAAATCATTAGGAAGTCAGATAAAGATCATGATTCATTTAAATGACCCTCCGAAAATCATGTTATTACATTTCCTTGTGGTGGTTATGTGATCTATGTGGTTTGGCTTCCCCCCGCCCAATTATTTTGCAGAGAAAACAAAACCCATACTTTTAGTATTAAATAAATTATAAATTTGTTGATTCTCATCTGCGAGTAATAAACAATCACTTATGTTATAAGTACTACCAATAGATACCAATATCATCATATGGAGAGTAACTATCTTATTTTAAAGGATAGCATTATGTAATTTATAATAACAAATGATATTTTATTAGTCTTTTGGGGTGATCATGATATATGAGTAAAGGGTTACACAGAGGCTAGTTTCCAATTTGATAGAGATAACATGATGTATTAAATTTGTATTTTTATTCATTGAAGTGGTGGAGAAAAAAATTAGAAGATTTACAAATAAGACAACATGGGGAATCTATAACAAATGTAGAGTACATAGTTTCATTAGATGCCATAAAGGAATATATTTCAATCAGGAATTTCAAATCTGAACAATAGGTGCTTTCTAGCATCGGGGGATCAATAAATCATTATTGTGAAAAGAATGGAGATATTTTTAAGGAAAAGGAACCTTAGTCTCAAAAAAGAACTAAATACATTTTTTTGGAATAAAACTATTTTATATAAGATATCATTAATACTATAAATTTAAATATCATATCGGTTGATATAGATGATAATGTAGCATATTAATTAACTATACTGTTATCATAATTGATAAATGATTATTATAGAGAGTCTCTAGTTATTGGATAAATTTGATATTTTTTTAATGGTTTCATAATATAATATGTTATTATAATAATGGAAATATATATTTATCATTCATTTTTGTGTGACAATGATCGAGATCATCTTGATATCATTGCGCACCATGAGCTTTTTTGTCCTTTTTTACGCATGAAAAAGAGAATTTATTCTTAAGATGACTTCAAGATCTGGAGTGCTGTTGAGGAAGGAATTTAGGCTTGAAGAAACTATTGATCTTGGGAGTATGATACCCATAGTGGGACATGGTGGATGGATGGCAGAAATTGATGGCATAATGATGGGTTTCAGTCCATTAGGGGCCATGACCAGGAGAAGAAGGTGATGTGCGGCTGTCCTATGAAACTCTGATGGTGGGGATGGTAATAATATATGGATTCATAGTGAACTGAATGGAAGTTCCCTATGGGGGTTTCCATAGAGTTGGTGGCATTGTGATGAGTTGTCTGGGGGATTTCTATGGAGGTAGGTCTTACAATCTCTATGTGTGGGGATGTTTGGAGCCGGTAGGACTTGTGATAAGAACTTTTATAATCAATGGAGCGATGGTAGGGGACATTGGATCTCAGTGGATGGCTATCTAGCTATGTCATAAATCATGATGAACCAGGGTCTTCGATAGGGGTTTTCATTGTGGCCACACCCTATTTTTTGTCCCGATTGTGGAATGTAACATTGTGCCAACAAAAATGGAGTGATGATATAGATGATGCGGTGAATAATATCTTACCGATGAAGATGATATCTTGCTGGCAGCGAGCTGGACTGGTGGGCAGACAACGTCCTCAGGTCATGGGGTATTAGTCGTTGTCCACTTTTTTGTTGGTACAAGCTGTCTCACATGGGGATGTCGACATGCATATTTTTTGGTGATGAATAATATGTGTGTGGGGTTTAATGTCTGGTAGTTGTGTTACTATAAAAGTAGGGGTGGGTTGTGGCCCATTTACCTTTGATTGTAGATTGGGTGTTGTGGGTGTTCTTGATTTGGATTTGGGCCTATGTGCCAATTTTTTGTGGTCAGAAGACCATGTTCATCATGTGTGGCCTTGTCATTTCTCTAATTTGGTCGTAATTTTTTTATACCACGTGTTTGGTTGTCACATTTCGGGATTTTAATTTTCATTATATTTTTTATGGCTGATTACACTCGGACCTAAACATTCCTTATACATTAAAACCCCCTCCAAAATTGTGACATTGAGTTGTACCTAATCTATGTTCACCACATAATATAATGTGTGATGATAATATATTATTATTGTTATTATAAAGATAATATTTTACCTATTCTGTGAAACTACCAGATTATAATACCAGATAATCTATTACAATATGTAAACACTATATCCCCAAATATAATATAATTCACATTCTATTATCTCATCATTACAATATTAAAAAAAAATAATGTTATTAAAGCATATGTTTTAATGAAATTTTCCTAAATTATATAGTTGAATTTGATTATATGGATATCATCTTTGGATTCAGCATGTCAAAATTATTATTGGGTGAATTTTTGAGATTTTTCTGAAACGGTTGATTTTCAGGTGAATCTTTAAAATATTGTTTTAATTTAAATTGTAACTGAAATGAAATAATTATGAAATAAGCATGATTTAAAAATATTTGAATCATTTTTATCAACTATAAATTCATCTAAGTAGTAAAATAAATCATTTCAAAAAATATTTAATAATAGAAATCTATACTTGACTCCTAGGATCCTAATAAATATTTTATTTTAAAAAAATAACTAGTCAGGATATTTACCTTTAATTAAGTATCAACAAGATTAAATTTGGTTATTTATTTTATTTAATGTAAAAACTCCTATTTATTTTATAACAAACCAATAAAGGTTATAAGAATCAATACTATATATTATTTTCATGTAAATTCATTATCATAAATAAAATTATATTTTAAAATAAACTTTTTTTGTTTCATTAAGTGTACTCTATTATAATAAATTTGAATCAAGTATAGTAATTAAATAACATATATAGGTTTTAATATTATAAATAATTATTTTAAAAAAATTAATATTTTTAATTTCATTTTTATTCATGGAAATGAGTCATCATGGAAAAATTTAAGCATCTGGACAAATGTTAAAAAGGTTAAAGTGGGGTGTTAGACTAAGGGATAAGAATTTAAATAACATAAAAACATATCCCAGATTGGTTGGTTAGAGGGATTTTATCACTTCATTATCCAATATTATAAATTTAGATAATTTGGTTCAACATTCTTTGAATATTACATTTATTTTATTTTAAATTTTTAGTGTATTTACAAAAGTGACATCCCTCTCACTTATAAAAGGAGATTGTCGCCATGTCATTTATAACCAAAAGTTAAACATCTTATCTCTACCAAGACATATACAAATTTATCCCCATCTCTCTTTCTCATTTACTATAGGTTTTTATCTTACCAAAAGTCTAATTAATGAATTCTTATAGAGTGATCCAAATGAAGATATCCACGAAGAGGTGGTTTGAGCATGTTTGAGAAAGTATAACTCCATCGTATGTGTTTGTTTCATAATACCATTATTATTCAAGATTGTTTATGTTTACATTTACATTGGTGGAATTACGTTACATTTATCTCATAAACCTAATCTATTTCCATATCCTTTTTTATATATGGGGTTTCCATGTCAATTTTTAATTTTTCCTCTCTTGGGCACTCGAATAAACGGAAAGAATGTTTATAAGAAAAGGAGACCATAATTATTCATTTCATTTATTGGGAATCACTATATTTAATTCATATATTCTTTATATAATTTCAATTATATTTTTCTCTGACCTTCTATGATTATCAGAGATCATTCTCTACTAATTTTAACTTTCTTTACAAATGTTTAGAAAGGATTTTTTATAATGTTTTCCATATGAAAAAGTTTTTACTATATTTTATTAAATATGAAAAATTGTTTTGTATTTCCAAAATGGATATATGTTTCAGTAGTCATGAAAATTATTCACTAATAATATTACGTTTCATGTGTTTGGGTTTTTCATAGATAATTCAATTCCCATTATTTCTGGGAATTTTTCATTTTTAAAATATACATAAAATTAAATTTTTACTTATTACAGAGATATTTTCCATTATCATTATAAAGGACTTTTCCATCTACGTCAATATCCTTGATAGTTTCTTATACTTCAATGAGGATATATTCTAATGGTACCATCCTGTATATTTCTCAAAATAGATTATTATAAATTTATTCATTTTATTAACTTGGAAATATGGACTTCCTATATACATGATACAAAGTGAATTGTATTATTACTAATTCATATTGATTGTGAATAATATTATTAATTCAATATATGATGAATTAATTATACATTTTTGGTGATGGGTGGGTCCTAGAATTAAATTTCAACTCAATGTATCAGTATATCTCCTGATCCAATTTTTTTTTATAGTTGGTGTGTGTCACCCTATATTAAAATGTCTAGGAAGTGAGCTTCCATTATATGAAACCACTCATAGGGACCTTTGAATTAATTAATGGTAGCTTCCATCCATTTAATACAATACTTCATTATGAAATATATTATTATAGTCTATATGATTTCTATGTTATTATAATCCATGGATATATTCCATGCCCAAAATATTGATTATATGGAATATTTATAATTTATTTATCCCATCACATTTTTTATTATTTAGGAAGTCATGATACCTTTAATTTTATGGAACCACTCATAGGGTATTTGAGTTCACCATTTACTATTTCCTTTACCAAGAGTACAAAAATGGGCCCTTTGAATGAATTTAAGGTTGTACTAAAATGAATAGTAATATTTTCATGATCTTTATAATAATTTTCTTCATGTTTCAAATGTATTATGACAATAAATTATGTATCTAATCTCAAAAACCTACTAAACAATTCAATCATGTTTGATGCTATCTCTTTTGTATTGTAGAAATGTAAATTATTAACAACCGGCTCATGGTTACTGAGGTTAAGGTTGTTACAAGTGTTAATGTTGTGTTTTATATTATTTAGGGAGATTTTTTGAAAAAGATGTATTATTGAAATTATGATTTTTTATGTATATTACTGTAGACGCCGGAAAAGTCCGTTGTTCCCAAACGAAGCTCCGGATGCGGAAAGCGAAGTGATATTTGGAGTCAGAGGCACGTTCCGGAGGGCCCGGAGGACTTGTGCGAAATTTCAGAGGCTAGCGCGCAAAGTTGAGTCGCGGCGCGCAATCCTCCTGGGATGCACGCAATGCGCTGGGCCGGCGCGCTATTGTGCGCGCCGATGACCTGCGCGGCGCCTTTGCGCGCCGGGTCCTGATTTCGCGCCCGCGAAGGGAATTCCGCGCCCGAGACCGGATTCCGCGCCCGGGGTGGCCTATAAATATAAGGCGACCCCCGACGTTTTGAAGGTTGCCAGAATCCGAAGCGTCGCTCGTTCGCGCAATCCAACCCCTTCCGCGCGCAATGCTGATCTTCAGGTAACCTCCTTTCTTTCGCGCAATAGAGCCTTGGGGTCCGCCTTCGCGCGCAATCCCCTTGGCTCCTTTCCTTTGAATAAATTTCAACCCGAAGGCCTTTGCGCGCAAAAGAACCCTCTTGCGCGCAATTGCCCCCCGGGTGCGCGCAATCCAGCCCGATTGCGCGCACCCCCCATTTTCAAAGTGGCCATTCGTTAGAGAATGAGCCGTTGCCCCCGCGCGCTACCCGAAGCCCGGTGCGCGCAATCCCAATCATCCGCGCACGAAGCGCTGGCCCAATTGCGCGCCAGCCCGCCATTTTGCGCGCCGACCCGCGGTTTTGCGCGCAAAGCTCCTCTTTTGCGCGCAATCCGCCAGGGTCGCCTCCCTTGACCCCCTGAGGGTACCCGCCTGCGTGGCGCCCGATGATCCTCATCCTGGGTGCCCGCACCGTGCGCTGTCTTCCCGTGCGGCCTTCCAGGCTCGTGCGAAGTGACACGGACCCATCGGCGGCAATCATTCGTCCAGCATGACGTTAAAACTGCATATTCGTCCAGCATGACGTTAAAACTGCATATTCGTCCAGCATGACATTAAACTGCATATTCGTCCAGCATGACGTTAAACTGCGCATTCGTCCCGCATGACGTTAAACTGCCCATACGTCCAGCATGACGTTAAACTGCACATCCGTCCAAGCTGCACGACGCTAAACTGCCTAGCCCCCATCGTCCGCGCTGCAAGACGTTAAACTGCCAAGTGTTTCGTCCTCAACACACGACGTTAAACTGTGCTTCGTCCGGCAAGACGTTAAACCGTCCGCTTCGTCCTCAACACACGACGTTAAACTGTACTTCGTCTAGCAAGACGCTAAACCGTCCGCATCATCCGATCCCGTGCTCCGCACGCAGGGTCTCCCCCGGTTTGGATGTGGCCCCCACCCGCTCGTCTCTGCAGGGATGTCGGGATTGTCCCTCTTTTGGGACGATTTAATGGGAGTGGCTTTTCCCTACGGGGGCAGGGTATTACAAACCCCTAGTTTCTCGTGGGAGGCTGCACATGTGTATCTCCATTGCGCCTCCCCACTGCCGAAGCCAGTAGAGGGTATGACTGGGATCGAGGTGTCTTCTGCTTTCGGTCCAAGTCCCTTCCAACTGAGTTTTGCCGCATCCGGGCTGCCCCAAGTGCGTAAGTCCTGACAGAATGAACTACGAGGACTTTGATCCCTGTCTTCTATACAGGGTACGTAGGAAGCCTCCCAGAGGTTCAAGCCCGCCACCTGGTCGTCCTGGTCGTATTTACGTCGGTTCGTCCATCAGTGGACCCCTCCAGGGTTCACGCTTGCGTCGATTCACCTATGAATCCGCCCCTGTGGGAGACTGCCCGTGTGTATCTCCACTGTGCCTCCCCACAGCCCCTTTCTCCGTTTCTCCTTTTATCGTCCAGCATGACGTGAAACTGTGATCCACCCGGCCGTTCCATCCCCCTCTGTGCGAGGTGGTTCGGTTCAATCCTCCGCCCGGCGGCCTCGATCTCTCTGTGAGTCGGCTTGCCGACGTCCAGCATGACGTTAAACTGTATACCCGAACTACGTTGACTTTGATCCGTGCTAACGCGCGGTACGTAGGAAGCCCCTACGGGGTCCAAGCTCTTCACTCCATCATTCATCCTGATCCTTACCCGGGCCGCCACATCCCGGTGGGGTCATGCCACTTCACTCCACTCCACGTTACTTGGGAATCCGCCCATGCGTTGGCCCCAGCGTCGGAGGTTCCCCGCAAGGGGTTCTGTTATCTGATCCACTTTTCGTGTTGATCGGTCCAATGTCGTCCCCGCTGGACGTTAAACTCGCGGCGTACCCCGTGTTAAACATGGGAAGCTGAGGAAAACCTCAGGGGACACAGTTCCTCGCACCCAGTGCGGGATGCCTCAGGTCATCATGCCTTCGAGAAGCCCTATTAGGGACGGAAGACAGACGTGCAGAGCCGCAGTGTTACGCCCCCAGCACCCAGAGCCACCCGGCCTTCTCACCGCAGGTTGCTGCCCCGACCAGACTCCTTGGAGCGTCCGGGCGGAAGCAGTGTAATTAACCGGTGTCCATGAAGATATGGCGCCGGGAACGAGATTCAAGAACATTCTTAAGTCTATGAGGGAGACCCGGATTAGGCGACGAGTTCCGAGGAGACGTCCAAGGAAGGAGGAGCCGACATCCCATCATCCCGGTTTCGATCAAGGAGCAGACGCCCCTGAATAAGGGACGAATGCCGCCCGCCCTTGGAAAGCGGGACTGCGGGACCACAAGCCGTGTTCCCATCCCCTCGGGTTGACGGGTGCACGCGCGAACGCGTCCTGGCGGAACAGCGTAACCCGACGCACATCCGCACCGAAACAGAAAAATGGTGAACCCGACGTGAATCTCTTCTCCTCGATACGAAGACCGATGGCTTTCAGAGGTGTTGGAAGACCGGCATGTTGCCCGGCCAAGCATTCAGTCTTACCAGCCAGGGGCTGGGGAAGTGAAATCGGGCACTCCGTCTCGCAACGTCGAGGGCCTGGGTTCCCCCCACGGAAGGCGTCGTGGCGCTAATGGTTGGTTGTCGATTCCTTCTTCCTGTCAGTGTTAATGGGTTCTTCTCCCTGCTTTCAGAAATCAGGTCGCCCGATCCAGTGCCCGATCGCCACCCGCCCACTGGCGCAGGGATAGGGGAAACACCGACGCGGCTACTCCGCGCGGTCCTGCCCGTTCCACAGTCGTCCCAGCAGCCGCAATTGCGGGACGACCACGCCCTCTCTCCCCCTCGGAGGTCATCCATAGAAGGGTGATCAACACCCTGGTGCGGAGATACGAGGAAGAGGGAGTCATCCCCACTAGGGAAATGGATCGCCTAGACCTTGAGGGGGCTGCGCCTCGCCACCACCGCCGCCCCCGAGGGCCGCGCAGGGAGGCACCGCTGCCTACCTCAACGTCCAATCGCTTCGGGAGTTTATCCCCGGAGCGCTCTGACAGTTCCCTTCCCTATGCGGATGAGGTGGAAGATGCCCGGGATCACCCTATCCGGGATTCGCTCCAGGGATCTACGGTAAGGACTCCCGCCAGGCCACGGCGACACCGCCGCCAGGCCTCTCCAGTCGAAGAGCGGGCTCTCCACCTGCCCGCGCCGCTCATCCCGACTCGTCTGTCTCGACGCCAACGTCGGGCACGAGCGGAAGAGGATGCCCACCTTGGGGCTCTAGCAACAGCGGCCGCATTGGCCCAAGCCACTGCTGGCTCCAGTCGCCAGGCCTCTGCGCATCCTGAGCAGGGGAACTCCTATGCCCGACCTGGATCAAGGCCCCGACCGCCCCAAAGGCAGGTTGGGTCGACTCTCCCGGTTGCTGGCACTGGCAGTAGCCACCGCGGACCACCTCGCGGTAGCGCTATTCACCGGCAGGATCTACTCTGTGTGGCCGATCCAGGAGGCATGGGTCATCCCACCTTCCGATCCCGGCCCGGAGGCCTGCCCGGAATCATCTCTCCCCGCGTCCCCTTTGATATCTGTCCCGGTGCCCCTCGCACCTTGGTTCCCAGTCCTCTTGGCCCCAGCACCAGTGCGGCCGGAGGACGCCAGGACAGAGATCAGCCCTGCCCCGAAGAACCACCCAGGGGCAGGAAGGCAAGGCGTCGACGCCGAGGGAAGAATGTTACGGAATTCCGGACAGAGATCCGACCGGTTTGATTCTCTGACTCAGAGGCGGAGTACGATTCGGCGACAGAGCCCCTTCCCCAATCCCGCCAGTCAAGGGCAGGGGTAGGAATGCGGCACGTCAGCCTCGTGCTCCCCGAGAGCGAGATCGATGTGATCCCCGCTTCTCTCCGAAGGTATATCCGGAGTAACGAGGGCCTGGTAGACCCCCAAGGATCAAGCTTGCGGTTGGTACCGGCCCCTCCGGAAGTGCCTTCCGTCTCGATCGGAGAAGCCATAGACTTTTTCTGGGGACCGACGGTCGAACCACGATTTGGTGCGCCCTCGGCGAGCACCGATGCTATGGCAGGATGTTCGCTCGCCGGCCCGTCCTATCGTGATGTGGTAGCCAGGGCACCGCCACCCTCAGAGGGCGGCCCGGGATATGGAGGCCAATCGGCCTGCTCGCCGTATTCACCGCCGGCCAGCCCGTCAGCCCGGCGGCCCGCCTCGGCACCACTACCAGTTCCCCGTCCATTCCCAGCCATGGAAGAGGACCAAGGAGATCTGGGTCCCGAGTTTGAGTCGTGGAGCTTCTGGACCGTCCTTGCAGAGGGCCACTTCCATGAGAAGTTTTGGCCAGTCGCAGGACCGGGCTTTGATGCACCCGAATCGCTCACCCCGGATGAGTTCGAATGCTTCCGCCGAACTCTCTGGGAGACTCGCTCCTGTCTTCGCCGCCTACAAATGCCATACCCCGGGAGTCAAGCGCACCAGGAGGATATTGGTGAGCAGTGCCGTCAAATTGACCTGGCCATGCTCCCCGCGGTTCGGCACCCCGGGTCATTTGAGCACCACGAGGCCCTCCAACAACGATGCGTTGAGTGTTTTCAAGTACTCCGCAAAGTTATCGAGGAAGCCACTCCCCACGTGTATATCCGTGGATGGGGGCAGTACGCTGCCCTACGCTTCAGTGTGATCCGCCGACAGCCCGATTCGCTGGGTGGCCCTGAGGGTATATCCCCAGGGACAGGAACAGTCAATATGGATGACCTGTCGGGAGAGGGGAACGACTTGGAACTTCTCGACGGGGGCTTCCCCCCCGAAGACAAGCCGTCGTCAAATCCATCGGTGAGAGTTACTTGTCATCAGAGGAACCTCCTGGGGCTCCCCGCACCCACTGAAGCACTGACGTTGAGCCGAAACGTCAGCAAAGGAAAAGAGCACAGCGAGGCTATAAAGCCCGCCGACCCATCTGCCTCCATGCAGAGGGCAGAGGAGGATCCCGAGAAGGCTACGCTACATCAGCAGCTCGCCGAACAGAAGAAGCTGGTTGACCAGCTCCTCGCCGAGCGCGCTGCAGAACGGCGGCCTGACTACGGTGATCCCAGGCCAGGACAGCAGGGACCGGAACAACCGCTCCTCGATGAGACTCTCCCGGGCAACCGTGATTACGCCGTGTTCGCCGACAGGAGAGAGGCCATTGCCTATGGCAAGAGGGTGCGGTATGTTTCGCCACACCCTCCCGAGCGGCGTGACTACCTGAGAGATCCCGCTCGGATTCCTCCCGCTGCCCCAAGGGCCGCTCCGCCCGCCATCCCACGAGCTGCCGAGTTCGACGACCTGGTCGACGACCCGATTGAAGGGCCATGCAATGCGCTCGTGGTTAGAGATCCTCGCCAGGACTGGAACCCATGTCCGGACGATCCGATGGCGGCACTCATTGCCCGCTTGGAAGCCTTGGAGACTCGGAAGGTGGCGATCCCACCGGACGGCAAGCCCTACCCAGCATGGGTGGATGACATGCCGGCGCCTCCGGGATTCGGGAATCCCACTTTCGCCCCCTTCAACGGAACTGGAGATCCGCCACAGCATTTAGCCCACTTCAACTCGAGGTGCGGGCCAATGTTGGGGACTCCGGCGCAGCAGGAGGCCGCTAAGCTTCGCTGCTTTGTTCAGACACTGGAAGGGCCAGCATTTGTCTGGTACAGCCAGCTCCCCATCGGGTCGGTAACCAGCTGGGAGGACCTCCGTAGACAGTTCCTCTACCAGTTCAGTTCCACGACCCGGAAGACAAGTATCGCAGACCTCTTCAAGTGCAAGCAGAGGCCTGATGAGCGAGTCGCGGACTTCGTCGCCCGATGGAAGGGTCTCACGTATTCCCTTGACATGCCATTGACTCAGGAGCAGTTGCTGACAATGTGCGTCGGGAACGTCAAGACCGAGCTGGTCCCTTCCCTGATTACTCAGAATTACCCCGGAGGGTTCAGGGACTTCTCAGACAAAGCTCCACGTCTTGAGGAAGCCCTGCAACAGGCCATCCAGGCAGACCCGCTGCCTCCTATGATTCCTGCAAGGAGAGTCAGCAGGGCTGAGCACGCTGCTGTTGCCCAGATAGAGTTCCCCAGGCCGTTGGAGCTGCTGCCGGTGAGGCCAGCTCCACAGCCTCACGGGAATCCGCCTCCACGGGCCCAGTTCCCGGCCCAGCAGCGGCAGCCCCAGAACCGGCCGGCCCCTCCGCGTAATGTACCGCCACAACCCAGGCGAGATAATCAGGGTCCACCTCCTCGGCCGGCCCCTCAAGCCCCTCGTCAAGACCACGCTCCCAGGGGCCCGCGACACCTGGCTTACTCATTTCATGAGGATCAGGTCCCCGGTTACTTCCGGAGCGCCCTGGAGCAGAGGATTGTGCGACTGCCTGAGTGTTGGAGGCCAGAGGAGGCACATCTTACGAATAACCCCCGCTACTTCCCCTACCATCGGGCCTTGGGGCACACCATCCAGCGGTGCTATGTGTTTAAGGACTGGCTCCAAGACCAGATTAACAACAATGTAATCAGGTTGGGCCCAGCTCCAGCACAAGTGGTGGGCGTGTTCGTGGGATCAGATGACGATAGTGGCAACGAGGACGAATGGCAGCTGGTCTCCGACCGCGGATCCCAGAAGTACAATAACTGGATGGCCCGCAAGACGACCATTCGCGCCCATGGAATCATCCGTGCGCGCTTGAATCAGCCTGAGCCCCCAGAACCTGCGGGTGCTGCTTCGGCATCGTCGTCCCAGCCTGCCTCTTCCAAGAGGAGCAAACGGCGGCAGCGCAAGAAGGAAGAGCGTGCCCCGCCAGTTCCGCCACTATCCCGTACTCTCGGCGATTTCATGCCCCCGGAGATGGGGGTCCCTCCTCGGATCCGCCCGGTGATGGATGATTCGTCCGATGACGGTATTGGGTATGCTTCGGTTAATACCGTCGAGCTGGTAAATCCCTTTTCGGTTCCCGACGTTGAAGAACACCAGGTGGACCTCCCTAGTGTCCCCGGTCATCGCCACCGTCGGAAGAACCACAGCAGCAGGAGTCGCCGGGGCACAGCTGTTGGTACCTCCAGCCAGGCCGTGCACGCCACTGAGACTAGGCAGCAGGCTCAAGACTGAGCTCAACACGCGCAGGCCCCCCATTCGGGGATGACGGATTCACCTCCGCCACTGTTTGTGGTGTGGGACCAGGCAGAACCGCCTCAGCCGCGTCGCGATCAGCTCCGCCCTGCCACGAGTCCATCCCGGCCTCCTGACCCTAGTACGGTGACCATTTCCCGGACTGCGACCAGTGAACAGCGAGATGCGCCAAGTACCAGTCGGCCGCTGATCCAACCAGCAAGGCCCGTCATGCTTCCAACCGCAGAGCAACCTCCTGCAACCAGGGGCTCGCGCTTGGCCAAAAAGTACGATGTCCTGAAGCACTTGGCCGACATCCCAGCAAGGCTCTCCATCCTTGAGGCTCTGCGCATGTCATCTGAGATGCGCGAGGCACTCGCTGAAGCCCTGAAGAGCCCCCTCCAGTTTGAGACAGAGGTTGCGGCTGTAGAGGCCTTTCACGCCGAAACGATCGAGGACGCCGAATGTCAGGCAGTTATCTCGTTCTCTGGTAAGGATGAAGACCCTCCTATACAGGGACACATTCGTCCGCTGTATGTCACTGGCCAGTTCAATGGCCTTGAAGTCCGGCGCTGTCTTGTCGACACGGGGTCCGGGATTAACCTGATTCCAACTCGGACGCTCCGGTGATTGGGGTTGTCTGAGGATGACTTGATTCCCTCCGACCTCAGGATCCAGGGGTACGACCGCACCGAGCAAACCCCGGTCGGAAAGATACGTTTGAAGACCCAGTTCGGTGACTTGGTTGCCAACACCAAATTCATGGTAGTCTCTCAGGACACTGCGTATAACGCATTGATGGGCAGGCCATGGCTTCACCTTCACGCGGCGGTTCCCTCGTCATACCACCAATGCCTCAAATACTCCCTTAATGGTCGAGTAGGCGTGCTTCAAGGAGATGCCTCTCCTTTTGCCTCATGTGAAGCCCGCTATCTGGACGTGGACTATTACAAGAGCAAGGATAAGCAGATCCTGGCAGGTGAGGTTGAGCATGTCGCTGTTGCAAGCGATCCCTGGGCAAGTCTGGATGACGCTTACATCCTCCCGATTCACCGGTTGGACGTCGCCATGGTCTTGACGGTCCGCGAGTCTCCTGATGAGATGGTCGCGACCGCCCGCGCCAGCACCAGTGGCCCAGCAGGATCTGGTAGCCCCAATGCAGTTTCCAACGCAGTCTCTCCCGTGGACGATCCCTCCCCGAGTGGAGAGGATATGGAAGACGCACCCCCAGCCTTTGAGGAGGGCGTCCCCGCCACGGTCGATGAGTTAATACAGGTGAACCTTGGAACCGAGGCCGATCCAAGACCCACATTGGTTAGTGCCGCCATGCCCTCTGAGGAGCGGCATCAGTACGTGGACTTTCTCAGGCAGCACCGTGATGTGTTCGCTTGGGGCTATGACGAGATGCCGGGGCTAGATCCTCAGGTAGCCGTCCACCGCCTTGGTCTCCCGGCGAACCATCGCGGGTTCAAGCAGCCTCCCAGGAAGATGCACCTGTCCCACGGTGCCATGGTTGAGGCCGAAGTTGACAAGCTTATCAAAGCCAACTTCGTGAGGGAAGTTCAGTACCCCAAATGGCTGGCCAACATTGTGCCGGTCAGGAAGAAGAACGGGCAGATTAGAGTCTGCATCGACTTCCGCGATCTCAACCGCCACTGTCCAAAGGATGATTTTCCCCTTCCAGTGACAGAGCTGTTGATTGATGCCGCGGCAGGGTTCCAAGCCCTCTCCTTCATGGATGGATACTCCGGATACAACCAAATTCGGATGGCCCCTGAGGATGAGGAGTTCACTGCCTTCAGGGCCCCCCAAGGTACCTTTTGCTACCGGGTCATGCCCTTCGGCCTGAAGAATTCAGGTGCCACCTATCAACGGGCGATGCACCGCATATTCAAGCCAATCCTCGGCACACTGGTGGAATGCTACGTCGACGACTTGGTTGTCAAATCGCGCCAGCGTCAGGACCATCTCAAAGATCTTGAGAAAGTGTTCAGCTTCCTCCGGTCTCGCTGCCTGAAGATGAACCCGTTGAAGTGTGCCTTTGGGGTCACCTCCGGAAAGTTCCTTGGATTTGTGGTAAGATACCGGGGTATTGAGATCGACCCAGAGAAAATCAGGGCGATTAGCCAGATGCCTCCCCCAGGTACCGTCCGGGAACTGCAAGGGTTCCAAGGCCACTTAGCCTATATACGCCGATTCATCGCGAATCTGGCCGTCAAGTGTAAGCCCTTTTCTCGGCTCATGAAGAAAGGTGCCACCTATGTATGGGATAAAGAGTGTCAGACCGCTTTCGAGGAAATCAAGCAGTACCTGCTTCAACCTCCGGTCCTGATGCCGCCCGTATCCAGAAAGCCGCTGGTCCTCTATGTGACCGCCCTGGAACGGTCCCTGGGTGCCCTTCTCGCCCAGAAGAACAACGAGGGAATGGAGAATAGCCTCTATTACCTCAGTCGCATGCTCCTCGATGCGGAAGTTAGGTATTCCCCCATCGAGAAGAGCTGCCTGGCGCTCGTATTTGCCGTACAGAAATTACGGCACTACTTGCAGCACCATGAGGTACAGTTGGTTTCTCGGGTAGACCCGTTGAAATATATCCTGAGCCGGCCTATGTTGACTGGCCGCCTAGCGCGGTGGGCTGTGATTCTCCAGCAGTTCGACATCAGGTATGTGTCTCAGAAGGCCATCAAAGGGCAAGCATTGGCAGACTTTCTGGCAGCTCACCCGACCTCCGCAGATCAGCCGCTGGATCTAGGCTTTCCTGATGAGACCATTCTCTCGGTTGATCGAGCCGATCCATGCTGGCAGATGCACTTTGACGGTGCCTCCCGGAGCCCCACCGGTAGAAGACTCGATAATCCTAAGCTCAACAGAGTGGGCTTGGGAATCGTCTTCATTACCCCGAAGCGAGCCGTGCTGCCATACTCGTTCCTGTTGTCAGAGGGTTGTACCAACAATGAGGCGGAATACCATGCCCTCATCACCGGCCTCGAGTTGGCTCTCGAGATCGACGTGCCCCGTCTGTGCGTGAAAGGGGACTCCGAGCTGGTCGTTAAGCAGATCAATGGCGACTACGTTGTCAGGAAGCCGGAACTTGTGCCATTGTTGGAGTGCACCCTCCTTCTGATGGCCCGGTTCCCTTCTCGGCCGGAAATTTTCCATGTTCCCCGGTCGCAGAACGGTCGAGCAGATGCTTTGGCCAGCCTCGCTGCGTCACTTGCGGAGCCTGAACAGGACAACCTGATCGTCCGCGTGACGTGCCGTAGGCTCATCGCTCCCGTTATCCCGGAAGAAGATCGCGGCCCGTTGGTAAGTAACCTCACCACGGTTTCCCCTATGCCCGGAGCCCCGAGTACCCCAGATATGACAGTCGGATCAGCCCCTGATTGGAGGACGCCTTTGGTTGAGTACCTCCAACATGGCATTCTTCCATCGGATCGGGCCGAGCGCGAGCGAGTTCGACGTCGCGCATCGCAGTTCGTCCTCCAGAGCAGTCCCGGCCTGGAGCAGATCCTCTACAAACGCGTATTTGATGGTGTTCTCCTTCGTTGCCTTCAGGGAGTTGAGATCCCATGAGTCATGCAAGAGGTTCATGCTGGTTCATGTGGCGCCCACCAGACTGGGCCGAAGCTGTCCCACCAGATTCGGAGGTTGGGATACTTCTGGCCCTCTATGATCCATGACTGCATCGAGTACGCCAGGAGGTGCCATGCGTGCCAGGTTCATGCGAACTTTGTGCATCGGCCGCCGGAGCCTCTCCATACCACAAGGTATTCCTGGCCCTTTGCAGTCTGGGGACTGGACGTTGTGGGACCTTACCCGCCGGCGACAGCTCGCCAGTGCCGGTTCACTCTGACCGCCACGGACTTCTTCTCCAAATGGGCAGAAGCGATTCCGCTCAGAGAGGTCAAATCCTGTTCGATCGCTGACTTCGTGACCTCCAACATCATCTATCGATTTGGAGTGCCTCACGCTATCCTCACGGATAACGGAACCAATTTCCGAGCAGCCGAGTTGAAGAAGTTGTACGCCAAGTATAACATCCGCTCGAACCATACATCTCGCTATCATGCGCAGGCGAATGGACAGATCGAGGCGTTTAACAAAACCCTCTCTAACATTCTGCAAAAGATGGTTGGTCAGAACAAGAAGAGTTGGCCGGACAAGCTCCCCAACGCCCTCTGGGCTTATCGGACGACGACTCGCAATTCCACCCAGATGACCCCTTATTCCCTGGTGTATGGAGCTGAGGTCGTCCTGCCCATCGAGATCCAGTTGTCGTCCTTGCACACTGCGGTCTACGACCAGCAAGCGCCGGACAGAGTTGCTGAAGCCCGTCTAGTCGAGTTGGAAGCACTGGATGAGAATAGACTTCACGCTTTGCACAACTTGGAGAGGCATCAAAGCAGAATGGCTCGAGCTTTCAATAAGAAGGTTCTCCTCCGCTCCTTCCTGCAGGGTGATCTAGTGCTAGCCCTAAGAGCGCCGATGATCCCCGGCAGGAAGCCGCCCAAGTTGGAGCCCAAGTGGGAGGGACCTTTTGTTGTCCACAAGGTCTATCCCAATGGCGCGTACTCCCTAGCGAATATGGATGGTGAGCGTGTCACTCCTCCCACCAACGCTAGGTTCCTCAAGAAGTACTTTGTCTGAGTGTGCCCACGTCCTGCACGACGTTAAACTGCATTCGTCCAGGCTACAAGACGTTAAACTGTTCAGCATTCGTCCGCGCTGCAAGACGTTAAACTGCCAAGTGCTTCGTCCTGCATGACGCTAAACTGCACTACATCCAAGCTACAAGACGTTAAACTGTTCAGCATTCGTCCTGCATGACGTAAAACTGCCCCTCAAGAACTACGTGCGGCTTGATTCCCATCCTTATGGGATACGTAGGACCGCCTGAACATTCATGTTTCAGGCCCAGCCCCATCCTTCGGGAATTTCCATCCCATCCCGGTCCCTTGGTCCGGTTTCCTCTGGGTATGTGGCGTATCGCGTGCGCGGGGGATTATGTCCTCATTTATGTCGGTTTTCTCGCCACGCTGTACGCCCCCCACGTTTGGGGATGCCTTCTGCTCCCCCCTTCTTTTTCCCTCATCGTCCTGCATGACGTTAAACTGCCTCTCAAGAACTACGTATGGCTTGATTCCCATCCTTATGGGATACGTAGGACCGCCTGGACATTCATGTTTCAGGCCCAGCCCCATTTCCCGGGAATCTCTATCCCGCGTTGGGCCTCTGGCCCAAGTTCCCCTTCTTTTTGTGCGAGGCGTATCGCGTGAGCGGGGGATTATGTCCTCATTCACGTCGGTCTACTGGCCGCGCCGTACGCCTCCCCCGTGTGTGGGACTACCTCACACCCCTCATTGTCCTGCATGACGTTAAACTGCCTCTCCAGAACTACGTATGGCTTGATTCCCATCCTTATGGGATACGTAGGACCGCCTGGACGCTTATGTTTCAGGTCCAGCCCCGTCTCTTGGTTGATCATGGGGATCTGCCCTCTTTTGGTTGCTCTCAGGGTGAGTCCTCCGACCCTTTCCGGAGATCTGTTAACATGTTTTGGGTACTTCGGTCTATGACTCGTAGTGTCAGATTCAATCCCGACAAGTCCTGTGTTGCTTGTCAGGCCTCGCGATTCCTCTTGTTCGAGCCTTCACTCAAAGGGATCCTCGTTAGCGGCTTGGGTACGATGCCTCAGTGCTCTCCCACCGCTCCGGGTCGATTTACCGGCGGGTCTTGGGCCGCAAATCGATATGAATCCTGCGATTGAGTGGTTGATGCTCGTTTGCTTGCCCCGTCTTAGGCTGACGCGATCGGATGTTGTGTTGCGAATGCGTCAGCAACATCCTTGATCGCCATGTCGGCTCTTTCAGGCTCTGAACATTGGTTGCGCAGTCCTCATCACACTCCGCCTTTATGCGTTGTAGTGGAATCTCGACACTCTCTTCATACTGACCTCCAGTACACCTCTACACGTTAGGCAGACCAACCAGGGTAATGATGTCGTTCGAGGCTCCCATGATCTGAGCACCAAGGATATATGCGGATATCCTCCCTAAGGGCCGTGCTTAGCTGGAACCTCGTCCCCATAAGGAGGAGGGAGTCGCCCGAACAATCGCGTTCTGGGCCCAGTATATCTGGAGGCTAGCATCTCTGCCCCTCGGGTGATGGACATATGCAGACCCCTATCCCAAGACTCTTCTCCTGGAATCGTGTGTGACCGCAGGGCTGGGTATGTTCCCACCTCCGCCGTGTCCGCCGTACCGCAATAAGCGGATTCCTCCATGGTCCAAACCACACGACCTTAAACTGTGTTGTCTGGTCCTACCACACGACCGTAAACTGTGATCGTCTTGGCCGCCCGACGAGAAACGGCACTGCATCGTGGTGTCCTCCTCAGGGGACACTCATGTTGGGCGCTGGTTAATGACCACGCCATTCATCAATGCCTTCCATGGCTTGATTATTGTGGCGACGCCAGAGATTTCTCAATCACAGGCATGCCGCCGCACAAAGAAAAACCATTCATCTTTAAGGACAAACAAGAAATATCAAATGCCGCTCCTTCTGTGTGCGAGGGTCAGACCCGCACTCTTCCCCGCGCTGGTGCCCGATTGTGTTGTGCCGCGCTTCAAGAACTACGTGCGGCTTGATTCCCATCCTTATGGGATACGTAGGAACGCCCGGATGTTTGAAACTTCGGGTCCAGCCCCCCACCTCTTAGAGATCCCCCCTTCTCTGGGGAATCCGCCGCCTTCAGGTCACCCTCAAGGCGTGTTCCCCGACCCCTTGCCGTGGTCCACCAGTGTCAAGAGTACTCTGGTTTATTGCCAGGAGTGTCAGGATCCGCTTGGTCAGGTTTCCTCCGCTTTTCAGGCTTCGTGCTCCCTTTCATTCGGACCCATCGTCTACGCCCTGGGTGGAGCCCCCGTGAACGGTTCGGACACAATGCCTCAGTGCTCTCCCACCGACTCGGGCCGGTACCCCCAATGGCCTTGGGCAGCAAATCGATATGAATCCTGCGATTGAGCGGTCGATGCTCGTTTGCTGCCTCATTCCACCAACGGTTAGTGAGGTATTGATGCTGCTTTTCCGCCACGGTCGGCAGTACTCCCATATCGTTACGCCGGTTCCCCCAGTCCTTGAATGAATGGCCGCATGATTCACATTTTCCACCTCCCATTCCGGCCAGGCGAAACCTCGACACTCTTGACACTATCCCTCAGTGCATCTTCACATATCCAGGGGATATGACCACGATGCGGCGTACTTTGAGGTTCCTTATGGTCCGAGCTCTAAGACCTTAAACTAAGATCTCCCCTTATGGTCCGAGCTCTAAGACCTTAAACTAAGATCTCTCCTTATGGTCCGAGCTCTAAGACCTTAAACTAAGATCTCTCCTTATGGTCCGAGCTCTAAGACCTTAAACTAAGATCTCCCCTTATGGTCCGAGCTCTAAGACCTTAAACTAAGATCTCCCCTTATGGTCCGAGCTCTAAGACCTTAAACTAAGATCTAGCCCTTACGGTCCGAGCTCTAAGACCTTAAACTAAGATCTACCCCTATGGTCCGAGCTCTACGACCCTAAACTAAGATCTCCCCAAATGGGGTCCTACGTCCTGCATGACATTAAACTGCACTCTCAGAACTACGTGTGGCTTGATCTCCAGCCTGATGGAGTACGTAGGAACGCCCGGGCATTTCAACTCGGGTCCAGCCTCAGGGATCGTTAAGTCCCGCCCCTCCTCGTCACCGGCCGTCTGGCCTGGCTTCTGGTAGAGTGGTGCAGTTGTGATATTCTCCCCGATTCAGCTCGGGATGCCCCATTGCAATGGTGGGAAGCGACGGTTTCCTCGTCAAAGAGGTGCTGTCTGAGAATTGGGGTGACTCACGGCCATATTAGTGCATCCGCCTAATACGCTTTCCCCACGGTGGCGCAATTTTGAGAGCGTTGGATTCTGTCTGAACAAATCGTCACTTCGCCCCACGCTTCGCGTGCCCTGTTGATCGGGATTTCCACCCTTGTGCCTGAAGGAACCCCAAAGCGGTATTCATGATGACATGTGGTCCGCCTCCTGCAATATGAATGATGGCCTTTTTCGGTCCGTCTATTGCAGTTGTTATGGTCGATCCACTGTCCGCCTACCGTCTTGGGCATTTCCTGGAAGGCCGACCGTTGTGGATGTCCGGATTCGGGACACGCGATTCACCCTTTCTCATTTCCCTATGTTCGGATAAAATCTCAACGCCCCTAGCGTTGTCCCGCTCGTGTGTTGGAACAAGTTGGGGGGATGATACATTGATTAGGTCTGAGGTCTCCTTTCCTAGGAATGACCTCCCTCTTTTCTCCAGAAATTCAGGCCCGATTATGGGTGCCTGATGCTTGGTTAACACTCCCGCAAGACAACGAATTGTGGTTGAGCATGTTAAACCAAAAGATGCAGATAAATATATTGATTCATACAGATGGATCAAAGTAGCGGAAGAAAATGTTTTGGGAATGGCAAAACAAAGCCTTTAGGGATTAGCGTGCTGAATGAGTCTTTCTAATGCCGCTACCCTTTGGCTGGTGGCCTCCAGAGCTGCTTCTCGCTCTCTGCGTGCCCTCTCTTCGTCGGCGGTCGCAGCGCGCAGTTCGTCGATTCTGGCCTGTGCATGCTCCCGCTCGACCTGAATTGTGACCATCTGTTGGCCCGCCTCCGTCAGCTATACCTGGGCGTCAACCAGCTGGGCTGCTAGTTTCTCCACAAGCTCGGTACACGTTGCGACGAAGGCCTCTTTCTCTGCCGCCTTCCCTTCGAGGCGCCGGACTTCCTGCTCCGCCGCGAGGAGCGCCCGCGTGCTCTCCGACATGTCCCGACTTTGTGTGACGTCGGCATGCCGGCAGCTCTCGCGCATCTTTTCGGCCATGAAATCACGGACCGTTAGATGGAGGCGTTGAGCATCAGCTCCCCCGGCACACAGAAAGCGCAGCCAGGTTTGAAGTGATCCCATGCGCCCCAGCCACTCCGACAGGTCTCGCTTGAGGAAGCGCTGGATGCACTTCCACCCCCTACGGCGCGTTATCCGGCTCTCCTCGACCGCCTCCGTGTCTGAGTCGTCCATCTCCTCGGGATCGGCAGGCCAATAGGCAGGGAAGGCAGCCAGCATGTCTGCTGCAGGGTCCGCCCCTGGGAGGTCCTCACGAGGGATAGGTTCCCCAACATCCGGGCGACCTTCTTCTCTCTCCCCAGCGGCGCTGACACCCTCGTCAGCCCCCAACCTCTCTCCGATAGCAGCACCGCCGACGTCCGCAGCCCCTTGATCAGCAGTTGGTGGGGCCGGCTCGGTTTGGGAAGTCTGTTCCGGAACAGGCGGCATGTCTGCCACCGGTCCACTCGTGGATGGCCCGGGTTCGGCAACCCGACGAGCCTCCAGTGTTGAGATCACTGCGCAGGGCATGCCATAGTTAGTCACGGATCGTCAACGGCAAGCACCAGCAGTAAAGTAGGGAGACATACGGGAGTTCGGAGCGTCATCTTCCGCTACCCCGGTCGCCGCAGGAACAGTTGCAGCAGGGGACCCCTTAGCGCTTGTCAGTTCAATGATGGGTGTCTGGCCCCCGCCTTGTCCTGCTGGCGCCTCTCCTACTCTCGCTGAGGACGCCTGACCGACATCCGTGTGCTCCTGAGAAAGATGGAGAAATGGGTTAGAAGCTGCATAAGAGAATGGATGAAGCAGATTGAGTAGGGGTAGAAGCGGACCTCGAGGAGCTCAGTGACATCAACGTTGTCAGAGCCGGCCACCTCGCCGCTCTCTCGTGGGCTCCCCTGATGGGATCTTCCCTCGGAGCCTTCATCCTCCCCCATTTCCTCCTCTTCTTCGGAGTCGTTACTGTCATCTTCTCCCGGCGGCATCTGTTCTGGAGTGGGCTCGAGACCGAGCATCACCTTCACCAGAAGGGATGGCTCCGCGCGCTGACCACGTTTGCGCGCGTACTCGTCCATGGCCGTCAGATACGCATACTGCCGGTTGAAGTCCACTCTGTCGGCAATCTGGAGGCGCCCGACCTCTGGCAGATAGATTCCTTCTCTGAGTATCTTTCGCCAGATGGCGTCGGTCCCCAGTGACTGCCGCAGAGTCATCCAGGCCGACCACAGCGCCGGGAAGACCGCATCATGGGAAGGTTCGAGCAGACGTCTCACCTGCTTCCCGGGCCGCTCGTCGACCACCGCACGTGCCCCCTCTCTGGGCGCTGAGGTCGTGGCGGCAGCTCGCGATGTGCCCGCCGCCGAAGTCCCTGCCCACGCCGGCTCCGGTTTTTGGCGCGCCTCCGTTCTCCCCCGTGTGGCGGTACCTCGCCTCCTTCCTTGACGCCCGGTCTCCGCACGGGTAACCTCGAGCCGCCGAACTAGCTTCCGCAGAAGCCCCTCGGGGTATGCGATGGCCCAGTGTTCGGCGTACTCGGTTGCCAAGCCTGCGTCAACTCCGGTAGGAGGGAGAGTGATGACGTCGCCAGAGCCGAAAGCGGCAAACATCAGCCACATCTGGCGAAGGACGCCAGGGTTCGTCTCCTCCCGGACAGCAGTGAATACCCTCTTCGGCATCCGTTGAAGGCACCCGAACTGCCTGGCGAAACGGGTTGGCACGTAAGGCTCGCAGATCACCTTCCCGTCGATCCGAGCCACGAGCACCCCGCCCCGCATGTTCAGGAAGTACTCATGCTGCTCCAGCGGACCCTGCCCGTTGTCGATCATTTGGCCAACGGGAGTGGGGAACGGACTGAAGTTGAAGTTGGCATGATTGCCAATCCGGATCCGCACGCCCTCCTCACTTAGGGTCATCGGAGCGACCCCCGCGATGTTCAGCAGGGAGGGTCGCAGGCCGTTTCCCGGAGGAATGATGGCGTTCGGAAACGTGTACCCACCGAGGTGAGCAGCCACCCAGCCGTGGAAGAACTGAAAGGGCCCATAGATCCTTCGTGGCGACCCCCCTCGTGAGATGCGTCCCAGGATGGCATACAGCCTCGCCAGCACTGGGACCCCGAGGTTGTATCTCTTGTTGGCGGCCATAGCGCCTGCCATCGCCAGTGTCGCCGGGCGAACGCCCATTCTCGCGTCCCGCACTGGCAGGAGCCACCCACTCAGAAAGGCGGCCAGGAACGCCGCGTACCGGACATTTGGGTCCCGGGCCTCGATGACGCGGTACCCCCATGAGCAGTAGTCACCCGTCTCCAGGACCCGCCAGTACGACCCGTTCTGGCTCCTCTGAGCTGCGGTCGGGCACCGCTTCCCCCTGCCTGGCATCTTGACCGCCGGGTCATGCTCCAAGAACTGGCCGAACCATTCCTTGTAGGCTATGTCCTTCTGGAAGTCTTTGATCCCGAGCCGCTGCGTAGCCAGGTCAAGCAGATGCCAGGTCAGAATGGGAGTCCGTGACCTGTCCTCCCAGATGTTCTACGGTGGCAGGAACTCATCGTATTGGTAGCCCTCCAGCGGGATACCTCCGATGCAGTGGATGTCCCAGAGACCGATGCCGACCTCCCCATGGTGAAGATGGAAGGTGTTGGTATCCGTAGACCATCGGGTGAACAGCTCCGGCCCGAGCTCGGACTGCTGGTAGAAGTGGAACTGCGACGTCCACACCGCCTCAAACAGGCCGATGTACCGCAGCTCCTCTGCGAAGTGATCGCAAGTGTGGCGTACCCAGAACGCCCAGGCCCACTCACTGGTGAAGTTGCCCCCAGACCGCAAGTCCCAGTCCTTCAGCCAGCCCTTGGTGTCGTCAGTGACACTCTGGCGATATATGCTCGAGTAGAGGGCTGGAGAATTCTCCGCAGTAGGCTCACCCCCATCAATGGTTCGCGTCCTCGGGTTCAGGACATAGACATCCAAGTGTCTGGTCTCCCTGGCAGGATGCCCATTGTTGGTGATGTTATAGCGGAGAAGCTCGTCCTCCCGGGTCACCCAGGTCCGCGGCGCATCAATCTCGAACCCTGGCACCGGAACCTCATCTAGGATGCCGAAGTTCCAGAGCGGCAGGTTGTCCGACAGTGGATATGTCTTCTGGGCTGGCGTTAGTAAGTCGAACAAGGATTGATTGTTGGAAACAATCTCCTTGGCTCCGTAAACCTCCTCGTTCGTCGCCATCTCAGCCCTGCGAGTGGCGGCATCCCCCTCATTTCCTCTGTGCGCGGCCATCTCAGAAGTTTCGGGAGTCGTGCGGGTTAAGGGATGAAGCGTGCGGGATCGGACGAGGCTGGTAGAGAAGTTTGAAGGTTGGCGCGCAATCCAAGTGGACGGCGCGCAATTGGGAAGAATGTCACGCAAAGTTCCGGGTTTTCGCGCAAAGACATGCGAATTCCGGACGGTTTTTGCGCGCCGATCGGGCGAATTTCGCGCCGGAAAAGGCAATTTCGCGCACGAGAGCGTTGGAGCTTATCGCGCGGAAGGACGGAGTACGGAACACGGGGCCCAGGGCCCATATTTATAGGCGAGGCCGGGGTCCGCGCTGCGCGAAAAGCGCTTTGCGCGACCGCAGCGGCGAATTTCGCGCCCGGCGCCCCTTTTTGCGCGCCTAAGTCCCGCGCAGCCCAGGATTTCGGCATTCCGGCGTCTCCCTCGGAACCCGATCGTTGCGACCTCTCGCCGATCAGATTCCGAGGGGGGGCTTTTGTAGACGCCGGAAAAGTCCGTTGTTCCCAAACGAAGCTCCGGATGCGGAAAGCGAAGTGATATTTGGAGTCAGAGACACGTTCCGGAGGGCCCGGAGGACTTGCGCGAAATTTCAGAGGCTAGCGCGCAAAGTTGAGTCGCGGCGCGCAATCCTCCCGGGATGCGCGCAATGCGCTGGGCCGGCGCGCTATTGTGCGCGCCGACGACCTGCGCGGCGCCTTTGCGCGCCGGGTCCTGATTTCGCGCCTGCGAAGGGAATTCCGCGCCCGAGACCGGATTCCGCGCCCGGGGTTGCCTATAAATATAAGGCGACCCCCGACGTTTTGAAGGTTGCCAGAATCCGAAGCGTCGCTCGTTCGCGCAATCCAACCCCTTCCGCGCGCAATGCCGATCTTCAGGTAACCTCCTTTTTTTCGCGCAATAGAGCCTTGGGGTCCGCCTTCGCGCGCAATCCCCTTGGCTCCTTTCCTTTGAATAAATTTCAACCCGAAGGCCTTTGCGCGCAAAAGAACCCTCTTGCGCGCAATTGCCCCCCGGGTGCGCGCAATCCAGCCCGATTGCGCGCACCCCCCATTTTCAAACTGGCCATTCGTTAGAGAATGAGCCGTTGCCCCCGCGCGCTACCCGAAGCCCGGTGCGCGCAATCCCAATCATCCGCGCGCGAAGCGCTGGCCCAATTGCGCGCCAGCCCGCCATTTTGCGCGCCGACCCGCGGTTTTGCGCGCAAAGCTCCTCTTTTGCGCGCAATCCGCCAGGGTCGCCTCCCTTGACCCCCTGAGGGTACCCGCCTGCGTGGCGCCCGATGATCCTCATCCTGGGTGCCCGCACCGTGCTCTGTCTTCCCGTGCGGCCTTCCAGGCTCGTGCGAAGTGACACGGACCCATCGGCGGCAATCATTCGTCCAGCATGACGTTAAAACTGCATATTCGTCCAGCATGACGTTAAAACTGCATATTCGTCCAGCATGACGTTAAACTGCATATTCGTCCAGCATGACGTTAAACTGCGCATTCGTCCCGCATGACGTTAAACTGCCCATACGTCCAGCATGACGTTAAACTGCACATCCGTCCAAGCTGCACGACGCTAAACTGCCTAGCCCCCATCGTCCGCGCTGCAAGACGTTAAACTGCCAAGTGTTTTGTCCTCAACACACGACGTTGAACTGTGCTTCGTCCGGCAAGACGTTAAACCGTCCGCTTCATCCTCAACACACGACGTTAAACTGTACTTCGTCTGGCAAGACTCTAAACCGTCCGCATCATCCGATCCCGTGCTCCGCACGCAGGGTCTCCCCCGGTTTGGATGTGGCCCCCACCCGCTCGTCTCTGCAGGGATGTCGGGATTGTCCCGCTTTTGGGACGATTTAATGGGAGTGGGTTTTCCCTACGGGGGCAGGGTATTACAAACCCCTAGTTTCTCGTGGGAGGCTGCACATGTGTATCTCCATTGCGCCTCCCCACTGCCGAAGCCAGTAGAGGGTATGACTGGGATCGAGGTGTCTTCTGCTTTCGGTCCAAGTCCCTTCCAACTGAGTTTTGCCGCATCCGGGCTGCCCCAAGTGCGTAAGTCCTGACAGAATGAACTACGTGGACTTTGATCCCTGTCTTCTATACAGGGTACGTAGGAAGCCTCCCTGAGGTTCAAGCCCGCCACCTGGTTGTCCCGGTCGTATTTACGTCGGTTCGTCCATCAGTGGACCCCTCCAGGGTTCACGCTTGCGTCGATTCACCTATGAATCCGCCCCTGTGGGAGACTGCCCGTGTGTATCTCCACTGTGCCTCCCCACAGCCCCTTTCTCCGTTTCTCCTTTTATCGTCCAGCATGACGTGAAACTGTGATCCACCCGGCCGTTCCATCCCCCTCTGTGCGAGGTGGTTCGGTTCAATCCTCTGCCCGGCGGCCTCGATCTCTCTGTGAGTCGGCTTGCCGACGTCCAGCATGACGTTAAACTGTATACCCGAACTACGTTGACTTTGATCCGTGCTAACGCGCGGTACGTAGGAAGCCCCTACGGGGTCCAAGCTCTTCACTCCATCATTCATCCTGATCCTTACCCGGGCCGCCACATCCTGGTGGGGTCATGCCACTTCACTCCACTCCACGTTACTTGGGAAGCCGCCCATGCGTTGGCCCCAGCGTCGGAGGTTCCCCGCAAGGGGTTCTGTTATCTGATCCACTTTTCGTGTTGATCGGTCTGATGCCGTCCCCGCTGGACGTTAAACTCGCGGCGTACCCCGTGTTAAACATGGGAAGCTGAGGAAAACCTCAGGGGACACAGTTCCTCGCACCCAGTGCGGGATGCCTCAGGTCATCATGCCTTCGAGAAGCCCTATTAGGGACGAAAGACAGACGTGCAGAGCCGCAGTGTTACGACACGCCCCCAGCACCCAGAGCCACCCAGCCTTCTCACCGCAGGTTGCTGCCCCGACCAGACTCCTTGGAGCGTCCGGGCGGAAGCAGCGTAATTAACCGGTGTCCATGAAGATATGGCGCCGGGAACGAGATTCACGAACATTCTTAAGTCTATGAGGGAGACCCGGATTAGGCGACGAGTTCCGAGGAGACGTCCAAGGAAGGGGGAGCCGACATCCCATCATCCCGGTTTTGATCAAGGAGCAGATGCCCCTGAATAAGGGACGAATGCCGCCCGCCCTTGGAAAGCGGGACTGCGGGACCACAAGCCGCGCGCCCATCCCCTCGGGTTGATGGGTGCACGCGCGAACGCGTCCTGGCGGAACAGCGTAACCCGACGCACATCCGCACCGAAACAATTACCATAACATATAGTATCTGTGCAATTTGCGGAAACATTTAAGAGTTCATATGTTTAGTGTTATAGATTTAATAATCGGTATCACATGTTTGGTGCATGATTTAGGGAACTGTAATGAAAACCCATGTGGGGTGTCTAGGTTTTTTTAGTATTGGTTTCATGGTTGGTTCATGGTTTGTTAAGGTATATCGATTGACCATCCATGTTTCCAAATTCACATAAAAGTTGAATTTACCATTTCTCCTTCTTTGAAATTAACTTCCATCCACCATTGTTTTATCCACCTTCGTAAAACTAGACCTAGGGTTCACACCATAGTGTCTTCCCCTACAATTCATTAGTGGTTTCATAATGTTAAGTCCACAAAGTTCTCTTATTATTCCTTTATTCTCTCTTCATACCTCATTTTAATTTTACTATATAATTTCTACCTAAACCCTAGGGGATATTCTGGCAAGTAATAGGGTTAACTGTTATTCAACTTTTAGTGTTTGGGTCATTTAAGTTTGAAGGAGGTATTCTATTTATCTTTTGAGAATTATCTTTTGATGGACACATGTTTCCGCAAAAATTTCCTTGGAATTAGGAAAGTGTCTTATTTTAAATGTCCATAAATGACATGTCATTGTAATAATTTGGGTATATAATTTTTAATTGTTAAAAATAATTGTATTGGAGAGGCTATTGAGAATTATAATTCTAATTTCAATTTTTTACTCATGTTATTCCAAAATGGTTTCTATAAGTTCCAATATTTATGAAAATTCACAATATGCATGTTTTAAATGATTTTTTTTGAAAATGATAGTTGACACCATTTTGGTTCATGATAGAAGAAGTGTATTTTTAATTCAACAAATATTTATTCATTAAATTTAAATAAGTGATTAAAAAAATTGAGTGGACTTAGAGGGAAGGTATTTGTGATTTCAATGGGGTGGAGTCTCATTAGATGACTTAAAATATTATAAAATGTATATCAAAAAATAATAGAAGAACTAATTTTCACTTCATGAATATTTTATAAATGTCCCATATAAAATATTTTATATTTAATTTTAATAATGTGATTGAAACCCTATGTCTTTGAGCCTCCAGAATGTTACTTTTTTATCTTAAAAGGGGATACATTCTCTTTTCATTGTTTGTCTTTATTATTGTGAAAATTAAAATATGGTATTTATTACAAGGGTGTAAGAGTTGTGTTTTGGTTTATTGTTATTATATTGTTTTAGTAAAATTTAATGATCAATTGGATTGTTATATTTTCATCACCATAATATTTTATCTTGGGATAGTAGGTACCCAATTAGATGGACTGGATGTGTGTTATATTAGACTTTTGTTTACTCATCAGCTAGTACATTAAGTGATTTGTTCTAGTATAGGGGTTTTACATGTACCTAGTGACTTTAAGGATATTGAAATGGGATGTTTAAGTTTCATTAGGAGCCCATGGATAGAGTGATCTATAGAAACTAGGACCAATATTATCCATATTAGAGCCAAATGTTTTTCCTAGGACATTAGGATTCTATAGATGATGGTTGAGGGGATTCAATTATTACATATTTATATCCCATTTTAATATTTTAGATTAACTAAAACCATTGTTTGGATTTAAAATCTATTCTTCATATCCTTTCCATCCAATATTCTAATGCTATCATAGATTGTATTTTCCTCATTTGTGTTTTTTAGAAGATTTTATAAATGTAATTTGAGAAGTGTCCATTAGGAGAGAAGTTCATGTAACTTATTAATATATTTATAATATGGTTTTGAAATATAAATCTAAAAATTTATTAAGGGTTTCTATGTGTGGATTTTGTAATGGGGTTTTCAAGGATAAAGTAAAATTGTTTTAACATAGTTTTCATTAAAAATTATGGTTCTCATTTATAATTTTAATGTGTTTCATTTAAAAGTATTTTGTTATACCCATGTTTTCTTCATGAAGGGTGGGTGTCTTTTCATTTTCAAGTCAAAACAGTTTACTTTATTTGGATACCCTACACATGGATGTGGAAAATTATATTTTTGTAAAATTATATTCAAACTATCATTAATGAAATTTATTTTAGATAATATTGTGAAAATTCAATGTATGTATCCTATTGGGACATGTTTTTCTCAAAAAAAACATACACCACTTGGTTTATGGCGCCCTCATGTTTCCAATGAGGTTCTTAGGTATTGATATCAACTCTTTGTGTGTTTGATTCTTGGGATGGAAAACTATTACGAGATGAAAAATAATGAATGACCAAAGGACATATGGATATGATTAATAATTGATCATGTTGGGTTTTATTATCCTTTTCAAGATGATTATATGGATGTATTGATGGTCTGGAATTTTATTTTTGGTATTTATTATAAGTATTTCATGGATTTTTTCTTATACATTAAATATATATAAAGTTCAACATGGTGATTATTTTTTTCTTGAGTATGTTGTACTTTATTTATTCATTTCTACATATGAAACCTTTTTAGTGATGTTTCTTGGTATCTAATGTATGGATGGGTCATATTAGTGTTCTCAATGAAGGTTTGGATTTGGCCATTTGGTTTGAGAGTGTGAAATCCTTCCTGATGGTACAGTTTTGATACCCTGGTTCTTTTTTTGAACATATGAAAATTAGTAATACTCTTTGAGCCTTATGAAGCGCTAAATTTGTTATCTCCTTTAGGGGTGTCCCAATTAGGTTAATTAGGAAATTTTATCAGAACCTAGGCTATTAAGGGATCTTATGTCCCGGAAATGTCTTTTTCTTGTAAACATAATTTTATAGTATATGGATTGGATCATCAGAACATGAGAAGTAGGCATGGTGGCATTTTGGAAAGATTTTTCATTCCATAAGACTTATGTTTCAGGGGGTATTTTGAATTTAAATCAGGAATTTGGGTTTTAACTGGTATATTTTCATGAGGGTTGAAGATATTTTATCCTCCTTGGAAGTTAATGAGTTTCCATTGGTGATTCATAGTTGTTTAAGGTGGATGTGGACATCAAAATAGTGTATCATGATTAGATTTCAAGGTTTGGGAAACTAAGCGGGGACCATGTAGTTTGTTCTAGAAAGAATTCTTGAGGATGTTGTATGATTAGAACACATTATTCTAACCAATTTTTCATAGCCATAAAAAAGATATTGTTTTCTCTATGACATATCTTTTGACATCGTCCTAATTCGAAATTTGTTCGAATGATCTTATTGATCATTTGGGAAGGAATTGAGGGATTTTTATTGGTAACATAATGATATTGGAGTGGATTATATTTGATTATTTGGTGGTGTATTTATTTTATCATATATTTTGTGAATATTTGTTTTATTAATTATGATGGTATTTACCATGTATTTTGAATTAAAGAATATCTTTTTGAAAAGGAGATGGGTTTAAAAATTTGGACAGTGTGGCTTGAATATAAAATGATTTTGATTCCTAGTCTTGTTAAAATAATTAGATCCTTTTACCATGACATTTGGGAGGTGATTTTGGAAATCAAGAGGGAATTTATTCCCAATTATAAGACCAAGTGAGTTATTCTTTTTGACTAGTGATGGATAATTTCAAATTTATATTAGGTGTTTTAATGATATCAGTTTATCTGATAATGTTTATTTTGTGGAATGTATTTAAACATTTTCATAAAATGATGGTGGTTAAGGTGTAATGAATTATAATTTTTTTTATGGATTTATCTTTGTTTTTTGATTAAATGTTACTTTATGAGATTTTTTAAATGAATATTGATATGAATATGAATTATTTTATAAATATTTTGAAATATTTTTTAGTTTAATTAATATTCAATATTGGGTTATATTGTTTGAAATATTATTTACAGTGGAAAAATTAGGTTTCATAATTTCATAAATTACAAAATTGGATTTTATATCATGTTTTAAAAACTAAATTGAATGTTTAAAAGATGAATTTTATTAAAAATGGTATGTTTTGTGAAAATTTTTTATGGTTTTTATTAAATGTATGTTTTTTGGAGTGGGGGATTCTTTTACGATGTGATAAAATGTCTTTTAAAAATGATAGTATTTTCATTTATAGTAGAACCTTAGTTAATAGGTATTTTTTGTCTTGTGTTTTAAAGAACATTCATTTAACACCATGAGATTTCATAAGATAACATCTTTTAATGTCTTTGATTAATTCTGTTTTACGCTACACCTATATTATCTTGCGCTGTACACATCACTGTATTATCTTGCAGTATATGCAACACTATTCATGGCTTGTGTTGCACACACTTTCATGTTCCTTTGATAGAATTCATTTCAATCCACACTTATTATAAATTTTTATTGAATTATATGTGAACTAAGTTTGTATTATGTTACAAGAAACGCCAAAGGAAGCTTCCACTACACGAAACAATGACTTTTCTTGTGTTACACGCAAGAGCGACCATCCTCAATAAGTTGTGTTGTACGCAATACTGAGTTTCACTAAACAAAAATATATTATTTATATATTATATATCTAGATATTATTAATAGTATTAAAAACATTTTTAATTTTATATAACATTATTATTCATCTTATACATTTTCTAGAGCACGAAATGTAAACAAAATACATTTTCAAATAAATGAAGCCTTTTAAAAAATGTGTTGTTTTACGACCTTAAAATGGCGTACCCATATTAATTCCAGTTTTGACACTATTATAAGTTATATTTGAAAATATAAACAACTTATTAGGAAACGGGATGTAAAATTTTACTTTTTTTTGAGTTTTTGGTATTTTTCTAATAAAATTACAATTTTAATGAATACTGAAAAATACTGCAATTTATCTCCAAGCTGTCTTTTTATCTTATTTATTTATATAGATTTTTTATTTTATTAATTGGTTTTAAAGAATAATTGGATTATATTTTTATCATTTAATTCAATATTGTCCATTTGATGTAATTTGACATTTAAATTGGAAATAAACACACGCTTATCTTTTAATAGATATTACTTATTAAAAACCCATGTTATGGTATGGACAAGCGGAAATAATTTTAAATTAATTACTGAAACTTCTGTGTTTCGAATATGTAAAAATTAATTCAATATTTGGATTCAGAATTTACAAAAATTTTATAAATATGTACCATTTATTTTGAGACATTATGAATAGTAACTTCCATAATTATTCTATTTACCATGGTTAAAAAGGTAAATGTGGTAAATAAGGGTAATATAATAATATTACAATAATATTAAACTAACCTAAAACATGTCTTAATTCTATTGGATGAGATATTTTCAACCATGGGCATCGTTGGGTCAATTTTGGGACCCATGGATTCACTTGGATGTGAAAATGACGTTATATAAAGATTAATTTAAGGTACAGATAATTATAACCTATACATTTATCTTTTACTAAATCGATTTTAATATATTGTGATATAACAGATATATATGTCTATAGATAGTCATTAGAAATTTATATTACTTCCCACAACATGGTAGTTTATTTATATTACTTAGATATTTGATAAATATATTCATTTATGACATAATTATGATATAGTTATCACCCCATTAATGAAATATTTAAATAAATGAATATATAAAAATTAAAATAAACTTAATTTCAACATCTTGATGTCATCCAGAAATTTTATAGAAGAAATTGACATATTAGGGATGAGTTAATGCTTCTGTTTTGATGGAATCATGTACTTTTTAATTTTTATTAAATTTCAAGTATGAATAGTGTCCAAAATTGACATAATTCCTAACATAAAATATAAAATAGTTTATTAAATTGTATTATATTCTTAAAAATTTATTATTCTGAAAAATGGTTAATATGAGTCCAAATATGTCATAAATATCTTTTTTTGGTTAGGTTTACATGATATGGTAATTACATTAATCCACAATATATAAATAATATGATATCACAGTAAGATTAAAAAGGGTAAAAATAAGGGTTAAACCAAAAAGATATGGATATTTTTTTTAAAACATGTCTAAAAAATATTGGATGATGAGTATTAAAAAAAGTCATCATATATTATTATTAAATAAGTTTTGGGTCATTTTTATCTAAAAAGTTTTTATAATAAATTAATATTTTGAGAGTTTCCTAAAGTGCCCCTCTCCAGTCCTATAAAAGGGCACTGGATTCCTCTCCACTTCACTCAGTTTTAATCCTTAAATAATATCACAAACCTATAAATTTATCTTCTAATCATTACAAGTTACATTCAAGTGGTTCTGGTCTTTTCAAAGCACTAACTATATTTCCCTAAGATGAAATTTAAAGGTGGGATGTTGAGGAATAGGTAATCTCTTCTCCAGATTCTTTCAAAATTTTTCTTCTTCTATATCCTTTAATTTAGTTGTTTAATTACAAAATAAAAACATCAGTATCTATAATATAGATATATGTTATTATAAATTTGAAAAAACCCTATTTCACATTCTATCCCTCCAACGAAAAATGAAACCATAGTGCAGGTGTATGTACTGCTTACCATCTCCACGCTGTGTTGTAATGTGTTTTCCATCACAAACATACGTGTACAGGTATAATGGTGTAAATAATAACAAAATATTATTATTATAACATGATACTAATTATGAGATATTATATACCATCCACTTAAATAACATTCAACAACTATGGGATCGATATCATCGCTCTTTTGTACGTTCGACTTACTGTCTCTACACCACAATAAGATTCATTCTCCATGTTAAAAAATCTACAATAATTATTAATTTTGTATAATAAATATAATTAAATATAAAATTTATTAATTCTAATGGATTTATGTATATATATATTTCATTTAATTACATCCATTAACTTTAATAAGGAAACGAAAGCAGTGTTCATGTGTATTTTCGGTCTACTGTCTCCATGAACAGTGTATTTAATTTTATTTATCTGTATATTATATAAATATATATTATATATATTATATATAAATCATGTTTTAAATTCTGGAATTATGTAAATCATGATATAAGGAATAATATCAAGAATAGAAATTCAAAACCCGTACGATAAATAAAACGATTATTAGCCAAAACGCTTCTTTAAAATGGAATTGACAAAAAAATGGGTAATATAAAGTCATAATTCAATCATATTTGATATCAAAAATATTATTATGGTTCTATTACAAGATAATAATATATTTAATCCCACTATACAGAAGTTTCATACACATATGGTTGAAATCTAACCTATGGTAAGGGATAATTTCAAAGTCTCATTTTAATCTTAGGTTGTTTATTTTTAAGTATTTACTTGGAATATATTTATCATACCATTCTTTATAAAAATATTTTCATAAAATGTTTAACATTCTTATATTTATATTTAAATTCATTTTTAACCATTCATTTACTATTACTACATGTTTGGGAAGGAATTTTTCTTTCATTTACCATACAAGTTTCTTTTTGACTTTTCTGCAAAAGTATGAGAAGAATTTATTTTTTTAAATTATACGTCATGAATGGAATTTTATGCCTTAATAATTAATTATTTTCATTAATCTTACTGTAAATTATTTCAATTTTTTTTCAACTAAATTAATTTCTTTAAAAAATGAATGATATTTTTATAAAAGAAAACATCTTTAAAGAAGAAAGGATATTTTACTCAAGAATTAAGTTCAAGTGTTTTACAAAAAAAAATTCCATCTAAGATGACATTGTGTTATTTTTATATCCCTATTATTACATTAATTTTTATTTTTTATGGCGGAATAATTTTTATTAAATCCATTTATCTTATATGGAATATGTAATGATGAAATGATGTTTTCTAATCCCATTTTATTTCTTGGGTTATTCTATGAATAATGATTTATGTTTTTGTGGAACATGTATGAATTATTTCATTATGGTAGGGTGGGACCAATATCTCCCTTCAATTAATTGTGTAAATATTTATATCTCATGAGATAGACATGACATGAATGAAAATTAAATGTTGTTTATTAATGTAGGGAATGGACATCATGTAAATCCGGTTCATTAATACATGGATGGAATAGAAAGTAAACCCAGTCCAGTAATGGAAAATCTCAACAATAATGTTATAAAAATAAATTCCTTGGATACTATAGAAATCATATTATATTCTTATTAGTTTTCCATAATTTCTTGTTTTTTTCTAATTCTATTCTATCAAGGATATTGTTCCTTTATGATCCATACCTTACGTACTTCAATGATTTATTTCATGACTCGTGATTTTTAGGGTAAAGCATTTATTTCACGTTATTATGTTCTAATTTTTATGGTTTGTTTTATGCTCTCAATTTTTACCCTTACTGAGCATTTGAACACCATGTTTCTATGTTTTTCCATTCCCCTTGACATAAAAGAAATGATTTATGTTGGAAAACAAATGGGTATGATATTTATGGGATATATTGAAGTTCTTTCACCATGATTAGAAGATTATGTTACGAGTTTCCAAAGACCCTAAACTAGTTAGATCTTTGGCTGTTTATTGGTATCATGTGTTTATTATTTTTAAAATGAAATTTAATTTCCATGTACGTCAGTCTTGGGTTTCGGAATTCGGTATTATAGGTAAGGTATAGTCATCCTTTGGAAACAAGGATTTGAAAACTAAAGTGAGATCCCTATGTATATTTCAAGGAAATTTCTAGGTATATCCTAAGGATAAGTAAATTATAGGTTAAAATCAGAGTTTTTTGTGATGATCATGAATAACCTAGGGTTAAACCAATGATATAATATATTTAAATTTTATAAGTAATTTAACTTACATTTGGGTTTCTAATCCCGGATATGTTTTTCTCACACTTTGATTTATGATCATTGTCAATATGCAGAACTAAATTGAAAATTGTTAATTAGTGAATGTTTCAGACATGGAAATTATGGGAATTAGGATGATCGATTTGCTAAGTGGAAATGCCATGAATTGAATTATGATTATGGTACGAGTGTTGGTTATAATATGGAGGATAATGATATTTTAAATGATATGGGAATGATATGTGACATTCTTCCAGTGTTGGTTACTTTGAACCTGAGATGGATGAGGTTGAGAAACAAAAAAACATGATTCTTATTTTTGGAAATATGATGATTATGGATCATGAGTAATGGTTTAAGAATATATTTGGATGATTGAGTTGTATATGTTTCAGAATTAAGTGACTATGTAATATAAATCATGAAATATATATGTGGTTTCAGTATAATGATTAGAAAGGATATGATAAACAGTTCTAAGGATATAGAAAAGTAATTTAAGGGTAAGGTGATATACATGATAAAAACGTGATTAAGGGAAAGATAACCCATAATATGTCCCTTATGTTAAGATAATGAGGATTGGAAAAAGATGTGTTGGATTTTAACTAGTAAGTTGGAAGATTCTAAATTCATGAAATCTAATTATGGAGTTATTCAAAAAATGTTTATTCTATCATGGATGAACTATAAAACAATTTGGAACACAATTAATATATCCAATAGGTTTTCAAATAAGGAAACATGCTTGTTTTCAATAAGGATATCTGATAATTCAGTTTGTTACAATGGATCAAGAGAATACATGATAAAGGTATTAACATGTTTGGAATGTGAAAACCGATAACTACCTTAGAAGATACGGGAGATAAATTTTATGTCAACTTAATTCAACTATTTCAATGATTTATATTTTTTAAAGTGTTTTAATGTTATCCATTTATGTAATTTATATGTTATATTCTGGTTGAATTTTGTTATATTAATTTATTATCTCACTATAGGCGGACTTATGAATGTTTGATTTCTTGTGCTGAAAATTTTGTTGATATAGATGGAATGACCTATCATTCTCTCACATTATATACTAACACATCAAGAATGAAATTTTTTTACTTCATTTCATTAAATAATAGATGAAGTGGAAATTTTTAAAGCCACGAACAACGATGAGATTGTACCAAAATCAAGTACGTTTTTATTCCCATGAAAAATTAATAAACATTAGGGAAAGGATCTTGAAAACCAAAAATGTTATTCTAGTAACTTCTTTTCTAATGAATCATATGGTCCCATAAATCATCGTAGATTTATGTCATTCTGGTATTTAAGTTTCTCCAAACATTATTCTCTATCACTATCCATCCAAACATGATGGTTACATTTTTCTTCCATATCCATGTTTTCACTTACCACCTTTGTTCCTCTATGTGGAAAGACATTTAAGTGTAACTCTATGTAACCATTATGTTTCTAACATTACATTAGAAATGATTTTTAGTATTCCTTTTTACGATGTCGTATTCCATGATAGAATCTTTCAAGTACAAAACCATTACTAACCCTGATGAATTTTGACGTAGAAATTCATTTTAAGGGGCGTAGAATGTAACAACTATAAATTTTATGAGATATATAATTTAAATTTCTTTTATGACTTGTGATTAATACTACACCAAAATTATCATGTTCTATACACATCATTGTATTAGCTTATAATATATTTAACACTATTCTTGGCTTGTGTTGCACACAATTTCATGTTCCATTGAAACAATTCATTTCACACAACACTGAGTATAGAATTTTTTGAATGTATAAATTATTTATGAGTTTATTATGTTATAATAAACACCAAAGGAAGCTTTTAATACACACAACACTAACTTTTCTAGAATTACACGCAAGAGCAGCCTTCCTCAATAGTTTGTGTTCTACGCAATACCGTGTTTCACTGAACAATGATATATTATTAAAATATTACATAAATATCCATTATGAATATTATTAAACACATTTTTAATTTTATATAACATTATAATTAATCATATATCATTTAGTACATGATTTGAGAACAAAAAAATTTCAGATAAAAGTAGTATTTTTAAAAAGATGCACTTTTACCACCTTTTGATGAAGCACACATTTGAAATCTAGTTTTTGACACTTTTATAAGTTAAATTTGAAAAAATAAATCTCTTAATTGGAATAAAGACATAATAATTTTATGTTGTTTAATTTTTGGTATTTTTCTAATAAAAATAAAATTTTCATGAATAGTTAATAATATTGCATTTTAACTCGAAACTCTCTTTTATTTAATTTATTTATATAGTTATATTATATTTTTAATTGGTTTTAAATAATAATTAGATTATATTTTTATCTTTTAGTCAAATTTTGGTCATTGTAGGTAATTTCACTTTTTTTTTACATAAACACATGTCATTCTTTTTGTAGTTATTACTTCTTAGAAACCCGATTTTTGGTTCGGACAATAAGAATTAATTTAAAATTAATAACTGAAACTTATGTGTTTTCAATATGAACAATTTGATTCCATATTTTGAATCATGATTTTCAAACTTTTTAAATTGGTACCTTTTATTTTTTGACATTATGAATAATAACTAGTGTAATTATTTTATTTATCAAGGATAAAATAGTAAATATGGCAAATAAGGGTAAAAAATATTATAATAATATTAAAATACCCTAAAAAAATTTATAATCCTATTGGATCAGATATTTCTATCCATGGGAATCCTTAGGTTGATTTTGGGAACTAATGGATTCACTTGGATGTGAAAATAACATTTTAAAAAAACTAATTTAATGTAAAGATAATTATAACATAAAAATATATATTTTAATATATATATTTAAATATAGGGTTATATAACTCATCTATAAGTCTATATATAGTTATTCGAAATTCAAAAATATTTCTTACATCATGGTATTTTATTTATATTTTTTAGAAATTAGAAAAATATATTTAATTATGACACATTTATTTGGTAGTGATTACCTCATTAACGAAATATTTTAATAAATAAATTTATACATATTTAAAAAAATAACATTTTTAGGTCGTCCACGAATTTTCTGGTAGACATTGTCCTATTTGGTATGTTTTAATGCATTTGGAATGAAGGAATCTGGTTGTTGTGAAATTGTATATAATCACAATTATGAATAATCTCTAAAATTCACATAATTCAGAACATAATACATAAAATAGTTTATTTAATTATATTATTTGCTAAAAATATATTATTCTGCAAAAAATTTAATCTAAGTCCAAATATGTCATAAATATGTTTTTTCGGGTCGTTTTACATGATATGGTAATTACATTAAAGAAAAATCTGTAAATATCTTGACATCACGGTAAGATTAAAAATGGTAAACATAAGTGTTAAACCAAAACGATAAGGATAAAAAAATATTCAAAACATGTCTTAAAATTACTGAATGATCCGTATTCTATCTAAAATAATCTTATCTTCAAATTAAATAAGTTTTGGAACAATTTTATTTGAAATTTTACTTATAATAAATTAATATTTTGAGAGTTCCCAAAAGTGACCCTATCCTCTTTTATAAAAGGGCACCTCATCCCCCTCCTCTTCAGTCTATTTTTAGCATTCATATTTTCTTAAGACATACCCATTTCTATTATAAACTTCCCTAGTAACATTATAGAGGTTATGGTCTTCTCAAAACACTAACTCTAGTTCCCTATGTGGAAATTTAATGGAGGCACATCGATGAAGAGGTAATCTCTTCTACCGATTCTTTCAAATTTATTTCTTCTTCTACTTCATATTATATTGTTTTTAAAAATAATTTAATAACATTAGTGTCACTCATATATGGATATGTTACTATAAATATGAAACGATGATATTTCACCTTCTATCCATCCTATAAAAAATAAAATCACCATGCATGCATGTGTACGACTTACGGTCTTCACGTTGTGGTGTAATCTGTTTTTCACCACCACCTTATTGGATCGGTATACTAGTTGAAATAATTAATATATATTATTATTATAAAATTATACTGGTTATGAGATATTATAAACCATCAACTTCAATACCATTCAACAACTATGCAAACAATATCATCGCTCAAGCGTACTTATGGAATACCGTCTCCATGACATGATGAGATTCATTCTCCTTGTTAACTATTTAAGAATAACTATAAAGTATTTATAATAAAAAAACATTAAATATTTGAAATTATAATGCAACTGGATTTATGTATTTATATATATGTCATTTACAAACTTCCATTAAATTCAATAAGGAAACAAAAATAGAATTAATGTGTACGTACGGCCTACCATCTCCAGGAGCGGTTTATTCCATTTCATTTGACTATCTAATATATATATATATATTAATATACAAAATATATATTATATATAAATCATTTTTACATTCAATATGTACCTAAATCATTATATATGTAATAATATCAAGAATAATAATTCCAAACACATACGATAAATAAAAAAATTATTACCCAAAACGATGCGTTAACATTGAATTTACAAATAAAGAGGTAATATAATGTTTTAACTTAATCATATATAATATCCTAAATGTTTTTATGGTTTTTTAAAAGTCAATAATATGTTTCAAACCACTATACTCGGGTTTCAGACACATACAAAAGAAATCAGACCTAAGGTAAGTGATAATATTGCAATCTCATTTTTATCTGAAATTATTTATTCGTAAGTATATACTTGTGGTATATTTATCATCCTTTTTCATATTTTATAAAAACAAATTTCTTAAAATGATTACTATTTTACTATGTGTGTTTAAATTTTTTTTAACCATTTTTTACATTTATAAAATTGTTGGGATGGACTATTTCTTTCATTTTAAATATGAGTCACTTTTTTTATTTTCATATAAAAGAACGAGAAGAATATATTTTTTAAAATTTTATTGCTTGAATGTAATTTTACACTTTCAAAATTCCTTTTTCCATTAAGCATCCTCTACATGATTTCGATTATATTTTCAACAAAACTCTTTTTTTAAAAAAAATTCATTATATTTTGAGAAAAGAAAATGTTTTTTAAGAACAAATGATATTTTGATTAGGATTTATGTTTAATTGTTTTATAATATTATATTCCATCTATGATGACACAGTGTTCTATTTCAATTCCTATTCTTACTTTGATTTGACTGTGTTTTTGGTGGAATTACTTTTATGAAGTCTATTTATCTTATATGGATTATGTTACGATGAAATGATGTTTTAGAATCCCATTTTATTTCTTAGGTTATGCTATGATGAATGTATTATATTTTTGTGGTGCATGTAATAATGATTTCATTATGAGATGGGTGGGACCGATATATACCCCAAATGCATTGGGTAAAGATTTATATCTCATGAAATCAACCTGAATGAATCAGCAAGTAAATATAGTACAGTATGGCTGGGTTGGATCCAAATGTAAATATGGTTCAGTAATACATTGCTGTAATGACAGGTAAACATGGTTTAGTAATGGTCTATGTCCACTATTATAGTCTTGGAAGAAAGTACTTGGATACTATGGAAATCATATTATGTGCTTATTAGATATCCACAATTACATGTTTTATGCTAATGCTATTCTATCATGGTTAATGTTCCTTTATGATAGATTCCTAACGTACATCCAATATTTATTTCATGACTCAATATTCTGATGTATACACTTTATGTTAATGTTTTTATGTAGTAATTTTTATGGTTTTTTTATATTCTCCATGTTTACACATACTGATAATTTGAGGTCACCATTTCTATGTTTTCATTTCCCCAGGATATGAAGAAATGTTTTAAGTAGGAAAAAAGGGGAAGATCTTTATGAGAGATTTTGATGATATTTCACAATGATTGGAAGATTTTGTGTCGTGTTTCCAAAGACACTAAACTAATTTGATCATTGGGAATATGTTTTAATCATGCAATAAGTATTCCAAAAAAGAAATGTAATGTCCATGTACATCATCCTTGGGTCTCTACAAAAAATTTTGAGTTAAATTTATATTATTTGATATATACCTCCTATAACGGTTTAAATCACCGTATACAATATGACTCTAGGGGTAAATGATATCTTTGTTCGATTATTTCCAATCCAATGATGGACTTTACCCAGAACCCGAGTATTGTGGATGATCTGATGTCTTCTACCCCCTTGGATTACATTATTGATAATGTTGTTATTTTCATTATTCCAAGCACATTTCCTTATTTTGGTGACTCGTTCCATCTCTATAATCATTTCATGTAATATTGTTGGAATTTTTGGGTGTGATAAAGATCAAATGATTATTTATCTCTTGTGTTTATAGCTGATCGAGATTTGAGGTGATTTTGGGTGGATTCCCAGGATTTTGATCTTTAGATATCATTCCTTATGGAACATATTGTTTGAGTTTTGTGTTTATACCTTTTTTATATTTATTTTCATTTTCTAGAGGGTTTTGTTAATGTGATAATTGTTTCATTAATGATTTTTTTTCCTGATGGGATGAACGTGGGGGAAACCATCGATCCAAGCTCATGTAACTAGGATTGATGTCTTAGTAGTATAATGGACCACTTTCTAGTGATTAATTATGAATTTTCTTGGTAACCGTAAGAGGGTGACATAGGGTATAAAGTCATAAATTTCCTTATTTCTTGGTATTGAGAAAAAAGGATGTCTCCCATGAATGGGAGTACCTTTTTTATTGATTTAATGGAACTACATTTTTTATGGGTCCGGAGGTCGTCACAGGAATCAAAATTATATTTATAAACATACACTTGTATAGTGGTGTATGGTAGAACCCAAGGGAATTCAGGTGAATAATCTATGATTTTATTCAAAATAAACTCCACTATTGTCAGCAGTGGAGAGAGTGGACATTGTTAATAATTTTTTTACATTTTAATATTATTTATATTAATTTTTATTAAAAGTAATGAAACATTTATAGAAATTTACTATTTTATAATATAAATTTAAACCGAAATAAAGAAATGTGAAGAAATAGAAAAAATAAATAATATTAATTAAAGATAACTGAAAAAGTAAATAGAAGGGATGAGAGTTGATTAAAAGTTAAGATCAGGTGAATTGAAATCTACTAGTTTAAGAAATTATTCTTCATTAGATTTAACTCACACCATAAAAATGATTTGTTAATTCTTCATCTCTAGAAGAATTAACACTCTATATTATAGTTGTTGAGGTTCGCCACATAAAAAGCCACATACAACAAAGTGATTTAACGATGTTAACTGAAAACTATCTTGATGAACGTTTATGTAATTTTAACATAAAATCATTGATAAAAAAATTCATGATCATTATCACCAATAGGTAAAGGATTGAATCTTTAATAGCATGAAGGTGTATATTCAATTTTAGATTTGAGAATCAAATTCAATCTCACCGAAATAATCAGATTCTCATTGGAAAAAATTTGATGATGAAGATGAAAATATAAACTAATAGAAATTACAATTTCTGTAACAATAAATTAAGATAATATCATTTTCAATTCAAAAGTACCAAATAAACTGTAAATAAGAGTGTGTAGAGGAAGACGAATCCTCCATATGTGAATGATGATCATAATTTGATGTCTTGCACCTGAAACTCCTAGTCACCAATACTACTCTTCATGTCCCCTCGGATAATCCTATCTCATAATGTATGGTGTGGAATCTGAATGAGAGTCTCCAAAAAATTATATTGCTTTTATGCCTTTAAGCCCCAAAGACATCATCTGCACATGACCACCTATTTTCCACCAACATCCAATATCCTTCACTAATGCCCCACACATATGCGTTTTTTCACAACTAACATGTCACACTACTTTTGTCCTTGCAACTAACTCCGGCAGAGTTAGTCGAAATCACAAGGATGTTTTTTAAGCTTAGTTGTGAACCTACTCGTGTTTCAGACTCCAATATGAACTATGACAGAAAAATAAAAAAAAATTCAATGTTAAATGTTCACATTTATAAAAAAAGCTAAATGTAAAATAAAATATCTATTTTTTATTAATTTAATTTATAATTAATTATCATAAATTTAATGTAGTTATAAGTTATTATTTATTTAATTAATTTATGGAAGTGACTAATAAATAATTAGATTAAAATAAATGTTTGGTATTTATTAAATTATTAAATTAATAAAATTAGTATTTAGTTTTTTTGAATATCTGAGTATTTAGATTACTAATTAAATTTATCATAATAAATAGGTTTATTTTAATTTTAAAAATTTATAAAATTTTATAGAGTTATCATAATTTTATATTTATTTTATTAAAAAATAAGTTAAATTATAATTATTATATTCATTAAAGTATTTAATTTTTATTTATTTATTTTTATTTTATTACAATGTTTAACATTAGAATTTATTTAATTAATTAGTTGCGTATTTTATTTTATTGATATAAATTTAATATTATAATTATTTCTTATTTTTAACTTATATTGTTTTATTAATTAAATTGATCCCCCCACATGTCCTGTTGTTTGTTGCGGTGAAAAAGTTGGGAGGATAGGGTTTCTTCCTGCAGGAACCACTCCAGCTCGCCTCCTTTACAAAAGGGGGGCGATATCGTGGCGGTCTCGGGTCCGGTGGCACACGAGAATGAAACGAAAGGTCCTTCTTTGATGTAGCGTAGTGTCTACAGTCATCGTCGGAGGTTCCATCTGACGAGAACGTGACTTTTGGTAGTGTCACTCACAACAGATTCAGTGGCGCGACACTGGCCTCGTCTCGAGATTTTCCTCCGAGTTGGCCAGTTCGGTTTTGTGATGCTCTAATTCTGAATATCCTGTGGTCAAGCCCTATCCTCGGTCGACTACCTATTTGGCTTTGGGTGAGGGTTCATTCAGATCTACAACATTCCCCTTCTTTAATGGAATGATTAGTTCATAGAATATGAATATGTGATTTTGTTCTGATGATGAAATTTTGAAAACTAGTTTGAGTTATTGTTGAAACGTTGATTGAGAAGTTTGGAAAGAAAAGGGTGGAGGAATTGCATTGGTGTGAGGATGAGAAGTGGATGTTGGTTATGTTCATAAGAATAATGGTGGAGAGAGATGTTATTGTGCAACAGGAAAGGTAAAGAAGTGCCACCAAAATGTGTGGAAACTAAAGGAGAGGAAGTAGTGTTACGAGAGAATAAATAATCTCACAGTAGGGGTAGGAAACGGTGGCGATGACATATTGTGCTAAACGTTTTGGTGAAACTGAGAGGAGGTGGAACCTTGAAGTCAGTGGAACCAGTTTGGGGAGGTTACGGTGCAAGAAGTGATGGTGGAAATTAAAAAGAAACACAATTGTGGGATGTGATCTATTTTTGCAATGGTGTTGCAGGAGGAGGCATGAACCAGTGACACCATCAATGATGGAACAAGTGGTAATGCAATGGGGGGTAACTGTGGCAGGGAAAAAGTATGAATAAAAATGCGGTGTGAGAGAAATAGTGTGAGGAGTTTTCTACACCACCATTACGCTGCAAAACAAATAAAAACATATAAATAGATTAAAACATAAATTAATTCTAAACAAAATAATTAATTTATTTTTGAATTAACGTAAATAATTGAAAAAAGAAACTAAAAAACACAAATAAAATTTATTAAATGACTAAAATATTAATTAAATTATTATTCATTTCAAAATATAATACTTCAATTAGACCTAAATTAATACATAAATTCAGAAGATACTAAATTATGATATGTTTAAATAAAATTTATATTAATCAATTGTATAAAAAAGGTAAATTATTTAAAGTAGCTAAAGCATAACAAATTGAATTTATTAAAGAATAAAATTATTTAATTTTTTATTAAACAATTATGTTAACTAATGAAATTAAATTTAAGATATTTTAATAAATGTAGTGAGTTTGTAATAATTTAATTTATAATTAATGATCTTTTAAAAGATAACTACTATTTAGATTATGTTAATTTAATTAATAAATATTTAATAAAAGGAAAGGTAAATTACATCTATATTATTTTTGTGCAGATGTATAATTACATAATTAATTAATAAATTCCAAATTATTAAATATGAAAAAAAACACCAAACTAAATAGAACCTTATTAGACTATAAATTTAATGTTACAAAGAAATTAACTACATAAAGGCTATGAAAATAATTTTGATTAAAAGAATTGATTATAAAACAGAATTAATTCTAAGAATGCAATTTTTCCCTTACTTAGCAAAAAGTGATATAATAATTAAATGAATCAATTAAAATTAATTAAAAATATGTTGTAAAACATGTGTTTTTAAGGCAACATAAAATTCCACCACACTTAATCATTATTTGTCCTCAAAAAATCCCATGCATTATTATCATTGAGAAGTAGAAAAATGTTTTATGAATAGTTTAATATGTAACATGCCCTGAATTTTAGATGTAGAGGACACATAAACAAGTTAAAATGATTTTAGAGAAAGAATTGTTCAAATGAATCCATGCCATTATTCAAATTCTCACTGATAGCCAAGAGAGAAATGAATCATCAAGCAACAAAAGTGTCCTGTCTATTTTTGAACTTTACTAGTGACTCATTTCAATCCAAATTGATGTTCTAAGTCCAAGATTGACAAGAGTTAAAATATTAGTATAATTAAAAACATAACAGAGGGACCTAGTACATTGACTCAATCCTAGATTCCAAAAATATATATATTATTTGTGAATCAACTTAATGATACAACATAAATGAATCCCATATAAACCATTTGACCCCTTATTCATCTGGAATTCAGTATTCACCTCATCTTAGTGAGCTCTCTTTTGCCCCTAGACACTTAATTTTATTTTTCACTAGATATGTATCATGTGCAACAAATAGTGGAATGCACTTATTCATGGTGTACAGAGGGCTTATAGTTAACAGAAACACACCCATCATCTAGGGTCTTATAAATTCACCATGGGATCAAATATTCCCAAATTAATCATGTTTCAAAATATTTATATATAAATAATTTACATTTTCTCACTAAGGTAATTAGTTTAATAATTAAAAGAAAAAATGAATCCCCTACGGTCAATATCAAACATCCAATTCCACAGCATATGATCATAACTCCACTAATAAGTTACCAATATCACTCTCAAAAGTTGTTTCTAAACCAATTTTCCATTAAATCACTAATAAAAACTAATCAGAAATTATCGAAACAAATTAATTATAGTTTTATTGTAACTCTTAACAAACAATTAGGTGTCATTCAAAGGCATTAATCATTTGAGTAATGTGTAAATCCTAAAATTATGAAAGAATATTGTAAATTTTTAACCAATTTTTAAAAAATGATTGAAGTGGAAGTGGGAATTGATAGGCTCACACTAAAGCATAGTTATGTTCATTCAAGAATTGAATCCCTTCCCCACACTTAAAACACAATGTTTTCCCCAAAGTTGACATCCATATGGGAGAAGATCAATTTAAAATTTAAAGATTAAAACATATTTTCAATATAGCAGATTTTTGAAATGTATAATGGGTCTCTTTGAAGTTAAAAAATATTTTTTTCACAATAACATTAAATCAGAAGGTTTAATAACAAAATATATTTATATTCATTTAAGATATCAACAATTATTTTCATTAATGTTCACATAGTTTCATGTAACTTATGAGTGCATAGTGAAAAGAGTGAACGAATTTGAACAATGTATAATTCAAATGAATTTATAGTAATGTAGTAATGTTCATGTTATACCCATTAAAAAAAATCAGATTCACATAATAATACTAACTAGCCAGGCTTCATGCGCCCCCACACTTCAGTTCATGCAGTGATTTGTTTCAAAATATCAATGAATTCCAATTTTCAATAAGGAGTAGTATTCATAATTTTATATTAAAAAAAATGAAGAATTATTTTCATCAGCTTGATATATTGTTGGATTTTTAGATAGCTGAAGTCATGTAAGAGACTAATTTTAAAGTAATATAAAATGTAGCAGAATATTTCTACAAGTAGATTTTTCTATTATACAGGACATGCTGAAGATTTTTTTAATGTAGTAAGGCGATGAATAATGATACAAATATTAATAGTAAGATGCATAAATTCATAAATATATTTTCAATAATTATTCAACAAGTTAATTCCAATCCTTTATTACTTAGCAACAATATCCAAAATATACAGAGCATGTAAACCAAGTGGAATAAAATTCTGAGACAGAGCATACTGAAGGAAATACATCAGTACTTTATTAAAAGTACGACAAGAACAGAAACAATAGGAAACAAAAAAGAAAGAATATGGGATGAATCCAATGAAGCATTGAGTTTAAATTCATTTGTTAGACCTTTTTTAAGTACATTTTGTTATTTGATAACATAAAGAATCCATGGGTTGCCTCCCATCTAGTTCTAGTCTTATAGTCCCCAGCTAGACTTTCATAGAACTAGTCGTTGTCAATTGGTGGATGTGGTTACCTATATAAGAAACACCACATGTGTTTGTCCCAAATTTCATTAATGTAAATGTAAAAATAGTGGGATCCAAAACTAAACTAAACAGAAACTGAACACTAATAACCTGCAAAATTATCTAAGTAAACCCCTTTAACTATTTGGGAATAGTGTTTTAAATATTTTGAATTGTTTTTTATTTATGAATATTTGGATTCACCTGAAGGGACAAAATTTAAATAGGTGTTCCTCATGATATGGAATTGTCCTCATAGTTATATGTCTCAACCTAAACTTCAACATTATTAAAAAAAAGGTGCTTATGAATGATTCTGACAGATAGATTATAGTGCGGAAATAGTAAGTTTTTATCAAAATTATGAACATTGGAACTCAATTGTGATTCCCACTCTAGACTAATATCAGTATCACAAAAAGGTTCATCACCCAACTCATTTAAGAAAATATGTGAACTATAGGGAAGATTCAATTTTTGTTAAACCAAAATATTAGTTATAACACTAGTCTAAATCTCTTCCAACAGTTCCTCAATATATAAAATAATATTTACATCAACTACTTTATAAAACTCATTTATACTTGAATCTCATGTGTGTTCAACAACTAAAACATGTTTATTTTCAAAATTTTCAATTTCAAATTCAAAGTCTATAGTGTGTTCTAAAAAGTGAAAATCTGGGAGAGAAATGTTCCACTCAACATCAATAAATTGAAATTCCAAATGGATCAAATCCAAATAGTTTTCCCCAGGAAGGAAAACACTACCTTCCATTTCACTACACAAAGTCAAAGAATAGTGATCAATGTGAGAGTGTGACAATAAAAGTTCATCAATAAACCATTCTTCAAACAATAAATCATCATCATTATCCTCCAAAATTTTAGAAATATTTTGGATTTTAGTTCCAAAACAGGGAAGATACATTTGAAATCAGGTTAAAAAATTTCATATATAATGTTATACAATCTAATGTTCTCTTCTAAAATATTTCCATGTTCATGTTCAGGCGAATTGTTAAGATTTTGAGAAATTTTCTATGAAGAACTTTTAACAATAAAATTTTCATGTTATAGTTTATCTTCAACCCGAGTGACTTTATTCTCAAAACATCTGAAACAATGATTTTTCACCCATGAATGAATTATGAAGAGAACTGGGAATTTCCTTTCATAATGTTTCAATTCAATTTCAAAATTATCCAACTCATTGTCTTTAATGTTTTTTTGGGGTACTCATAAATGTGATATTGACTCAGAGAGTTTATTGTTCCAAATTTTTTTCAACAGAATCATATTTTTTAAAGTAAATTTTTTTTTCGTAATTTATATTCTCTGTCCGCTTTAATTTTATTTTCAAATATTTTATAAAAACATTTTGTTTCATTTATTTCAGGTTATTCTTATTCCTTAACCATTTTTTTGTAATTCCAATAACATGTTTTCCAATGTTTTTATTCTTTGATCATTCACTTGAGTGTATAAAATTTGAACTTCATGGATTTTATTTAACAAAATCATCCACTTTTCCCCCTAGCATCAAATTTGGACTCAACTAGTTCAAGTTTAGTTAGGATGCTAGTACTGGGATCAATATATTCATTCTCTTTGACGAGATCATTTTTATGTGGCTGCTTATAGTCACACTATAAGGAAGTGTGTCCATGAAATCTACAACATACACAAAATGGATTATTTTTGTTATTCCAGTCCTCAGAGTGTTCTATTTTAAATGTATAAAATGATATTAAACACAAAAAGTATCACATTTGATGTAGAATTTCAAAAAAAACCTGAGCAGCAGATACAGTTCACAAATTGCAAAGAATTGTTTTATGTGTTTTTGCTTTTTATTTTTTTTAAAACACTATTATCTTAGTGTATTCTTTCCCCATCAACGGTGCTAAATTTTTATGAGGCCAAAGGTCTTCAAAACCCTCAAAATATAATTTATAAACCTACACTATTCTAGTGGTGTAGGGTTGAACCCATGTGAATTCAGCTAAAAATCATAAGGTTTTATTCAAAATAAACTCCAATATTATTAATTGTAGAGAGAGTGAACATTGTTTATATATATATTTTTTATTTTTAATATTATTTATAATTTTTTATTAATTAGTAATGAAACATGTGTCGAAATTTTCTATTTTCTAAACTAAATGTAAAGAGAAATAATGAAAAGTGATGAAATGATAAAAATTAATAACACTAAGAATAGATAATATAAAATGTAAATAGAAGTGTTGATAGTTGGTCAAAAGGTAATCTCAGGTGAATTGAAATATACTAGTTAAAAAAATTATTCTTCATTATATTGAACTCACACCTAAAAAAATAGTTTTTAATTATTCATTTTTAGATGAATTAATACTTTGTATTATAGTTTTTGAGGTTCACAACTTCAAAAACCACATACAGAAAATTTATTTAACGATGTTAATAGGGAACTATCTTGCTGAACATTTATGTAATTTATACATAAAATCTTTGATAAAATTAATCCTTGAACAATCTCACAAGAAGATCAAGGATTGAATCTTTAATAGCATGAAGGTGTAGATTCAATTTTAGATTTGATAATCAGATTCAATCTCACGGAAATAATCACATTGACATATGATGAAATATAATTATGAAGAAGAAAATATAAACCAACAGAAATTACAATTTCACAAACAATAAATTATGCTAATATAATTTTAAATTTAAAATATGAAAATACATTGTAAATTAAATATAGTAGAGGAAGACAAATCCTCCATTTGTGAATGATTATAATGATTTTTTTCCCTAATCCAACAACTCCATGTCACCAATACTACTCTTTGTGTCCCCTCATAGAATCCTCTCTTGAAAATTATGTTGAGGAATCAGAATGAGAGTCTCCAAAAAAACATCTTCTACTACCCCTAAATACCCCACTTTCATCAGTTGCACGTCACCACATTTTTTCTACAAACTTCAAATATTTTTCAATAACGCACCACATACATGTCTTTTTTCATGACAGACTCATTGCACTAGTTTTTCCCTTGTAACTAACTACCATTGAGTTAGTTGAAGTCACCTTGATTTTTTAGGCCTAGGTGAGAACCTTCATGTGTTTCTAACTCCATTTAAACAAGGAAAAAATAAATAAATAATTCAACATTAAAAGTTTACTTTTATAAACAAATGATAAATGTAAAAATAAATAATTACTAGTTATTATTTTAATTGCTAATTATTTTTATTATTTAATGTTGTTATAAGTTATTATTTATTTAATTAATTTATAATGGGGATTAATTAATAATAATACTAAATTAAATATTTAGTATTTATTAAATTATTAAATTAATTAATATTTTTTAATATTTTAGTTTTTTAGATTACTATTTAGAAGTTATCATAATAAACAGTTTTATTTTAATTATTACAATTTATAAAATTGTATAATGTTAACATATTTTATAATTCTTTTATACAAAAAGATGTTAAATTAAAATAATAATATTCAAAAATCTTTTTAATTATTATTTAATTTTTTTAATTTTATTATTATGTTTAACATTTGAGGTTATTTAAATAATTAGGTGTGTATTTTATTTTATAGTTATTAATTTATTATTATTAATAATTATAAATATTTTTTATCTTTTTAAATAATTATTTTATCCCCCATATGTCTTCTTCTTTTTTGCGGTGCAAAATGTGGGAGGATAGGGTTGCTTCTTGGAGGAACCACTAATTCTCACATTTTTCAACAAAGGGCGGCGATATCGTGGTGGTCTTGGGTCCGGTGGCACATTAGAGTGAAAGGGAATTCCCTCTTTTGATGTGGTGCAGTTGTGACATGCATTAGTGAAGGTTCCATCTGATGAGAACACGACTTCGGGCAGTGTCTCCCACAATGTCTTCAGCGGCGTCACACTGGCCTCGACTCAGAATTTTCCTCCGTAGTGGCGAGTTCAGTTTTTTGATGGTCTAGTTCTGAATATCCTACAGTCAATCCCTGACCTCAGTCGACTACATGTTCGGATTCAAGGGAGGGTTCATTCAGATCTACAACATTCCCCTTCTTTAATGGCATGACTAGTTCATAGAATTTAAATCTATGATTTTTTTCAAATGTTGTAATTTTGAAAACATGTTTGCATTATTTTTGAATCTTTGATTGAGAAGGTTGGGAAGAAAGGGGTGGAGGAATTGTATCGGTGTGAGGATGAGAAGAGTTTGTTGGTTATGGTCCTAAGAAAAATGGTGGAGATATAGGTTGTTGTGAAACAATAAATGTAATTCGGTGCTGTAGAAATGGGTGAAAGCACAAAGAGAGTAAGTGATGTTCCAAGAGAAGAAACGATCTCATAGCGGAGGGAGAAAATAGTGACCGTGACATGTTGTGAAATCAGTTTTGGTGAAACCATGAGTAGGTGGAACCATAAAGGTAGATTAAATAGTTTGAGGAGGATACAGTGGCAGAAGTGACAGTGCCAATTAAAAAAATGCAATAGTGGCCGAGGATCCATTTGAGAAACGGTGTTGCAGGAGGAGGTAGTAACTAGTGACACCATCAATGAAAGAACTAGTGGAAGATTAATGTGGGGAAACAATGGTAGTGATCTGGTTTGTATAAAAAGAGGGGTGAGAGAAACATTGTGAAGAGTTTTTTGCACCACCATTATTTTTCAAAACAATGAAAAAAATTATAAATATATTAAAACATAAATTAAGTTTAAACAAAATAATTAATTAAAGTCAGAATTTACTGAAATAATTGAAAACTATGAAACTAAAAATCATAATTAATATTTATTAAATTACTAAAAGATAAAATAAATTATTATTAATTTTAAAATATAATACATAAACAAGAACTAAATTAATATTAAACTTACGAAGTAACTAAATTATTAAAAGTTAAAAAAATTTAAATTAATGAATTGTATAACAATGTTAAATTATTTAAAATATCTACTATATAAAAAGATTGTATTTATTAAATAATGTAGTTAATTATTTTTTATTAATCAATTATTTTAATTAATGAAATTTAATTATGGATATTTAAAAAATTTAGTGATTTTATAACCTTAAATTATTAATTAATTAATTATTAAATGATGAATAATATTTAGATTATGTTACTTTGATTAATAAATATTTAATAAAATAAAATCTAAATTATAAATATATTATTTTTGTGCAAAAGCAGAATTACATTATTAATTAATAAATGATAAATTATTAAATATGAAAATAAAAAGACCAAAATAAATAGAAATTTATTAGACTATAAAATTAGAGTAAGAAATAAATTAACTATTTAAAAGCTAAAAATAAAATTTAGATTAAAAGAATTGATTAAATAACAGTTTTAATTATAAGAATGAAAATGTGAACTTATTTAGAAAAAACTATAATAATTCTTAAATAAATCTATAAAATTAAGTAAAAAGATGTGGAACACATGTGTTTTTAAGGAAAAATCGTATAATTTTGGTTATGCATGATATAGAGTTGTGTAAATTTGGGTTTTAGTTGGAGATTTTAGATAAAATTATTGATGTAGTTTGTTCGGTGATCATTTGAATTTTTTATGTTGGTTCCATTTATTGGTAGGTGGAATGGGATTTGTGAGTGGTTAATATAGTTAGTGGAAGGCGATTATCCCATTTATAATAGAGGTATGTTTTTTGTCAGTCTCACATTTTTATATGAATTCTAAATCACTAGGAGATATAGACCATGTTTTCAACATCTTAGAAAATATGTTGGGGAGTTATGGATTGAATATTTTTTTAGGATATTTGTAGTTTCTGAGTATTATTATGGTATATTTGAGAGATAGTTTTGAGAGTATTTTTTCATTCTATTGTTGTATTAGCTAGTTTTTCCACTCTCTCCCACATCTTGGGATCAGGTGTATAGTATTTTTATTCTTTCATTATATTGACTTTTACAAAATAATTTTGGTGAAGAAATGGGCATGGTTGTTAGAATTTTTAAATGACACGGTAAATTTTTCATCTTATTTTATTTTAATATTAGGATCTTTTTTATGTTTCATGCTTGAAATTTTTAATTTAGAATGTTTTTTCCTAGTGTTAATGGTTAACACATTGGTAATGGAGACTATATGGGTAGCCCATGCATAATTATACAATTTTAATGTGATTTTTTCATATTTGGTGAAATGTTTGGTAAATATCCATGCCAAACCACATGGGGTTTCTATGTTTATTCCATTAAAAGACTCATAATTATTAATGATTTTGATAAACTATGCAACCTAACAATATGATCATCCTAGATATAACTAAACGGTTAATTTATAATTTCCATATTCTAATTTAAATTCATTTTACCCTCGTTTCTCACCTATAGTTTATATAGCCAAATATAATTAAACAAGGTGTCTTCCCCTCCTCTTCACATTATATTCATTATCATATACATAGATTCTATGTGGTTTCTTCAAGATAAATCTCTTTTCTTCTATTATTCTACATTATTTCTCTCTCACTACCCCTTTTTGTTTTTTGTGTGTAATCCTTATACAAAAACGAGGGGATGTGGTGGCTAGTAGAGTGGTTCTAATTTATGGATTTTGGTTTTTTAAAGTTTTACGAGGGCTTCACAATCTTGTTTGATAATTTTCCTTCAAATGATATGTGTCGAGACAAAGTTCTTCTTGGAATGAGGTGGTTGAATTTTTTAAATATCTGAAATGTATTATCATTGAATATTCAGTGTTTTATATTTTTGAATAATTGAAATTAATTTATAGGTGGAAAACAAATGCTTTTATGTTGTTTTCAATTGCTTACTCCTAGTTTTTTTGTTTCTATAAAATCCATTCATTATAGATATACAGTAGTGGCACATTTTAAATGAATTTTTTGAAAAAGGTATTTTACCCAAGTTTTGTCCTTGTTATAAGAAAATGTGTTTTATTTTAGGATAATTTTATTGTTTAAAAATTAAATAATTGGGTTAGAATATTAAGTAGCCATAAAGTGAAGGGATTTCTTAAAGGGTGTAATTATTTATGTGTGCGTATTGATTTAAATTTCCATGAAATGTTTGATTTTTTAGTTATTCACTTTGTAATTTTATGGATCTTAGTGTAGTTTAGTGTAACATAGTTTTATACCCCTCTAGAGGGTGTGTTGGTATTTGTTTTCAGGGACAGTTAGTGGTAAAGAGTAATGGGAAGGCTCTAGAAATGATTTGGGTTACTAGGGCTACGAAATACAGTCTATAGCTGGAAGAGGATGCCAGTGGAACGTACTATTTCTTTAATCCACAAGAAAACTATTTCCCCCCCCCCTATCTTTTTCGTGTGGGGTTTTATGTGTAATAATTACACTTCTTCCCCTCGGGTCTTTATAGGGGAAACCCCTATTTCCCCTCATTTTTTTCTTGCACGGACCAAGGATCTCCCCTACTCACTTATCTTGGTTCCCCCACTATGTGGGGTGGTATTGGTTCCCCCATTATCTGGGTTCCCCCATTGTATGATTTTATCTATAATGAACTTCCTTCTTCTCATAATCCTATCAATTTAGTTTTTGGTCCAATAGTTTATGGATTTGAGATAATATTCCCACAGAGAATAGTGGAGGCATCTATTGATGATGGGGTTTTGTGTGTCATTTCATGGGGAAAACCAAATGCAATTCATGCATGGGACCACCCATTTATTCATTGGAGGTATGTGGTTGGGTGATTTTTTTCAAAAGTTTTGAAAAATATACAGAATATTATATTATGTTTTTGTTTTACTTGATCAGGTTTTTGTTTGAGTGAGTTCCAAGACCATGGAAGGGACCATTGTAAAATCATTAATCTAATTTTTTGTGTGGGGATAATATCCAATAAGTATATTTTATTTTATTCCCTAGAGGGATCAATTGGGGAATCAATTGTTTGTTTTTATTTAATTATAATTCATTTATAAATTTTTTTCGATTCTTTTGGTGTGAGATAGGGTTAGGGATAGTTAGGGCATTGTCCATTGACCTTGGATGATCTCAGATGATAGTACATGATTGAAGAGTTAAAATTGAAAGATTCATACATGTGGTTGGTGAGCCCTTAAATCAACCCATATAAATATTTAATATTTAATTTACATCGATTGTGTCGTCTCACCAACTTCTTGGGTGAGAAACTCAGAATTAATTGATGCTTTGATTTATATATATTCCCTTTGAAAATGACTATTTAAAAATTTTATAGACCATTAAAAATGATTAACTAATTGGACGCACTATATAGAACATGAATTTAATGTTTAACCAAATAGATTGGTATATATTATAATGATTGAACTGAGGGAGTATGGGAATTTTTGTCTTGTTATTATTAAATAGAATGGTCTTGTTAATTGGTTAATAAGAAACTCATGTTTTATATTGAAAATTTATAAATATTATTTCCCAAAAATTAATAACCTTGGATTGAGAATAATATTAACATGGTGTTTTAAGATGAAATATGGAATTTATAATTTCAGGTTTTCTAGGATTTAATTATTGGTTAAATATTTGATGAATGGGGAATCTATTACATGCATAAAATTGAATTTTCAAATAATGGTTCTAGAAAAATATGGCTCTAATAAGTAACATATCAGGAATTTTACATTATATCACGTAAATGACACCCTATATAACTAAGCTCTATAAATGATAGAATTATTGAATATGAAAAGGGAATATACTAGTAACCTATTGATGTAGTGTGAACTCATATTTAATTTACATCAAATTGGTAAATGGGAACTACGTTTATTGGTTTCCCAATGAATTAAAAATTTAATTAAATTACTGATTGGAATATGTTTCGTTATTATTAATGATATTCTTTGTATAATAGGGAGATAATACATTTATTTTTAAAGAATTGATTGGTGTGGAATGTTGTCATCATTCTCTAGATTCTAATAAGGGACCTAAATAAATTATTTTGTGTGATGGAACCCTCAGATTCAATAAGGTCCAATGATATGTAATGACATGATAAATACAAATGATTTTTCGTAGATTCATTATTATGGAATATAGTGGGTCGACCCCTTATATTCCCTATGCGTTTTACTAACTGAGAATACCCTATGTATCCACAATCATTCCCTCAATATTTCAAAACTAATGTTTCCTCAATTTTCCATCATGGAACTAGTTAATACATGATGAATACCAAGATTAGAGACAAACTGTATTGGTTTGAATAAGGTATTACACATACATTGGATTTCACCATAAAGCCCATGGGTTGATGGTTTTTATACTTCCATTTTTACATAACTTTTAAAATTGGTAAATTTTTTAACGATTTATTTATATTAGTGATGTATGCACTTGATACATAGTGGTTTTTGATTGATTCCATTGATGGAAGACTACTTACTTACACTCATATCCTTTTCATGCCTCCATTAAACCTATGTTCTAATGAAGATATCCACATTTTATTGTAGTTAATGGTTAGGGAAATCACTTGATGTTTCTGATCTCTAGATTGATAGGATGAAACATGTTAGTTGGGACTAGGTTAGGAATCAGGTTCATTTGGTGTCCTATATATCCTTTATAATTTAGACTTTGAGGTATTGTATTTTTATTGATATTGGTATATTACTTTCCTAACTTGTATTATGCACAACTCTTATATTATTTCATGGTTATTCTTCATTGGTCAACACTTTCTTGTATTCTATTGTATTTACATCCTTATCTAAATACTGTAACTATTTTCTTTTATTTCTACAATTATTTTACATTGATAGGTGTGTATAATCTCCCCAATGTACAATCATAGAACCAAAATACTTGTAGGATGCCTCTTGTATAAGAGGACACATGGTTGATGTACATTGGTGATAGTTGATCATGGAACCAATCAATGGCGTAGGGTGTCTGGGCAATGCAAAGTAATATAATAGTCCTTTTAATTTTTACTATTTGAGGAAGATGGATAAGATAAAACGAATGTATCGAGACATGTTTTGGATCTTGTTCTTGGTAATATACAAACCATGTAAAAGGAAAGTTCATGTTACCATGATTGAATTGTTGTTCATGTCATTCTTTATTACAATTGACCTGATTCCACCTAGAGTGATTCACTTGATAATGATGTTGTTGATTTCTGGGATTTTTATCTTATCCTATCATGGAAATAATGGTTTTTTGTGAATTATATCGCACACGTAGGATTCACATGGAATTCACATGATTGACAGGGACTGGTATCTTTTTTACCTTGACTTTGACCAAGGAAAGTTATTTAAAGTGTATGCATCTATTTATACAATGTAATATTTTATAACAGTATGGATTCATCATAATTCACAAATCCCACAAAATGAATTATTTTTATTTTGAATAATTACATTTTATTTATTTTTATGAGGCATTATTTAAAAAAATTTCAATTAAAACAGAAATAATACTGTGTTTAAAACATCTAATTGTTGTATTTTTTAAATGATACCCAGCTACGGAGACCTATAAATATATAAATTGTTATAAATGAATTATGTGATAATTTATAATAATTGTTATATATAATTATTTAAATAAAAATATAACTAAACTTATAAAGTGTTTTCTTCAATAAATTTCACTTGAAATTTCATTTAATTGAGCCTCTATTATTGGGGTGATTCATGCAAGTGTATAATGTAAAGGAAAAAAAATATAAAATTTATAAGGATATGAGTTATTCCTAATAGGTGGATGATGTTGAAACTATATATAGTTAGTTGGTTTTGGGAGAGAGCCTTTAAAACCTCAAAAACTCAATTATTTTTTAGAGGAACTCTTATTTTATAATGAATGTTTTTTATGAGGACATACAAATAATTTTACATTTCATAAGAACTTTATATATAATGGAAAACTAAAACTAGAATAGTACATGGATTATTTAATGATATATTCCAAATTTTATTGTATTGGGAGACTATATAGAAATAATATTAATGATATGTTTTATGATAAATTTATAAGGTTTAGATAAAAGTTACTTTTGTGAAATAATCTTACAAACCCATTTTTATAAGATGATATGCATTTACAAGGTCCTATGTAATTTTTATAATGGCTATGATGTTTAATTTTCTATGAATTTGATATATTTTAATAAATATAGATATTTATTTAAAAGTATAAATTATTATATTTTTATAATTATTTTGAGAAAATAAACATATTTTTTTCATTCATCACATCAAATTATCTTAGGGTAAAATAATGATAATTTACTCAAAATGATGATTTTTGGGTTTGAAAGTGAAAATACTATTTAAAAAAATATGAGAACTCTTATGATATAATTATGATATGATCATGATTTAATTTTTTAATAAATAATATTATTTAATAATTATTTAAGTAAAAACTTCATATTTAATGTGTTACATTTAAAAACAAATGCGTAATTTTTTTGAAAACCATGATCTTAACCTTTCTAAATAACTCTTTTTTTGTTATACATATATCATAGGTATAATTGATTTTTATCACATTTATAAATTGAATCAAGTAAAATGGATTGAATTTTCGTAATTATATGGTTGATATTGGGTAATAAGTTTAATTATATATTTATACATAAAAAATTTGTCATGGTAAAAAAAGTGTCACTGTGCGGTAAGTAAAATATTGTAGCGGGTTTAGGTTAAATGGTATATGATTAAAATACCGAAAAAATAAAATATTTAATGTTTTTTAAGTATATTAAGACATTAACCATCCTTTTAAACATTAAATTTCTTCCAATATTTTTGGAATTAATTCTACCCAACAGTGGTTAGCCTTAAATACAAAATAATTATTATTTAATTACTTAAAGACACACCTCCTCGTGTATAGATACCACATTCCCGCCCATAATCCCCACTCCAAATCCCTTAAGAACTAATTTTTAATCCTTTATCATTCCATGGTATCCATAAATGGTGACATCAAGGTCTCAAGGTTACATCCTGATGTTTTTAGAAGAAAATATTCAAGGTAAGAGAACTATCCTCTTGTCATTTTTCATCCAATGAACCCTGTTTTATACCATATCAATGTTAATAAAATTTCTTATCCTAAACAGTTGATATTAATTGTACCGAAAAATTATTTTTTATCAATGGGAGACCATTTCTCGCAACCATTTGTTCCTTTTCATAGGCAAAATGTATACTGTCATGATGTTGAATTCATTTATTTAATTTCTCTTTTATACATGTGAAATTTTCATATTGTGAATACCTGAACCTTTTATCTTTCCGTGGGTAATCACATAGATTTAAACATGTATGATAAATTCCTGGATTTAAATATATGAAACCGGTATTCCATTTTCGTTGGTAAAAAATTATGTTATGGTATCATATTTAAGAACCTGATATGCAATGATTTTGATATCAACCCAATTGTTTATTTTGTACAATTTATTTATAAAATTTTTTATTATGTAAAATGTGGATCACATGAATTAATACATATGAATGGGGTCTCGTGATATAACTATAATGCATTGGGTAAGTAACAAACCTCTAGAGATGACATGTTTTTGATACCTTGATGAATAACCATGATAATTATGATTTATGACACCCTGGTGACAAACATAGTGATATTCTTGTGAATGTATGATTTTAATGTTGTATCCATATTTGCATGTAATGATTCATTTTCCATATATTATTATATTAATCATGTTTTTATGATCATTATTTGTTAATATTACTCTTTGTCGCAAGCTAAGTATATCCTTTAATTATTCCATTCCTTGTATTTATGCGCACACCTCTCTTTGATGCATGACCCCATATTATAAGATGAAATAAAATAAACATATGAAAAAACTATTAATATTTATTTTAATTGGATTATAGGAATATTTATATTTATGTTTTTTATGTATTATGTTCTGATTTAAAATACATTAAAACCCACAATATCTTCTAGCAGGATGTGCAGGGCCAACATTTGCGAGCTCAGGTAGTGGTTTGACGCTGGTGGTCAAGTGGATATAGAAAAAAAAATGTTCCATCCTCTAGATAAATGATCTAGATGTGTTTTAGGGAAACACTTCTAGCTTTTCAATAATTCCATTCTTGGATTATTGATAGGGTACGACTCCATCCATCGTCACTTGGAACCGTACACAATGCACAAGGCAATACTATATGTGAATCCTTTCAATGTTTTGGTGTTTGAAATATATATATATATGTGTGTGTTTGTGTGTGTTTGTGTTAGGTGGTTCGTCTTCTATGGTTTCAAAAACATTAGGTCCCTTAGGGTCATAGAAAAGGACATTCCCCCTAGTTCTACGAATAATTTATGGTTTCCCCTCATTTGTTAAAAGTGGATTATCCCTATATATTTAAAAATTTATGTAATAAAATGGAGGGTCACCATAGTATGTATCCGATAAATATTTTTTATTTTTTTAAATTACTAATATAATAGAATAGTTCAAATCCTATTTTTTATCATAAATATTGAAAATATCCTAGTATGTTAGCAATGTATAGATTATGTTGTTTCTAAGATAATACATCCCTTGATTGGTATTATAAGTGGATGTGGCTCGAGCATATGTTTACATTGTGGTAAACCCATAAAAATGATATATTGATCAAGACTCTATCAAAAATTAGTGCAAAACAAAGGGCCTTATTTTTCACTTGTTTTGAAATTATCGGTTGCTATTCATTAGTTAATCACATTCTTGTACAAACCATTACGAATGATACAATGAAAATGTAAACATTTTATTAAAAATAAGTATATCATCTTAGAAGCATGATATGATAAAATTTAAAATTTAATACATACTTTAGAGTAATTATTGTAAGATTACTAATAAAAAAATATTTGTCCCCAAGATTTTATACATATAAGAAAAATGGCAGCAAATATAAGTACTTGTGAAAAAACCAGATGCAACAGACAACATGATGATGAACATCCCAATATATTAGGATAAAATTTGATCACTATCTTGTTTATGAGAAAATCATTATAATGTGTTATGATTATAAAATTGAATACAGATGTATTTCTGAACATAATAAATAAGATAGGGTTAGTGACTCATGTATGATCAATATATAATGATGATAAAGGAAAGAATCTTAAATTTCCTATATGTCAATAATGTGGGAATAAGTACCATAGATAATTTATTAATTAGACTGGAAGGTTCTTTCTATTTGGAAAAGTAGGACATATGTTTTATAATTTCCAATGAAAAATGAATAGTTCAGTTGAATCAATAGAGGAGAAAATGGTCAACCTATGGAACCAATAATTGCTCATTGTTAGAGATTTGGAGAAAGTGTTAATTATCCAAGTCAATTCCCTAATCCAATGGTTAAAAAATATGATAATGACATATAATCTTCAAACCAAGGGATCTAGGCCGAGTCAACCTTATGATGAGGATGATAAAAAAATTTAGAGTTCATTTATTCCTATTACGAGCCTTGTTTATGTGGGATATTTTCTAATATTATCTATTCATGACCAAAAATTAATTAAATTCATCAAGGGGATAAAAAATTAGGATTATTTCGTCACATCTTAATTTTTTTCAGAATGTATTTCCTTCAAATAATATTTTTCCACCTTTATTAAAATTAATTATTAATAAAAATATCCTTATATTAATTTATTTTTATATTTTTAGTCAATTTATATAAATTTTAGTTATTTAAAAATGTTATAATTTAGTTACAGATAAATACTACTATGTTTCATATTTTTCTTTAAAAACGGATCACTGATTCGATTAAAGAAAATAAAACATGTACGGAATTATTATCCCTTCTAAATGATTTAATCATCAATATTATTACAAAAACTATTTCAAACAATTTTTTAATGTTTTTTAAATATTCAAATCACATTAAATAATCAGTTTTATCTATTTAAATCATTTTCTTTTCTAAAAAAAATCTATGGATCATGGGGTTTTGTCAAATGATTTCAAAACCTCAATTATATTATCTTTTTCAGGAAATGAATCACCACCAAGGACATGACCATTTTTATATTATAGATTTTGACATCATGTTTAATGATTAATTAAATAAAAACAATAACGAGGAAGATCATAATCATTAGAATTAAATGTATTGATCAATAAGTGAAAATTGTAAGGATGCAATTACTTTATAGAATTACATTACACATAATGGTAAAATAAAGATAGGAATATTAACGGGATTATATAATGATATAATAAAATTTAAATTATTTTTGAAGATAATAAACATATTAAATTAAAATTTGTTTTTTTGGTTAATCTATAATTTTAATTAAAAGTTTCTTTTATGAAATAACCTTACAAAATACTTTTTATACAATAAAATATCTTAATTAGTACCAATGTTTGTTTAAAATGTCAAGAATGTTTATTTTTCTATGAAATTTAAAAATTTCAATAAATAAATATATTTATTTTAGAGTATAAATTATAATTTTATGATAATATTTTAATAAAATAAACTATTTTCTACTAATGAAATTGAATATATCATAGTTTGAAATTATAGTATTTATCTAAAAAAGTTTTTTTATAGGAGAAAAAGTGAAAATGATGTTTTTAAATAATTTGATACCTCTTATGATATAATAAGGATATGATGAAGGATTTAAATTTTTAATCCTTATTCATAATAAAAAAAATTATTGAACAACATAATATATAAATGTTTTCATTTGGATACACATTCTTAGTATTTTTGATAATCAAGATTTTAACCTTTGTAAAACTTTATTCTTGTATGTTATATATGTATAATTAAAGGAATTGATTATTGTCACGACCCGTCATCGAGACCCGTGTCGTGACTACCCCATGCCCGCTTCTCATAGACTAGGGGATGGCGACTAGCACCAAGGCATAAATCCCGACAAAAAGGGGAAGGAATTGCCATTATAAAGTAAACAAACACCATAGAGTATGCCAGTAGAAGTAAACACTATGAAATCACAAGTGCAAGTACAAGTGTTGAAAGGTAGTGGGATAGAATACAAACCCAAACTAAACGTAAAATACAACTGGAAAGGAAGTACAATGACTGAAAACTAAAGCAAAAACTCCGAGCCATCCACTGGAAATCCCACCTGAAGGGTGGGTACAGATAACCACCCCAGCTCCTCGGTTCCTGTTGTCTGCCCCATGTACGTCCCACCCAGTGGTTCACCTCCAGGTAACGACTCATCGTAAATCCACCTTCGGGCACCGACTCATCGTGAGTTCCTACTCCGGGAACTGTCCAGCTCTACAAGCCTCAACCTCGAATAGTTATGTCTGTCATCAGAAACCAACACAATGTAGTGCAGGCGAAGCCTGTCCAGTGGTGAGTATACGATACTCAGTAGGGACCCCGAGACCCCTGAAGGTCTCCCAAAATCCACAAATGATAAACCACAAAAGAAATATACAATCACAATGTAACATCCAACACTACTTAAGTATATTCCCATACATATACCTAAGTCATCAATTCCAGTTCGGCTCCATCATCCGAGACCAAGTTTGATCACGTCCGTAGAGGATAGTACAACCCAATCCACACAGGAAACCAGAACCATTTCTGCATTGGAATGCGCAACCCAATCCACATAGGAAAGCACAACCCAATCCGCATAGGAAATCACAACCCAATCCACATAGGAATGAAAGTCAATCATACCAAATATAATTATTGAACGTCAAGACTCATCTCACATAGGTATACTTCTTCGTAAGGTGATAGAGATGATCAGATATATCCACTGATTCATCTATGCTGGGACCCATGTAGGATACTAAACCAGCTAAGCTGTCAGACCCACATAGGATACAGACCAGCTACTCTGCCATACCTATATTGGATTGCAAGAACAGAGTCAAACACTGCCAAACCCACGTAGGATACAAGAATAGAAGTCATCGTCGTCGAACCCACGGAGGATTTCAGAACGGCCTTCATCGCTGTCGAACCAACAGAAGAGTTTAGTGCAGTCTTCATTGTCATCGAACCCACGAAGGATTTTAGTACGGTCTTCATCGTTGCCGAACCCACGGAGGATTTCAGTACATTCTTCATCGCCGTCGAACCCACGGAGGATTTCAGTACGGTCTTCATCGATGCCGAACCCACGGAGGATTTCAGTGCAGTCTTCATCGGCGTCGAACCCAGGGAGGATTTCAGTACGGTCTTCAACGGTGTCGAAACCATGGAGGATTTAAGTGCAGTCTTTATTGTCGTCAAACCCACGGAAGATTTCAGTACAGTCTTCATCACTGCCGAACCCACGAAGGATTTCAGTGTAGTCTTCATCGCTGCCGAACCCACATAGGATTTCATTGCAGTCATCGTCGCAGTCGTAGCCAGCTCTATGACCATACACACAACATGCTCGATTCCGGTAGGGACCGCTCCACGATCCAAGGGGGTTGATACATAAACTGACATATAGACCATGGTTGATGTACCGCAAAGTTCTGTCACATTAATAAGAACACAACGCGACAGACGACGCGTCAATCAGACGCCCGGTCTGAGAGTTATTGGCTTGTTCGTTATAGGGGTCCGGTTGATTTTTAAGTCAAAAACAAACTGATCTCACTCCAACTACGTCCAAAACATGAGCAGAGTAATCCAAAAGGTCTGTCTCATTAAGAGGAATCCATCAAAGTTGACAGCACATCAATCGGACGTCCGGAACTCATGTTATAAGCGTTTCCGCTCTGAGGGCCCGGTTAGTTTCGTGTTCGAACCAACCCGTTTGTAGCCAATGTTCTCTAAAACATTGATTGTAATATAAAGAAACAGCCATCTCGATCCAAGGATCGCATCACAACTGACGGTGAGTCGATCAGAGGTCCGTAGCCAAATATATGGTCAGATGACTGAAAACAGTCCGAAATGGGGGGTCTGTGCCCAGCCCGGCCCGACCCCCCTAGGTCGGCCCGAACCGGGTGCCCCCGAACCGGGTCCAGGTCCGGCCTAATTGTTCCATGCCCGGCCTGGCCGAAGCGGCCCCGCCCCACCACTGTGGCCCAGACCGGCAAGGGCGGCCCGACCCGGTGCGTCCAGTCCGGCCTGGGCGGCCGGTTGGCCTGGCGCGGGAGCGGCCCGCGCGGCCGGTCAGCTCAGCCATTATGGCCGAGCGGGAAACGGAAGGGAAGTGCGCTTCCCCCCAGTTTGGAAATCGCGGCCCCCACGTGGGGGCCACTCCATTACCAACGGACGCGGTGCTGAGCGCCGCGGCTCCCCAGGATCCCGCATGGCCGCGTGATCCAATCTTCCCGCCTCCGCCACAGCTGAAGCCACGATGACTCCTGCCGGCGGCACGCAGGGGCACCGCCGCGCCGGCGGGGCGCGCTGCCGACACCATCCGCGGACCACCGGACATGCTCCGGTGGTCCATTTTTCCCACCATATGTGCCTGTGGCCCTCCCGCGACCCGTAGATTTCTGCGGAGGGTTCAAAACTACTTTACGGCCCGCTTCGTTGTTGCCCATCGATCCGCACGCCAATAACAAACTGCGGAGGGTTTTCGGGCCATGTTTGTTCATCCCGCACCCTCCGCGTTAGTTTTTTTCAAAAGACAATCTATAAAAGTCATGCTAAAAAAGAGGGAATAATTTATTCAAGGAAAATTATTCAAACACCCTGAAATTTAAATAATCATGCACGAGGGGATAATTTACATATACACTTTATACGGAAACCCCCTACCTCGATGAAGTCGTCGAATGAGGTTTGTCGCGGAAAAGGGACTTCGCGGAAGATGGTGTCGCGAAAGAGGATCATGTGCATCGTGGTAAACAGAGTCACTGGGAAGAGGATCGTCGGCATCACGGTACATGGCGTCGCGTCTTCGATCTTCGAGGAACTTGCGTTCTTCGTCGTCTTTCGTCGGAGGCCGGCCTTCTTCGTCATTCTTCGCGTTCTTCAACGAGGAAGGACGTTCTTCAAGACTGGAGTAATTCCTCCCCAAATATTTTTGCACAACACAGAAAAATAATAAAATAAGGATTTGCCTTATTTTATTACTCATTCCATCTGTTTATGAAATTCAAAATTAAATCAAGAATTAATTATCAAGCGTTGACCAATTAATGAGGCGTTTAATAATCTGATTAAACGCGAGAGTTGACTTGGAATTTAATAAGGGGGTGCGGGTGTGTTTAACAATATTAATGGGGTTTTTTTCCAACTTAATGGGAGGTTAGGATTTAGTGGGTCCCACCATATCTTCCATACGTAGGTCTACAGTACTAAGAATAAATTTTTTTGCACAAATTTTATTTTATTCATTAGTTAATCCATTTTTTTAATAACAACACCCGAGCAAACACAACTCCCAAAAAAATCTTCCTATGCAAAAAACGACGCTGCGGTTTCATCAGAGCCCTCAGATTTCGATTCTGAGCACAGGTTCAAAAGTTAGGAAAACCCGCTCATTCGTTCACTGAACATACCTGAGCTAAACTTCATAAATTGATTTCAGGAACACCAGGCCTCGGAATCAGGTTCTGTCAGAAACTGCGTACTTGTAAAATCCCAAAGAAATTTAAGAAAAAATGTCCCTTGAAATTTACGGTTCTTTACATTACTCACACCTCAGTTATTTACATCCCCATAAAGATAAATCATAAACTAGGGGAACAAATGTGGGTACTGTGCACACATCTGAGCCTCCCGCTCCCATGTGCTCTCCTGGAGGTTCTCGTGCTGCCATCTGATGCGCACTAGAGGTATCCACCATCCATGTAGGACCCGCTCTTGTCAATCCTCGATCTCCCCCAGGACCTCCGCAAAAGTCTCCCCATCATCAAAATCCATCTCTACAGGGTCAATGATATGCATCGGGTCATGCACGTATCTCATCAGCTGAGATACAATGGAGACGTCGTGCACCTGGTACAACTGAGGTGGTAGAGCCAGGCGATAAGCCACCTCGCCTATCCTGCTGAGTACCTGAAAAGGTCTGATGAAGCGCGGAGATAGCTTGACGCCCCGACCAAATATCTGTAATCCATGTCGAGGTGAGACCCGCAAGAAGACGTGGTACCCATCCTCGAACTCTAGTGGTCTCCCCCTCCTGTCAGCCTAAGACTTCTTCCGGCTCAGAGCTATCCTCATCTACTCCTGGATGACCTGGACCTTCTCTGTCATGGCCTGGACCATCTTCAGTCTCACAAGTGGTGACTCCCCAGGGTCTGTCCAGCACAGAGGTGATCTGCAAGGTCGGCCGTACAATTCCTCATATGGTGCCATCCCGATGGTGGAGTGGTATCTATTGTTGTACGCTAATTCCGGCAATGGTAGGTGGTCCTCCCAGCCGTATCCAAAGTCGAGGACACATGCACAAAGAATGTCCTCGAGAGTCTGAATGGTCCTCTCCGTCTGACCATCCGTCTATGGGTGAAAGGAGGTGCTCAGACATAGCTGTGTCCCGAATACCTCATGCAACCCCTTCCAAAGCCGGGATGTAAAGAGAGCAACTTGATCGGAGAATATAGATTATGGGACACCATGAAGCCGTACGATCTCCTAAACGTAGAGGCGTCCAAAGCTCTCCACTGAGCCCTTCTCTTTGATTGGTAAAATTTGAGCCGACTTGGTGAGTCGGTCGACAATCACCCAAATGGAGTTGTGACCTCTGGATGTACGTGGAATTCCAGTCACGAAATTCATATATATACCATCCCACTTCTACTTCGGGACCTCCAAGGGCTGAAGCAAGCCTTCTGGTACCTGGTACTCTGCCTCCTATAGAGAATCCATCAGGTTCCTGTCCTAAGGATATCTGCGGACGCCATGTCTCACAGTCAACGTCCCCACGCTGTGCCTCTCTGACTCGCTGTAGAAGTGGAGGAGTGACTATGAGATACTGAAGAAAGGCTGCTCCATCTCTATCCAAGAAGGATATCTTCAAAGCAATTAGCTACTCTGTCGCCTCCCAGAGTAGCTGAATTACCATCCTCCCGCTGAGGTCATCGGGTACTACGTTCCCCTATCTAGGAGTATAGACTATCTCAAATTCATATTCTCGGAGGAACTCGAGCCATCACCGCTGTCTCAGATTCTGGTCCTTATACGAGAAGATGTACCTGAGACTCTGCTGGTCAGAGTAGACTGTAAAATGCTCACCCATCAGGAAGTGTCACCACATCTATAGAGCGTAGACCACTGATGCTAACTCCAGGTCATGGGTATCATAGTTATGCTCATGCTGCCTTAACAGATGTGACCACATGAAGGGTTGTCCCTTCTTCCTTAACGTTCTACAAAGATGCAATGATTTAACCTTTACTGAAAAGATAAATCTGATATCATCCCCTGGAAGAACCACATTCCATTCCTATTACAGTCAATACCATCATGATAAGATAATTCATGCCATGGATGACGTCGTAAAGCCTCGACGCTGGTACCAAGAGATCCAACCGTTACTCTCGCCTCTAAGGGTTGAGTCACACTATCGACATCTGTGTGTGGTCACTGGGTCTCCTCTAGTAGGAATCTCGTATTTGAGGGTCAAGTCAATAGTTTTTAACTCGAACCTCTTATTATTAACATACAAAAGACATGAAAGCAAACGTCACTATTGCATGTGTCTTTTATTACTGCAACTCAAAGTAAAAGGACACAAAGCAACACAAACAATGATGCTAGAGGCATTATGGGAAAAGGCCTCCATGCCTAGAGCTAGTCCCACACTTGTCCACCTACTTCCGGAGCTCCAGGATCATAAGCTTCAGCTGCCTGAAGCTGTGCTCTCCCCTGTGTTCGGTGTGGACCTCCTGGTGGTGGTGGTGGTGGTGGTAAAGTCTTAAAGCATCACCCACCACCTGCTGCTCGTCCAGCTCCCATGCCTCGTTCGCCTGCTCTCGGCGGATCGCCATGGTCGACCCTCTGCCGCTGCCTGGGTGGCCCCTCAACCGTATGTTGCTCCTCTGTATAAAGTGTCGGGCAGTCCCGAGCCATGTTGCCCTGCCCGGCGCATGCATAGAACTGTCTGCTCCTCGGTAGGCTAACTCTGCGTCGTGCACCCCGCAACTCAGAACCAGTGTCCTGATGTCATTTTCATGAAGGTCCGGTCTTCCTGGACCTCTATGACATCCATTGACTGCCAGCTGCAGTCGACTCTGCTACGTGCCGCCCTGCGGTAGGTCTCGCTACTAGAGTAGGCTCAGCATGAAAGCTCTCTATGAGAAGAGCTCGCTCTCGTACTCCTACATGCGTCGGAATGCTGAGGGAGATTATCGATGCCTTGATCTCATACCTTAATCCCTGATCGAAGATCCGACTCTGGAAGAATGGGTCCCATACCATGTTCGTCGAATAACGCAAGAGATCGGTAAATCTCGTTGAGTACTGGGCGACCGTCATGCTACCCTGTCGCAGATGTAGTAGCTCCTGGATGTGCACCTCATGGAGGGTGGCTGGGACAAACTCCGAGTGGAAGAGGCTCTAAAATTTCATCCATAGGAGTGATGCCTCGTCGTGCACCTGCAGCATCAAGATCCACCATCTGCTAACTGTAGCGTGCAGGAGGATCGCTGCAAGGATCACTATGAGGTCAGCTGGTCTCCCCACTAACCCAAAAACTTGAACTACATCCTCCAGCCTATCCTCGGCTGCCTGTGGGTCCTTCTCCCCACAGAACCCGGGCGGTCTATGACGTTGAAACTCATGCAGTGCAATAAGGCGACGTGCACTCTCAGCGGCGGGGGCTGGTAGCATCAGTGGCTCGACGGGTAGAGGTACTGCCAGTGCCTGCGCTGAAAAAGGGCCCTGCACTGAGGCCTCATTGCTTGGTTGGCTGTCGGCTCGTAAAAAACATGGAACCCTAGATATCTTCTATCATGGGGCTATCCTGAAAAGAAAATGGTATGTCACAGTCAAGCAGTATACCTGGTGAGCTGACAAAAAGTAATCACAACGAAAACTTTTGAAACACACATGCAATCAATGTTTTCGTGCATTGAGCCGAAAATCAGAAGTCAGGGTCCTGGTGTACGGATACATCGGCCGCCGGACCAACACTGGACTGCCTGGACTAATAACCACACTCAATAACATTAACACTATTGCTTCACATAGAAGACAGATCAAAGTCCTGAATTTTGTGGTAGAACCGAACTCCTCTAATACTAATTTCTCACGACTCGTCCTCGAGACTCATGCCCTGACTACCCTAAGCCCGCCTCCCATAGGACATGGGCTGGATACTAGCACCAAGGCATAAATCCTGACCAAAATGGGAAGGAATTACATTTATAAAGTAAACAACTGCCATAGAGTAAGCCAGCAGATGTAAACACTATGAAATCACAAGTACAAGTAAGTGAGGAAAAGTAGTGGGGTAGAATACAAACCCCAAATGAAAGTAAAATAAAACTGGAAAGGAAGTACAACTACTGAAATGTAAATTAGCAATGCCGAGCCATCCACTAAAAATCCCACATGATGGGTGGGTACGAATAGCCTCCTCAGCTCCTCGGGTCCTGCTGTCCATCCCTTGTATATCCCGCCTAGTGGTCCACCTCCAGGTACTGACTCGTCGTAAATCCACCTCCGGGCACCGACTTTTCGTGAGTTCCTCCTCCGGGAACCGTCCATCTCTACAAGCCTCAACCTCGATCAGTGATGTTCGCCGTCTGCAACCAACATAACGTAGTGTGGGCGAAACCCGTGCAGGGGTGAGTATACGATACTTAGTAGGGACCTCGAGTCCCCCGAATGTCTCCCATAATTCACAAAGGATAAACCACAATCAAAAGATACAATTAAGATGTAACATCCAACACTACTTAGGTATATTCTCTTACATATACCTAAGTCATCAATTCTAGTTCGGCTCCATCATCCGAGCCCAAGTTCGATCACGTCCACAGAGGATAGTACAACCCAATCCACATTGGAAATCACAACCCAATCCAAATTGGAAAGCACAACCCAATCCACATAGGAAAGCACAAACCAATCCACGTAGGAATGCACAACCCAATCCATATAAGAAAGAACAACCCAATCCACATAGGAAAGCAAGTCAATCATACTGAAGATAATTATTGAAAGTAAATACTCAGTGCACGTAGGATACCAAACCAACTAAGCTGTCGGACGCAAATAGGATACAGACTAGCTACTCTACCAAACCCACGTAGGATAGAAAGAACAGAGTCAAACACAGCCAGACCCACGTAGGATACAGGAACAGTAGTCATCGACGTCAATCCCACGAAGGATTTCAGTACGGTCTTCATCGATGCCGAACCCACAGAGGATTTTAGTGCAGTCTTCATCGTCGTCGAATCCACGGAGGATTTCAGTACGGTCTTTATCGCTGCCAAACCCATGGAGGATTTTAGTGCAGCCTTCATCACCGTCAAACCCATAAAGGATTTCAGTATGGTATTCATTGCTACCGAACCCACAGAGGATTTCAGTGCAGTCTTCATCTCCGTCTAACCCACATAAGATTTCAGTACGGTCTTCATTGTTGCCGAACCCACGAATTCTTTCAGTGCTGTCTTCATTTCCCTCGAACCGACGGAGGATTTCAGTATGGTATACATAGCTACCGAACCGATGGAGGATTTTAGTGCAGTCTTCATCACTGCCGAACCCACGAACGATTTCAGTGCAGTCGTCGTCACAGTCGAAGCCAGCTCTAGGGTTCCCGCACAGAGAATGCTTGATTCCGAGAGGGTCCGCTCCACGAGCCAAGGGGGTCGATACATCCACTGAAACATAGACCAGGGTTGATATAGCACAATGTTCCTTCACTTCAATATGAACAAAACGAGACAGACGGCACGTCAATCGGACGCCTGGTCTGAGAGATGTTGGCTTTTTCATTCCTGGGGCATGGTGGATTTTAAGTCAAAACAAACCCAACCACACTCCAACTGTGTCTAATTCTCGATCGGAGTAATCCAAAAGGTCCATCTCACTAAGAGGAATCCATCAATGTTGACGACACGTCAATCGGACGTCTGAAGCTCATGTTATAAGCGTTTCCGCTCCGAGGGCCCGATTAGTTTTGAGTTCGAACCAACCCGGCCGTAAAAAATGTTCTCCGAAACCTTGAGTGTAATATACCAAAACTACCGTCTCGATCCAAAGATCGCATCGCAACTGTAGGTGCATCGATTAGAGGTCTACAGCCCATGATATGGGAAAATGACTTAAAACAGTCTGAAATGGGGGGGTCTGGGCACGGCCCGGCCCGGCCCAACCCCCCATGGGTCGGCCCGAACCGGGTCGAACCGACCCAGGGTCTGGGTCCCGCCCAATAGGGAATGGCCTGGCCCAGCCCGGTGCGGCCGATCCGACCTGGGCGGCCGGTAGGCTTGGCGCGATCGCGGCCCGCACGACCAGTCAGCTCTGCCAATATGGTCGAGCGGGAAACGTAGGGGGGGGGGGTGATGCCCCCCTGTTTGGGAACAGTGACCTCCACGTGGGGGCCACTCCTTTTCCACCAAACGCGACTCTAGGCGCCGCGTCTCTCCCGGATCCCACGCAGCCGCGGGATCCGGTCATCCCGCCTCCGCCACGGTTTGAGCCACATCGGCTCCTTCCGGCGGCGCGCCGAGGCGCCGCCGCCTCTGGCCAGCCGGCCGTGCCGGCGTGGCGCGGCGGGCGCGCCTTCCGCGGACCCCCGGACGTGCTCCGGTGGTCCTTTTTGCCTGCTATCTGCGCCTGTGGCCCTCCTGGGACCAATAGATTTCTAAAAAGGGTTCAAAGCGCCTTTGCAACCCGCTTCGTCATCGCCCATCAATCTGCAGGCCAATATCAAATTGCAGAGGGTTTTCGGGCCGTGTTTGTTGGGCCCGCACCCTCCAAGTTAGGTGTTTTCAAAAGGAAATCTTTAAAAAACATGCTTAAAATGAGGGAATAATTAATTCAATGAAAATTATTCAAACAACCTGTTATTTAAATACTCATGCACGAGGGGATAATTCACATATACAAATTATACAAAAACCCCCTTCCTTGATGAAGTCATCGAACGTTGTTTTTCGTGGAAAAAGGAATGTCACGGAAGACGCCATCGTGGAAACGGATCGCGGGCGTCGCGGGGAAGAGGATCGTCGGTGTCGCGGTACAAAGCGTCGCATCGTCGTTCTCTGAGGAACTTCCGTTCTTCGTCGTCTTTTGTCAGAGGTCGGTGTTCTTCGTCATTCTTCACGTTCTTCAACGAGGAAGGATGTTCTTTAAGACTGGAGTAATTCCTCCCCAAATATTCACGCAAAACACAACAACAATAAAAAATAAAGCTTTTCCTTATTTTATTACTCATGCCATCTGTTTTTGAAATTCAAAATTAATCACAATTTAATTATCGAGCATTGACCAATTAATGAGGTGTTTAATATACCGATTAAACGCGAGAGTTGAGTTGGCATTTAATATGGGGGTGACAGTGTGTTACACAAAACTAATGGTGGGTTTTCCAACTTAATGGGAGGTTAGGATTTAGTGGGTCCCTCCTCAACTTCCATACATAGGTTTAAACTACATAGAATAAAATTTGATGCACAAATTTTATTTTATTCATTAGTTAACCCATTGTTTTAATAACAACACATGAGCAAACACACAACTCCAGAAAAGTCCTTCCTAAGAAAAAAAAGACGATGTGGTTTCATCGGTGCCCTTGGATTTTGATTCCGAGAACCGGTTCAAAAGTTAGGAAAACCCGCTTGTTCGTTCACTGAACGTACCTGAGCTAATATTCGGAAATTGAATCCAGGCACACCGAGCCTTGGAATCAGGTATTGTCAGAAACTGCGTACTCGTAAAATCCCAATGAAATTTAAGAAAAAATTTCCCTTGAAATTTATGGGTCTTTATAATTATTATCACATTTATAAATTTAATAAAGTTAAATGGATTGAATATATTTAAATATAAGGTCCAAATTATATAATAAGGTTAATTTTATCTTTTGACAAAAATAAAATTACCATGGTAATAAATTTTTTATAGTAGTATAAGTAAAATAATGTAGTGGGTTAATAGTAAATGGTAAAATCTTAAAATAACTAAAAAAATAAACCATTGAATGGATGGTTGATGTATGATAAGTAAATAACCATCCTTTAATGAATTAATTTTCATCCAAAATGATTCGAATTAATTCCACCCAATACTGGATAGCATTAAATAAAGAATAATCAATATTTAATCACTTAATGAAAACATTCCTAAATTAAAATACCACCTTATGAACCTTAATATCCACTATAAATATCTTAATCAAGAATTAACGATTGTTTCCCCTCCCAATAATTCCGTCCAAGGTTCCCTCAAGGTATTGAGGTTCCATCCAATGGTTTTTTGAAGTTAATCTTTGAGGTAAGGGAATTTTCCCTTTCTCCTTTTTCATCCAAGTACCCTAATTGAGTATTCCATTAAAATTTTATTCTAATTTATTATCATACAATTTTTCAATTAAAATTACTAGAGAAATAATATTTTATCATTATTATAACTTCATTCCATCCCATTATTAAATTTTCATTAGCCATAATGCATACTGCCATGCTCCTGAATCCATTTATTGAATTTATCTTTTCTACATGATAATTTATCATATTATGAATACCTAACCCTCTTCTATTTCCATGGGTATTTACCTATACATAAAAAATATATTATTAATTCTATTATTTATATATATATAACCCATAATCTTCTTTCATGGGTTAAAAATGAAGTCATGGTCAAGTATTTAATAAATTTATAGGCATTATTTTTGATATGATACATGTTATTTAGTATACATAATATAATGATGAAGTTATATTTTTTACATTCAATGTGGATCAAATGAATTATGAAATATTAATGGTAAAACCTAATATCATTTTATTTATTTGAGTAAAAAACTAATCACTACTGATAATATGTATTATGAAATATTGGTGAATAACCATGATAATTAATATTTATGACAACTTAGTCATAAACTTTGGTGATATGATTATGAATGTCTCACTTTAATGTTTTATCCACATTTACATTTCATGATTCATGGTAATGGGATCATTATTTATTTATATGCCTATTTTTCACATGATAAGTATCACCTTTGATTATTCCCTTGTTGGGATTTTTTCTTACCCCTGTATTTGATGTATGTCCCCTGAATGTGATATATATTAACTGTAAATTTTGAAAAAATAATAATTTTTCTTTCAAGTATATTAAAAGAATGATTCTTTATGTTTTTAATGTAATATTATTATATTTTAAATAAATCAATCCCCAACATATCCTATGTATTATTAAATGTTTTACCACGTAATGTAGGATTAATTATTAAAATGGTGGGTCACCATAACTGGTATCAAATGATAAATTAGTTATTTCTGTAATATTTTATTATAAAACATTATTAAAAACCTATTGATAATAATTAATATAAGAAAAAATATTGGTATTTTTTTTGATATATATAGTATGTCACTTCCAAGAAAATACTTCTCATTCTGGATACAACAAGTGGATGTGTCTCTTGAACAAATGCACCTTGGCGTAACAACCCTGAATAAACTGCATTGACCTAGACTTGATCGAGAACTGGTGCAAGATAATGGGCCGTAATGTATAAAAAATAACTCATGTGGGACTTTTATTGGTTAATAACATGATTGTACTATATATTATAAATGGTATAATGGTAATATAATTTTTTTATTAAAATTGATGTATATTATCCCAAAAACTTGATATATGAAAAATTTATGATTAAATTTTCCTTTATAAATTTTTTATTATAAGATTCCTAATTATAATATATTTATCACATAGGTTTCCTCCTATTAAAAAATGGAATAAAAATTAAGGAAACATATAAATAACAGGTGTAACAGAAAATGTGGTTACAATATTCACAATATAGGAGGAGTTGAAGTAAGGAATCTTGTGTTTATGAAAATCCAGTTATCATGTATTACAATTAAAATATGGAATGTATTTGGGTTTATAATAACACAAATAAGACAAGGACAATATTTTATAGAAGTAAAATGTATAAGGTTGATAATGAAAAGAAGATTAAATTTCCCACATGTCAAAAATATGGGAATAGACTCCACGATGAATGTCTTCATTGAACCTGAAGATGATTTATGGTGGGAAAATTGGGTTATAATGTTCATAATTAAAATAATAATAAATAATAGTTCAGTTGAATCGATGGATGTGGAAATGTTTCAATATAATGCACCACTAATAGTTCAATTTCATATATGTGGGGAACATGTGAATTACCTAAGTCAAGGAAATTCTCTAATATTTAATAAATATTAAAATCCCTTGTAATATCCATAAAATTTAACTAGGTATGGACTAAACTTGGATGCTTTGGATCCACCACTCATGATTTGTGTTTTACACTTTTTGAGTGAAGTTTATATGGGAAAATTTATATGACTACCGAAGAACAACCCAAAATAAATTTATTTCATCAAGGGGTAAAACACTAATGATAATTTCATCACATGTTATAGACTATGGGAATTTTTTTCTTACAAATAAAATTATACATCCTCTAGTGGAATTTTTATCATTAAAATTAGCATTCTTCTTTTTTATGTTTTTCTTTTTAGTCAATGGATAGAAATAGGAGGACATTAAACATGTCATAATTTAATTCATGATAATAAATTTTATCTTAAAACATTTCTATTTCAAAAGACGACTTATTTGATGGAAGGAATGAAATCATAATCAAAATTATTATCCATTTGAGATGATTTAATTATCAATTTTCTTACAAAGTCTAGTTCTAATGATTTCAAAAGTATTACAAATATTCAGCTCACTTGAAATTTAGTATTTAATACATCTAAAACCTTTTTATTTTTAAAAAACAATTTGGATCATGGAGTTTTTTGCATTATGCATTGAATATATAAATTATATCCTCTTTTTGAAAATGAATCACCACCAAGGAATTAATAATTTATAAAATGAAATTGTATAATTAATGTTGAAGGATAAATTAAATATCAATAATGTTGTGGAATACCATGAAATTATAAATTAAAGGTATTAATCAATAACTGAAAATTGTGAGGATTCAATTTATTTAATGGTGGAAGAATATGATGCCCCAAAAAATCATTTATGTCAATAATATAACTCTTATTTTATAATTAATGGTTTATTATGAGCATATAAAAAAAATTACAATTTATAATAACTTCACACCACATGGAAAACTACAACTGGGAATAGTAAAGGGATTATTTAATTATATAATTAAAATTGAATTATTTTGGGAGAATATGAACATATTTTATTAAAAATTTATTTTATGATAAATTTATATTTTATAGATAATATTTTTTATTATTAATAATCTTATGAAACACTATATATATTATAATATATTTTAATGCTGGCCTAAGTAATTTTTAAAACTCTCATAATGTTTATTCTTCTATGAAATTTATAAATTTCAAAAAATAAGAATACTTATATGAAAATTTGTATTCCCATATATGGAGAACAATTTTGAAAAAAATAACTAATTTTTCATACCATTCTAATTGAAATTATCATGTGGTCAATTTATGGTAATTTAAGAAAAATGTTTTTTGGGTTAAAAAGTGAGAATATTGTTTGTATAAAGTATGATAACCCTAATGAAATAACTAGGATACGATCAAGACTTTCAATTTTTTAATCAATATTATTAATAAAAAAATATTTAAAGAATAAAATAGTATATAATGCTTTATATTTATAAACACATGATTATCTTTTTTAAAAACCACATTTTTAACCTTACTAAAAAAATATTTTTATGAGTAATACCTGTATCATTTTTAGAATTTATTTTTTTCAATTTTATAAATTTAATATAGTATAATGTGTTAAATATTAGAAATTAATATCTCTATATTTTGTAATAAGGTTAATTTCATTTTTATAAATAATAAATGTATATTGGTTAAAAAATATTTACTATAGTATAGGTAATATCTGGTGGCGAATTAAGGTTAAACGGTTAATGATTAAAACACATAAAAAAAAGAAATTTATTTTGTGTTTGATTTATTTTCAAACCTTAAAAAAACATTACTACATTAATTTCCCACAAATATAATTGGAATTTATTCCACTCAATAGTGAATAACTAAAAATAAATAATAATAATTATATAGTAACATAAAGACAACCCTACTCATGTATTAATTCACCCTCCCCATTTATAATATACACTAAAAATGCAGTACGTATGAAGTAATGGTAATTAAGCCTCCCATATAGTCCATCCTAGTTTCCCTCTAGGCCTCAAGGTTTCAACCACATTTTTTAAGAATAAAATCATCATGGTAAGGTAATTTTCCTCCTCTCCGATTCCACCTATGTACTCCTTGTGTTCATAAAATTAAATTGTTTATAAAATTTATTTTTGTAAACTATTTATTTTATCCCTACATTAATTATTATTTTTTATCAATGGAAAACCATAACTTTCCTACTATTATTCACTTTTTATGAGCAATAATGTATGTCATCATGCTAATAAATTTGTTTCTTGACATTCTCTTTTCTACATGAGAAATTATCATAATATGAATTCACAATTCTCTTATATTTCCTCTTGTATTAAACTATGTGCTCATATGTATTATTTAAAAATTTATTAAATAAATAAAACCAATATCCCCCTTTCATTAGAAAAAATAATGATACGATCTTGTATTTATGAATTGTTATGCAATGATTTTGATGTGAAACTCATTCTTTATTTTACATGAGTTATTGGAGAAGCTATTTTGTATGTTCATTGTGTTTCACAAGAATTAATTCATATTATGAGAGCACTATAATAGTTCTTCAATTAATTAGGTAAATATTTATATCTAGATATAACATATTTTACGATACCATGCGAAATAACCTTGGTAATTATGATTTTTGGCACCTTGGTGATTAACCTTGTTGATATGCTTATGAATGTATCATTTATTTATTGTATCAAATTTACATGTTATGATAAATTTTATTTCTATTATGATACGCCTCATGTTCATTTGATCATTCTTTATTGATATGGATCTTTTTCATGTACTAATTATCTTCCCCTGATGGGATTTATTCTCACCCCACTCTTTGGTGTATGTCCCCATGATATGAGATGTTGTAAAAGTATCTTAGGAAAAACCAATGATGATGAATTTCAAGTGGATTATTAAAATACTATGTTTATGTATTTTTATGGTATTATGTTCCTATTTCTAAGAGACTAAACCCAAAAATATACTCTGTATTGTTAAATATTATAGAATGTACATCCGGGTTTATGTAATAAAAAAGGTAGTTCATTATAGCCCTAGAGTTATTTGATTTCCTTGAGCTGATGGTTTTGACAACATGTGACCATGGAAGTTTATTCCTTTTTGGTGAGTTATTGGATAAGGTTCAAACTTGTGGCTGAAATTCCATAGTTTTTGTATGTTATGTGCCCTAATACTTTGGAATGATGATGAGTTCTTCCCAGGTTTATGACTCAATAGGGACATGATGTGTGGGATTGATGGGAGATTTTATTGTACTTATTTTAAAAGAATCTAGTTTTGGGTGTTAGTTCCTTATGAGCTTAAATGTTGACCCATGATAAGGGTCACCTGATTCTATGGGTTCCTTTAGGTGCATATAGAAATTTTAGATTATTCATTTTATGGTGAATGTGCATGGACAATACAACTGGGTATGTGTTGTTGGTTCATTAAATTGTTTTTGAATTTTTGGAGAATCTTTTGTGTGTGGGTGTTTCTAGTTTTAATAATAAGTCTGCAAGGGTCAGACTGATTCATATACTTGTCCTGGGTAATAATAGTGTATGCAGGATATGCTTGGTGGTTATAATATATATCAAGAGATTGATCTATAACTGGAATACACTTTTAATGGTCTAGTGATAACCATGTGGATATCCTGGATACATTAGTGTCATATATTGTTTTTGAGGGAAGTAATTTTTAGGTTCCTAATGATTTCGACAGGGGATGTGCCTTCATGAAGTAATGAGATAGTAATGGAACCCCATTAGACCTCTAGAACAATTATTAGGTTTCAATTTTTTATATTCATGGATCAATGTGGTGAGATACTTCTACTTCTGAGAACCACTAAGGATCATCGCCACTTTGCAAGACAAGAATGTGAGAGACGAATAACCAGTGGCATTAATGCTTGATTTGAGTTTTGGAGTGACATTAAATACAAGAGTTGAGTCTGATATCTATCTCTAGGTTATTTAGTGTATGAATCAATTTATATTTGATAAAATTATGGTAGAATGAACACATTTTGGATTAATTGTTTTAGGAGGATTTGGGTTTGGGTTGTACGTAATCCTATTCTAAATATTTTTAAATGTAAAATAATATATGTATAGGATGAGGACCAATGTGAGGTGATAAAATATCTTTGATCCTAGTGAATTGAAGCTATTTAATTTGTATTGTATAATTCTCATGGTGGGAACATGAATTTGGATGGATTGCGATTTATGACATGGCCGATTTGGGGTAAACCTTGATGGAAGCATTGATGGTCTATATAACTGATACAGAAGAAGGAATATAGAGAAGGCATAAACACGAGGTTCTAATGGGGGCAATCTAGTATAGATATGTGTGAGTAAAAAAGTATTATTCTAGTGGTTTAGAATACACCATTGGACATTTAACTATGACACCCTCGGTTTGGATGTTTTTTTGCATGGTTGTTTTTTGTAAATTACTTGAGAAACATTATCATAAGATAAGTGTGGTCATTAGTGTACCTGTTATTGTGATTCTTACTGATGAGAAATCATGTACCTATATATCAATCATGTGTCGTGATGGATGGAGCATGGGATATATATATATATTAAAATTTTCAATGAATTAATGACACATATTCTCCTATAGTGGGGGTTGGTCATCATTTGTACTGATGAAATACTAGTGTGAAGGGGAGAGTGGGTGAGTGAGATTGATCGTTGTATGATATTTTTTATATTTTCAATATAATGGATAAATGAGGTTAAATTAAATGGTTTCCTTAATATGTGTTGGGTTTATACTGAGAGGTGGTGTTGTTGTTGGTCCGAGCGTTAGTATTAGGCCAATGTTGGTGTGAGGTTATCAAATCAAGGATTGTATTAGTGATGCATTAGTGGTCAGGGAATTATATAGTGTGAGAAATGGATTTTTGATGAACTAACTTTGTAATATAGCTGGAATACATGTGATAAATTTAGTGTGTGTGTTTGGATGATAATAGGATTCCCTCAGGGTTTTACAAAATTCTGATTTTGTTGGTAACTGGTGTGTTAGTGTATAGAGCCAATTATTTTTGTGAAATGATTTCTTGAGGATGTTTTACTTATGTTCATGCATATAATAAAATGTGGTGGGATAGTGACTATAATGGGTGCAAGGTTGTGATATAATAGATAGGATTTAGATGTTGGTTAGGGAATATTAAGGAAATTTTATATCTTCATGGAGAATTTTTCTTTGATTGAGTCTTGTCTAGTGTTTTCACTAGAACTTCAATTTGTTTAAATGATAACATCATCGATGGTATAATCAGAACACTTAGAATGTTTTTTGATAAAACTTTTCTAGTGTAATAGGGTGTTGTGTCTTGAAATTTCTCTTATTAACTCAGTCTTATGTTAGTAAGAACCAAGAGATGATTGAGATATTTTAATATGAAACCATAGTTTTTTAGGGGTATATGGGAATGGTAGAGATTCATCGTAGTGTTTTGGTTATGAATTAAAGTGTGTATTTTGTTTGGTGGTTTAAGCATTACAAATAAAAGTTATGTTTTGATGATGTGTTTAGAATTCATGATTGGAATGTAGATGTTTATTGAATGTGATTACTGATGTGGGATGGAAAATCCATTGTACACCCGCTATGAATTATATTGGATGAGAAGTGTTATAGAGGGGAGTTTTTAATGCCATATGTATGTAGAAAGATTTGAATTTCCAAGAGAGGTTTGATTTTTTTTGGTACAGAGCGGTTCATTTTAAGAACCATTATTTTGTTGAGTTTACGGAAGAAATATAAACATATAATTTTTGTTTTTGACTAATAAATAGGGTCAGTTAACATATATAAGTAGTGGAAAGGCTGTAGAGATAGACCATGTGGCAAGTGAAATAGCTTTCTACCACCTGCTAGTAAGGGTGTGCTGGTCAGACGATGCTTTTGTAAGGGTAATAATAATAGTTATTCTCCCTTAGGTTTTTAGGTGGGAAAACCCACTTCCCCCTAATTTATTTTCCTTCATAGACTAGGGCTCTCCCCTCCCCCATTCTAGTTATTTATACTTCATGTGTTGGGGTATTGGGAATCCTTCCTTGTAAATTCATAAACAATATCCTTCTGATGATATCTCTTCTATTCCTTTTCGTCTTAATTTAATTTTGGGTTCCTATGGTAAGGGATATTAGAGAAAATAAAATTTAAGGATACTGAAATCATCATTAGATGAGGGGTATTACATGAGGCTTATCATGATGATATCTTAATATAATTTACGCATGTTGTTGCATGTCATTTCATTGGAGGTTTGTGGAAAAGTGAGTTTTTCATGGGTTTTGGGATATGTAAATTATCTTGGATTTTTTTTTTCATTTCAATAAATAGGTGTTAGGCCCATGTGAGCGCCCATACATTAGAACAGACCCTTAGAGGGTCTTTGATCTATATTTGGGTGGAACTGGAACATCTGGTAAATAGATGAATGTTTATTCATAAGTGGGTTTACATAATTTATTAATTGCGAGTTTTTTATTATTTTTTTATTAGGAATATTCATTATGGAATTTTTTGGTCGGATTTTATTTTTTTTAAATTTTTAGCTGTTGGATATTAGACATAGATGATCTCAGATATTTGTTTTTATCTTAGGAGTAAAAATGGAAATCTTCGTACTTGTGGTATGTGGTCCTTCAAATTAACCCATAGTTACTTTAAATATTTAAAATGAATTTGTTCTAAGGTCTCACTGACATCTCATGTGATAGAATCAGAATTTAATCAATCCCATTAATTATATCATTTCCCTTGAAAACCCCATATTTAAATATTTAATTGACATATTAGGATGTAATTTCTAATGGGACACTCTATATAGTACATGACATTAAATATTGGCCTAATGGATTTGTATAGATTCTAAGGATGGACATGGCGCTGTATGTGATGCCTTATTTGGTTATTTTTAAGTGGGTTGGCCATGAAATGGAATTTCATAGCCACCGATAAACTTTGATTTGTTTTATTATTGAATTGTAATTTTAAAAAGAAATGTGGAATATATAAGTTGTGGTGAGATTGTTTTAAATAATTTTTAAAATGGTTCATTAGGGGTGCCCTGAGTAACATTTTTAATTGTTAATTGTACAATGTTGGTGATGGTTAAATAGAGTGTAGGTAAGAAACCAATGTGGTTTTTTCCTATATAAATTATGAATGAAAATTTACTTAACATATCCTTAGAAATGTATAAATTTTTGAATAATAAAAGGATATAGCTTGGTAATTCATTGATGTATTGTGAGATAATATGGACTTGATGTCATATTGGTAAATGATTACAATTGGACTTTGTTGCCAAAATAATTAAATATTGAGTAAAATGGTAGAGATTATTGAGATTCTTGATTATAAATGATTTTATAGGAATATCTTGGAGAGACTCCATGGACTCTATAGAGAGTCGATTGGTGTGGAATGCTTTAAGAAATCATTAGCCTCCAATATGAGGCTCATATGAATACCAAGGTCTGATGACAGACTCAGATTCATTGATTGTCGATGTTATGAAATACCTAGTTTATCCATTGAGGTTTACTTATATCCATTATTGAAAATTCTTTGGGCTAACCCCAAATCATTTTGGTTATGGAAATATTTATCGAATAAAATATATTAATGTCTTAGTTTATTTTTTTCCCTAGTTAAATGTTGTGGTGTGAGCTGTCTGGATTCATCTTGCATTCTATTTGGGGAATGACTCAAGATTATGCCATATATTACAAAAATGCTTTGATTTTGAATGTCAGGGATGGTTCCTTGGGTTAAAAATAGTGGATTGGATCAGTGGATTGACAATGAGAGACCCCCTTTGATTCATTATGGGTTTTATTGAGATTGAATACTTAGTTGGGTCATGAGAATTCCCGATGTTTGTTACGACTATAGTTTATTCATTTCCATCATACAGTTTTTTAATAATTGACATATACAATGATTAGGGACTCACTATATTGGACCAAATTTGGTATTATACCTATATGGTGCTTCAACATAGAGATCTCAAATAACTATTATACTTCCCTTCGTATATATATTGTAATGTCGGAAAACTATATAATTTTCTATACATTATACACATTAATGTACTTTAATGCCGACTAGTTATTTTAGGGACACCATTGGTTCTAGCCTATTGAGTTATACTCACACGTTTCATTGGACACCATGAAACTAGGCTACCCAAGAAGCTATCTCCATTTCTTTATAGACATAGGTTTTGGAAAGTATATGATGTTCATAATTACTTTATTACTCGAAAAATCATGGGATTTGATACCCAGTTCATACTCAGTTTCATTTTAGTGTCATATTTATCATTTTTTCAATTAGTATCTGAGATATTATATTTGTATTGTTGTTGATGTATGTCTTTCCTAACATGTATTTTTCATAGCTCGTCTATTATTTCATAGTCATGGATTATTAGTTAGAAATTTACTATACATCATTCCATTTACTTACATATCCAGATTCTGTATATATGTCGAAATATTTTCACTATTACATTACTATTATATACAGTTATAGTATCCCCATAGTCCCAGAATAGTCCTAAACTTCTATACTATAGCTTCTAGAATATGGGGCACTATTCAGAAGGTTTAGTAGTGACCACCAGTTTGGGCACTGATCAATGGTCCTGGGTGTTGAATAATTAAAAATGTATTTTATTCTCATGACTATATTTACATGATTTTTTAATGTGGAATTTTAAATGGTTGGAAATGTAGGTAACACTTCAATTGAATTTTAGAAAAGTCCCACTGGGAAATTTTTAAACAATTCCCCTAAATTGAATGAATCCCTTAGTCTTTTATCCCCATTATGTTCTATGTTTGACCCCAAAAGGGTATACATGTACCTTCATGTGGATGAATGGAGTGACATGTAAATGAAAGGGTGTTATTAATTATGAGAGTGAGGGTGGTGATTTTTGTTTTTATATTATTTATCTGTTTTAATAAAATGCAATGATCATTATTATTATTATATTATCTCCTCTATTGAGTTATATCATGGGAACCTATGTAACAAAATAATTGGTCTTGGTAGGTGTCATTCTATCCTAGTCTTTTCTAACTATATAGTTCCATATTTGAGTTGTTATAACAACATTTTATTTTGATACATAAATAATACTTATTTTTTATGAACATTATTTACATTACATAAACACACAATTGAGGATCGTAATGTTATAGTTTATTTTGAAAATTTAAAAAATAAACGAATTTTATTAAAGACTTATCAAATGTATCCCACTTAGTTCTTCATAACTAGTACCCTTATTGTAAATATCACACATAATATATATCATCATAACCTTGGGAAAAGTAAAATATAAAAGGGTGAACACAGATTCTATGTATGTGTAAAAAATGAATATACATAAACATAACATGATAATAATGTTATGAGAACTTGATCATAAAATACAGAATACATACTAATCATATTAAAGATCCAAATCTTGAGTCATTGAATAAATATTTGTAGATCATAAGACATGAATCTGATGGAAATAACAAAACATGATCCATGATAGAATTAAATTGACATAAAACATTGAGTTGTGGAATACACATAAACAATAAAAAACATATGTCCTCGATACCCAAAATGAAATTTATAAAATGTTATGCATGGTCTAGCCACCCATTTACCTGCTAAAGGATTGAGATAACCTCCCTTGTACCCTATTTTTGGGCTTGGGATAACACCATTTGTACTATCTGATCTCATTGAAAAATAACAATTAAAAGATGCATTGGAGGGAGTTATAGGTAAAACGTATCACTTAATGTAAATTATACATATGTGTGTCACATGATATTTAATCATTCATCATATCAGAACAAATGAAATGAAATGTGTTTCATAACACATTTCGTCGTAGTATAACCTGTGAAAACGAAACATGATTCATAAACATCATTTATTCATTAACATAAACCATCTAGATAATGAATAGTGATGATATCATTAGATCATATACCAATTAAATATTAAGTAACATAAAAGGATTACATCTAATATGGATTTTTTTTTTAAAAAAAATTACTAGGAAAATTTCTTAAGGGAAATAATATTTCGTTGCAAAATTAATTTTTTAAAACTATAAATTAGAAATAAATATTTCGAAAATCATTTTCTTTTAAAATAACCTTGAAAAAAATAAAGGAATAGTTAAAATAATTTAGAAAACATAATGTGGAAAATATCCTTTCCAATTTGAAATATTATTTTTTAAATCATAAAAAAATTTCAAAATCATTTTTTAGCAAATAACCCTTGATAATTATAAAGGATGATTTTAGAATAATATAAAACATTTCATGATGAAAATATCTCTCCCACATTAATTGTTTTTTTAAAAAAATAATATTTTCAAAATTGTTTTCTATGAAGATAAAATTTTTCACTTATAAAGGAATATTTATAACATTGTGTTTTCATGATGGTGGGGAATTTCGTACACATTAAAAAATATTCCCTTTATATTTTTGGTAAAATCCAATTAGGCCATATTTTGAAAATGATATGATGATTCACTTTATTCTTTTTAAAATAATTATAAAAAGTCTAAAAATTAATTTAAAAAATCATATTGTGACATTAAAACACTTTTTAAATCCTTTTTAGAAAACCTAGATATGGAAGAATAAATGGATTTCCACCGAAGTGGGAAATAAATATATTTTTACATAAAAATATCTTTCAGAATCATGAGCACATAATGAGTGGGAAAATGGAGGGAAAAAGTCATGTAATTAAATAAATATAAGAGATGAAAATTTATGAGGTTATATAGAGACAAATCGTAATATTTCATCATCGATAGGATAATCATGAACAATTCCAATGTACAACGAGATCGTAACATCAAACCCTTTCCACTTTTCTAAATTTATAATCATAAGAACCATTAAAACATAAAATTAATAGAAACAATAAATATCATGAATAGAAGGGGTACATTATATAACATGTCAAAGGGGCTACATATACAAATCATAAAATAACATAGGTGCATAACATAAAGTATGTGCAGAAGAATAGAAATAGAGAAAAAAATATCATACCTTAAGTCTTTAATTACATCATACATATTCAAACCTATTGTATAAAAATTATTAATTTATTATAACCCAAATAAATAACCATAAATATATATATATATATATAATACCATATAATATTTTTTAATTACCTTTTATTACTTGTTTATCAACAATTTATTGTTAAAATCATATTTTAGGAAATAATTCATTTGTTTTTATTATATGTCTTTATTTTCCAATTTGGCCCTTTAAATGGGATGACGGTTACATAATATATATAATTTTAACCAATATATCAATATTTTATTTTCCAGAATATTTTTATTTACATCAATTCATAACAGTTAGAGATAGAAAGTGAAAAACAAAATTTATTGAGATGGTAAGTCGTACATACACATGAACGATGTTTCCAATTTGTCGATGGATTAAATGAAATATTGGTAAACAATATATAACAATTTTTTAATAAAATTATTTTACATATATCACATATACCAAATAAACTGATTGTAATTACTTTTCATGAAAATAGTTAGTGAAAAAATAATCACACATATTTATGAGGCGGTAGTTCACGGTACACACAGATGATTTTATCATATCCCCCCAAGAATGAGTAGTCAGAATATATATTTAATATCATAATTTATGAAGTATAATAACCTTAAATGTTACAAATATATGAATTTATTTTATCCTTATTACCATCCAAGTAAAACAGAAATGAAAAACACTTCAAATCGCTTCAGGAGGCGGTAGTCCGTCATACAAATGAACGAAGTTATTGTTTTACAAAGGGTTAGGAGGGAAGAATTTAGATATGGTAATATAATTAATGAGGAATAATAATATGATAATTAAAATATATGATAATTAAATACATCATTACATCCATCCTCAAGAGGTAGTTAGTGAAAATGAATAACATTTGTTCGTGATGCAGTAGTCCACAATAAACACAGTCGATGATTTCATTTCACATTTCATTGAAGTGTAAATGTATATAAGATATTAAATTGATGTAATAAAATATATTTATATGGTAGGTAATGTTGTTATTATACCATCACAATTAATTGGGAGGCGTCTTCTGACTAACCATACCAAAGAGCAGCGTGACTGGTCCCAAGAACAACATGGAATAATGGCTCGTGGATTCAACATGCAGTATATATATGTGGAACAGTTCATTCATATAGGGGAAATGATAGAATAAAAGTTAGGAAACCAACTAAGAGATGATCTAGATGATATGTCTACATTTCCTCAATGGATTCTTCACAGAGGTATGATCTGTAATAGGCATAAATTGAAAATCATAGATTCAACTATGACTTATAAGGTTGATTGATTTTATTTTGTGTGATTGATGGGTTTAACAATTTTACATAAAATTTTATTTTATATATAAAAAATTATTTTGAGTTATCACCACAATTTAGTAATATTTTAATGATTTAGAAGATGATGTAAAAAAATACATAATTTAAAACATTGCCTCTTCTTCGGAAAACCTCATTAGGTTAAACCTAAAGTTTTCATCTATTGTATTTATAATCTAAAACGGCACTCTTAGATTTTGGGAGGTATGTAATTAGGATATTATGGTATGGATTTTCTGAAACCATGTTTTTTGTAAGTGTAATGGGGATAAGAGAGGGGGTAGCCATTTATAAGTGGAGAGAGGACACACATGGAATGTTTGAATATAATGAAGTGTGACCTAATTTTTCACATGATACATAGCTCCAAAATGTGAAATTATCAACAAGTATAGGCTATAAGGTTGCAATATATACATAAAATGTATTTTTATAAGTTTTTCTGTATATTTACTCCCAATTGTTTTAGATTAACCCTATGTAAACTCATTTTAACCATAACATTAATAATTAATTATTATAGTTTCACTATTATTTATGGTAAAAAATTTAATTTGAAAATATTGAATAATATTAATTATAATAATTAAAAATATTTAATATTGTTTTTGAAATTAAATTAAAATAAGTGGGATAATATAATTTAATTATAAACCTACAGACATGATGAGAGAGACATTTTCCAATGTGAAAATGTTCAAAATCGTAATAAAATTATCTACAAAAATTTAATATGAAACTCATTATAATGATTTAAATTGTATTAATATAAATATTCTATAAGTTATTTTACCTGTAAAAACTTATTATAATAAAAGATATATTGTACATTTTTTTAAATGAAAAAGGGATTTTTTTTAAAACAAGACTACATATTTTCCACTTTTCAATGAAGGGTCAATAATTTTATAAAATTCATAATAAATTACCCCAATATTATTTTTAAATTAAAATTTTAAATATTTAATTCATTTTTTAAAATAAATTTTCTAAAGTGTCTAATATTAATTTAAAAATTAATTTTCAAAATGAGAAAAAAATATTTTCTACAAAAAATAATGTTCTATGCATAAAGTTATATTTTTTCTTATCTCATTAGAAAAGTACACATAGAATTAATGTTAAACAGTTGAATGAATCTATAATAAACTGATTTATTTTAAATTATTAACCAAAATTAATTATTTTAATTTTTTTTGGATAAAACATAATTGTGTTCAGAAAAATATTTTTTCAGAAAATGATTACCTTTATCTTTAAATGGTATCAAAATTTCATTTTTAAATAATTGATCCCAATTTACATATTTAATCTATATATTTTCATAACTTATTTAATCCTATTCATACATTCAATTCAAATTGATATGTGAAAACTACCATATTAAATAAGAATATTTTTTTGGTGTGTCTTGTTTCGTTAAGACGGAGTTTGGCATCTAAAACATGATACTAAATAATTTAAATTTATTCAAAAAAATATATTACGTAAAATATCCGGGTGTCACATTATACCTCAAATAAAATAAATTTCAACCTTCTAAATTTCATAACATTTATTCTAACAACTGAGGATACTTATGCCTCATTATATCATCAGGTTCCCACATAGATTTACCAAGATGATGAAATGTCCACAATACAATAACCAGGTGAGTGGTAATGTTTTTCTTGAAAATTAACCCCAAAATCTAGATTATATATAACTTTTTCTCATTAGAAAGGTAATTCTCTTGTGGTATGAACTTCATGTTCAGTACATTTAATGGATTAGGTATGTACTTCCTCAAGGGGGATACACGAAACACATTATAGACTTGGGAGAGGTTGATTGGTGGTGATAAATGATAATCTAGTGTCATAATATGATCAATAATTTCAAAGGGATTGATATATATAAATATCAGTTTTCACTTCTCTCTTCTATGGATATATTTACAAAAACACTATTTAATTAAATCCATGTTGTAGGTCACTTCATTGATTATTAGCATAACATTTCTACCATCTATCTACTACCAATGTGTGTTGTTGAATATAAGTAACCCTACCTGTCATTTCTTCATCTACTTATAGTCCTAATAGGTTTATTTCATTAATTTCATCCCATTATATTGGATTTATACACATGTTTCCATAAATTTATTCATACTTATCCATCTAAATTCTCATGTAAAATATATTATTAATAGAAAACTCCACTACATAAGGTTTGGATCCCAACAACCAATGAAATACATAGAATAATGTTTTATCACATTCATTAGGGTATTAATTATTATATTAGACTAACCTTATGTCAAATGATAGTATGATGTACTAGAACATAACTCAATATCAATATCGTGAATAATAATTATCCTGAACTTTGAGGTACATTTCATATCCTGATAAGATACAATTGAATGTTGTACTCCATGAAACCTCACCACATATTTAATATCTATCCTAGAAAGCTAATCCAAAGATAAATATTCTATGATAGTGATGAAGTATAAAAAATTATTAAATTAATCGATTATAACACAAAAACAATTATCCCATTAGATTTCTGGGGAGTCTGATGAATCATACCGGGTTATTGATTCCCATTTCGATTCTAGTTTGGAAAAATAATTGAAGAATCCCCATAAAAATATACCTCTCGTACATAAATTGTCGACATGCCAATCACTGAGATAGATACATACAAATATTTCCCTTCATGTAATCCCACGAGAAATAGTCATTCATATAGTATAGTGATAGGTGTTATACACTTATTTCCCTTCAATTGTGGGTTCCAGCCTTGTGGTTTTACTAGATATGATGGGTTATCACTTGGTATTAAGTTTATCTCATTTTTTCAAAAAATATATTATTTTAATTATTATAACTCATCCAAATTCTTAATAACCATAATTATCTCAAAATCAAAAATAAGATAAACCTTAATGGTTTACAATAACTTTAATCTTATGTTCATAAAATTTAATGGAAATATCCCTCAAATAACTTTTTCAATAGGATACATCCAAAGTGTTTTATTTCAATAAATGTTTCCCAAAATATCCTAAATATTAAAAAACAATAGTTATATAAATCCTCGAAAGGGGTGTCTAAGAAATTTAACATATAAACAACCTTAAAATCATTAACCCATGATGGGATCTACAACTCTTAGCATAATATTAAGAGGAGAAATAGATGCTTCCAAAAATATAAAGAACCCATTCTCCACAAATATGGTTTTATATAGGGAAAAAAATACATTGCAATCATGGGTTCCGACATCCATTGATTGAATATAATATGAGATTTATTACTCTAATATCCATGTATAGGGAGATAATCAATGCTCATATTCACATGAATCTCTACATAGGGTTGAATGAAAATAGTTTTATGGGGATCCTTCACACAAAATCAAACATGAGATTCCAAACTAAGGAGTGGAGGATAATTGTATCGTTATTATTATAGTTCACTTCATTTATTATTATTTCACAATCTTCTCATTTATCCTTTCACTTTATAGGATGTTGTTTCTTATTATCCTCATTTTCCCTTGGATTAGGGCATCAATTTACAAAATCCGGACACTCATTACACTTCATATACTATATTGTGGGTGGATAATTGTTTGGATCGATCTATTTATTAGTATCATTATCAAAAATCTTCCCATAACATTGAAATTCATCAACATTATGGACTTCCTTTCCATACATAAAACATTTAGTATCCCCATTAATACAATTTACTATATGTTTCCTTCCACACATTGTGCAAAAAATAAAGATCATATTATTTTTTCCATATTTTTCTGTATTTTACATGAATTATATATTTCTTTTCATATCAAAATCTTGAGATTGATGGGCCACTCCAATACATATTTCTTCCACGATAGCATAATTAATGATTTCTTCAATGTAATACAATTACCATACGGACGTCATCCACTAGAGGCTTGCTTTTATTACAATGATGAATCAATCAACAATAAATTTTAGTTGTATGATAACACCTTAAGAGTATCTCATTAGTCTTGTAATCTTTTCCTCATTGGTATCAATAGATTCAAAACATTTCTACTTCATCTAATCAAATTCCTTCAATATTTTCATTTTAAGAATATAATAGATGTACTTATAGAAAAATAAGCTATTAAAAGCACCCCACTCAATAAAGATTGTTTCATCTTATTTTCCTATATTCTTGATAAGACTCCACCATTTATTTTCTTCTCCTTCCAACAGATAGATTGAAAAATTAACATTTCACTATAAAATCATTGGAAAATGGAAAATATATTCTCAATATTACTGGTCGTTTTTTGAAAAACTTGTGGATCTGTATAACCACTAAAATAAGGTTAATGATTCCTCATTAAACACTATGAAACATATTATTTCCTCCATTGATAATTTTTATATTCAAAATGATTCCTAGATGGATAATGTTGGGATATCATACCAATAATATTTTACATTCTATATACCATGAGATTTTGTTACTCAAGAATTCAATAATTTCATTGAATATCACACTCAGAATTAACATGGTTTCATTGGGATCCAACAATTGACTAAATCCAAAAAGAAAAGTTTTAGAAAAACCAATCATATAGTAAAATCTATTAATAAAAAAAATCATATATAGGATGTAAAAATTACGACACTTTCTTTTCAATCTAAGACAATTTTTTTTATCCTAGATTACTCATAGTCATTAATTAAATTCATCATGATGGTTCAAAATGACTGTGAATTTCCAAAACATATACCCTAGGAGTATCAAAAAAATTATGTATTAAGGTTCAATATCAAGAACTAGGTAACACCAATGTAAATATTGACATTCCTTCTTCAATGTTATTACCACTAGGTTAATTTATTCGTGAACCACAATCCCTTGTAGTATCTAAAAATGGACAGAATATTTTGGAAACTACTCCCTATATTTTTCTACCAAATTATTGTATATTTTTATATACATAGTTATATCCTTGTGGTTCACACTAAAATATTCTCATCCTTGTTTCCAATTATTAAATATAAATATTATATAATATGAGATGTAACGTCCCATGATTTTTATATATAGTTATTATATCTGTTTTTATGAACATTTATTACATTATTCAAACACACACCTATGGATCATAAAGGTACCATACTTTTAGAAATGTGGAAGCATAAACAACTAATTCAAAATAGTTCCACATATTATCCCTTTTAGTTTTAAATTACCATAACCCTTCATAGTCGTATCACATGTAATACCTATTTTCATAACATAAAGAAAATAAACATAATAATGGTTTATTATAGATTATAATTAATGTTAAACAACATATATACATAAACTGAACATGAGAATAATTTATGAGAACATAAACATACAATTTGAATGCCATATACTATATATAAAAATTAAAAACATGATACATAGACTAGATATTAGCAGATTATAATACCTGAATCATAAGTAAACCAATGATCAAGATCCATGAGGGTATAATATTGACATAACACATGGAATTTTGGAATACAAATAATCATAGAAAAACATAAATCAAGGATACCCCCATGATATTCAAAACATGTTTGGAATAGGCTAAAAACATGTTTACCTACTTTTATTTGTGGATAACCTCATATATACCCTCTTTTTGGGCCTGAGATAATCTCCTATATACCCTATGAGCTTTTAAAACACCAATTATTTCCTAAAGAGATGGAATCAGTTATAGGACCCACAAGTCACATTATAAAAATTATAGATACATCTGCTATAATATTATACAACATTCATCATATCAGAATCCATGAAAATAAATTGGTTTCAGAAAATATTTCATCATAGAATAACCCATGAAAAAGAAGTCGATTTCATAAACTTATTGTCATAATTGTAACATAAATGATTTTCCAATGAGGTATAAAATCATTAAATTTTAGTTTAACTGTTTTTCCTAGACCTAATATGAGTTCTTATTGAGTTAATGGAGTTTAAGAGGGTGCATGGGGAATGTACTAATCCCAGAGTACTGAATTTGGTCGAAAATAGTTGTGGAACATTTTTTGTAGAAACTATACCTCTCAAGATATAGGGGTTGGTTAAACTATTTTGACTATTTAAATACATAGAAGAGAGCCATAGTGTATTCCATATCCATGTGACCATGGCTGCATGCCCATGTATGTGTTTTAAACCTCTTAATAGAGGGGTTTGTCATAGGTCATGCATGGTAAGTCAGACTGTACGAATAATCCATGTGATTGGTTCCTTTGGGAAGTTTCTAGTGTATGGTTTGGAAAATAATGTTTCCAAACTATGACAGACATTATAAATTAATGAAATGAATTTTTTTACCATTTATATTAATAACATAAACACCTTATTCCTCCCATGGTTTCTCAAATTTCGTGACACGTGAAACTTTTCCTCCTCATCTCATGAGGCCTTGAATCCATCCCATCATTCATAATCTATTTACTTCATCATGTGGTGTATGGGATCTACAATGGTATGATCTATATTCTTCCCTCACATTTATCTATTTATCTTCCTCTCAAAAAAATTATATTCATGTGAGACCATGTGGCATGTTTTTATTTTTTTCGTATATTTTTTTTGATTTCTCAAGTTCTAGCTTGATTAGATTCCTAAAAATACATGATGGTACACCAATGAACCTATGAAAAGTGATTTATTTCTCTCCATCAAAGTATATTTTCATTTTATTATGTGTGAATGTGTCGCTTCTAGACTTATTCGATTTTTCCTCAAAAAATGATTAATTAATTATATTAAAGCTTATTCTAATATTTTAGAGAACCCTAGAGACCAAAAAATATTTTATATTGGGAGTTCAACATAATATGTGTCCCCCATGGGTGTTAATCTACTTAAATACCTTTATACCTCATGATTAGAAATTTTGAAAAACCACGTATCAACCTATTTTTCATGACCTTGTAATAAATATATTTGGCTGAAAATAGAGCTAAAAGGAAAATTAAACAGGGGTTGGGACCTTATCCTTTATTTGATTTCTTTATTTATTTGAATTATATAATTTAGAAAACTTGAAAAATTTATTATGGATATAATTTCATATTGGGATGGTATATTTTCTTGATAGTTAAAAAAATACCATTATATTAATCTAATGGGGATATACGGGTCCCAACATATGAATGACTAGTCACTACTGAAAAATGACTTATACTCACAGTTTTGGCCAAAATGTTGGTATAGTTCATTAATTTGGTCCTATACCAATGGTTTGGCCAAAAACATTGGTATAGGTCACTTATATGGACATATAAGAACGGTTTTGGAAAAACAATTGGTATAGGGGGGACCTATACCAACGTTTTGGCCAAACCGTTGTTATAGGGTCCCTATAATGGACCTCTACCAATGGTTTGGCCAAAAATATTGGTAGAGGTACTCTATAATGGACTTATACCAACGGTATGGCCAAACCATTAGTATAGGTCACCTCTATACCAACGGTTTGTCCAAAACCATTCGTATAGTTCCCAAAATTGAAGGACTTATACCAATGGTTCTCAAAACCGTTGGTATAGGTCTATACCAATGATTTTGAGAACTATTGGTATAAGTTCATTGCTTTTTTATCGAATATTCTTACCAAGATCATTATATAAATAAAAATTTAAAATAATTATTATAATACACGTATATATTTATGAAATTATAATCACAAAAGTCATGTTAGGTTTGTGGTTAGGTCGTTCAATTATAAACTAGAGGTCCTGAGATCAAATCCCACCAAATGTTTTTTTTTGAAATATATATACCAACGGTTATATATAACCGTTCGTATAGATTTTTCATATTTCTTCTACTGATTATTTTCAAAACCTTTTATATAGACCAATCTTCACAGATTACTTGCCCACGGTCCTCCAAACTGTTGGTATATGCTATAACAACAGTTTGGAGGCCTATACAGAACGTTCCAAACCATTGGTATAGTTTATTTTTCTAGTAATGTGTACATGGTCATTTTGGTCTATAATGGGACTTTTTTATGGATAATAAGTATATTAGGGGTGAAAATTTGATTCTTTATTGAATATCGTAGACATAATCACTAAGTGGATTATTTACCTACCCATGAGTGATACCGGTTCCCAAGTAGAGTTCCATTGGACAAGCTTGATGGAATGATTGTTATACAATTCCATGAATGAAACTTGGTCCCATATTATAGATACCTAGGATATACCTCGAGTGTCATGATTAAAAACACAATATGAGTGATACTAATGATGCCTTTATGGTTCAACTTGGATGAAATATTCTATTGTCAGGTATTTGTAGTTCTCCTGGTGTGATACTTGGGTTCAAATATATAGTTTTTCTTTGATGGGTATTGTATTAAATTTATTAAAAATATATATACACCTTATAGATAATTCCATGAATGTAGATTTTTATAATTAAAGGATACATTTTCCATGACAAATAATATGATTGGGTTCAGTCCAGTCTTGATTGTTTCTTTTTTACAGGCTCAGATATCTTCTTGAATTTTTCTAGATGACATTTATACACCCATGTTATAAATGTACATGTTTATTTTTGTTTAGAGTTATCCGTAATTGACTAAAGTAGTTAGTATTTATTTCATATCATTAAGGATCCCAGTCTGATGTGATTTATTTATTTATTTCTTGGTCCAATTATATTATTATCGGCACACTTCTAATTTTATATGAATATAATATATTATTCAAGATATTATTTGTGGTGACCTAGTGATTATATCTCACACCCTTCTCAGGAATCTCATGGTACCCAAGAAAGAATAATTATTTTATGTGTAGATAACGGGAATCATCAATCTTTTGATGTTTGATTCCGAGTCTAGGGATGCCGTTTGAGAGCATAGGGCTGAGACTAAACTTATGATTATAGTAGTGGTAGATTTTGGTAATTTTTTCATTGATTTCATGTTGTATATGCCTATTTCATTTGTATCCCATTTACTTCACATTTTAATGTCTAGATGAAATGGAAATCATTTTTTACTAATATTGATTTATCTTCCTCTTGTTTATATATCTGGATGAATTAATATTCTACTCCTTATAATTTATCACTTCTTCTTCTACATCAATTTATTGCTACTTCTATGGATTACTCTGATAAGAAGGTTATAGTCCCCCACCATACCCTCACATACCATCACATATATTCATAATACTATGGAAAGTGAGGAGGTGTGTTTGAGGTTATTTGGCCGACCATCTTGGGGAACCTCTTACTGAATTATAGGGCGGGACACTACAAAGTTGTATAAGTGGCCTATTTGGTTTTTCTTATTATTTGGGAGCTCAATTAGAGACTAGGGTGTATCAGAATATATTAATGATCCTATGATGGAGAGTAGATAATCCATGAATAAGTGAATCCCAAATTACCCAGGATGGGTTATTGTTGTTTTTGGGTTGTGCTAGTTATAGTGTTCCTAATTTCATCATTGGATGAAACACATGTTTTTTTGGAGTAATTATTATTTATCTCATTATTATTTTAGATTTATTTTTTTCAAGAATATTTACATCAAGGAGGTATCACCTCATTCATCATATTTGATGCCCAAGGACTCACATTTCAGGAATTATTCCATTCCATATTTACCTTACTATGTGCACTTCCAAAATTTCATGTGATTGTTTTGAGTTCCTTGATTATTATATATGGAAATGTTCTATTGTTTCCTACAAGGATAACATAACATGACTAATTAAAGTGTCTATGTAAATAAAAATGGATTTATTTCCACACATATTTATTATGATAACTTAATTATGTAATTATTCCATTATTTATCCATTAACCACTGGTCATATGGAATGAAACATTAGATGATTGGATGTCTTCAAAACTAATTGTACTTTACAATGAATTTACTTATATAAATTGGGAAGCGACATTCATTCAATAAAATCATTACATATGGACTATTAATTCACGATTCCTTTCATAAAGGTAAATTTATAGTTACTTCACATACAAATTTCAATTTATTAAGAGTAAGTGCATTTATAAATTTTTAATAGTGATGAATCTAACTAGAATTTTATATCTATATACAAATAAATTATTATGAACATAAATAAATAAATTTTTTAAAATTAACATGTTTCAAAAAAATATGGATGAAAACTGAAAAGTAATGGGAGTTTTTATCTATACTTTAAAACTGAAACTCCATGTTTTGGAACGTCTTTTGTCTGATGTGAGACCATGTCCCTGACCCAACCCTATTATTGGGAAGTAGGTTATGTATCTTATGATCCATTTGGAATCATTCTATCTCATAAAACATGATATATGAGTAGGTATAGAAGTGGTAATTCTTTATAAAAGGGATTTATACATATACATCCATGTGATTTCAATTTATATCTATTTTTAAATCATATATTAGTTGTGTGTTTTGAAATTGCAGAGAAATGAAGCCATTAAAGACTCGCATCATATTCCATGAGGGTGGGGAAAACCATGTCTTGATGGTTATAGGACATAAGACAATTATATTTAATTATGTAGTGAAAAATGAAGAATCTCCTGTCCATTTTCCATCGGGGAACCGATGATTATTATTTGAGATAGATTCATACACTTAATTCATTTTATACATATAGCTCCACGACATACCCCTATTATGGTATAATTGTCCTGGTAATTCTAGTACTATCATATTTCATCCTTTTTGAGTGATGGTGGTCCTCGAGCAACAAATTCATGGATGGATTCCATGTTATCAATATTAGAGAATATAGATATTATTGTAGAGAAGATGGCCAATGTTATCATATTTATGCTTTGTGACTCCAACAATCATTGGTGGGATGTCATCTCTCAAGTTGATGTTATTCAGGGTATGATATGGGAGGAATTATAAATATCCTTCCCTGATAATTGATATTCACATAATTTGAGAGAAGACTATGCTAGAGAGTTCATTCATCGATAGTAGTTAAATATGTCTTTGGAGGAGTATTATTATCATTTCACTGAGATTCAATGTTTTTCACTGAAACTAGTTGTTGATGACTTTACAAATGTGAGAATAACTGAGGCTAGGTTTATGTATGCCATAAAATCACAACACAATGTTTTTTAGTTGTCCACCATTTATAAGATAGTGAACCATCCTATCATCATTGAGAGGGACATGAGGGATGCTGACATTGTGAATCATGATGGTTGACTTTTGATATATGAGATATTTTGTCTAGTGGTAGGAAATGTTGTATCGAGTCTGCTCAAAATGGTTTCAAAGGTGCGATCGTTTAGTACAATAGTTATGTGTTGTTCCACAAGTGTGGCAGTACTATCCATAACAACCCCAATATGATAGGGACCCAATTGAATGTCGATCTTGAAGCCAGATGGGTCACCATAAATGTTTATGTCAGACATTCCCTCCATTCCTAGTGATAATGGATCTATATCAACTTCACATTCGAGGAAAAAATTAGTTGTTCTAGGTTATCCTGGGATCTAGTCTAATAGTGTTCTATTATGATTAGGAGGTGGATGTGGCTGGGATTTTCATACATCATAGGAGTATTTCTAGTAGAGAGGGTCTAGTCACGATATTCAAATTACATCTCAGGGTAGCAGATTGTTCAATATCTATGGAGTGCTTCATAAACCTAAGGAGAAGAGTTCAAGGACTTCTATATTATGAGGTACTATTCTAGTAGACTCTTATTTAGTATGTTCATTATATGTAATATGTGCTTCACACAATTTTATATCTATATAATTTATTGAAATTTGGGGCCAATATATAGAGAACTTCTGTCATGTGATAACTCTTGACACACTGTTAGGGGTTCAATAAGAGAGAATAATCTTGTGCCATGAGTTCCCCCTTGAGATATGTGGGAAATGAACCATATGGAATTTAATTTTCCTTAATATGACTAGATTCTATTCAATTCTCAGGATGGAATCGTTGGCCCAATAACATGCCCATGTTGATTTATATCGTTGAAGGTTGTATTTTACATCACCTGGGGTAGTGCTTATGTTCATAAGGGGGAATGGGATGTCAAATAATGTTGTGATGTAATTGAGAATTGTGTCATGAACAATGTGACATCCCAGATGGAAAGTCTATTTATAAGTGGTTTTGTCACAATGCATTTGGAATTCCATCATCTAATGGATTATTTTGGTGATCTATTCCCTAAATAGTTCACATATTACGATCTTTTGAGAGACATGGAGTTCACCATTCGGAAAGTTGTAGGAGTGACACTAGTGTTCATTACAGTATATAGGATAAAACATATAGATATATAGAATCTCACGAAGAAGTTTGAAGACTATGAAAATATGGGTTTTATATGACGCAATACCTCTCTATGGGGTAAACTTATACTTTTTTCCACAAAATCAGATATTAACATCATGTTGTGCATGTATTATAGATGATTGTCCAAGCATATGGTTACTAACCTATATCCAAAACCCGATAATGATGACCACTTTGACTAGATCTAAAGGGTGTCGATTTTCTCTAAAATAGATTTGAGGACAAGCTACCACCAGTGACATGTCAGATCATCACACATATAACATAAATTTTTTTAGAGTAGATACAGCTTGTATGCGTACCTGGTTATGTCATTCAGCCGCATGATCACACCATCTATTTTCATGTCTATGATAAATTTTGTTTATCACCCATAACAAGATTATATTATTTAATTATTTTTAGAGGATATCTTGGTGTATCATCACACTCTAAATGACCATTTCCAACATATGGAGATCATCCTGAATACATTGGGAGAGAACCAGCAGTATGAAACGATCACTAAAATCCAATTTTGGATTGATAAGGATAACTTATTGGATTATATAATTTTAGATTATGGTGTATCTGATGACCTTGAGAAGATGAGTGTTGTAGTTTCCTTGGAACTACACAATTTTTTTTATATAGGTAGTTTCTTCGGGGTGGATACATATTGCAAGAATTTTATTCTGGACATATCATGCCTAGAAGTTACTCTTACAGATTCGACTAATAATAGTGTGAAATTATTATGGTCAAAAACCTATGATATATCCTTTCAAGAATTGAAACGGAGATGGATATTAGTGCTAATTCAGATTCTTCCAGAGTTGGGTGGGGGCCTTGATATTTATTGTGATTCTTTAGAAATATATATTGGAGTAGTTATAATGTAGGTAGATCTAGTAGTAGTATAGGGGTCCCAATAGTTGAGGCCCAATGATAATAATTATCATATGCTTGACATCGATCTAATAGTCAATTTTCATTCTTTATGATTTTGTATGCACTATCTATTAGGAGAATGGTTTAACATTTACTCAATGAATAAAAGTCTCAAATATATTACATCAAAATATGGCCTAAATATTAGGAATCACTTGTGCATAGTGTATATGATCTTATTCTAATTTGATATTTCTTATACACCCAAAAGGTCCTTGAGTGAAAAAAATTAAATACATTCCATCAAGGGGGCCATTAGTGATTAGAAATTGATGAACCTGTTTTTTTATATTCACATAGAGGTTTAGATGTGTAATGGGATACAAGTTCTAACAGTGTTAGTTTTTACATAATATCTTATGGAATGGTTATGGATGCGGAAACATTCAAATCCCAAGGGCCTCGGCTAGAGGGAGTGCATCCTAGGTGAGAATCTTCCACCTGGTAGTGTTTCTCATGAGAATGAGGTTCTTCTCTTTCATGGGTACGTATGGGTACCTGTAGACATACATGAGAATTTGATGTCGGATTCCCATGCATATATTTTTGAATTTCAGCCTGGGATTACCAATATGTCCAGAGACATATGTCATCCGTATTTGTGGATGGTAATGAAGAGGAAGATTATAGGTTTTATCACTTGGTGCTCCACATCTTAGTTGGAGAAGGATGAGCACCAATGAACCTCTATACTTATATATCTTTTTTACATTCAATAGACGATATGAGATGTTGTCACAATATATTTCACGATGGGATTAAAGAGATCTCCTTTAGGTAGTGATATAATATGTGTGATATTCGACACGCGGACAAAGGCCACACACGTTCTATCTATCTGAGAGATGTTTTCATTTGATGATCATAAGAGGTTTTATATTCAAGAGGATTTCCACCTTCATAGTGCTCCCTCTGTTATCATATCAAATCATGATTCTTGGTTTACATCATGGCTCTAGAAGGGGTTTTAGAATGAACTGGGTCAAAACGTGAAACTAAATACAAAATATCACAATCTGACGAATGGGAAGTCTAATAAAATGATACTTGTGCTAATGGACATGCTCCGAACATGTGTCCTTGATTTCAGAGTTTTTTTGGAGAAAAATTATCTATTGTATAATTTTCCTAAAATAATATAAGTCATTAAATGATTCAAAAGTGTAACAACCAGATATTTTATGATAAGTATTATTTTTAATTTATTTCATGTCATGTTTTTTATGCTACAACAAGATCATTTTGTGATATACGCGACATTGTATTATCTTGAAGTATACACGGCATTATTCTTAGATTGTGTTACACACAATTTCAAGTTCGTTTTATAATAGTCATTCTACACAGAATTGAGTGTGTGTATTTATATATTCAATGTATAAATGAAATATGGTTGGATTCTATTATACGAAATAATAAAGGATTCTTGCACAACAGACAACCCTAACTTGTCCTTCATTACACGCAATCACGACCTTCCTCGATAGCGTGTGTTGTACACAATACCAGGTTTTACTAAACAACGATATATTATTATAATATTATTATGAACTAGCCGTTATGAATAGTATTAACTAAAATATGAATTTTATAACACTATTATTCATCTTACACATTTTCTAGAACATGGTATAAGAACAAAATAAATTTTTCGTGTAAAATAAGTATTTTTAAAAAAATGCAGTTTTTCCACATTTTGATGGTGCACCCACTTTAGTTCTAGTTTTTGACATGATTACATGTTCAATTTTACAAAATAAAATTATTATTTGGAATCAGGATATAAAATTTTACCTTGGATAAATGTTTCATATTATTCTGATAACTTTCATATTTTAATGAATAGTAAAAACATGCTAATTTTAATTAAAAACAAATTTTATTATCGTAATAACTTATTTGATTAAATTATAATATTGAATGTTTTAAAAGTATAAATAGAATATATTTTTACCATTTGATATAATGTATGTCATTATCCTTGATTTTACATTGAATTCATTGGTTAAATAAATTCATTCTTTTGCAATGTTTTAAACAAAAACCCATTTTCTTTCGACAAAATGATTAATTTTAATTTAATTTCTGCAAATTCTTTGTATTGAATTTTGGAAAAGGTTTTCCATATTTGGAATCATTGGGTCCAAATTATATTAATAGACTACTTTTTATTTTTGGGCTTTATGAATAGTAACAATGGTAAATTTTATTTATCATAGTAAAAGGTAAATTGGGTAATTAAGGTTAAATATAATATTACAAAATTATCCTAATACTTGTCATAATACAATTGGATGTTTATAATTTGTCCTAAGTCATATTTTGGTCTAAATGGAATCCATTAGAACCCACTTGGAGGTGATTAATACCTTTTGTTTATTTTATTTAAAGGAATGTGAAACATGTCTCACTCAACTTTAATAATTAAAGTATTTTTAATATAAGTTTATACAGAATATAAATTCGGTTATAAATACTCATTTGAATGATAAAATGTTTTTCTTTGTCATGGTAATATATTTGTAAATTTTTTGAGTTATTTAATTACCTTATTATCTTATACATTAATGATGCAGAAATTATTTATTTAGTGAAAAATCAATAATATAGTTTTAATTGAAATATTAATACATATCAAAAGGGCCAAAAATCTGCAAAAAACTTATTATTAGTGTATATATAAACCCTAATCATCCCCTGGAAGAATTGATGACCATTTGGATCCTTATTAAGGCGATTATGATACTTATATTATTTTATTTTAAATGATGCCAATGTTGTCACCTTCATAATTTAATAAATATAATAATTTAAATATTGTGATTTTAAGATGATAAATTAGAGTAAAAGAATTATTGTGAACGGTAATAGATTTATCTTAATCATAGGATTTTATTTTAAATTTTTGTGCAAAAAATAAGTATATTAAATAATTATACAAAAATGATTTAGTAATTATTTTATTAAGAGATAAACCAAATAAATTGTTTTAAAAATAATAAAATAAATATTATATGAACTATTTAATGTGCTTCACTAATTTTATAGATACATATGAACTTTTATTAATCTATTAAAGATTTTATTTTGAAAATATATTCTGTATATATTTTATATATATTCAAATAAATGAATAGTTCCAAAATTGACAGTATTGTTATTTTATAAAAATAACATATTATAAAATTGTTAAAAAATCACAAAAATATTTAAAAATTATAAATTTAAATTTATATGGTCTAAAATGTCATAAAGTATCCAATTATGGAAAATTCACATCATATAAGTAATTAATTGTTATAATTTGAAATTTAGAATGTTATTACCACAAATAAAATTAAATTGATTAAGTAATGATAAATCAAGTTGATAATGTTTTAAATAATTTTCTAACATGTCTAAATTTTATTTTTTAATGAGAATGAAACTCTATCTCATCTATTATTTGAATATGAGTAATTTTTGGAGGTTTTTAAGTGGGGTTAGATTTATTATAAATTAATATTTCTAGGATTTCCAAAGGTGCCCCTCTCCTCCCTTATAAAAGGGCACCTACTCCCTCTCATCCTCACACCACTTTGAGCCTTCAAGGTCGGAAAAACCCTGAAAAATCTTCTTCTCCACTTCTCTAGAAACATCCTATAGGTCCTGGTCTTCTTCAACGACAATTTTAGTTTCCTAAGAGGAGGTCTCAAAGAGGTGCTTCGACGAAGAGGTAATGTTCGTTACCAGTTCTTTCAACTTTATTTCTTCGTCCACTTCTTGTTATTAGGTTGTTTCATTATGAAGTAATAAAATAAGTATCACTCATATACTGATATGTTATTATATGTATGAAACAACCCTATTTCACCATTTATCCATCCTACGGAAAACGAAATCACCGCACGTGCGTACGTACGGAATACCGTCTCCACGTCGTGGTGTAGTCTATTTTCCACCAGCACCTTAATTGGATGGGTATAATGGTGTAAATAATAATTATATATGATTATTGTAAAGTGATATTGATTCTGTAATATTATACATACCCTCCAATAAAACTTCACAATCATGGGAATGATATCATCGCTTGTGCGTACGTACGGAATACCGTCTCCACGACGCGATGAGATTCATTCTCAATGATTAACCATTCATAAATGATTATAATGTATATATAATAAGTAATCATAAAATATATGACATAATAATGATTCTAGATTTATTTATATATATGTATGTCATCCAATTAATTCCATTCAATTCAATAAGGAAACGAAAACAACGTTCATGCGTACGTACGACCTACTGTCTCCATGAATAGTGTATTTCTTTCCATTTATCGATCTATTATATATATTTATATTCTGAATATATATTATATATAAATCATGTTTTACATTCTGTATGTAAGTAATCATGATCTAAGGAATCATATGAATAATTACAATATAAAACACGAACGACAAATGAAACGATTTTACCCAAAATGCAACTTTAACATGAATTTACAAAACAACAGGTAATGTAAAGTCATCAGTGAACCATATATGATATAATAACAATGAACATGATTCTGTAATAAGTCAATGACATTATTTAAATCATTATACAGGAGGTTTGGATACGTACGAATCATATCGAACCTAAAGTAAGGGATAATTTTGCAAATCTCATTTTTCTCCAAGATTGCTTATTCGTAAGTATTTACTGGGGTTATTGTTATCATCCATGTCCATGTTTTCTAAAAATGGTTTCATGTATGTTTTATGTCCTTTTTACCCATTTTGACTTTTACTGTAACATCCCCAAATGATAAAGGGTTAAATGACTAAATGATATGACTCATGTCAACAAGGTGCACCTTCCTTTTCGGGAGCCTACCTGGTTAGAACTCCACAGTTAAGCGTGCTTGTCCTGGAGTAGTGATTAGGATGGGTGACCTTCTGGGATGTTTCCCAGGGTGTTTGTGAGTGAGGACAAAACACACTGGAAAGGACAAGTGTTGGCCTGTGGGGACTGTCATTAGTCAGATAACCCGTTCAGGCATGTGGGTGGACCCTAGGGTGGGCCCCACATGTCTGCGGGACAACCGGGGGTACCTAGTGGGACAGGACCCGACGACCATGTTAAGGCGGGGTGTCTGTGCTGTCACGGGGACCCGGTTGTCACAGTTGGTATCAGAGGAGGAACCCAGCCTTAAGTGCGGTGCACTGCCTGGGTTGAGATGTAGTGCCCACAACGAGGGCGTTGTGCTCTAAAGGGGGGGTGATTGTAACATCCCCAAATGATAAAGGGTTAAATGACTAAATGATATGACTCATGTCAACAAGGTGCACCTTCCTTTTCGGGAGCCTACCTGGTTAGAACTCCACAGTTAAGCGTGCTTGACCTGGAGTAGTGATCAGGATGGGTGACCTTCTGGGAAGTTTCCCAGGGTGTGTGTGAGTGAGGACAAAACACACTGGAAAGGACAAGTGTTGGCCTGTGGGGACTGTCATTAGTCAGATAACCCGTTCAGGCATGTGGGTGGACCCTAGGGTGGGCCCCACATGTCTGCGGGACAACCGGGGGTACCTAGTGGGACAGGACCCGACGACCATGTTAAGGCGGGGTGTCTGTGCTGTCACGGGGACCCGGTTGTCACATTTACCCCATGGTATGGAAGGAATCTTTATTTTATTTACCATACAAGGTACTTTTTGACTTCTCCAACAAATGTACGAGAAGAATTTTTTTTAACGTATACGACATGAAAGGATTTTTACAGTTTTATAAAGCCTTATTTTCATGAAGCTTCCTCCAATATATTTCATGACTATTTTCAACAATATACATTTCTTTTAAAATTTCATGACATTTTGTTAAAACAAAATTATTTTGAAGAAAAAAGGATATATTCTTCAAGAATTCATTTCAAGTGTTTTATCAAAACCATTTTCATCTATGATGACATTATTTCACATGTGTATGTTTCAATTATCATGTATCTTTGATTTACATGGTTTCAATTTTATAATTATGAAATGATATCCAATTTTTTTTTCTGGATTATATTATGATGGAATAATGTTTATGAATCTCATTTTATTCTTGGGTTATGATGAATGATTTATGTTTATATTGTGGAACACGAAGGAATTATTTAAATATGATATGGGTGGGACCTATATCTCGCTCCAATGCATTGGGTAATGATTTATATCTCATGAGATAGACATGGCTGGAACAGAATGTTAAATCGGATCAGTAATACAGGACTGGAACGAGGAGTGAACTCGATTCTGAACGAGACTTTGTCCACTAAGATGGTCTTGGTAGCAATGCCTTGGCTACTATGGAAATCATATCATGTGCTTAAGGTTTTCCACAATTACATGTTTTATTCCCATGAAATTTCATCATGATTGATGTTCCCTTATGATATATGCCTTACCTACTTCCATGATTCATGTCTTTTCTCAAGATTTTGATGTTTAAACATTATGTTCATGTTTTTTTTATGTTCAAATGTATATGGTATGTTTTATTTTATCCATGCTTACCCTTACAAAGAATTTTAGCTCACCATTTTTATGTTTTATTTTCCCCCATGATTAAAAGAAAGGTTTTAGGTAAGGGAAAAAAAGTGGAAGATCTTTATGGGAGATGTTGAAGATCTTTCACCATGATTAGAAGATTACATTCTGAGTCTCCAAAGACACTAAACTATTACGGTCCTTGTCTGTCTGTTTTTGTTATGTATTAAGTATTCCGCTAAAGTAATGTAATGTCCATGTATGTCAAACTTCAGGTCTCTACAGTTGGTATCAGAGGAAAGGTTTAGTTATCCTTTGGAAACTAGGATGTGAAAATGTTAGTGAGATCCCTAATGATATATTTAAGGTATGTCTAGGGAAGTCCCTAGGGATATGTATACATATAAGATATAGTCCTAGAACTATGGTAACGATCATAGAATTTAACATATGATTTTAGATATTGATGGTACTTCCCCTTTACTATGTTGTTTTCCCTATCATGATTTTTGCCTCTCACAGAATTTTTTTTTGTTTTAGTCAATGGAGGGAACCAGAAGGAATTTGGTTAACATTGAATCCAATGGACAAAATGGTTACTATGAGAAAAAAAATTTCTTAATGCCTAGAGAGAAATATTGTGATTATGCCGAATCAGTCATCGTGATATATGATTAACAAGGTGAAATTTAGTCGTATGCCTAATTCATCAAATAAGAGGAAGGTAGACTTTTATGCATGTTTTCATGTTGAGGAACATAAAGAAAAGAAGATTTAGATTTCAAAAGAGGGGAAGAAGAACCTTGAGGAATACCTCAAATGGAGGGGAAGATGTTATTTTTGTGGAGAAAAGGTTCATAGAGTGACATACTGTTATAGAGTTCAATGTCTTATTTGTGGAGAACATGGGCATTACCCAACTCAATGCCCTGACCTCAAAAGTTACTTCTAAATCAAGGAAGGACTTATTCCAGGACAATCATTAAAGAGGATGGACTGAAGTGTTTATGTATTGGTATTCAAGAATAATGTTGTTGAGGTACTTTTATGGTGTATTAGAATATTTTTTGTATTAGTATATTGTGATTTTCAATAATTTTATGGTACCTGTAACCATGAAAAGTGATTCAATTATTTTGGAATGCAGATGATATGTGCATAATGAAGGGATAAAAAGAAAATGAAATGTTTGAAAGTATTCATGAACTCATGATTGATATAAGGACTAAGTGATATCATGGTTTGCGTATATAGAATTTTGAGGATTTTGGTATGTGGAAGGTGTTAACTTTTAACTGCATTCATGTTTTCACTAAGGTTCAATGGGTATTCATTCTTCAAGAGAATACATGATTAAGGTATTCATATGTTTTTAATTTGACCAAAAAGATATATCTTATGATATATTGGGGATAAATGATGGCATTCACGTTATTGTTATGTGACATTTCAAGTAATCATTTTCCTTATACTATGAGTTTGGACCGAAGTATTTTAGATAAGCCTAAAGATTGGAATAGATTATGTTGGACATAAGTTAGTATTGTTTAAGGATAATTTTGTTTCAATATTATTATAGTAAGGTAGTTTTAGAAAATGGAAAACCTGTAAGACGGGCAACATCCCATCGCGTCGGACAAGGTTGTGGGAATCGAACCCACAACTGAAGTGCGACTGACCGTTATCACCTACCACTGGCCTACAGGAAGTCCCTGGTTAGTAGAAACTAGTTTTTTTAAGCGGTATTATATGTGAAGTATAAGTTCAATTTTTGGAATCGTATATGATTTACCTCACCATAGATGGACTAATGTATATTTGATAACTTTTTTTGAAACAAATGGAATGACCCATCATTCTATCACATGATCTGCTAACTATTCATGAATAACAAATTCAACTTCATTTCTTTAAGAGTTGAAGTGGAAATTGTTCAAATCATGAAAAACAGTGAGATTGTACCAAAATGAATCATGTATTTCTTCTAATTCAAAATTTTCAACTTTAGTGAAATGATATTGAAAACCAAAAATGTTTTCCTAGTGCTGTTATATCCGATGAATAAGATGGTACCATAGATCATCAAAAATATATGGATTTGTGATTTATGGATTTTTCATATCCATGTTCTCTACCACTCTCCAACATAACTTGATGGTTAGATATTTCTTACATATCCATATTTTCACCTATGTTCTCCTACATGGAAACACAGTGATGTGTTAATTTGGGTAACCATTAAGTTTCATACTTTATTTTATAAAGCCAAGTTTTGGTATTCATTTTTAAGATGTGGGTTTATATTAAAGAAACTTTTGAGTAGTAAACCATTTATAACCCCGACAAATTTCGAGGGTGAAATTCATTTTAAAGGGGGTAGAATGTAACAACCCGATATTTTAAGATAAATATTATTTTTAATTTATTTGATGTCATGTGTTTTATGCTACAACAAGATTATCTTGTGATATACTCCACACTGTATTAGCTTGAAGTATACACAACACTATTCTTAGATTGTGTTACACACAATTTCAAGATCGTTTTATAATAGTCATTCTACGTAACATTGAGTGTGTATATATATATATATTCAATGTATAAATAAAATATGGTTGTATTCTGTTATAATAAATAATAAAGGATTCTTGCACAACACACAACCCCGACTTGGCATGCATTAAACGCAATCGCGACCTTCCTCCATAGCGTGTGTTGTATGCAATATCAGGTTTTACTAAACAATGATATATTATTACAATATTATTAGTAACGAGCCATTATGAATATTATTAACTAAATTTGGAATTCTATAACATTATTATTCTTCGTACACGTTTTTTAGAGCATGTTATAAGAACAAAATAAATTTTTCGGGTAAAATAAGTATTTTTCAAAAAATGAAGTTTTGCCGCCTTTTGATGGTGCACCAACATTAAATATAGTTTTTGACATGTTTATAAGATCAATTTTACAAAATAAAATTATTATTTGGAATCTGTATATTAAATTTTACCTTGGATAAATTTTTCATATTATTCTGATAACTTTCATATTTTAATGAATAGTAAAAACATGTTAATTTTAATTAAAAACAACTTTTTTTATCGTAATAACTTATGTGATTAAATTATAATATTGAATGGTTTAAAAGTAGAAATAGAATATATTTTAACCATTTAATATAATTTATGTCATTAGCCTTTATTTTACATTGAATTCGTAGGTTAAATAAATTCAATCTTTTGCAATGTTTTAAACAAAAACCCGTTTTCTTTCGACTACATGATTAATTTTAATATCATTTCTGAAACTTCTGTGTATTGAATTTGGAAAAATGTATTCAATATTTGGAATCAGTGGGTCCAAATTATATTAATAGACTAATTTTTATTTTTGGGCTTTATGAATAATAACAACGGTAAATTTTATTTATCATAGTAAAAGGTAAATTGGGTAATTAAGTGTAAATATAATATTATAAAATTATCCTAATATTTTTAACCAACTAATAGTGAACATATATTAATTAGTAAGAAGTTATAAAAAGATATTAAACAATTATACATTCACATTATTCATTAAGAAATACTTTCCTTAAAATTAGTTTTATAAGTTATACTTATAAACTATTAAATATAAAAAAATAATCTATGTTATTATGTTTTTAATATAAATTTTCTTAATGAATTGTTAAAATAATCATTGGTTAAAAATATTTTTAATACCTAAATAGAAAGGAAAAACTTTCCAAGATAACTTTGGGTTTTAGTATAATGTTCTTGAGGTCGATGCCTTCTTTTCCTTTCATTATCCCAGATTGATGAAATGGAATGGTTTATGAAAGGAACAAAGGTGAAAAAAATGAATTTCTCCTTTTTTCAATTATAATTAAATTTTCACATTAATTCATTTCACCTAAATTTAGTTCATTGGTGTTTTTATTACACTTTTCCCCATCCCCCTATCAATAGCAACCCACTCCTCCGCCTTCTAATCACACAATTTATCCCACCTCTCTCATTTTACACTCCCCCACTAGCTGATTTTTTTAGTATTTGATCTATTGTGTGTGATATATATTCTGACTTAATGGAATGTGAAATTTTTTAAGTGAATAATATTAGAAGCATCATTTGTAGGTTTTATATCATATTTATATTAATGTCAAATAATTATTTTATTATTTTATTTTTAGTTAGTTTTAATTACGTTTTTTACATAGTTATTTTGTTAGTTATATATAATTTTTGAAATAATAGTTAATATTAGTAAGTAAAAAAATTATTTATTAATGTTTTTTGACTAAATAATATATAATTATACTTATTAATAGATTTATTATTTTAATAAGATTATTATTTAGTTTAAAAGCCTTGTATAAAATATTAGTTCTATAATTATGAATTAATATTTATTATATGAGAAAATAATATTTGTGAAATAATGATAAATTAGTAAATTAATAATTATTAAATAATTCTATGTAATGATTATGTATTGAATAAGTTATTAATAAAAAATAATAACATATGATTAAAGGATGATTAGATAATGAATAATTATAACTACTAAATTATTACATGACATTTAACTAATGATTAGTGAATGATTATATAATGATAAAATAATTATTATTGAGGGATTAATGAATTATTAATAACTTGTTAGGGAATGATAAACATAATATTAATTAATGATGAAGTAATTACTGACCAATAATTAATTATTAATTAATTTTTAGTTAACTATAATGTAAGAACTGAAATAATGATTAACTAATAATTAAGTAATAATTCAATTTAAATTAACTTATTAATAATTATTATTTATGTAATGATTTATAGATGACTAATGATTTATTATTTCATAGTTTACTTAGGATTATGTACTGATTAAATAATGATTAAATAATGATTAATGATTGACTAGTTAAAGATTAATTAATGATTAACTACTGATTTGAGAAAAAATTAAATAATAATGAACTATTAATTAACTCATCCCAAACTATAATGTATGTAAATAAAAAATATTAATTAATAATTAATTAAATATAAACTATTAATTAAATATAAAATGACTTCATAAATAATGTTTAATTATTAATGAACTAATAATTAACAATAATATAACTAATAAATAATTATTAAATAAAGAATGATTTATAAGTGACATATGAATGATTAAGGAATAATTATCATATGATTATATATTCAACAACGAATGATTATGTAATTATTAAATAATTACTATCTAATTATTAATAAAATAGTAAATAACAATTAACTAATGATTGACTAATTATTAAGCAATGATTATGGAATTATTATTCAATGATTAAATCATCACTAACATATAAATAATTAATGATGAAATAATTATTAAAAAATGATTAGTTAACAATTAATAATTAATTAATTTGAAACTATCTACGTAATAACTACTAATTACTTAATACATAATGGATTATTAATAATTGTTTACAGATTCATTAAAAATGATAAAGGAATATTTAAAATTATAATAATTAATGATAACGATTTTATAAAGTAATTATTAACATATAATTAATTAATCATCAATTATTTTTTAACGTCAAACTAACTAATTAATAACAATATATTAATTAATTCTTAACAAATTACTATGTAATGATTTACTAAGGATTAATATAGGATTAAGTAATTATTACATATTGATTAAAGTAATGTTAACATAGTTTTTCCATAAGATAAAAGAGGGATAATTGTATGAAAAAGAGGCTTATGTACACAAAATATTTTTTTATCCTACAATTTAGATTATATATACCTTTCTGCATGTTTGATTTGATAATCTCGCTAGATTTATTTTAGATATTTCTAATTCAATTTATTTACTACTAAACATACCATTAGGACGATTAAAATTTATATTGTGAATCATTAGTGTAATCATATAGGATATAATAAAATGATCAAAAATATTTTTAATGTAAAATAGGGTAACCTGATAAATGAAATATTTATCTTGATAATTCAAGTGGATGTGGCTTTGGGGGACATAATACATTGCGGTAACAACCTCGAAAAAAACATATCAAGCTAGACTCGATAGGGAACTAGTACTTGACTGTGGGTTATGTTGGTTTCTTGGTTTGACACTCACAGGATATATGCTTATGATGATTCAAATTATCTTTATAAACTCCTCAATATACCATTTGGAGGATTAAAAAATTACTATAAAACCATAGTTTCATATTTTATGATATAAGAAGATTATATAAATTTTTGTAATGTAATGATTGTGTGGTTACCTGTGAAATATAATGCACCTCTAGACACTACATAAGGATGTCAATATAGAAAATATATGCCTTGGGGTGAAAACCACAAAACACCATATTTATATAGACTCAATCAAGAACTACTGAAAAATAATAGGCCTTACTACAGACGTGATTTGAAAATCCTAGGGGATGTTATTTACCAAATTCACACTCATGTTATAAAAAACATAACACACCTTTAGGATGATTAATATGTTTACTATGAAACAATAGTTTCAATTTTTTGGATATATGATGATTTTCTTAAATGTTGATAAAGTAATGATTTTGTGGTCCATGATACATGATTATTAATCACTGTCAATACTTTTTTCACAATCTTAATTTTGATCAAATATCCTTTTTTACATTGATAATAATGTTTTCCTTTGTCCACAACTATGGGGATGTTTTAAAAACTCGTAATTGAGATTATTATACTACACTGCATGAAACTATGGTAAGATTATATTATTCCGTAACCTTAAGAATATAAATACATAGAATTTTTGTTCATTTAAATTTGGGTCCTAATTAATAGATAAAGTATATTAGCAATATAAATATTAAATTCTTGGCTATGCTATGACATATAGCTTGTCCATTGGCTGTTGATGAGGAATGGGTCTAAGAAAAAAGAATTTCTTCCCAAGGGTATGATAGTTCCATGATGGACTTATATATGGAGGTTGCTATTATGTATAAGAAACTTCCAATTTTAAGATGACATAGTTATATAAATGTGGATGAAGAGGTTATATCCTTAGAAAATGAGGCTATTCCTTGGGATAGTGAAGAATATAATGAAACTAATGAGACAAATTTATAGTAAGACCATTTAGATGATAAGAGGTTGTCTGATAATTGAATATATTGAGACAACAATAATGTAGAGGACGATGGTATAAAAGTTGGGGAGGAATTATGTAGAAATAATTAAGTAATAAAACTACCTTAAAAGATAATATATCATTACCCTCTTCATATATTGGGAAAAATCAATGGAAAAATTTCCTTAATTTTACTATAATTTTATAATAACAAAAAAACGATATTCTTGGAGTTTTAGATTTATGATTTTTTAAATTTTGCAAAAAATTATGTGTATGATTTTATTTTCAAATAAAATATTCCATGAAAGACATATTAAAGGATTTCAGATTGAGTTAAACTATAAATATTTAGTTCAGGATTTAGGTAGTTCAAAATACATCATATGATGTAAGAAATATGGGGATGATTATAGTCCTCTCTTGAGTGTGATTATTGGCATTGCATTTGTAGGTTGGATGATTAATATGATTTAGGTATCTCATACATGCATTTTACCAAACCTGACACAAAATCATCCATAAGTTAATAATGAATATATGTTATTTATTATTTTTTAGATAATTAATACATTTTAAAATGTTTTTGTATCCCTTGTGTATGAGATCATACAACAAAAGTTGGGTTACATGATTTCCTATAAAAACTCATGGATGGTAAAATAGAAGGCACCTTTCATGGACTAGTGTGATTGGGGTGAATTCAATTGGGGTTTGACCCAATTTATATCCATGCTATGAAAAAAATGCTTTCTTACATATAGATATGAAAAAGAATGTCTCAAGATAATGAACATTATCTATCTCTTGTCACATTTCATTAGTTGTTGCGGGAATTCCTTCCATGTATTTCCACATTTCATTTTTGATTTTTTAAAAAACAATTGATAGGATGTTTCAATAAGGAAAATAGATGTGTTTATTTTTGATTATGAATAACAAATATAGAAACTATTCACATAATCATCCATCATTTTCAATTATGGAGGAGAAAAATTACGAATCATATATCAGTTTTTTAGTATGTATCAACACCCATTTCAACCATATTTGGATTGTCTATTTGATACTTAATCATCATCAATCAATTAGTGATGTAAAAAATTTCTATCCAATTATATTCATACATTATAATTCATAACCACAATACAACATCAATCACATTTCATGAAATCTGAAAAAAAACATTCAATGATGAAATTACAATGAAGGCTATCATAAGGATTGGTATATAGTATCATTATTAATTTTTTCAATTAGTAAATAATGATACAATTATTTTATTTATAATATGACCACTTTAATATATCTTATGATCCCTATCAATAATGCTTTGAATTATTATTAGATTAAATCCAAAAGGATAATCTGTAAGTGTTTGATTCTGTGATGAATAATCCAAAAGAAAAATGGACATTGGTATGTGATGGGGGGAATAGGTATAGATACATGACCGAAAACATTATGGAGGGCATAAACTGAATCCTCAAGGTTTATCATAAGTGACCTATATTTATCCTAGATCATCAATCATTTTTTCATTGTTTTATGTACTTTTTTTAAAGAGTAAAATAGATTGAGGATGGGATTAAATATGGGATATGGTATGGGTGGAATCTAAAAATAGATATTGAAAATAACAGTAAAGATGATTCATCTTATAAAGTTCACATTTTCAATTTATAAGACTATCAATTTGATGTAATATACTAACAAGACCCCATCACATTTAGATGAGGTAGAGTCCTGGGTTTATTACTTGGAGTGGTGGATTATCAATGTTGAAACTTACATGAATTTTTATTTCCATGCATACAAATCATTTTAGCATGTCATTTTGTGATCATATCATGGGAACCAAATGTTGACCCATTTCACCGGATGGAATCCATTCTTAAATAAAATTATACATCATGGATTCATATTTTCTATATTCAACATTTCCAAATGAATGAAGAGTATATGATATTGATACTTGAAATAAATAGGTTTCAACAGCGTGTGAGATCGAAGTCCGGCGAGATGAGGAATGAGATAGAATAATCACAAAAACAAGGGAAACTATTGAGATTTACTATATGTCATCATGATGTTCATAATAATAAATGATACCCTAACATTGCTTGAACATGCTATGACTCTCATACTTGATATTTTATTCCCTCCAATGTGAAATTTTCATATTATCAGTTACATATCGTTAATAGAAAACAATTATATTTTATAATTCTATTAAATTTAAAAATGCTTTAACATTCAAATATCAAATATTATATAATTTATAAAATAATTTAAATAAATCTCATACAATCTAAAAATTCCTAACTTTTACATCATTTCCATAAATAAAACATTATTCTATATAATTCCATTTCCATTCATTTTTTTTCACATGATAAATCATTTTTTAAATCATCCATTAGATTACATAACAATCCTTTCATATTCAAATCGCATGGAATATGACATGTGCATGAGAGATAGTAATAAATCATCATAAAACTATCCTTGAATACACCAGGAAGTAATCATGTGATAAAAGTCCCATTAAACATAACATCATGTAAGAAATCATATAAAAAGGAAAAAACACACCATTGGGGATCTATCTTATTACTATACATTCTAAACATGACTGAAAGAAAATATCCATAAGGATGATCCAACCAATATAAAATATTTTATAAAAATATATTTTTAATTTAAAACCCCTAAAAACATAACTATTCTAGAATAATAATAGATGAAAAATCATTCACCTTCAAAAAAAGTGAACATAAAAGATGATAATCACTAATTGATGATGACATAGATGAAACAAATTTCTAAAAAAAATTATAAATACTTATTGAGAGACATGAAAACAGTATTCCTTCATCGTCCATCAATTTATATTTATGATTTACAAATGAATAAAATTCATATCATTTTAATACAAATATATGAAGGATACAACACCCTGGAATGATCATTCTAGACATGTATCACATTATATGATATTTGGAAATTATGTTGTATAGATTTGGGTTCATAGTTCCCACCATTATCCTTATATTCTACCAAGGTCTACCACTATACCATACATATTCCGTGATTAATTACATTGTGTGGTTGTATCTGATTAATCATTTTTGGAAAATCACCAACTTAGTGCCTTCACCCAGATATGGAGACATACGAATCACACATTGCACTTTCCTTGTGCAGAGATGATTATACCCTTTGAGGAAGTTTCACTACTGCAAAGTCTTCCTATCCATGAAGATGTAGTCATAGGACCACCCCATGGAGACTAGACAGATGTTTTACAGCTATATACAGGAAAAAATATTTCGGGGGGTATCATGTTATTACATATGGATGGTTGACATATATGGGCCAGTTCTACATTAAATTCAAACAATTTCTCATTAATGCTGACGTGAACACTATCATGTGTCACAACCATGCATATATCCTGTGGCTCGTTAGTGGGAAATTTTATGCTGAACAATATGGTATGCATGTCCACATTTTGTATTTTGGGCTAATTGACTACATTGATTAGTTTGGGAGATATACATGGGGGTCTACATGCAACACATACACATACATAGCATTATGCATAACATTATGATCATATCATAGTGATCTCAAGGGATGTGTCATCCATATTCAGAAGTGGGAGTATGAGTGAATCCCTTCACCCACCTATATTCATTATTTTCTAAAAATCATATAGATGTGTTGTTTGATTATATACATGGAAACTAGTATGTTGACTAATATTTATTGTTTTTATGATAACTTGAGTTATTATAATATATTTCTTATCATTTATCACTGCCAATGGTGTATATTATAGGAGGAGTTAGGAACACCAATTCATGAGGACATTGATACAAAATTTTGATGCATATTGTCTCATGATGTATAATCTAATACCATCCTATCTATGTATATACATTTTCTTGGATAATAAATTGAATAATTTTATCATTTTTCAAAATCAGTAAAAATATTATTATAAAAATTTTCACATGTAATGTTAGATATAACATATTCTATGTTGGGTTCTATTAGACAAGCATACACCATACTACTCTGATGTTCATTACGATTCCACAACTATAGTTCCTAGAATTTACATTTATATTATTGAGTGAAATATCTCAGATAGAGTCATGTTCTAGTTCGGAGTTTTACATCAAATTTCAATTCTAACTAGATAGCCATTAGTTCTTTAGTTTATGACATTAATAGTTGTAGAATGTCAACTAGTACTGATGGAATGCTGATTATCTCAACATATAAGTTAGATATGAATAAATTTTTATTTGGTTCACGAATATGAATTTATTTCTTCTATCACAATAGGTTTAGAATAATCCATGGAATAGATTGAATTCTATATTGTTCTATACTGCACAAGATAGAGGGATTGAGGATCTATTATGAAAGTAATTTTATATTAATTTTTCATACATTTATAATTTATTTAAAATTTATTTCCACCCTACTCGATTACACCATATTATCTTCATGTCTAATTTTAATGAGGGTTATGGTTTTAGACAACTAGCGAACCGTACTACAATAGAGGAGATGATGCCAATGTATCATGCTATACAAGATAATATACTTGAACTTCCAAATCAAGGATATGGAATTATTTTCCAATGATATGTGGTTCTTTTTATAGATCCTCCACCAAATGCTACTGATGCTGAGGATTCAAGATGATGATGGTGTAGACCATGTATTGCTAGATTTCATATCTGACCTATTCCATAGGCCATGGTAACAGCTCTAACATTCTAGCCTCAGTCGATTGCGAGTGTGTACAATGAGTAATGGGATCCATTTGTAATTTCTTTATATCTATTATTTTCTTCATATATATATGATCATATCTTGTATCATGGGTCATTTCCCAGCCTCGCACAATTCAGGTTTAATCATTAATATGCCTTATGGTTCTCCGAGAAGATTTTTAAAGATCCATTCACTTTAGTAGTGGGAGAAGGATTAGGTAAACATGATGACAATAAGATGCCACTACCTCATGATTGGTCACAAGAAGAGAATAAAAAATACGATGTTCCAATGCCTGCTGGATATCCCTACCCTGATATTCATACTCCACCCTAGAATAGTGGACGATGATCTTGATACGGGCATCCTATTCACATGTGTGACTGTTTAATGGGTTCTCAATATATATAATGAATTTTCTCATTCATTTAATATAAGTCCATGGCCTTAAACATTACTTAATCATGAATTAAATGAATAATTCACATAGATGATATTTTCAGGTTTAGAGTTTTAGAGAATTAGGTCATAACTATTACATCTCAAAATATTAAATAGTAGAATCTTCTACTACGTTTCCATAAAATAAAAATATATACTTTAAAAGAAAAATGTCTCGTTCCATGTTTTAGATAGAATGTCTTTCCCTGATCCCATCCATGACCCTATTCATCTATAAGTCGTGTGGAAAAAATTTCAAAAACATGGGATGATCATAAAAAGCATAGTAAGTGATACACAAATAATGAAAATTGTTAGTTTTTCAAAACAACAAGTAAACCATGTATACTTTATCAATGTAATACTTTTCACCTTTATGAAGTAGTAAAAACTCATCACTGAATAAAATATCATTACTTACCCTCTTTTTAACAAAAAGATTACCATAAAACCCATATAAAGAACACATAACATATAAAGGTAACTTGGAAAATAAACATACTTAAATGGAATAACCATACGGTCAACTTCCAAACATATCACTTCATGGAATAGCCATACGGCCGACTTCCATACCCAATGCATTGGAGGTTATAACATAACAACCCGTCCTATTATTCACAGCACCGCCCGTCATATGGTTAATCATGTAACCACCCGTAAAATGTCAAAGTACCATCATTACACATAAAATATTGAAAACATAAACATTTCAATAACAACAATTCATTTTCAATCACAATATGTAATTCCAAGATATTGAATAAATCAATCCATTTTCAAAAACCATTTAAAAGATATTTTTGAATCAAAGTGTCTCATACCACTTTGAAGCTTTTAATGGAATTATAATTTTAAAAATTTAATGCCCATATAAATAAATAAAGAAAACCATTTTGAAAACACGGACATTAAAGATAATGATTTAGAATAATGAATGTTTAAAACATTTAAAACGATATTTTTGTTAAAGAGTTTTTAACAAAATGAGAGAATCTCGAATACAAATAATTACGGAATAACATTTAATCCGAGCTTTATAATATCATAACAATAAAGGGATTAGTGATATAATATGACAAAGGACAATATACACACCATATAAGATTGAATTGGTTCATAACAACAATGAAGTCTCAATGGAAATGTAAATTGAGATGAAATCCATTATAAAGATGGTATCCTTAAATTAAGGATAAATCCATCACATAATTATGTGGGAGAAATATATATACACCCAATATAAGTGGATATTAAGTGTGAAACAATTAGAGGTCATTCACACATAATAATGGAAAAACAAAACCAATGACAACGATATTTAACTCAATGAAATGAGATCGAGTTTTGATTACCCATACAAGTTTGTAAGAATTTATCAATGAGATGATTAAGTGTAGAAATAGTATATCTACACAAAGGTTTTTTGGAAATTACAATATAGATATTACACAAATAATCTTGGCATAATAAAATCAATAATTAGAGGTTTAACCCAAAGAATTGAAAGTGGGTTAAGATGTTCCCTTAATGAAATAAGACAGCCTAACGACGTCACTTTAAAATTCTGAAAATGAGTTGATGAGAGAGAAAATGGTATCTCATCACATGGACATAACATTTACATAAATAAGGATATAAAATAACATATCCCAACATAATATTATGTGAATTAAAATTCATAACAAAAGAAGTCTTTTAAAAATAGGAGGGTGAAAGGTCCCCTTACCGAGTTGGGTAACTTTGGAAACGTACACCCCATGGAAGAAGGTTCATAAAATGAAGATGTAAATACCCATTAATGAAATAATACTACACAAAGTGTATAATAATGGTCAGTAAATAATCCACTCAAAGGAAATGGTGGCAAACATAGCATAAATGTCACAGGAATAAAAGTGAAATGAAAAATCACATACGAAAACTCGGTAGCCTAACGACGCCACTTAAATATTCCAAAAATGGATTTATGGGATCAAACAGGGTATCTCATAATTTGAACATAAAAATTAAATTATGAGGAATATAAAATTACATCCCCAATCATAATAAAGATGATCTTAAATGAAATGACATAAAAGAGAGTACTTAAAAAGAAATAGAGAGGTTGGATCCCTTACCTCAAGTCTAACTTGTCTTGTTCATTTCATTATATTCCTGAATAATAAACATTAGGTCAACTTATAATTTCTTAAGGAACTCTTTTAAATATTATTATTCAGTTCATATCACAAATTATAATGTTTATAATAATTGGTTAATAATGTGAGTTCATATCAGATGTTTTTTTTCGATGTTTGGTCCATGTGTCAAAAATGAACATGTTTGAAAAAGATTTTCTATGTAGTTATAATTAAATCATCTCCAGAATAGTATTAATGATTTAAATTACATATATTTCCATTATTTATTAATTTTATACTACTCCATAACATTTGGAGAAAAAAATAAATAAAATGCACCGTTCATGGAGACGGTAGGTTGTACGTAGGCATGGACGCTACTTTCATTTCTTTGTCATATTAATGGAATTAAAAATAACTGAGAGATATATATATTATAATTACAGAATAATATATATTTTATATAGGTAACATATGTTCATTAATTTTATTCTTTATTCATTCCATGTATTTCATGAACGAGTCACATCACTTGAGGGGGCGGTAGTCCACACTTCCTCGTATGAAATTATCGCATTTTCACAACATGAAAAGCATAAAGGAATGTTTTAAATATAAAATTAAGAAGAATATAAAAAAAATACCATATATAAAATATAGTGACATAATAATGGCCACCATGAATGGTTTTAAGAGGAAATTTAACAATCATCGTTTCGTGAGGCAGAAATTCGACATCCACAGAAACAGTATGTTCTTTAACCATTAGGCGAAGGTGTGTGTAAGTGTAGCTCTAATCCTTCAATTATCCACATCCTAGTTTATTTAATATACTGGTGTTGTAAAAAAAGAATGGAATAAAAAGATGTTAGAGGGTTGGAGAAGAAAAATAAAAAAAATAATACAAGGGAAGACATTACCTTTAAATCGGGTAACTATTTTCGATTTGAGCTCAAAGGCTTCCTTGGAACGGATTATGCCAAAAGGTGAGGCTTAAATGATGAGGAGAGGGATTTTGAGAGATAAAATGGGTAGGGGTCGGCCGAGACAAAGTCTTGAGAGGTGTGGGTAACGTGGTAGAGGTGGGGGCCTTTTATAAGAGTAGAGGAGGGACAGTCTTGGAAAGTTATAAACTTTTACTTTATTATAAAATGATTTTCGGATTTTAAAGGTCCAAAAATTATAACTTTAGAGGATAAGGTGATAATAGTTCTAAATACACCCATACAATAGGTTTTGGGCAAGTGTAGGTCTTAGATTTTACATTATCGTTTTATTTTATTTAAATTGTTAAAGAATGAGATAATCGTTGCATAATCATGGTGTCATAAATAATTTAATTTATTTAATGTTTAAAAAATATAAAAAAACTATAATGATGTAGGAAATCGTTTTAGATTTATAATGAATATTTATAGTAAAAAATATGACTTGTATAACCCCATTTAAAAATTGTTTTAGTAAAACTACTCATGTTTGTGACATTTTTATTTTAACATTAAATACAAAGTTATTTATGTTATTTCCCAACCAAAGTGGCTCCATGGGGTCACCAAGTTGTCCCATGGATTTTATTGGTCTTCCATGACTCATCAAATAAGGTTATGAAATGTTTAATGTTCATTACATATTATTAAAACATTATTTTTACCTTAAACTACACTAATTACCTCTAATCACGATTAAAAACATAAAAGTTACAATTCACCAAAAAATATTATTTTAATCCCATTCAACCACATTTTACTTCTTATTGACAACCATGTATGTCATATTTTTGAAATTCAAAAAATAGAGGTGGTAAAAATTCATTTAAATGAAAAATCGGTTTTTTTAAGTACCACTTAGTGGTTTCACTATTCATCAAAATTTGATGTTTTTCAGAAAAATACCGAAAATTCACCCTAACCAATATTTGATATTCAGAATTAAAAAATGATGTCTATTTTAAAAAATTCAAAACACATATGTTGAATTAATTAATTAAATAATTAATTCCCACTGTCAAAACAAATAGAATGTTTTTATGAAACAAAAAGTATCAAAAGATTGACAGTAGTTTAAGTCCAATTGCAATATGAAATTAATTCCAATGACCACAATTGGATGAAATGGTAAAAATATATTCTAATTGAACTTGAAAAAAAATTCAACATATAATATAATCATATATATGTACAATATATTAAATAGTGGTTTTGAATTAAAATACACCCGTTTTCACTATTCTTTAAAAATTGAACTTTATCGGAAAAATACCAAAAATTTACACGAAGTAAATTTTGATGTCCCGATTCTAAAGGAGGGTTTTATTTGGTCCAATAGAATTTATAAGAGTGAAGAAAACTATATTTAAAGGGGGTTCCCCATCAAAAGGCGATTAATCGACCTTTTAAATAATATTAGAAGATTTATGCTTAAAATTGGATTCATTTTCATTTTACACCTCAAAAATTTATTGGATAAAAGTATAAATATTTGACAAACATATATAATAATTTTTTAGTTAGTTCTGTTATTGCCCGCCATTATAATGGATATGTGTTAACTACCTTTTAAAATAATAATATTTTATTATTAGAGTGCAATGCAAGATTTCAAAGGAACTCGTTGTCGCGTATTGGGTACGCCATCGAGTATAGTGTTCCCTTTAAAGTAATATTAATATTTCATTCACAAATATGGATAAATATAAAAATGTTATATTAATTATTTACCTAGGGTGTAACATCCTTCCCCCCTTTTAGGAATTGCATCCTCGTAATTTTATAATTGGGCTCTGAAACATCATTGAAAGCCCCACATCGGAAAAAGAGTAATTTAAACTATCACTTTAAAAGAAAAAAAGTGAAGTAAAATGGTCAACCTAGTTAACCCATACTAGGATTACATGTATGAAAACATGGATATGGATGAAAAAACAAAGGGTCATGTTCTAAGGGATTGTGATAGAAAACATGTTTAGGAGAAAGTTAATCACAAGAAAATCACAAACTTGTGATGGGTTAAACGGCATTGGATTCCCCAGTAGGAAATGTTAACGGAATATAATTTTTTTTGTTACTTTTTCATTGAGGAATTTATTTTTGAGCTTAACTAAAACATAAGGAAACATACTTACATGTCATGTTGACTTTCAAATTTTACTAGATTTCTTATAGGAACTCATATTTTCTCCAAAAGATGAGTATTTGGGATGACTTGTTTACATTAAGAGAGCTATAATCAACTTCTATAGAATCACCTAATCCACAAAAGAGAACTGTATACTTCCCATGTCTTTATACCTTAACCAAAACTATAACCAAAAAGGTTAGTATGAGATCAGATAATACCCAAAAAGGATAATCCATTATAAAAAGGAAATCTATTCTTAATCTAAAATTTTTTTCCCACAAGATCCAAAGTTCAACGAAGACCAAAAGTAAACCAAACAAATATTGAAACCCAAATATTTGATGGATTTAATCACATAGTCTTCCAAGTTAAATCGTAACATTTATTTCTAAACAACATCAGTTTATCTTAAAGTCCCTAATTGAAAAGTAATTAACCTAATTGCATATCCTTTATGATTGGTTAATAATTTCCATAGATAACCCAAAATAAACTTACTCCTAATTCATAAAATCATCTAACTAAAAAGAATTACTCAAACCAACCAGGGACTTCACGTAGTCCAGTGGTAGGCGATAAATACCAGTCACACTTTGGTTGTGGGTTCGATTACCACAGCTTTGTCTGACGCGACAGGTTGTCACATGGTCTGCGTGTTGTCCTTTTTCCAAAATATATAATTCTTAAATCATTCCCCAAAAAGAGATAAAATAATAAAAATAACCATAAAATAATTTATCCTCAAGTTTATCTCATCTCTTTCATATTCCATCATAACATATAGTAACCCATAATTACCTCAAAAGTAAGCATCATATAAACCCAAATGGTTCTTTATAACTATGTCCACAAAAGAACAGACAACTATTCCTTGAATAATATTTTCATATATCAAACATCTGGGTTACGCATACGATAAAAAGTGTTCTAATGTAACCCCATCATCAAAAGAGACTTAATACTCTTAAGAATTTCACCATAACTCTTGAAGCCCTTATATGTTGACTTCTTACTCATTAAACATTTTTCATGATCCATTAACCATTCCATTCCAACTTATTCTGCAATACTTCTTTCCTAGAAACAAAATCATGAATCATATCCTATGATTCCAAAATAGGAAAAAAATGTTAAGAAATAATCCATACCTTTGATTGGTCATTGTCAGTTTCATCATCCTCAATCAGTGTAACACCCCAAGCTTCCTCGGTATGTTTCCTTTCGAATAATGCAATGATGTGCATTGTACGCAACTTCGAGATTTTAACACACCACAACCAATCAAACTAGCCATTATGAATAGTAATACCTACTTTTTGAAATTATATATATTTTATATTTCAAAATGGACTTCATTTTTGGATTCGGAATATCGAATTTAGCCTAAGGTGAAATTTTGGTACTTTTCGGATAACTTTCATATTTTGATGAATAGTGAAAATTACTAAATTTTAATTAAAAACAACTTTTTTAATCAAAATAATTAATAGTGATAAATTGTGAATTTGAGTGGTTTTAAAGTATATTTAGAATATATTTTTACCATTTAATATAATGTTGGTCATTGGACATAATTTTACAATTAAACCGAACATAAACAAGTGTCAATCTTTTGATAGTTATTATCTCTTAAAAACACGCTTTTTGTTTTGACAGCGGGAATTAATTTTAAATTAATTTCTGCCAATTATGTGTTTTGAATTTAGAAAAATGGATTCCATATTTGGAATCAGGATGTCCAAATTGTGTAAATAGGTAACTTTTATTTTTAGACATTTTGAATAATTACTGCGGTAAATATTTTATTTACCATGGTTAAGGGTAAATCCGGTAAATAAGGGTTAAAAAAATAATATTATAATAATACTAAATTACCCTAAAATGTGTCTTAACCCTATTGGTTGATACATGGTCGACCATGGGCATCTTTGGGAAAATTTGGGGACCCCATGGATCCACTTGTAAGTGATAATGACACTTTATATTAATTAAGTTAAAATGAATACAAAAATGACACAAGCATATATCTTTTAGAAAACCAATTGTTACATAGGGTTATATATGCTTGATTTTAGATTATAAATATTCATTAGAAAGCTAAAAAGATTTCATACATAATTATATTTTATTTATAATTTTTTGACATTAAAAAATTTATTTTATTTATGACACAATGATGATGCAGTAATTACTAAAATAGTAACAAATTAACATAATTGATATTATAAATACCCAAATAATTATAATATGAAACTTTTAATGAATTAAAAAAATTTTCTAGGATAATATGATATATTATGATTTATTTATTTGACTTTTTTCGAAGTAATCAATCTGTTATGAGTTTCACAAAAATCAACTAGTGAATAGTGTCAAAATTGACATAAAAGAGTTCTTAAAACAAATATTATATTATTAATTGATATTAAATTCCTAAAAATCTAAGGTTCGGCCAAGAGACTTATATTATGATAGGTTAATCATTAAGGGACCACTTGGGGGTCTTTTGGATGTATATAGTAAGTTTATTAACCATATTATATAAAAATACAAAGAGACATTGTAAAAGTGAAACTAATTAACTTAGAGTTAATACTTAAAGATAAGGTTACTATAAGTACCCAAACCTGTCTAAATTCTATTGGATGAGTTGTTTTCGACCTATCCCCACCTCAAACTTTGAATAGTCAACTTTGGAGCCATTGGAAACCGAATATGAATTTATTATAAATTAATATTTCTAGCTTTTCCAAAGGTGCCCCTCACCCCTCTTATAAAAGGGCACTCCTCCTTCTCATTTCCTCACACCTCTCAAGCCACTTGGCTCGTCCAAACTCTGCCCAACTAAGCTCCCCACATCCCTCTCCTCCTCCTTGAAGCTTTCCCTTAGGCAGAAAGCATTTCAACAAGTCCTTTGGTTCCAACCAAAGTGAGTTACCTAAATTAAAGGTAACGATTTCTCTTAAATTATTTTCATTTATTTTTTTCTTCAACCCCCAAAATCTTTTTATTTCCCTTATTTTGTAACAACACCAGTATCCTAAATATACTAGGATGTTGTTATAAGAAGTATTCAAACTACACATACACACAACTCCATCTAATGGATGATGAACATAATGTTTCTGTGGATGGCAAACTAACGCCTCACGAAACGATGATTGTTCAAAAACATCTTACCGCCTCTCATGGTGGACATTATGATTGCACTGTAATTAAATATGATATTAATGATATATATTTTATATATAAGCTTCTGTAATTCCATTTTATTTCATACCATTATTCGTTTCATGTCGTATATACATACGATAATTTCATTTGAGGAAGTGCGGACTACCGCCCCCTTAAAATGATATGACTCGTTCATACCACACATGGAACGTATAAAGGATGGTGTTAATGAACTTAAGTAACATATATAAAATATTATATTATACTAGAATAGTAATATACCTATGTATCATTTGGATTCGATTCTTTTAAAATAAAAAATTAAATGGAAGTAGCGTTCGTGCGTACGTACGGACTACCGTCTCCACGAACGCGATGAGATTCATTATCCATCGTATCCATTCAAGTATAATTATCATTTAATGATTTAAAAATTATGTTTAAGGACTTTATATCATTCTGGATATGAATAAGATACAACAAACATGACTTATGTAACAAAACATATAAAAGAAAATGAGTAAGTTAACACCCGAAACTGCGTTAATACTAAGATATTATTAACAAATCAATGTTAAAAGATCATATATGATATCATATTAAAGTAAATGATTCTTGTATTATTCAATAACAATTATTTCACCATTATACAGGAGGTAAACCTACCATCGACCAAGGAAAAAGTACAAAGTAAGGGATTCTCTTATCTCACTTTCAATTCCGTGAGATTTCCATTGTTCGCTACTAAATTATTGAAAGTGGTGTATTGTGTACTTCCATTTGATATATATTATCATGATTCACTTTATATTCATGTTATTCTGTAAATCATTTGGTGGTTATTAACTTTTGGCCATGCGACTCAGTTGATTAACGTGGTAAGGGGTTTCTTGTCTCACTTTTAATTCCGTGAGAATTCCATTGATCACCACTTAATTATTGCATGTGGTGTATGTGTACTACCCATGATTGTATTCATTGTGTAATATACTTTATTTTATGGGTATTTACATCATCATGGTATGATCTTTCTTTAATGGGTGTTTGTTTCTTAAGTTACCTAATCAATAAGGGAATTTGAGATTTCAATTTCCACTCATTTGGCTTTACGCATATTTCATTGATTATATTACCCCAAGATTATGTGTGGAATCACTATTCATTTGATTATGTCATAATTTCCACTCCCCTTCCTGTGGATATAAGTTTGATACACATAATCCCTCCATTGATAATTCTCAATTCATTGATATGAATTTGATAAGAGTAATTTTAACTCATTCTCCATTTGTTGAGTTAAACATCCAATTCGTTGGTATTGTTTTTACAAGAATATGTGTGAATATAATTTTATTGATTTACACTGAATATCCAATCATATTTAGTGTATTTATATTTTTCACACATAATTATGTCGTTGATTTATCCTTAACCAAAGGATACAACCTTTATGAGAGATTTCATCTCAATTTACATTCCATTGAGACTTATTTGATGATATACACCAAATCACTTTTATGTGGTGTATATAATGTACTTTGACATAGTATATCATGAATTCCTTTATTCTCATGATATTAAAATGTTTTGATTACCTCAATTATTTGTATTCAAGTGTCTCTCTTTTGGTTAGAAACTCTAACCAAAATACCATTTTAAAATGTTTTAAAGAATTATTCTTCTAAATCATGCTCATTAATGTCCATATTTTAAAAATGGTTTTAAGGATTTATTTATATGAACATTAAAGTTTTAAAATTAAAAATCCTTTTAAAAAGTTTCAAAGTGGTATGGGACACTTTGATTCAAAAATCTATTTTTAAATGGATTTTTGACAAATAGTGTGACTTTTAAATGTTTTCAAGAAAAGGGGGATATTTCTCTCAAATAGTTTTGATGATTATTTTCATCTATGTCAAAATTCTTCATTATTCTTGATTGAGGTTAATGTGATACAATACAATCTTCCATATTGTATCGAATGAGTTATGTTTGACTGTGGATGTGCTATTTTTAAACCATTCAAGGTTTGTGGTAAAAGTATTGACATTTCGTATGCTAGTTTCAATACGAATGTTTATGTTATGTTTAAACTTGTTCATATGAGGAATGCATTGGACTTAATAAGTGACGGGTGGAGCCCGCTATAGCTCCTCGATGCATCGGTAGGTCTCATGAGACAAACTAGTGTCTTGGCACAAGGCCTTGGAAAAATCTTATTTGTAGTCTTGGCACGAGGCCTTGGCTATGTGGTTATGATAGTCTGGCATTATGCATTCCATCATTATGAAAGTGGTTATTGATATTGCATGTGATCATTCGACTAGTAGAATATCCATGTGAGTAAGTAAATGGCATTATTTCATTTTACCTTCGCCATTTTATGCTGAAGTTTAAATTTAAAAGGCTTTTGTTTTAGTTATAAATTGCCTTAAGTGTTTATGCTTATTTACGAAAGCTTCTGCTATAATGTTATCCTTACTGAGCATCCGAGATCACCCCTTTCAATGTTTTATTTTTCCCAGGATTATGAAGAAGTAATTTATGAATGACCTGCAGGGATAGTATGAGGGGATATGAAGACAAGATGTTTTTTTTTGATGTAATGTAAAAATTTATGGATGTATCTAGTTATTCCAAGGCTACTAAACTAATCGGTCTTTCGAGACATGATATTTCTCATGATCATGCCAATGTTATGTAATAATGCACCGACTCTAGGTAATTAGGGTCGGGGCGTTACAGTTGGTATCAGAGGAAGTTTAGTACAAACCATGGTAGCTAGATTTAGATAAACTCTGATTAGAGCACGTAGACCTAAGATGAACTTTGAGGATTAGTATAAAAGAACTTCCTAGAATTTTGGTATTGTAGAGATTTTGTGAGTTTTCCGAGCAATACATCCCTGTCTGGATACGAGCAGGTAGAGGCGGCTCTGGCACAGATGTACCTAGGGGTAAAACCCGAAAACACCGCTTTGAGCTAGACTCGAACGGGAACTGGTGCATGACAACGGGCCTTGCTGCACTCTTGGTTACGACACTCCCGGGGGATATGCTTAGGATAATTTACATTTTCTTTACAAACCAATTTAAGTAATATATATATAAGATGAGAGTAAATGACCTTGGTTAATCCTAATATGTTTCAAATTGAGAATATGGTGACATTTTAATCTCTAAATGATTTTACGACTACTATTACTCACACAATGCTTTATGGTTTTAGTCAATGGATGGATTCCAAGGAAGTCATAGTGACTTTGAGAATGATGTACAAGATGGGAACGGTGGTGGCAATGAGCAACAAAATGGAATGTTGATAGGCGTAAAAGATATCGTCTTTATGCCAAATCAGTTTTCCAAAAATATGATCAACAACATATATATTAACCAACTCCCAGACTCAACAAGGAAGAGAAAGGTGATAAATGATAAGAGCTCCAGCAATGGAGACCATGGAGAAAAGAACCCTCAATTTTCATCATGCAGGAAATGTGGAAAGAGACACCCAGGAAAGTGTCTCAATGGGACAACGAAATGTTTTACGTGCGGGAAGGAATGACATAAAGTAAAGAATTGCCGAAGAAAAATGAAGAGTACTATGGAAGAAGATAAAAATGGTCCCAAGAGTCCATTTACAGTCATTTGCCGTAAATGTAGGGGACCTGGCCATTACCCGAGTGAATGTCCTATTCTATAGGATATTTTCTTGGTCAAAGAAGAAGCTATGTGGGAATAAATGGTTGGAGAAATGTTTAAAAAGTATTAGCACTCCTTGTTGATGGGTTTACTATGGAATAATTTTCTCTTGTATTTTTAACCCCGCAGTTTGCCATGTGAGAATGATATTTGAGGAAGAATTGTCTCTTCTCTTGTGGATACGGGTATAAATAACCATTTGGATTTATATGATCATTGGGGTTTGAGAGAATTATAAGTTATTCTAATTTGGGATGAAGATTCAAGGTATGATATAACATTTGTGGTTAAATTTATGATATAGTATTTGGAGGAATTTATCTCATTTTGGCAATATTATAAAATATAGTTTTTGAAAAAGGACAACACGTAGACCGTGTGACAACCCGTCGCGTCGGACAAAGCTATGGGAATCGAACCCACAACCAAAGTGCGATTGGGATTTATCGCCTACCACTGGACTACGTGAAGTCCCTGGTTAGTGTGACTTTTTTTTTAGTTAAATGATTTTATTGATCAATAATAAGTTGATTTGGGTTCTTATTTCATATCAAATGAATACCCTTGGTATAGGAAAATGATTTGGTGATTAAGTGATAAATGTTATTTTGGAAGATGTTCGCTTTGTTGGGAACACTATATGCCCAAGGAAAATAGAATACTATGGGGTTTCATTTGTGGAGTAATGATAGATTTTTATCTACGTTTTTATTGTGGATTTATAGTGATTTGGGTTATTTATGGAAATGATTAACCTACAATATAGAATATGTGATTAGGTTAATTACTTTTGAGTATGTGACTTTAAGAGTATCTGATGTCATTTGGAGATACAATTTAACATGGGAGACTACATAATCAAATTCTTCTATGTTTTGGGTTTCAATATTAGTTTGGATTATATTAATGGATTTTAAGGACAATTGGTTATTGAATGGTATCTATTTAACTTTGGGGTATTGTTGGTTTAATTTTAGAAATTAATATTAGTGCATATTTATCTCAATGAATATCCTTTTGGGGGATCATTAGATCATTCACTGACCATTTTGGATTTGATTAATCTTCAAAGACAATGTAAATATATGGTTTATCCTTCATGGATCATGTGATTCTATAGAAGTTTATTCTATCTCTTCCAGTGTGACCAAGTCTTCTTGAATACTCATCGTTTAAAAAAAATGAGTTAGTGGTGGAAATTTATTAAAGAATAAAAATCTACTTAAAATGTAAGTATATCTCATAATGTTCTTAGTCAATATCATAAATGAATTACTCTTCCTTATGTAATGTAACTTAAAAAAAAAATGTTGTCCGTTTACTTTCCTACTAGGAGACTAATGGTCGTTTGTCCCAACACAAGTTTGTGGTTTTCTCATTGTTAACTTTCTCCTGATCATGATTTCTATCCCTCTCCATCAGAACTTGACACTTAGTTTATCATCCATATCCATGTTTTCTTACATGGAATCCTAGTATGGGTTATCTTGGATGACCCTTATACCTCTCTTTCTTTCTTTTAAAGTGATAGTTTTATTGACTCTTTTTCCGATGTGGGACTTTCCATTATATTCCCAAAAAAAATTTTAAAAATTGCGAGGATGCAATTTATTGGAGGGGAGAATGTAACACCCCAAGCTTCCTCGGTATGTTTCCTTTCGAATAATGCAATGATGTGCATTGTACGCAACTTCGAGATTTTAACACACCACAACCAATCAAACTAGCCGTTATGAATAGTAATACCTACTTTTTGAAATTATATATATTTTATATTTCAAAATGGACTTCATTTTTGGATTCGGAATATCGAATTTAGCCTAAGGTGAAATTTTGGTACTTTTCGGATAACTTTCATATTTTGATGAATAGTGAAAATTACTAAATTTTAATTAAAAAAAACTTTTTTAATCAAAATAATTAATAGTGATAAATTTTGAATTTGAGTGGTTTTAAAGTATATTTAGAATATATTTTTACCATTTAATATAATGTTGGTCATTGGACATAATTTTACAATTAAACCGAACATAAACAAGTGTCAATCTTTTGATAGTTATTATCTCTTAAAAACACGCTTTTTGTTTTGACAGCGGGAATTAATTTTAAATTAATTTCTGCCAATTCTGTGTTTTGAATTTAGAAAAATGGATTCCATATTTGGAATCAGGATGTCCAAATTGTGTAAATAGGTAACTTTTATTTTTAGACATTTTGAATAATTACTGCGGTAAATATTTTATTTACCATGGTTAAGGGTAAATCCGGTAAATAAGGGTTAACAAAATAATATTATAATAATACTAAATTACCCTAAAACGTGTCTTAACCCTATTGGTTGATACATGGTCGACCATGGGCATCTTTGGGTCAATTTGGGGACCCCATGGATCCACTTGTAAGTGATAATGACACTTTATATTAATTAAGTTAAAATGAATACAAAAATGACACAAGCATATATCTTTTAGAAAAACAATTGTTACATAGGGTTATATATTCTGGATTTTAGATTATAAATATTCATTAGAAATATAAAAAGATTTCATACATAATTATATTTTATTTATAATTTTTTGACATTAAAAAATGTATTTTATTTATGACACAATGATGATGCAGTAATTACTAAAATAGTAAAAAATTAACATAATTGATATTATAAATACCCAAATAATTATAATATGAAACTTTTAATGAATTAAACAAATTTTCTAGGATAATATGATATATTAGGATTGATTTATTTGACTTTGTTCGAAGTAATCAATCTGTTATGAGTTTCACAAAAATCAACTAGTGAATAGTGTCAAAATTGACATAAAAGAGTTCTTAAAACAAATATTATATTATTAATTGATATTAAATTCCTAAAAATCTAAGGTTCGGCCAAGAGACTTATATTATGATAGGTTAATCATTAAGGGACCAGTTGGGGGTCTTTTGGATGTATATAGTAAGTTTATTAACCATATTATATAAAAATACAAAGAGACATTGTAAAAGTGAAACTAATTAACTTAGAGTTAATACTTAAAGATAAGGTTACTATAAGTACCCAAAACTGTCTAAATTCTATTGGATGAGTTGTTTTCGACCTATCCCCACCTCAACCTTTGAATAGTCAACTTTGGAGCCATTGGAAACCGAATATGAATTTATTATAAATTAATATTTCTAGCTTTTCCAAAGGTGCCCCTCACCCCTCTTATAAAAGGGCACTCCTCCTTCTCATTTCCTCACACCTCTCAAGCCACTCGGATCATCCAAACTCTGCCCAACTAAGCTCCCCACATCCCTCTCCTCCTCCTTGAAGCTTCCCCTTAGGCAGAAAGAATTTCAACAAGTCCTTTGGTTCCAACCAATGTGAGTTACCTAAATTAAAGGTAACGATTTCTCTTAAATTATTTTCATTTATTTTTTCTTCAACCCCCAAACTCTTTTTATTTCCCTTTTTTTGTAACAACACCAGTATCCTCAATATACTAGGATGTTGTTATAAGAAGTATTCAAACTACACATACACACAACTCCATCTAATGGATGATGAACATAATGTTTCTGTGGATGGCAAACTAACGCCTCACGAAACGATGATTGTTCAAAAACATCTTACCGCCTCTCATGGTGGCCATTATGATGTCACTGTAATTAAATATGATATTAATGATATATATTTTATATATAAGCTTCTGCAATTCCATTTTATTTCATACCATTATTCGTTTCATGTCGTATATACATACGATAATTTCATTTGAGGAAGTGCGGACTACCGCCCCCTTAAAATGATATGACTCGTTCATACCACACATGGAACGTATAAAGGATGGTGTTAATGAACTTAAGTAACATATATAAAATATTATATTATACTAGAATAGTAATATACCTATGTATCATTTGTATTCGATTCTTTTAAAATAAAAAATTAAATGGAAGTAGCGTTCGTGCGTACGTACGGACTACCGTCTCCACGAACGCGATGAGATTCATTATCCATCGTATCCATTCAAGTATAATTATCATTTAATGATTTAAAAATGATTTTTAAGGACTTGATATCATTCTGGATATGAATAAGATACAACAAACATGACTTATGTAACAAAACATATAAAAGAAAATGAGTAAGTTAACACCCGAAACGGCGTTAATACTAAGATATTATTAACAAATCAATGTTAAAAGATCATATATGATATCATATTAAAGTAAATGATTCTTGTATTATTAAATAACAATTATTTCACCATTATACAGGAGGTAAACCTACCATCGACCAAGGAAAAAGTACAAAGTAAGGGATTCTCTTATCTCACTTTCAATTCCGGGAGATTTCCATTGTTCGCTACTAAATTATTGAAAGTGGTGTATTGTGTACTTCCATTTGATATATATTATCATGATTCACTTTATATTCATGTTATTCTGTAAATAATTTGGTGGTTATTAACTTTTGGCCATGCGACTCAGTTGATTAACGTGGTAAGGGGTTTCTTGTCTCACTTTTAATTCCGTGAGAATTCCATTGATCACCACTTAATTATTGCATGTGGTGTATATGTACTACCCATGATTGTATTCATTGTGTAATATACTTTATTTTATGGGTATTTACATCATCATGGTATGATCTTTCTTTCATGGGTGTTTGTTTCTTAAGTTACCTAATCAATAAGGGAATTTGAGATTTCAATTTCCACTCATTTGGCTTTACGCATATTTCATTGATTATATTACCCCAAGATTATGTGTGGAATCGCTATTCATTTGATTATGTCATAATTTCCACTCCCCTTCCTGTGGATATAAGTTTGATACACATAATCTCTCCATTGATAATTCTCAATTCATTGATATGAATTTGATAAGAGTAATTTTAACTCATTCTCCATTTGTTGAGTTAAACATCCAATTCGTTGGTATTGTTTTTACAAGAATATGTGTGAATATAATTTTATTGATTTACACTGAATATCCAATCATATTTAGTGTATTTATATTTGTCACACATAATTATGTCGTTGATTTATCCTTAACCAAAGGATACAACCTTTATGAGAGATTTCATCTCAATTTACATTCCATTGAGACTTATTTGATGATATACACCAAATCACTTTTATGTGGTGTATATAATGTACTTTGACATAGTATATCATGAATTCCTTTATTCTCATGATATTAAAATGTTTTGATTACCTCAATTATTTGTATTCAAGTGTCTCTCTTTTGGTTAGAAACTCTAACCAAAATACCATTTTAAAATGTTTTAAAGAATTATTCTTCTAAATCATGCTCATTAATGTCCATATTTTAAAAATGGTTTTAAGGATTTATTTATATGGACATTAAAGTTTTAAAATTAAAAATCCTTTTAAAAAGTTTCAAAGTGGTATGGGACACTTTGATTCAAAAATCTATTTTTAAATGGATTTTTGACAAATAGTGTGACTTTTAAATGTTTTCAAGAAAAGGGGGATATTTCTCTCAAATAGTTTTGATGATTATTTTCATCTATGTCAACATCCTTCATTATTCTTGATTGAGGTTAATGTGATACAATACAATCTTCGATATTGTATCGAATGAGTTATGTTTGACTGTGGATGTGCTATTTTTAAACCATTCAAGGTTTGTGGTAAAAGTATTGACATTTCGTATGCTAGTTTCAATACGAATGTTTATGTTATGTTTAAACTTTTTCATATGAGGAATGCATTGGACTTAATAAGTGACGGGTGGAGCCCGCTATAGCTCCTCGGTGCATCGGTAGGTCTCATGAGACAAACTAGTGTCTTGGCACAAGGCCTTGGCAAAATCTTATTTGTAGTCTTGGCACGAGGCCTTGGCTATGTGGTTATGATAGTCTGGCATTATGCATTCCATCATTATGAAAGTGGTTATTGATATTTCATGTGATCATTCGACTAGTAGAATATCCATGTGAGTAAGTAAATTGCATTATTTCATTTTACCTTCGCCATTTTATGCTGAAGTTTAAATTTAAAAGGCTTTTGTTTTAGTTATAAATTGCCTTAAGTGTTTATGCTTATTTATGAAAGCTTCTGCTATAATGTTATCCTTACTGAGCATCCGAGCTCACCCCTTTCAATGTTTTATCTTTCCCAGGATTATGAAGAAGGAATTTATGAATGACCTGCAGGGATAGTATGAGGGGATATGAAGACAAGATGTTTTTTTTGATGTAATGTAAAAATTTATGGATGTATCTAGTTATTCCAAGGATACTAAACTAATCGGTCTTTTGAGACTTGATATTTCTCATGATCATGCCAATGTTATGTAATAATGCACCGACTCTATGTAATTAGGGTCAGGGCGTTACAATCAGAATGGAATTATGTATTGGTAAATGAATATTTGTACGATCTTGGTGATCCCATTATCGAAACTTCTTCATAGGACATGTGTTTTCAGAATGACCATTCACACCACATTTTAAACATTCAATTATTCCCTCGGAAAGTGATTCGTTCCCTTTCCCCGAGTAAACTAAATGCTTCCTTTTTCTATGGTAGGTTCTTGCTTTATGACCATCATTTCCACTTCTATAGAATATTTTTGTCCCTTTGAAACATTTTCCTAGGTCTTTCTTTCCACATCTTTGACACATAGGTTTTTGAACACACTTACCTATATGATTATTACCTGTAGTTCCATAGGGATTTGTTTCTCGCATATATGATGCCTTATAGAAATCACCAAGGTTTAGGTGGTCAATCATGACTCCAGATATATGGTTGAGGATAAACACAAGAGTTCTCATTGCAGCTCCCATATCATTCAGTTTATCGCTTAGAAAACTGTCACAGTTTCCTTCACATCCACTGTTACTTTGGTGCCTGCTAGATCCAGCCATTTACTAAAACTGAAAATATCAGTGTGAGTATATCAAAAAAACCATCATGTACTAATGAGGAAGATAAACACTAAGATATATATACTCATTCACTTTATCTAAAACTAGGACTCTTTCTAAAATCCTAACCATTTCGGTAATGTCACTTATGCTTATAGAGTACCCTAACCTCTAAAGTTATCTAAACCGGCCTCTGATACAAACTATAAGGCCCCGACATTAAACATTACTTAATAATGAATTATATGAATAATTTACATAGAGGATATGTTTAGGTTTAGAGTTTTAGAGAATTAGGTCATAACTAATAAATCTCAAAAGATTACATAGTAGACACTTCTAATAAGTTTCCATAAAATAAAAAAAATACTTAAAAAGAAACATGCCTAGTTCCATGTTTTAGATAGAATGTCATTCCTTGATCCCATCCTTGAACCTATTCATCTTTATGTCCTGTGGAAAACATTTCAAAAACATGGGATGACCATAAAATGCCCAGTAAGGGATATACAAAGAATAAAAACTGTTAGTTTTTTAATAAAACAAGTAAACCATGTATAATTTATCAAATTAATACTTTTCACCTAAATAAAGTAGTAAAAATTATTCACTGAATAAAAGATCATTACTTATGCATTTTATAACCAAAATATTACCATAAAACACATATAACGAACACATAATATATAAAGGTAACTTGGGACATAAACATACTAAAATGGAATAACCATACGGTCAAATTCCACACAAATCACTTAATGGTATAGCCATAGGGCCGACTTCCACACCCAATTCATTGGAGGTTATAACGTAACCACCCGTCCTGGTATTCATTACACCACTCATCATATGGTTTATCACGTAACCACCCATAAAATGTCTACATACCATCATTACACATAAAATACTGAAAACATAAACATTTCAATAACAACTTTTCATTTCAATCACAATAAGTAATTCAAAGATATTGAATTAATCAATCCATTTTCAAAACCCATTTAAAATATATTTTTGAATCAAAGTGTCTAATATCACTTTGAAGCTTTTAATGGAATTATAATTTTAAAACATTAATGTAAATATCAATTAATATTGAAAACCATTTTGAAAACATGGGCATTAAAGATAAATATTTAGAATAATTAATCATTAAAACATTTAAAACGATATTTTTGTTAAAGAGTTTTTAACAAAATGAGAGACTCTTGAATACAAATAATTACATAATTACATTTAATCAGAGCTTTATATATCATGAGAATAAAGGGATTCATGATATATTATGTCAAAGGACAGTATAGACACCATATAAGAGAGAATTGGTGCATAACAACAATGTAGTCTCAATGGAAATGTAAATTGAGATGAAATCCATTGTAAAGATGGTATCCTTAAATTAAGGATAAATCTATCACATAATTATGTGTGAGAAATATAAATACACCCAATATAAGTGTATATTAAGTGTGAAACAATCAGAGGTCATTAACACATAATCTTGGAAAAAGAAAACCAATGACATAGATATTTAACTCAATGAAATGAGATTGAGTTATGATTTCCCATACAAGTTCGTAAGAATTTATCAATGAGATGATTATGTGTAGAAATAGTATATCTACACAAAGGTTTGTTGAAATTACATCATAGAGACTCCACACATAATCTTGGCATAATAAAATCAGGATGTAGAGGTTTAACCGAAAGAATTGAAAGTGGGATAATAAGTTCCCTTATAGAAATCCGACAGCCTAACGACGTCACACTAAAATTCAGAAAATGAGTATATGAGAGAGAATATTTTATCTCATAAATTGGAGATAAAATTTACATAAATAAGGATATAGAAGAACATATACAAACATAATAGTATGTGAATTAAAAGACATAATAGAAGAATCCTTTTAAAAAGACGAGGGTGAAAGTCCCCTTACCGAGTTGGGTAACTTTCAAAATGTACAACCCATGGAAGAAGGTTCATACAATGAATATTTAGATACACATAAATGAAATTATACTACACAATGTGTATAATAATGGGCAGTACATACACCACTCAAAGGAAATGGTGAAAACGTATCATAAATTTCATGGGATTAAAAGTGAGATGAAAAACCCATTATGAAAACTCGGCAGCCTAACGGCGCCACTTAAAACATCCAAAAATGGACTTATGAGATCAAATTGGGTCTCTAATAATATGAAAATAAAAATTACAGTATGGGGAATATAAAACAACATCCCGAAACAAAATAAATACGAGCTTAAAAGAAATGACATAAAAGAGAGTACTTAAAAAGAAAGAGAGAGGTTGGATCCCTTACCTCAAGTCTAAATTGTCTTGTTTGTTTATTTATATTCATGAATAACAAACATTAGGTCAATTTATAATTTCTTAAGGACCAATTTTAATGATTATTATTCATTTCATATCACATATTATAATGTTTATAATAATTCATTAATAATGCGAGTTCATATCAGTCATTTTTTGTCGATGTTTGGTACATGAGTCAAAAATGAACTTGTTTAAAAACGATTGTCCATGTAGTTATAAGTAAATAATCTCCAGGATAGTATTAATGAATTAAATATCATATATTTCCATTAAATATTCATTTTATACTACTCCATAACATTTGGAGATAAGAAGAAGTAAAATGCACCGTTCAGGGAGACGGTAGGCCGTACATATGCATGAACGCTACTTTCATTTCTTTGTCATATTAATGGAATTAAAAATAATTGAGAGATATATATATTATAATTACAGTATAATATATATTTTATATAGGTCACATATTTTCATTAATTTCATTCTTTATACATTCCATTTATTGCATGAACAAGTCACATCACTTGAGGGGGCGGTAGTCCACATTTCCTCGTATAAAATTATCGTATTTGCACAACATGAAAAGCATAACGGAATGTTTTAAATATAAAATTAAGAAGCATATATAAAAAATAAATACCATATATATAATATATAAAATATAGTGACATCATAATGGCTACCATGAATGGTGTTAAAATAAGATTGAACAATCATCGTTTCTTGAGGCAGAAATTCACCATCCACAAAAACAGTATGTTCTTTAACCATTAGACGAAGGGGTGTGTAAGTGTAGCTCAGATCCATCACATAACAACATCATAGTATATTATATATACTGTTTTTGTAACAAAATAAAGGAATAAAAAGAGGTTAGAGTGTTGGAGAAGCAAAATAAAACAAAAGAACACAAGGGATGACATAACCTTTAAATCGGGTAACTCTTTTCGATTTGAGCTCAAAGGATTCCTTGGAAAGGCCTCTTTCCAAAGGTGAGGCTTAAATGATGAAGAGAGGTATGTGTAGAGATGAAATGGGCAGGGTTTGGCCAAGCGAAAGGCTTGAGATGTGTGGGTAAGGTGGTAGAGGTGGGGGCCTTTTATAAGAGGAGAGGAGGGGCACTCTTGGAACGTTATAAACTTTTACTTTATTATAAAATGCATTTCGGATTTTAAATGTCCCAAAAATATATATTTAGAGGATAAGGTGATAAGAGTTCGAAATAAACCCATACAATAGGTTTTTTACAAGTGTAGGTCTTAGATTTTAAATTATCTTATTTTTTTATTTAAATTGTTAAATAATGAGGTAATCGTTGCATCATCATGGTATCATAAATAATTTAATTTATTTAATGTCTAAAAATTATTAAAAAAAGATCAGGATGTATGAAATAGTTTTAGCTTTCTAATTAAAATTTATAGTCAAAAATAGGTCTTTTATAACCCCATTTATATTTTTTTTACTAAAACAAGTCATGTTTGTGACATTTTTATTTTAACTTTAAATAAAAGGTTTTTAATGTCTTTTTCCATCCAATGTGGATCCATGGAGTCCCCAATTTGACCCATGGATTGTCTTGGTCGTCCATGAATAATCCAATAAGGTTAGGACATGTTTCAGGGTCATTTCATTTTATTAAAACATTTTTTTTATCTTAAACGACACTAATTTCCTCTAATCGGGATTAAAAACATAAAAGTTACTATTCACCAAAAAATTATGTTAATCTCATTGAACCACATTTTACATCCAAATGAAAATCATGTATATTGGATTTTTGAAATTCAAAATAGAGAGGTTCTAATTTTTCATTTATACGAAAAATCATTTTTTAAGTACCACTTAGTGGTTTCACTATTCATAAAAAATTGATGTTTTTCAGAAAAATACAAAAAATTCACCCTAAGTTGTATTTGATATTCTGAATTAAAAAATGATGTATATTTTAAAAAAATTCAAAAAATATAAGTTACATTAAATAATTTAATAATTAATTTTCTCTGTCAAAAAAATATCATGTTTTTATGAAACGTAAAGTATCAAAAGATTGACACTAGTTTAAGTCCAATTTCAAAGTGAAATTTATTCAATGACCACAATTGGATTAAATGGTAAAAATATATTCTAATTGAACTTTAAAACCAATTCAAAATATTATCTAATCATATAAATACATTATATTAAAAAATTTATTTTGAATTAAAATACAACAATTTTCACTATTCATTAAAATTGAACTTTATCGGAAAAATACCAAACATTTACACGATGTAAATTTTGATGTCCCGATTCTAAAGAAGAGTTTTATTTGTTCCAATGGAATGTATAAGAGTGACCAAAACTATATTTAAAGAGGGTTCGCCATCAAAATGTGGTTAATCGACATTTTAAAGAATATTAGAAGATTTATGCTTAAAATTGGATTCATAATCATTTTACGCCTCTATCATTTATTGGATAAAAGTAGAAATATTTTAAAAAAATATATAATCATTTTGTAGTTAGTTATGTTCTTTCTCGCCATTACAATGGCTAGGCGTTAACTACCATTAAAAATAATATTATTTTATTATTAGAGTGCAACACAAGATTTCAAAAGAACTCGTTGTCGCGTATTGGGTACGCCATCGAGCATATAGTTCCCTTTAAAGTACAACTATTATTTTATTCACAAATATGGATAAATATAAAAATTACATATTCTTTATTTACCTAGGGTGTTACATTTAAATTTTTTCTATTGACATAAATGATTTCAAAGAACATTATATTACATCCTCTATATTATTTTCTCTCTATTAAATTGATGAAATTATTTTTACTGTCTTCCATTTTTTGAAGTCTATCTAATATTTTAATTTTAATTTATATTTAACATAAATATTAAAATTTATAATCATTCGAAGTCGACTACAGAAAAAATTGGAAAATTTATTAATTTTCAAATTGGTATAAATAAAATATTATACAATATAATCTAAAAAATTATCTATTAAAAAAACATAGCCTAAACATATATATTGTTTTTGAATATAAAAATAATTTCAACTATATAATAAACTACAATTAATTTTAGTGATGAAAATGTAATTGTTTAAAAACATAATATTTACATATTTAAAATATATGAAAATAAATTATAATAAAAATTGAATCTAAATTAAATTTTTAACATTGACAAGACATATAAAAAATAAATCAAAATAAATGGAATATTAATAAAATTAGAAATTCAAATGTAATTTTTTAAAAAATAACTTATTATTCCATTAAAATTACATTTTTTAAATTTCTTATATAAATAGGATTTTATTCTTAATTATTATTCATATGTTCTGTATTTATATCATTTTTTATTTATAATGTATTTCTACATTATCATTTATCAAATTTCAAAGTCACATAATTGAAACATTATTATGCATCATGTTGGTGATATGAAAATATTTAGATTGTAATGTATAAGTAAAATTTAAATAAAATTTTCCAAACAATCTCAACATATAATTAATAATTGGAAAATATCATAAATATACTACACAGAAGTTAATTTACATGTAAAAAACATTATTGCATAAAAACATCACATTTACAATTTAAAATATTAATGGGAGTAATTTTTGTTAACTAATATATTATTAATTACATTTCTCTGAAGTATAATTAATTATGTTATTATAATTAAATTTTATAATTATATTAAAAAAAAAATTAATTATTAATTTAAATATTGAAAATATTTGAAATATAAAATATAATAAACGATGTAAATAATATAATGATAAATATAAATATAAATGAAATTGACAATATAATTTTAAAATAAATCATAATTAAATTAGTAATAAAAATTAATGAATTTTTACTCATAATGTAATTATGAAAGTATTATATATATATATATATTTCTAAAAAATAATAATAATACATAACAAATTTAATCATATGACTAAAAAATAATAAAACAAAAAAACAACATAGTCACATGGAATTGGAAAAAAATTTAAAAAATTGAAACAAAAAAATAATTAAAATAAATACACTACATATAAAAATTTAGGCTAACAAACAGAAAGGTCAATGAGGGTTAGGACCTTTTATTTTATCGTAGGAGAAAGGTCTTAATGCCCTTACTGCCATTTGAAACCATAAAAAAATTGAAAGGTATTAAATTTATTAATGCTTTAATGTGTTGGTTTTAAAAATATTTCAAACCTATTATTTTAAAATAATTTCTTTCAAAAATTATATATAAATATCTATGTTATTCTCCCAAAATAATTATTCTTTGATCTCACCTTAATCTTTGGAACATCAGATGTTTCTAGGAGCTAACTATTTTATCATATAATGAATAAATACTATACACCGCCCAATTCATGACAAAGCACCATCAATCTATCTCTAAGACATATCAATCACTTTAAAACTATTGTGAACTATACATTTATTCATTTAATAATAGTAGCTCATGATTTTCATATAGATAAACTCATAATAAATCATTATCTTCTAGGGTATTCTATATGAAATTTTTCTAGCCAATTTTAAAATCATAAACACAATTTTTTATTTATAATAAAACGTTGAAACATCTACATAATATATTTTAAATAAATAAACACATAGTGATCTTTATTGAAATCCAATACATAATTCCTTATTGAAAATACATAAAATTAATAAAATGGGAACATCAATCTCCCACTATGTATTTTTTATCAGTTACTGTAAAAACCTATGTTGTGAATATGTCTGAATTTCCATTCTCCCCATACTGAAAATAAATGAAATTACAATGGAGGGATCTTCTTATCATATTTTAATACTTAATCATTCTATATAACATCATCCTTCATTTTCATTGAGAATAATATAATGAGAAACTTTTTAACGAATTGTGATACCACATGGATTTCATACAGATTAGTATTATATTATTAAACTATATGTTCTCTTGGTCTCTCATATATTAGAAAATTATTATATTTAAACCATAGATAAAAATTCATTCCGTATATATATATTATCATGTGATACCATTTTCGATTCATTAAAATTATTTATTATCAAATGATATTTCTAATACTTTTATCAGTGTAATTTTTAACATTCTATCAACTCAACAAATATCACAAAATGTTCCAGAGAAAGGTAGCTTTAATCCACATATTTATTATGATTTTTATCTTTATTAACTACTCTTTTATAATTTTTTTCAATATAATTATAAATGGTTATTTAAATACTATTTTATTACAATATTTTTTAATTTATGAGGTTGTTATGAAATTCAAGATTCACATAGTTTGTGAGGTTTCAAAAGCATTGCATCACCCCACTAATAGAAGAACACTCTCTTTATCATTCATCATAGTATTTTGAACACACTATGAAGGGAAACATATTTGATGTACAATGTATAGAAATCTTAATAGATCCCCAATAAATGATATCCCTTATTTCATTCCATGTTTGTACAAATAAATTATACGTAATATAGTGGGACCTCATAATTCCTCATTATTTACATTAAAGAGAATATTTTTCTATCAATCATGACATCCCATTCCATATAATCTCAACAAGATAAGATTATTTAATGTCAATAATCATATTGTTATCATTAATTTATTCATGAAGCATTGTCTTCAATTGAACTTTTTCTTTATGTGTAGCGGTTTTCTACATGTTATTCATCACATCATGTTCATTTCCTAATGATTAGATCAGATTAATCATATATTCCTATAAACAAGTACGGTTTGTCATAGTTTCCATTATTCTATATCTCAATTTTCATCATATTTCACAATTTTCTAGAGTAAATTTAAATTTACCACCGATATAAAAATTCTCATATTCTAAATATTGTCTTAAGGTTTAACATCATCACATGAAATCAGTTCATTTTATTTAACTGTATTTGTAATTTTCAAATTATCAAATTTTTTAGTTATTTACAAATGATCGATCCATGTTTCTAGGAATTCATTTTTACAATGCTTATATTCCATGGGTTATCTTATGATTCCATATATTCCATCATAAAATAACTTTTGTTCCATTTTCTTCTAAATTTAGTTTCCTTTGACACCATAGGAAGCCTCTTATTGAAGGATAGTCTTAAATTTCTCAACCTAATGGCATCTTTAAACGAATAATTTATACAATTTTTCTAAACTATAAAAATTTCATTTTTTATATATTTTTTAATGTAAATTCACAACTGAAATAATATAACAATTTTCCTTATTTTCATATCATAATAACCCATTGTTTTATAACAATTCAACTGAAATGAAATGTTATACTTGAAAGAGTAGTATTTATGTCAACAATATCAACGACAATATGAATACACATGAATTTGTAGTCATCTATATTAGGGATAAATTGATCAAAAAATTGATTTTGTTCTACTGTATTATAGTCCAAATATTTCATTGGTAGAAAATTTCATCATGTCATGTTCATCTCTTACATTGAGGTGTAATAGTGTATGTCACTTGTTTTCTTAGTTAATATTTGATTATTCCTTGTTCTGTATGCAATACTACTATAAATAACATATTAATTATTTAAAATGATTATGTATATCTAAATCATGCATGTTGGAATACTTCATCACAATTACCTGAGAAGATTCACATTTAACCTCATATATCAATGTGACTATTTTAATAATAAATTTCAACTAATAAATTTCATCAATCAATGTTTATTTCATATTAGATAGTTATTTTTCTTTATCAACTAGTTATTCATGATGATTTGTCTATATATTATATTTCTCATCCAACATAAATATATTTCTTATTATCATTAATTAATGACATTTCATTCATGACATACTCCTTTTATCTAGATATCTTATTATTTCCAATAGTTAATTTTCAAATTTTCTTCTATAGAGGTTTGTTTTGAAAAAGAATTTATTTTGACACATATTTCAATAAGTATTTTAGTTATATAATTTCCAATCTATCATCACTTGTTGAGCTACTTGAATATTAGTCAATATGATCTATAAAAAAGACTTCATCTTCTCTTTGTATACATGAGAATTGTTCATATTATTTCTCTTATCACATCAATGTATTTCCCTTTTTGTTTTAATATTACTTCTTTAATTTCAACCATTTTAGTTTTTTAAGATTATATTCATCCACATCAGAATTTTGTATGAGCAAACTTATTATTTACAAAATTAGAATAATATTTTCCAATACCATTATAGTTGAAGAACCAAAGTGGGTTTTTTTCTATTCCATTACACTTTCCACATTTTAATTTAATTGAAATATGGGAATCAACACTTTCAATTTTTTATATTATTCCTCTTTATCAGAATCAATAAATTCCAAACCTTCTCCATCTCTGATTTTATTCATTATTAAAGCTTAAAATACCATATTATCATTTAGATTCATTTTGAACATTTACTTTTCATTATTTTATAAGAAATGAAATGATTATGATGTTTATACAAGAATAGATCCTCCATATCCTTTGAATATTAAATATTTGGATCAAACTAATTAAAAAAAATTCTTGATATGTTTTTAATATGTAAAAACATATATAACCTATAACAAATACATCATATATGGTAGAAAATATCACTGAATCATCTAAATTAACATAAATGTTTTCATCATCATCCATTTTAATATCTTCAAACATATTTATCCAGAAATGATATTTTCATCATCACATTATAATTCCACTCATAACATATCTTATGATTTCCAAAATGTTATAGAGAATTTCAAATACCATTCCATTTCTGTAAAAATTTCTTAATTAAGAAAATAAAATTGAATATTGTTTTTTTTAATTGATTTTTTTTGAGATTCATCCACACATCTAAGAGGTGGATGGTGAATACGGTGTTGTATAATTTATACCAATATAAAAATAATTTTTCAATTATATCCCATATTTTTTATAAACATACTTTTTTTGTTATGATAGATGGATAAATTTTAGTTCAACCCTGAAATAAACACCACAAATAATGATAATAAAGATGGTAAAAATAGACTGTTATATTTTCTCCTGGTTCATCCTCAATGGAATTCTACCGACCATAATTTCTTATTATTTTTAATCAAATATTAACTACAATAATTAATATAAAATAAAAATGGTTTTTATTTGTCAATAACAAAAAAAATTAAGAATCTCCGTGGTCCATACATTCTAGCATCAATCTGGACTTTTATAAATAGTATCCCACTACATTCACCAAATCTCACTGTAAAATCACTACACATAAATATATATATATATATATATATAATACAAAACTATTTTTTTTCTCTCCAAATCTACTTCATTTTTATTCTTTTCACTCCTCATAAGTAATGGGTGTCACATAAAAATATGATTCCTTTTGCATCAATTCCAAGATGATCAATCTTTTATGTACAACATCAAAACATTATTCCTTAATAATTGAGGGTTCTATGATCTCCACACATTAATGATGATATCATCATTCATGAACACATTTAGTTTATCCTATTTTACTATTTATACATAAGGAACACCTATTTTTTATTCTATATTAGTTTTATATAAAATATAATTAATATTCAGTTCCAATTATATTTATTAGCTTTTTTTGCCCTTTTTTACTTGGGTGTCTCCAATGATCTCATATTCATTATGGTCAACTCTTTTCCTTGTGTTAGTTACATGATTTCCTTTTATCATTTAAAATTATTCTCATTTTTTAGACCTACAGATCATCCAGCTACATTTAATAGGTTTCAATATCTTCATTTCATACTCATTATAAAATATAAAATATAATCCAAACATTTATCATGGATTCATTAAAATCTTATAGAATTTTGATCGGTGGAATGAGTCAATATAAGTTTATTGATATATTCATTTAATTTTTATATTTCTTCTTAGAAGGTATTCACATTCAGGTAGAATATCAACACTAAATAATTCATATACATTTTTAATATGAGTTATGAGTAATATTTTTACCACTCGATAATAGATCTTGATTCATTAAAATTCATTAATTACAGATCTTATAGACTAGAAAAGAATCATTTTCACAATTTTCGATTAATATATATCTTATAAATTCAACTCAATCACTGATATTACTTCACTTTATAAAAAATTAATAACAATGTTTTTGGTTTCTCTCATTAATAATCATCAAATTTAGATTCATCAAATATTTTTTCATAGAATATATAATTTATAAAAATTTAGTTTCATTGCTTATAAATTCCTCTTACTTTGACCTTAAATTGATCTGGTTCTTCTCAAATAGATATCATATTCTAAAAAATTCATAGATTTGGTAACATTTAATTTGTTAAGTTCTAATCCATAAAAAAGGGTTGAATATCCCTCCCAATCATTTTTCTAATCCTGAAAAAATATATTCAAATTTGTGGATATTTGTAATGATAAAATGGTCTATATTGTTTTTTCCTTAAAAATAATACTCTCAAATCACAGTTATAATAAATGTATATTTATATTGGAAATCATATATATGGTGATCAACATTTAATGTTATTACTATTCACAACTCAATAATCTTTATGGCTCAATATGGTCCTTAGGGGGTCATTCTTATGATATCTTATTTATATGAGCATTCATACATTATTTATATATACACACATAAGTAAAAATGATACGTTTGAAAAAATCCACTTTACACATATGGAATAATTACCATTCTGATCTACTCATTTATACGACTATCACACTTAAAACACTCTATTATCCTAACACATTCTTTCATGCATACCTTCTTTATAGATAACATTGATATCATCCATAGAGAACATATAATGAATTAATAAAATGATCATGATTTATTCAAATTTATAGTTATATATTTAGATTTTCAGAGTTCGTCATAGAGGATGAGAGTCTTGTCATGTCTCCATAGTGCCTTACAAATCACAAATCACAGTATCAGTTCAACATTTAATATTATTATTTAGGAATATTTTTGAAATATTATAGTTAAATTCCATTTACATTTTTATTTTTATCTTTTTCACATATAGATTTGAATCTGTATCATTCATCATGGAATTATATATCAATTCAACTATAAGGATTAAAAATAAAACAAATATTTGAAACTCATTCTCATAAACTATTATTTTAAAGTACAAAAAATAATAAACATATCATTCATTGTAAAGTGAAACTATTATATAATTTTATATCACTAGTTTTTTGATCTCGTTAAAATTTATTAACTTTGTAACTATTCAATATTTTAAAGCATCAACGTCAATCTTATGGCATGATTTTTTATCTGTATTCCATATATATATGATAATTTTTATGGGTCAAAAACATCAGGGAATACCATTATGAACCATTTGAAAAATAATATAACCCTAAAAATGATTTATCACTGATGTCATCTTCTTAAATACACTATCATTACTCAATAAATGAAAAATAACTATAAAAATAAAAAAATAATTACTATTCTGAATACATTAAGGTAATTTTTATTCCTTATTCTCTTTAGAGTCGTTAATTATCTTATATATTTCATTATTTTTCATATTTTTAATTATGTGGGATGATTCATCAGATGGTCCATTAATGATAATTGAGACATTTTTTTTGGTTAAATGATATTCTTTAATCTAATGAAATATCCACATTATCATATTTTGATAAATAAACTTGGGAATTAATGATTATATCCAACCAGATAGAAGCCACTCTTGTTCAATTATAAATTTTAAATGGATAAATGTAGATAGTAGAGAGGGGACTAAATCAGTTTTGTTTTTATCATTTAACAATATACATGTTTCCATTGATCTATAATCAAATTTATTTTATTAAAATATCATTAAATTTAAGATATCTGTATATATTTTAGTTTTACTAATAAATCAACACCACATGAAATGATAATAAATAATCGTAATATGGAACACATTATTCTTACATAGTACATCTCAGATTTTGACTCCTTGTTGTGATTTTTTATTCACTATAAAGTGGAATCTACACTATAATCAAAATCATATTATAATGGTTTTGTTTCTTCTACCACATAATTTTTTTTGGATCTTATGAGACATTAGTTGGAAGCTTAAAATTGGAATAACATTGAAAAACGCACTCCATAGGCACAGAGTCGCATTGATATATCCTTTCAAACAATTAGTCCCACATGTTTTAATTAATCACACAATATATTTCAATTTTTCATAATATCAATTCCTTTTTAAGATAACATTGGATCACCATAAGGACGGTACATCATATGGGAATGAATATCCTTCCTCTAAATACAATGTAATCTAATTACAGTAAAGAAGATATATAAATTCATTGAATTTAGACACAAATTTTAGATTATATTTATAGTTTTATATAGAACCTACTCATGTAACATTTTCAACACAAATTAGGTCCTCGGATCATCATTAATATTTATCCCATAAAACTATTAAAGGATTTTCAAATAGATATAAATCATGATTAATATTTTTCCTATCTCTATTAATTTTGTATTCCTCTTCCACTAACTCAAAAAAAAATTATTGTTTCATGATACAATATGTCTTTGTACATTAATGTTTAGAAAATCAATATTCTTAACAAAATATCAACACGTTTTTCCTTATTATTTGAATTTTATATGTTCTTCAAATACTTTTCATGATCTTTATATTTATTACCATAACCACAAGTTATTCTTAAAAATTTATATGAGGGTCACCTACCTTTTATTTTCAATATTTGAATTAACAAATACCTCCTTCAAATTAATTATCCATTACCTCTATTAACACTTTCTCTCAATTTCTTAAATGTATGTCTACAAGAATCTCATATACTTTTTAACCATTGTTTTCCTCGAGTGGAATGATATAGGTACCCTTTATATTTGACATTTAGTAATTTTTCACTTAAGATAATTGATATTAAAAATACTTACTATAGGATCAAGAATCATAATTTATTTTTCATTTTTCAATAGAAATATAAAAACAAAAGTTTATTATGGACTTATTAAAATAAAAAACAATAAATTTTTACCTAGATAAATTATTCATTTTTAAAGTGACATGATGAAAAATACTTCTTCGTAGTAGATATTCTCTAAATTAAGATATAATATAAATAATTAATTCTATGTCTCCATTATATATAATAATAATTATATAACTATATAAAATTAATGAGAACATTATGAATCATTATTTTTCATTATTTCAAAAAACTAATAATCTCGAACAATTCCATTTTCATGCTTATAGATTAATTAATGTCTCATAAATTAATCCTGGAATTTTATATTAAATCTCTCCACAGTAAAATTAGAATTTTTTTTTATTTTTCGATCAATTAATATTAGAATCATCATGATTATAAGTATTTAATAAAAATACTGAATTATAGAAAATATAGCATCATCTCTTAAAAATTATTTTTATTTTGATTATTATTTTATCTAGTTCATTATAATCCTGATTATATAATAATAAATTCATAGATATTATCATATTAGTTTTTAATGTTTTAAAACATATATTTTTCCCATGAATCATTAAAATATTTCTACCCTTCAAAAATAATTTCTAAACAATAGAAAATATTATGTGCATACAATTCTCTTTGAGGGTCCATTGGTATGGATTTTCCTCATGAATTATTCTTATATAAAATTTTACTTACCTATAAATGCATGATTGTGATGCTCAATATTAATTCGTAATCATGTCCAGACCATATTTATTCTAGTGTCTCTATATTAAACTAATTGGTGTGTCTTTATAAGATCATACCTACACTCCCATGCTTATGGTTTACTCATTTTTATGCATAAGGTTGAATGATCCTTACCCTCACCAAATCATTACATATATGAATGAATGACTTGTACAATATTCTTATAAATATGGTTGTCCATCATACTGATTTCAATTATCCTTACAAATTCCATAACATTTATATTACATTATGCTAGTATGAAAATAAACCATCCAACTCTTATTCATTAGTCAAAGATGTATCATTCCTCTATAAAATATTAAATTACAACTTCATAATTATGTAATTTTTCAAATTTTATAAAATTTTATTCAATTCATCATATGTATGTCCAAATCACATTGAAAATTCAGTTATAATAATTATATAACATTCTCAAACTATTCATTTTCATTTATAAGAACAAGTAACTCAAAATATAATCAATTTTTTGTATTTCTATAATAATTAATATACTCCCACATTTAGGCTTCTCTTCCACAATTATAAATTTTATTCTATGAAATTTTTTAAATAAATTAAATAGTTTTTGTACTCAGAAACAGCAGTATGGAATCTCCAAGACATCATCACATAATATCCTCAAATAAGGAAAATTTTAACTCTTTTAATAAAATATTCTTCAAGCTATTTACTGAATTAGTTTCATTAATTATTTTGATAGTGGTAGAGAATATTATAAATCCATATTCTATTACACTTACTATTTCTATGTGAAAAAACTCTATCAATAGTCTGATTTTAGTGGGGATATTTTAGTGAATATTTCCATTCATGACCTACATATAGAATCATTACATCCCTTTACCATCCATGTTTGGGATTCACCACAAAATTCATTGGCTGAATACATTAATACACCACCCACTATCTACACACACTAAATTTCAACTTTTCAAAACATCTAATGATAAACAATAATATACTCATCATACAAATACATTTTTCTCTTCATCTATTCACTTCCATATTTATGTGATTAGTAATGAAAAATTCAGGGTTCCCTAAAGAAGAGGACATATCATAATTTAATCATCTATAACCTATAGGTAAATACATATAATGATTGCAAACATCATACAAATTTAACTCTGAGAATTCATTCCATTATATATGGGGACACTCCTGTTATTCATATAATTTTAATTACCTGTAATCAGTAACATCTATGATTATTTAGAGGTAACCTATATTTTCTCTAATGAATCTATTTGACCCCATTTTGTTATGTAAATTGGCACCTTGGTATTTTTTGAGTTATTGATTTCAATAAAATCTAATTTATTCAAAATCTTATGTTATATGCAACACCGAGATGATACAAAATGTGATATACTGTTAAAATATTATAATTTAACATGAAAATTATTACATAGCTATTGGATTGGTTGATATGAATAATAATAACCAAATTATTGTAATTATGTGGTTTTCAAAAGAATAAAATAAATTCATTATTTGATAATTGAATAAAAATTATATTTAAAAAAATTGAAAGTAAATGAAAATTTTTTATGAAAAAATGTCATCATGTGTGTAGTTTTTTTTATCATAATAAATTATGTGAGTAAATATTATTGAATAATATTAATGAAACATTAATATTATAAATTTTATCAATTTGTTTATAAATAATCTAAAATTTTTTAGACATGTGTTGAGAATAAATATATTTTTATGCTTAAAACTTGGTTATTATAAAAAGTCATTTCAGAGTATTTTACACATTTATTTCAAAGTTAATTTTTTTTATCATTTTAGAATATTTATTTTAAAATAAGAGCATTATTTTTTAAATCAATGTGTCAAAAATATCTTATAATTAATTTTCTATAATTTTATGATATCATTAATTTTTCAATGCATAGATAAAATAATATTTTTTATTAAAAATTGAATTTTCATATAATGAATTTAGAAAGAACAATTTTCTAAAATGATTTAAAATACAATGTTGATCAATTATATTATGAATAACCAAATTTATCTATATAGAGTAAAATTTATGTTGGTTATGATATATAAACTTTTATACTTTAGAAATTCAATTTTTTAAACTATTTTCCATCTCACTTACGAGTTTATTTTTAAATTATATTCTACAAATTCATAGAATTGAACTAGTTAAAATGGATTACAATTTATTATTAAAATAATTAATATCAGGATATAAGTTCAACAATATTTTTGAACATAATTAATACAAAATATCATAAAAATAATTAATGTTGTCAATGATAAAATAGGGGTTTGTGCATTACATTTCCTTTTGATAAAATTAGTTTTAAAGAGACAATGATATTTTATTTAAAAAATTGGGTAAAATATGTAGAATTAGTGGGTAAAAATAATCTAATTAGGCTCGTTTATTTTTTTATTAAAGGATAAATATTATTGGTAAATAAAAAACTAGTCACTCTAGTGAAATGTAAAATGGTAAAAAATATAATCATATAGGATAATGTTATAACATCAATAAAAAATTTACTTATTTTTTTCCGGAGGAATGGATCAACCATACATTCCCTAAACTACATTATTTATAAATATTGGAGTATATTGGGTTGATAGATCCCTCCAATTATTTAGTAGTTTTTGTTGTTTATAAAAATTTCACTCTTCTTTTACTAATGGGATCCTCCTCCCCTCACTTCATCACACCCATTATGAAATTTGATGTCACGTCACGATATTTTAATAATTATTTTATTTAAAATTAATTTAATTTCTATGATAACATGTCTTTCATGCAATGAAAAATATATCTTTTTTTTATAAGAAACACTACTATTATCTATTACTTCACATAACATTGAGTTTCTTCAGTAACTCATGTTACATACAAGGCCGAGTCTTACCGGATGACAATATATTATTAATATGATTTATTTAAAATAATAGTCATCTTATAAACATTATAATGGTGGGAATGAATGAGAATAAATAATAATGAATATATAGTTCGTATATGCATATATAATTAATTCATTGGCTACCAATTAATTAGAAGTCATTATGAAATCCAATTGAATATAAAGTATGATTTTATGAAAAACAATTATGACACCCACAAATGAATTCTCCATTAATAAATTAAATTAATAAATATTATTGAAAAATAATAATTAAATTTATATTTTATATATTAAATAACATATTGTTCAATTCATCAAATAATTTTTATATACACAAAATTAGAATAAATAAATTTTATGCACAAAAATATGTACTTTCTAGATAGCGATTTAATCATCTTTTAAAGGAAGACTTGTTTGAAAACTAAATTTTAACATTTCCAAAAAATATATTTGACAAAATGAAATAATTTTGTGATACAGAAATATTTAAATTTACTTTGGGTAAAATTGTTGTATTTTTTGAGAAGTTTTATGTTTTGATGATTAATACAAAACACTAAATTGTAATTGAAAACTAATTTTTAGTATAATTTATTTATTTAATTAAATTATATTCGAAATTGTTTTTTATGTTAAATTATATCAATTATAATTATATTAATCCAATTTATGTTATTGGAATCTTTTTTATCTAGAATTTAGAAAAAAAGGTGTGATCATTTAGAGTTTCTCACATTAAAAACATGTTTTCTTATCATATCAATGGGATTAATTTCAAATAAAATTATTCAACATCAATGATTTTAATTTGGAAAATAGATTCTATATTTTTAATAAGAAAAATTTATATTTTATATTTTTTTGAACATACATTTTGACAAAAAAATATTATTAGTTAATTCAGTTAAAATTAATTATAGTAATTAAGGTAAAAACGAGACCACTTAATCTTTAAACATAGAATATATTATATAAATATTATCCTAAACGTGTCTAATAATTATTTTATGGACATATTTCTACTATGAATCTTAAAATGATTTATAATATTACATTGTAGATCCATTGTACAGTTGTAAAGTGTGGGGAAAACTCAAATCATTTAAAAAAATTACCAATTGTGTCCTCTCCCTCCCTTATAAAATGCTACCCCCCCTCTCATGACACCAATAAAGAACTTTTTATAGTCCAAAACATGCACAAATATTCTTCAAAATTCCTTACAAGCATCCTATAATCATCACTATGGTCATAAATCAAAAAAGTAACTCCATTAGTGCCAAGAAAAAAAGTGTTACCTGAATAAGATGTAAAATTATTCTACAAGAACTTTTGAGTTATTTCTTTTCTAACACCATTAATTATTAATATTATATGATTATATAATAACCTCTATATCATATAAAAACTTAAAAAAATTATGTTATTGTTAAAAATTACAAACACACACACTTCCATCTAAAGGGTAATGAAACCACCATCCATGTGTATGGCGAACTACCACTTCGTGAGATAATGTCACTCATTTTTCCTTGACAACCACTTATGGTTATTAAATACGATTTAAATACTATTTTCTATGATATATATGATATCAATAATTTCTTAATACTTGTAATCTTTTTATATAACACATATCTTCATGCATTCCATTTTTTGCGAATATGATAACATCATCTGTAGAAATGTGGACAACCACATCCTCAAAGCGATGTGATATAGAAAAAATATTGATGTAATTAATTAGGGAGGGGATTAAAAATATTTATATTATATGAATGATAAATTTATTAAATTAATTAAATAATTATCTATCTGTGCTATTAATATATCATTTTCATATTTTCATTTCACACACTAAAAAACTGATAACTTCATTCATGGATGTGTGGATGACATCCTCCTAGGAGATATGTGATTATTACATTTTCATCACCACATCAAAATAATTATATATTTAGTTAAATATTATCCCAAATAAGTTAAATACCTAGAGGTGGGGGTGACTCATGGTATGAAATATTAAAACAAAAAAACCCCTTTGGATTTTTTTCATCATTAAACCAAACACTCTTCTCTCCCTTTCCCATAACAATGTATGAAAAAAATGAAATGAAGCATGAGACACAAAAATTTTAATTTTTCACCCTCACTAGTATAAATACCATTTGCATTAAATTTAAATGTTATGATGTATCAAATCTTCTAATGTTCAAATCCAAAATAGAAGTATTTGGATACATCATTTCTATTCCGATGATCAATATCATTACAATGTTTCAGGTTAATTCAATACATTTCCAAGGGACGCTCCCCGACTTTTTTTAGTGGATCACTAGTTGTAGAAAGGATCACACTTTTCCCCTTCCATTATCAATTATCTCTAATTTATTCACACATTTTTTATGGATATGTTTTTTCTCTTCATTATCACAGATGAAATAATCCTCAACTTCCGGTATATGCTCTATTGAAGTCCCACATTCATGCACTTAATGAATAACATTTTACAAAAATTTTACTAGGAAATCCCTTTTAAATAAATTCATGTTTGTCACTTCCTTCATGAACCCAGTAGCTTTTAAAAATCTCACCACTTTCATGATTCTCATCTATCCTTTTAAAAAAAACATACTTTCTTGTTTCTAAACTACTTTTGGGAAGCTCAATTAACCCTAATGAAGATCACAACTATCAATCCAATTTTTATATCATGTTTGGAAATCAATACATTAGTGATCCTTACCCATTTCGGTAATCATTAATATCCTTCATGAACATCCTTTATTCGTGACCATTTTTTCAATACCACACATTATAAACCACCTTCTCGAATTCAATGAATATAGATTTTCTAAAATATTTTAGCAACATTTTTGATGGTGGAAGATTCCTATTTATAAGAATTTACTCAGATTCTAGAAGCCTCCATAGACACATTCACCATTTCAAAAATCTCTCCCATCCCATTCACGAAGCACCCAATCTTTTTGAAGCACGATTGGAATTTTTCATTCTAAATGATTCTCATTGTTGTGGTGATTACCATCAAAAATTTTTAATTCATGATGATAAAGACATTCATGAAACACCCTTTGTGAAACATAGTATTCATGACACTCAGGACCTTACTAGATTTTTATATCAAATCCATGGAAATACATATTTTACGATTAAATCCATCCCCCAACATTTGGACCCTAAATTTTTGAAAACACATTGATATGAAATCACCATCTGCACACAATGATCTATACCAATTCTAGAGCATCATTATCTTTTTATTAAATCCTTGCCAACATACCATGTATACAATCTATCAAGAACTCCACAACTTAACTTGCAAAGACACATTTTCATTAAACATAACCAACCCAAAAAACAATTCAATGTTACATTGATGGATTTTTTCACAATAGTATCCACCTTTTTGTTTGTTGACAACTCATCATAGATTGATACCACTTTAAAAACTCTTCAATCATCTAATACCATTCACATTTTCAGATTCAGATAGTGATCAATTATTTACTGACAAAATAATATAATCCCCCATAAGTCATGCGCAACATATGAAATAATTGTAGCATGTAACGTTCATCCATGAGACACTTCATTCCAAAACCGCTCAACTACAATCATCACTAACTCAATATGTCATGGTGACTAACCATGAATCCAACATATTTATCATAATAAAATTTAAAAATATCCATACTTCAATTCTCCTCCCCACAGATTATCCCACTATAATGATTAACACATTCTATCCCCTTTTATACGCACAATTTATCCCCCTTTATCAATCGACCTGAAGGTAACTTCATTGTGGTATACAACATGGTAATGACCACAGATTATAACATTGGTAAAAACATCATATCTAAGTGATAAGGGGTCCCAAATTAAAAAATTTACATGTTTGGGGATTCTATTTATGTCCAAGAGCCTTTCAATTCCTCTCAAATTCTACATTGGATAAGGACATTGTCAGAATTTCAACAACTAGTAGTTTTGTAGTCACATACCACAACATTATAAATCCAAGAACCACCTTATCCATGATTAAATCATACATGATTTCAATGATATAATCCCCTGATAGATTGACACAATTTTTCCTAATATTTATACCACATGAATTATCATTAGGGATTATGATCAGCAACTTCACATTAACACCCACATCATCCAGACACTGATTTTTTCATAATAACTGCATTAATGTTTGAATATCTACAGTATATTCGTCTTTTGTGGTTCTTAATTAAAGGAAACCGTGTTTCATAATTATCTACGAAATACAACATCCTACAAGAAATAATTCACTACCTGGAAATTATTTTCATTCATCTGATGATCATTCCCAACCTGTATTTTTATTCCTCAATAACTCTTAATGATATTTTTCATTGTTTAGAAAATAGGAATCCATCATTCCAATGATATAGAAAATTATTATTTTCACTATAACTAAGTGGGTTTCCATGTTATTACTTTGATACTATACTACTTGACATGTGGAAATTACAATATCCAGTTATGTCTATTTTAAGTAAATTGGGCTTTCAATGATCTGGTTATATTCTATTACAATGATTGATTTTACATCAACATCATGTGACAATGTCAGTTGGGTAGCATATGGAGTTTTCATATCCACGGAATTATACAATCATAATATTCTCAACAACTCCAAATAATATTTATATTTTCAAATTATTGTTCCATTCATTCCTTATGTCACCTATAAATAGAATAAAATGTTATTTTACTGATCATTTCCATTTTGAATTAATTTATCATGAATTTTATGAACTATTTTTACTGAGCTTCAACTCATTCACCATATATTATTTCATCTATATACACCATTAGAATGAACCATCATTGGGGCGCATGCCGTGACTACCCCACGCCCACCTTACAAAGGCCAGGTGCTGGCGACTAACACAAACGGAGAAAATCAGATAAATAGGGAAGGAATTTCCTTTAAACCGATAAGACACACAGTCTGAATAGAAGTAGTAGAGGAAACATGTAATAATATAGGAATGAAAAGTGTGCTGAATGTAAGTGGGCCAGTATACATACCCAACTGAACAAAAAGTACACGTACAATTAAAATGGGAAAACAGCTCCTGGATCGTCCACCGGGGAATCCTACATTAAGGGTAGGTATAGAACTCGAACAAATCGTTCCTAAGGTAAGTCTTGTCAAGTACAGCATCGAGCAGCCTCTCGCCCATCACCATCAGCCTTGATCACTACTGGACGTCATCTGCACAGAACACAACAAGGTGTGGGCAAAGCCCATGCAGTGGTGAGTATAACAATACTCAGGAGGGGACCCCAAGACCCCCGAAGTTCTCCCATAATCCACTAAAGATAAACCACAATAGTAAGATACGATCAATAAGTATTAACCATCCCTTCTTTGGTATATGACAATATATATACTTAAGTTACCAATCACAGTCTGGCTCATACACACGAGCCCAAGAACATCCCATTCCAAAGAGGATGTAAAGTCAATCATCTCAATGGTAACAACTGAAATACAATACTCATCCTACACTGGTATACAACTCATGAAGAGGGGTAGAGATGATTAGATGTATCCTCTAAATCATATCCACTTTCAATCCCACGTAGGATTTGGGAACAGTATCAGTGATGTCGAACCCATGAAGGATCCCAGTACTGAAGTCATCGTTGTCGAACCCACAGATGATCCTGGTACAATATCATCTCTATAGAACCCACAGAGGATCCCGATAAAATGTTGTAACTTTCGAAACCACAAAGGATCCTGGTATAGTTGTAGGTCCATTTTGGATCTTATTGTCTTAGTCACGTCTAGAACTAGGGTTCCTACACATAGCACGCTCGATTCCGGGAGGGTCTTCTCCTCGAGCCATGTGTCAATACATAAACAACCATGAAGTCTCAATATTATGTATCCCGTAGTTCCGTCTCATCATTAGGAACCCTTCGCGATAGATGACGCGTCAATCGGACGCCCAATCTATGGGTTATTGGCATTTACGTTACAAGGGCACGATTTGTTTTTAGGCTCAAACCAACCCGGCTATACCGCAAATGATTCCAAACCGCTTGTGGAGTATTCCAATTGAACCTTCTCGCTCCATGCCTTCCATCACCACAGACGGTTCGTCAAACGAACACCCATAGCCCAAGAAGAGGGAAAAAAGGGGCAAACTGGAAAAATAGGTCCAGGTCCGGCACGACCCAGCCAGACCGACCCGACCAGACCCGGTCTATTCTGGTGTTTGAACTGGTCCATGGTTCTGACTCGATCCGAAGAAACAGCAGGAGCCGAGGGGACATCCCGACCTGAAGAGGCAGCCCGACCCGGTTGGCCGTGTGGCCAGGCCCGGGTGGCCGTGGGGCCCAGCCCAGCTAGCTAGGTGGCCTAGCCCTGCTGGCCTTGTAGCGTGGCCCCCCTTTCTACGAGGTCCAGCGGCCGACTGTGGGGCCTGGACGGCTAGTCGCGGGGCCCCGGGGCAGGTTGTGGGGCCTGGTCGGCCTGCAGGCCATGTGGCCCGGCTGGCCACACCAGGGGGGGAGGTGCCTCACCCCCCATGGATTTCGATTAAACCAGTGCTAAATAGTGGTTCAGAGTTCTGTGGGACCCGAAGGGTCCTGCCTTGAGGAGCTCCACCGGCGGCCGACTCAAATGGCCGCCCACCTTCGTTCGTCGAGGACTTTTCCCGCAGCTGCTCCCCAGCATGGTGCGTTGGAGCCACCCCCATTCTATCAGACTTTTGTGGCCTTTGTTGACGAAGATTCTTCCTTTGGCATGGTATGACGACACAACACCCCTCCGACACTACCACGGACCACTTGGTCGTGGCCTGATCATCCGCACAGCGCGACAGCGCCATGCTCTTCCGGTGACTTGGCGGCCCTTGCGATGTCAGTCCTTCTCGCCGCTGGCTCATTGCCGATCTCCTTTCATATCGCCATGACCCATTGGCGACGACCCATTTATCCTATGTGCTGCTGCACCACCTCCATCGCCATCACGAGAAGATAAATGAAGGGGTAGTGGGGTCAGGCTATGTTTGTACAGCCCGTACCCTCTGTGTTATGATGATAAGACAAGGAAATTCCCAATCTGCAAGTTAAACAATGAAGAACTGAGAGTAAAAATATAAACCCTACCTTTCCTAATGATTGTTCGTTGAAGAAGTTGCGGGAAAAGTTGGCGGCATTACATTGACGTTGGTAAAGAAGAATCTGAGGATGGCACAACTTCGGGGTTCCATGCGGGTGGATCTCTCCCTTTTGGCTTGACCGAAGATCAAAGGAGAAGTTCTTCTTTCTTGGTGGTTCTTCCTTGGAAGGATGAAGCTATCCTCTCTCAAGCTTTTCCAAAAGACTATGCCAACCCCAAAAAAATAAAGGAGGTTATCTATTAATTATTTGGCACAACAACACAATGTTGTGTTTAATTAAATTAGGCAACTCATTTAATTAATTCTAAGGAATGGTTCAAATTCAAAAATTAGAAAAGGTGAGGAGTTCAAATTAATGACGAGAGTTGTCAAATTAATTAAGGGGAGTTAAAAACGGTAAGAAGCTTGTGTGGGACCCACTAAATATTATCCTCCCAAGGGTGGTTATGTGTGGGTGGGACCCACCTTTAACCTCCACTTGGTGGTTTTAACCACCAACAAAATGAAAATAAACACACCTTATTTTTATTTTATTTTTTATAAAACACAAAAAATTAACTTCCTTTCTCGTCAGAATGAAACTACGGTAAATCTCTGACTATGAAATCATCGACGCTACGTGTTCAACAGTGCCCTCAGATTTCAATTCTGATTACCAGTCAAAAATATATAATAACCTGCTCATACATTTACTGAATGTAACCGAACAAATTTCAGAAATTGATTACAGGCACACCAGGCCTCAGAATCATGCACGGTCAGAAACTACAGACTCGTAAAAATCAAATAAATTGAAGAAAAACATTTCACAGAATTTCTCGGTCTTTAAATTCTCCCCACCCTTGGTCTTTACGTTCCCATAAGCTACAACTCTGACTATGGAAATAAATGGGGGTACTGAGCACGCATCTAAGCCTCTCGCTCCCATTTTCTCTCTTTGAGGTTCCCGTGTAGCCAAAGAACGTGCACCGGAGGTATCAACCATCCACGCAGGACCTGCTCCTATCGATCGTCAATCTTTAATGGAACATCCATGAATGCCTCCATGACATCGATGTCCATCTCCCCTTGGACGATGATGTGAGAGGGGTCATGAAAGATTCCTCTCAACTGAGGTACGTGGAAGACATCATGCACCCGATGCAACTGAGGTAGAAGAGCAAAGATGTAATCTACCTATCATAATCTGATGAGGACCTGGAAAGGTTCAATGAATAATAGATATATCTTGAGGCCTCGTCCAAATCTATGTAGACATCGTCGAAGTGAGACCCGTAGAAAAATGTGGTCACCATCCTCGAACTCTAGTGATCTCTATCTCCTATCAGCATTGGACTTCTACATGCTTTGTGCAGTCTTCATCCACTCCTGGATGATATGAACCATCTCTGTCGTAGCCTACAACATCTCTGGTCCTACAAGTGCTGACTCCTCTAGGTCAGTCCAGCATAGAGATGATCTGCATGGTCGGTCGTACAATACCTCGAAAGGTGCCATCCCGATGGTGTAATGGCATATGTTGATATATGCAAAATCTTCCAATGGTATGTGGTCCTTCAGGCTTTTACCACAGTTTAAGACTCATGAACAGATCATGTCCTCAAGAGCCTGAATGGTCCTCTCAGTCTAACCATCCATCTGAGGATGGATGGCGGTGCTCAAGCAAAGCTGTGTCCCGAATGCCTACTACAACCCCTTCCATAGCCGGGAAGTTAATCGGTCGTCATGGTTAGAGTCAATAGAAGACGACACTCAATGAATGCGCATTATCTCATGCACATAGAGGCGTCACAACCTCTCTACTGAGCCCTATTTTCTAATCATTACGATGTGGACCGAATTGGGTAGTTGGTAGACAATCACCAGATAGAGTTGTTTCCTCTGGATTTACATGAAAGTACAATCATGAAATCCATGGATATCCCATCCCACATCCACTATGATACCTCTAAGGGCTGAACTAATCATGTGGGAACCTGGTGCTTTGCTTCACTTGCTAAAACATGAGGCATTGTGAGACAAAATCTGCTACTACCTTCTTCATACCTGGCCACCAGTGCTATTATCGGATGTCCTGATACATCTTCACCACTAATGGATGTACTACTAGAGGGGAAGTTTGGAAATCCCACAACACATCCTCCTAAAGTGAATCTTGTACCATAGTACATCCTCTGAAGATGATGATGTGCTCCCCACCTTTAGAAACTCAATCAGGTGCCTGCCTTGTGGATATCTGACCATGTCGCATCTCAGAGTCAGTATCTCCATGTTGTGCCTCCGTGACTCACTTAAGATGTGGAGGAGTTACTGTAAGAGAGTGATGAAATTCTTCTCCATCACTACCCACAAAGTATAACTGGAACGCGTCCAAGTACTATGTTTCCACTCCTAGTAGTTGAATGCCTGATCTACTGTTGAGACCATCTACTACAACGTTCCCCTTCACAGGAGTATAGACTATCTCAAATTCATAAACATGGTGGAAATCAAGCTATAGACGCTGTCTCTGGTTTATGTTCGTCTGTGAGAAGATGTACCTGAGACTCTGGTGGTAAGAGTATACTATAAAAGGCTCATCCATCAAAGAGTTTTGCCACATCATCAAGGCGTAAACCACTACAGCTAACTCCAGGTCATGGGTAGCGTAGTTCTGCTCATGCTATCTCAACTGCCAAAAACCATATGCCATCACTGCTCGCTCCTGCATTAGGAAACACTGGAGTTAGGTCCCTGATGCATCAAAGTAAACTACGTATCCGATGCCCTCCTCAAGTAGCTTCATGATGTGTGCACTAGTCAACGTCTGCCTCAGCTCCGGAAAGCTCTGCTGGCATCTATCTTACCACACTAATGGTTTCCTTTTCTTCGTCAATGCTGAAAGCAATGCTGCAAATCTGGAGATGTCTGGCACAAATCTGCGATAGTACCCAGCCAGTCCCAGAAAACTCCATACCTCCATCACACTCTTGTTTGGCTCTCAAATATTATTGCCTCGATCTTCGTTGGATCCACTGCAACTCCAGCCTCTGAGATGACATGTCCTAGAAAGTGTACCTCTCAGATATAGAACTGGAACTTTGAGAGCTTAACATAAATCTGGTGCTCTTAGAGTGTGTCCAGTACTACCTGAAATGTTAGGCATGCTCCTCCTCAGTAGTCGAGTAGATCAGAATGTCGTCGATGAAGACTACGATAAAGCGATCGAGGTAAGGCTAGAATATCTCATTCAAGAGACTCATGAACACTGCTGGAGCGTAGGTTAACCCGTAGGACATAACCAAGAACTCGTAGTGGCCATACCAACACCTAAAGGCTATCTTATGCACATCCTCTTCTAAAAATCTGAGTTGGAGATAACCTAACTTATGGTCAATCGTCAAGAACCATTGTGCTCCCCTCACATGATCAAATTGGTCGTAAATCCTCGTGTGTGAGTAATTTTTCTTCACGGTCACCTATTTTAGGTGCCGATAATCAACACATAGATGCAAGCTCCCATATTCCTTCTTGGCGAAAAAAATCAGGGATGCCCGGGGTGAAACATTGTGTCAGATAAATCCCTTCACCTGCAAGTCCAGCAACTATACCAACAGCTCATGATGGTTAGTGGGATCCATATGATATGCTGGAGTAAAATATCGGGGTTATCCCGGGGTACAGGTCGATGTAGAAGTCCAAATCTCTATGAGGTGGTATTCTTAGTACATCATTATGGAAAACATCCATGTACTGATCCACCACAATAGGAAAACTCGGACTCCACACATCAACCGCTCCAAGTATGAGGCTAGACAATTGATATGTGATAGGATTCCCCCTCTCTGGGTAATTCCATCATACACAGTAAAGGTTCCCTTCACCCCGATGAATTTAAACCTCATCCCATCCTCACAAACACACCACACTTTCCTCCTAATACTGTCAATTTGAGTATGAGTTGTGGATAACTAGTCCACACCCATGATGACATCATATGGCCTCAACGCCGCTACGAGGATATCATAGTTGAAGCTCTCACCTCCTAGAGTATGATCACACTGCCAACACTAGTGCATAAATGTCGAGTCTTCTCCTGTAAGAGTCTCTAGTCGTAATATTGAGCCAACGGCTTTGTCAGAATCTATGAGCTCAGAACGAGGTCAACAGAAATAAAAGAATAACTCACACCTACGTCTATTATTATTGCTACAACGGTGGAGTAGACACTGATAGTACATCGAATCATCTCAAGGGTGCTGTGGTCATAGGCGTTGTCTGCCTAGAGCTGAGCCTGCCTCTCTTCGCAAGATCCATGTGGTCAGGGTGGTTATCCTGGTGGTGGTGGTGGTATGACCTCGAAACACCATCCACCACCTGCTGCTCGGCCAACTCCTTTTCCACATCAACCTTCTCCCGGTGGACCCCCACGGTCGAACCACTGCCTCTTTCTAGAGTTCCCTCTACTGTCTGCTGCCCATCTGCAATGCTGGTCAGGCATTCATGAACCATGTGACCCAGCCACCACATGCATAAAACTTCCTACTCCCCGTATGGTTGTCTCTGTCTCGTGTGCCCTGCACAACCGAACCTGTATCCTGGGGTCACCCACCTGATGGCCTGATCCACTTGGACCACTGAGACATTTTTCTACTACTGAATGTATAAGACTCCTCTACGTGTTGCCCAATGGCGGGTCTCGCTGCTAGTGACCGCTAAGCTAGAAAACAATCCACATGAAGGTCTCACTCCAGCACCCAGACCCGGGTCGGAATGTTGAGGGAGATCATCGAATCCTTGATCTCATGCGTGGGTCCCTACTTGAAGGTCTGAGCCCTGAAGAATGGGTCCCGTATCATATACTTTGAGTAGCGCGAGAGGTCTGTGAACCTTTATGAATACTGATATACTACCATGATACCCTGTTGTAGATGCAGTAACTCCTAAATCTATTCCGCACGAAGGGTGGAAGGAAGAAAATCTAACCAGAAGAGACTCTCGAAGTCTGCCCAGAGTAATGATTACTCAACATGCACCTGGAGAATCTGGCACCACCATCCGCCTGCTGTTGCCTACAAGAGACTCGGGACAAAGATCACAATGAGGTCGGTCGGTGTCCCTAACAATCTGAAAACTCTCATAACTACCTCCAGCCAATCCTCTAATGCCTGTGGGTCCATCTCTCCCCGGAACCTAAGTGGCCTGTGTAGTAGAAACTCGTGCAACACACTCAGATGGAATGGACTCTCTGCTGCTGGAGCTAGTGGTATCAGTGGTCTAGCGGGTAGTGGTACCGATGGTACCTCTACTGTGATGGGGCCCTACACCGAGGCCTCGTCGCTCGGTGGGCTACCATCTCGTATGAAACATAGTACCCAAGATGGATGACTATGTGGGGAAATAGTGAAAAGCAATAGGTGTGCCACAGACAAAAAAATATAATTGGTGAGCTGACACAAAGTAATCATGAATTAATATTTTCAAAGGAAACACAGACACAATCAGTGTTTTCGCACACTCTGCAGGAAATCAGAAGTCAGAGTCCTAATGTATGGATACGTCGGCAGTTGCACCAACACCAGTTTCCCTAAACTGATAACCAAACCCAAAACACGTAACATTTTTGATGTTAACAGAATCAGAGTCCATGTTCTATGGGAGAAATGAGTCCTTTTATACAAATTTGTCACGACTTGTGCTCGGGGCCTTTGCCGTGACTACCCCAATCCCGTCGTCCATAGGCCAAGGGCTGGCGACTAGCACCAAAGGAGAATCCCCAATAAAAAGGGAAGGCATTGCCTTTAAAACTGTAACACACACAGTATGAATACTATAAGTAGATGAAACATGTACTAATATAGAATAGAAAAGTGTGCTCAATGTATGTAGGCCAGTATACAAACCCAACTTAACAACAAGTACAAGTACATGTAAAAAGGGAAAAACTCCTAGATCATCCATCGAAGATTCCTACCTTAAGTGTTGGTATATAACTCGATCAACTCATCCCTGAGGTACGTCCCGTCCAATCCTACTCCGAGCAGCCTCCCGTCCGTCACACCCATCCTCGATCACTACTGATCGTCGTCTACACAGAACACAACAAGGTGCGGGCGAAGCCCGTGTAGGGGTTAGTATAACAATACTCATAAGAAGACCCCGAGACCCCCGAAGGTCTCCTAGAATACACTATGGATAATCCACAATTGTAATATACAATCATGGTGTATATCAACCATTCATACTTAGGTATATTCCCATACATATACCTAAGTTTTCAATCATAGTCCAACTCCAACCCTCGAGCCGAAGCACAACCCATTCCACAAAAGATGTAAAGTCAATCATCACAATGATAACAACTGAAAGAAAAGACACAACTCACATAGGTATACAACTCATGAAGAGGGTAAAGATGATTAGTTGTAGCCTCTGAATCATCTCCACTGATGAAACCACGTAGGATCATGGAACCGTATCAACGATGTAGAACACAAGAAGGATCCCAGTAGAGAAGTCATCGCTGTCGAACCCACAAAGGATCCTGATATAGTATCGTCACTGTAGAACTCACAGAGTATCCTGGTATAGTTTCGTCACTATCGAACCCATGGATGATCCTGGTACAGTCGTAGGTCCACGAATGATCCTATCGTCTCAGTCGAAGCCAGCCTTAGGGTTCTCGCACTCAGCACACTAGATTCTGGGAGGTTCTGCTCCTTGAGCCAATTTCCGATACATCAACAACCATGATGTCTCGAGTTAATGTATCCTATAGTTCAGTCTCATCATTAGGAACCCAACGCAACACACCGCGCGTCAATCGGACGCCCGGTCTATGAGTTATTGTCATTTTCGTTCCACGGTCCCGGTTGGTTTTTAGGCTCCAACCAACCCAGCCATTCCCCAATAGAGTCCAAACCTCAAGTGGAGTATTCAAAAATAATCGTCCCACACCGTGCCTTCCATCGCCATAGGAGGTTCGTCAAACGGACACCAATAGCTCGAGAAGAGGGCAAAAATGTGTAAACTTCCCAAACGGGTCTGGGTCCTATCCCACCAAGTCGGACCGACCCGACCCGACTCGGTCTATTATGGGGTCTGACCCGGTCTGTGGTTCAGACTCAGTTTGAGGAAATGGCCGGAGCCGAGAGGATGGACTAACCCGAAGAGGCGGGATAGCCTGACAGGTGGCCCGACCAAAGGCTGTCCGGCCCAAGGCGGCCTAACTAAATGCGGACTGCGAAGCTTGGTGGTGGCCCGCATGCCCCAGCCCTACTGGCTGTGTGGCCTGGCCTGGCTGGCTGGGTGGCCCAGCCCAGCTGGCCGTGCGGCTCAGCCTGGCTACCCCTACGGCCTAGCTCAGCAGGCCACGGGTCCCGGTTGCTGGCTACGACCGGTAGGCCGCTTGGCCCGGCTAGCCACATCGTTGGGGGGGGGGGGCTGCTTCCGAGGGAACTGGCGCTAAGTGGCGGTTCGGAGTGCTGCGACCCTCGAAGGGTACCGCGTTGTGGATTGTCGTAGGGTGCTGGCTCTGCCAGCCACCCACCTCCGTATGTCGTGGCCTTTGGCCGCGGCTCCTCACCGGCACTACACGATGGCGCCACACCAATTCCATCTGACCGATGCGGCCTTCGTGGCTGTGAATTCTTCCTTTGGTGCTCTGTGACGACACCGCACACCTCCGGCACTACCACGGCCCTATTGGCCATGGCTAGATCTTCCGAGTTGCATGACACCGCCACACTCCTTCGGCGACCCGGTGGCCCTTGCGCCGCTAGTTCGTCCCATGCCCAGATTGTTGTCGGCCGCCATGTGTATCACCACTGCCCATTGGATGGGGCACGATTCTTTGGCGTGCCATTGTGCCACATCCGTTACCATAAATAGACGATAAAAAGGAGGTCGGGCCATGTTCGTGTGGCCCACACCCTCCGTGTTATGATGATAGCACAAGGAAATTTTCAATACGCAATTTGAACAATGAAGAACAGATTGTAATACTCTATCCCCTACCATGCTTGACGATTGTTCGTTGACGATGTCACTGTAAAATATGGAGTCTTTTCTTTGACTTCAGGAAATAATAAGGCGAGGATGGCGAATCATTGGCATTCCACACCACTGGCTCCTTCACTTTTGGCTTGGTCGAAGATCAAAGGTGTAGTCTGTCATTCTTCAGTGGTTCTTTGATGGAAGGATGAAGCTCTCCTCTTTCAATATTGTCAAAAATATTATTCCAACCCCCCCCCCAAAATAAAGGATTTTCTATATTAATTCTTTGGCACAACAAAACAAGGTTGTGTTTAATTAAATGACACAACTCATTTAATTATTGCTAAGTAATGGTTGAAATTCAAATATTAGAGAGGGTGAGGAGTTCCAATTAATAAAGAGAGGTGTCAAATTAAAAAAGGGGAGTTAAAGGGGGTAAGAATCTTTTGTGGGAACCACTAAATAAAATCCTCCAAATGGAGGTTAAGCGTGGGTGGGCCCCACCTTCATCCTCCACCTGGATGTTTTAAAAAACAACAAAATAAAAATAGGCACACATTATTTTTATTTACTTTTTATTTTAAAACCCCAGAAATTAACTTCTTTCTCATCAGAATGCAACTACGCTAAAGGTCTCACTAAGCAATCACTTATGATGTGAGTCCAACAGTGCCCACATATTTCAATTCCTAGCACCGGTTCAAAAAATATAAAAACCCGCTCGTACGTTTACTAAACATACTCAAAAAAAACTTCAAAAATTGATTTTGGGAACACTGGGCCTCAGAATCAAGCGTCGTCAGAAACTACAGACTCGTAAAATTACAATGAATTTAAGAAAAAAATTTCACTGAATTTCTGGGTCTTTACAACCAGCACCATCATCCTTTGAATAATTTTATTTTTACATATATATTGTAAAAAACTACACCACAATGAAAACTAACCTTATTAGAAAAATTATTGCGCTTTTAATATCGTGATCTTGGTGATTTCTTCAACCCCTATAGTTATTTTCTCAGCTGAAATACTTTGTTGACTTATTAGTGAATTATAAAAACATATCTCTTTTTAAAATAAGCCACTTCTTTCATAACCCCATTCAGAAATTATACCATGAAACCCATCTAAAAAACATTGAAAGGTCTTTTTACTACTATGGAAGAGAATAATCTAATTATATATGGACTTGAAGAAAATGAAAATGTTTCATCAACATTGATACCATATATCAGTGAGTACCCTTTTCACACTAGTAATGACTTGTTTTGAATCACTACACCATCTTCATTCATCTTATTGTGAAAGAGTTATTTGGCCCTATTGATGTTATTATTTTTCAAACTCAAAAAAATATCCCATGTCAGATTCTTCTCAATTTGAACAAGATATTCATTCATAGACTAAAAAAATTTATTATCTCTAGCTACTTCCATAGAATGCAAAGTATCTACCTGTGATAATAATAATGATTGTTCTAGAATCTTAATCCCCCTTTTCATTATAGATGATGTGTGATCACTGATTTTTTAATGTCTATCAATGCTAACTCCACTCCTTCGACATTTTGGTTGATAATGGTTTATATTAATCATTTCCATTATCACAATCTTATTTAGAATCCGCCTGTAAAATTAGAACATCAGCAGACATGATTGTATCGACATCACTTCCCTCCTAAAACTATACACGTATATTCTATTGATTCCACACATTATATACTATAGTTAAATAATTTATTTCGAATACCTTTCCAAAACATTTATTGAATCATTTATATGATTTTATTTTCATTGAGTATCCAAGAAATATCCCCTCATACCCATTTCGTTCAAAAATTTGGTGTTTCTCATTATTTAGAATGTAATAAGTTATTTGGAAGACTCAAATGTACATGAACATTAGCTTCATTCCAAAATATAGCCATAATGGATTCATCTCATCTTTTGGAATAATAATGTTATATTTAATGTGTAAAATAATTTAATCACAACATCTTAACCAAATATCTCTGTATGGTCTTTCTCAAAGGGGATTGTTCTTTCCCAATTATTGAAACTTCTATTTCTTCTCTAAAAGACTCTATTTTTTGTGGGTTTCTTAGTACTGAAACAGGGTGCATTATCCCATGTTTATAATGACAATCCTCTACTTGGATATTTCTAAATTCATTAAAATTATCAGTTTGGATCTTCATGATTTTTTGACCTATCATCTTTTCAACTTCCCTTTGATATGTTTTTATGAAATTTAAAACCTCATACTTGAATGTGATGAAAAACCCCCCCTGCAATTATACTAAAATCATCATTAAACATAACATAATGTCTCATTTCATCAATAGCTATTTAATATATAGGTTCGAACACATCAACATTCACTAACAGGAGAACTTTTTTACATGTTACCTTTTTCTTTTTTATGTCTATCAAATGATCCTCCCTTTTTGACAAGAACCACCTTTTGGGGTATGATCATGTTATAACATGGGGAGTTATCGAGCAAAATCACATTTAACTGTATCTTCCAATGATTATAAGATCCAGTGGCTATATATTTTATTCAATATCATGGCATCTTCTTCCTTGGTCAAAAATCATGTATATTCTTCTGCACATACAAGGTAGAGATTCCCCTTCATAGGATTTACTTGAAAATAAATTGAACCACATTTTTCCATCATGATACATAAGTTCTTGGAAATTATTATGGTATTTCCTAAATAAAATAGCTGACATACACTTAGAAAGTTCTGACTAAGACCTTCAACAACCAATATCTATGCATGTCTTCTATCTTTTCACCAAAACATCATTTTTACGAACCTGATAATCTTAACGCCTTCATCATTACAGAATCTGAAAATAACTTCCCTTACATATATAATTAATGTCACCAGTTACATATTTCCTACCATATGGGAGGTTCATCAACTATCAATGACCCAAATTCCTGTTCTATCTGATGCTTTGAATGAAATATCTATAGCCACTACATGTTCATCTCTTTTCATTCATATCCATTGAATTGATTGGTATTCTGGTTAATCATTACAGTATGATGGACAACATCTATCTTTTAATATGGAAAATATATTTTCAGGTTTTATCTTGGTTTATGATTCCTTGAGTTGTTTCTTAAAATATCCTTGAGTCTGTTTTGGATCATTTCTCTATATAGTTGATGTACAATATCTGGATATGTGTCCAAATCCTCCGAATAAGAAAAAATATCTATAAAATGTTATCCTATTATATTGTTCTCTATTTTTAATAGTTTTTTTTATCATATTTCATTTTGTACCAATTAACTTCGGAAGAAAGAATTAGTTACTGTACCATTTTTTCACAGCAATAGTAGCTAATGCAAGGTGTATACCTATAAGACACTAATGTTCCACTGATTTTTTCATGGGTTCTCTGGATCTTGTGGTTCTTATTCAAACCCAAATACTTCTTTAGCCTGAGAGTGGGATCTTGTGGTCTAATATCAATCATTACTTATTTCTATTTGTGATCAATCCTAATACAAGTTGTACCATTTAGATCAATCCTTTTCATCTCATGACACTCCATTATGTGTTTCCCTTGAACCCCAAATTATACTTTTCCCTTTTCAATTTCCTTTGTATCCTTTTTTATGGAATAAAGATTTTATCTGGATGATTTACCATTCTTCATATAATTAAAACCTACAATTCATGATCTACACATTTTTTCACTATAACTTTTAATATTCTAGTCATACTACTAAAAATTATATTATGTTTTTAAACATTGATCTTGCATTCAATGATTTCATATGTAGTTTCTGGAATTTCTGATTTGATACATTCAATATTAGAAACTATCTCGATTTTTTTCTACTAATTAATATAGAGTTTTCATTCATTAACCATCATATTGGATTTATTTTTTTCCTCTCCAAACAGATATATCATCATGTGAATCATCAAATTTGATTTGAAAGGAAAAATTTTCCTTCGAGTTCTCTTTAATTGTCTTCGTTATCTTCATTTTTTTAGAATTCCAAAAAATTTCCACCATAGAATCGGCTTCCTAATCCATTCAAATCTAACACTCTTTTACCTTATATTTATCTTAACTACCATCTTCTTTTGAAATTATATTCTTCTTTTTAAATAAATTTCTCTTCGTACACCTCCAACTTTCACATTGGTTGAATAATTCTTTCTATGAATATCATCATTATCATCATCATAATATTAATACCTATGGGTATTGTTTTCTATAAGATGTTGAATATTCCCATATCGAAATCATATAAGTGAAAGTTTCTATTTGAGAATTCCTCTCACTCTTTTTTTATTTGAGGAGAGGATCATCATGACCTCATCCATGTTTTCATCCTCCACACTATCATTAATTTTGATCATATTCATATCATAGAATGACATTTCTAAGGACATCCCCATCTCCACATCATCATTATCATCATTTCTGACCATGTATGTGACAATAGAATTGTGTAAGCTATCCAATATGATCTCCTTTGTATTTTTATCTTCTAGTATATATACTTTCTGATTGAACCAAGCTGTATGTTTTCTCAATATGAGCATAATAATCTTTATATATTCAATAATTTCTCCAAGACCATGAATGTATTCTACAAAATAAAAATCAACTAATAAAATAATTCATCAACAGAGTCATTATGGTGTATTTTAATATCCTCACACTTGATCCATAGAACCATAAGTTTTTTCTCTAACTTTTGAGTCACCCTCATAAATATTTAGAAACTACTCCAACATTGAAAATTACTACATAACGAAATCAACTTATTATAAATTCCTTTAGATAGAGATCCCCCTAAATAATTGATTCCTTTCGGATCATCATCCAATCATCTATGTTCTAATTTTTATACAACTTTAATGTCATAACTAGAAGAAATGCCATGCATTTTGAATTCAAATACATCCATACAAAATTTTTGATAGAAGTGTTTCAGATGATTCTTCCATAGATAAAAATTATTTACATCAATGATTAGAATACATTTTTATTAACAAATTACATTTATTCAACCAAGTGAGAACCATTTAATTTCATCCATTATCCTGGATACCAATTATTATTACAACTAAGGAAATGATCCTTAGAGGGGTGAATCATGATATGAAATTTAAAAAAACTACCCATTTAGATCATATTTAATCATTAAGAAAACTATTAACTCCCTCTCCCATATTAATGCATGAGTAGAATTGAAATCATGTATGAGAAACAATGATTTTACCTTTTTTACCCTCACTGGGACATGTCTAAGGAGAATAAAACGACAATGTGACCATGCTCCAAGTCCAATAAGGCACACTGGAAAAATAAAATGTTCAAGACAGAACACTTTTATGACTAGGATAACTAATATTACAACGTTTATGGTCTACACAATACTTTTCCATGGTCCACTTATTGACTCTCTTTTGATTGATCACTATCATTGGAAAGGATAACTTTCTTCTTCTTCATTTTCTCACAACTCTAGAAAGGATTCACAAACATTTTATTAACATGTAGCTCCCTTCATTATCAATAAATAATGCTTCCTCAAGTATAGGTAGATTCTCTATTTACATCCAAAATTCATCCATTATTAATATAACATTACCAATATTTTATTGAGAAGTCCATTTTTAATAATTTAATTATAGTCACTACCTTTGTGGACCCCACCAATTTCATGAAGCTCACCACTTTTGCGAAGCTCAATAGCTATCCTGATGAAAACATCTTTAATGAAGCTCGCATAGCCTTTATGAAGCTAAAAAATATTTTTCTGCTTTTAAATCTGTCACAAACATTCTTACCTTCATGATTATTACAGATTTCGATCGGTATTTATACTCTTTGTAGACTTAATTTCTTCATGAGAGTTTTCGTTAGAACACCCTTTCCAATCCATCTTTATGAATTATGAGCCTACATGTTTATGTTAAGTATTTAGATACTTATATGAAGGGCGTAGATGCCTATTTCTAGGTGTTTCCGCCTATTATAGAATATTCCATCCATGATACTCCCATGTACGTGTGACCTACCGTTTATTGCGTATGTCTGATCTACCATCTCCACGATCGTAACATTGGTTCATTTTTAATAGGCTTCATTACTATACGATTTTAAAAGTACAATTGATGTAAAAATTTGATAATTATGTATTTTTTATTAATCTAGATATGATTAAACATTGAATTCACGTGCCTTAGTTGACCAATCAAACTGATTTTTTACACATATGTTGAATAAGGTCAAAACATATGACTTAAACAGTATTGATAAAATAAATATATTAAAAATGTTTATAAGTATAATAAATATAATAATTAACATATAAAAGGTTTTTAAGGATTTTAATAATTAATATTAATTTAATACTAAATAATATATATGGATATTATGAAAAATCAGACCCATGGTAATAGATTATGTTACATAATATCTATTCATTGGGTTAAACTTCTATGTCATTAGTTATGTTATGAAAAACAATACTAGATAAAAATACTTTGATTGTTTCATAACATATTTAAATATTCATTTTATGGATTTAATTTTTTAATACATTATTATTAAATTTACTCATTATCCCTCTAATGATATGATATTTTTAAGGTATTTTCATATCAATTCTCACATATCTGAGATAAATTTCGTATTCAAGGATTACTTCTTTTGAGTATTTTATACAATTAAATTTTGATAAATTATATCATGAGATATTTTATCTTCATGGTATCCAAGTGTATCATTTTATGATAATTACTTTTTTGGTTTCCAATTTTGATTTTACCATAGTTGTTTGGGGATTTCTAGTGGCACATTAAATTATTATGAGACTTATTCCATATTCACCACTTATTTTTGTTGTGTGGTGTATATAATATCCATGATTGTAATTTAGTATTCTTAATCTTGAATTTATGGATATTTACATATCCATTTCATAACCACACTTTCATAGGGTTTATGATTTCAAAGATAGCAATGTGGTAATGGATTTGTTTCATAGTTTTCTTCTTTAAGACATTTGTTATTTTATAAACCTTGAATCCTTAATGAGGTTTATATATTTCTATTTTAACATGATATATCATGAATATCATTATAATCATGATATTTCTTGTTTTATTGAATGTTTTTACTTCCTAAGTTTTATTATTCAAATGTTTCAACGTGGTATGTGACACTTTGAACATGTAAAGATTGTTTTCTTAAAAAATGTTTGAAATGGTATTTTAATGGAATTTTATCTCATAAATGTCAAAACCCCTTTTTTTACCTATCCTCTTCTTGGGATATTGTTATTGATACCATCCTTATTATTTAGTAGGAAGGATTTTTTTTTCATTTAAACGATATTGTTAATGAACTCGTTTCCTTTCCTTGGGTTAATCGTGATTCAAAGAGATTGTCTTGAAACCTATTTTTTTCTAGAGATTATTTGTGTTTCAAGGGTATTGAAATTTAACCAATTTATTTTCGAGGTGATTATTAGTTTATAATTGAATAATTTCTATTTCTATGAGTTTTATGAAGTAATTATTTTTCTCTTAATAAGCTACGTGGAAATTATATGAAATGGGTGAACCGGATACACCTTATATGAAGGGTTGAGCCTGATTATAACTCATGTGTGAACATGATATAGTTTATAAAAAGTTTTAATCACTATTATATATCATGAATAATGGTTGATCATGATATATTTTATATGAAAGGTGTTACCCATTATATATGTCCAATGAATTTGGTAATGATAATGTTTGAAGTCAACTGTATAGTTAATCTAAACGAAAGGGTTTGAAAGAGATTTTTTAAAGTGATTATCAATGTAACACCCAGAGATTTTATAAGATATATTATTTTTAATTTCGTTCATATCTTCTTCTCTACGCTACACAAATATTATCTTGCGCTATATGCAACAATGTATTATCTTGCAGTATACACAACACTAATATTGGATCGTGTTAAACACAATTTCAAGTTTGTTTGATTGTATTTATTCAAAAAAATATTGAGTGTATATATATATACAATTTATAAATGAAATACGGTTGGAGTTTGTTATACGCAACCACAAAGGAGTCTTTCACAACACACAACCCTGACTTGGCATGTATTACACACAATCACGACCTTCCTCGATAGCGTGTGTCGTAGGCAATACAGAGATTCATTAAACAATGATATATTGTTATAATATTGTTATAGACTAGCTGTTATGAATATTATTAATAAATTTTTTAATTTTATAACATTATTATTCATCTTAAACATTTTCGAGAACATGGTATGAGAACAAAACAAAATTTTCGGATATAAAAAGTATTTTAAAAAAATTGCAGTTTTGCCGCCTTTTGACGGCACACCCACATTAAATTTAGTTTTTTACATGTTTATAAGTTCAATTTGACAAAATAAAATTTTTCTTTGGAATCAGGATATAAAAATCAAATTTGCCTAAATTTTTCATATTATTCTGATAACATTCATATTTTTATGAATATCAAAAACACGCTATATTTTAATTACTATCAAGTTTTTTCATTGCAATATTTTATATGGTTAAAATATAAAATTTAATGGTTTTAAAGTATAAATAGAATATATGTATACCATTTAATATAAATTACGCCATTACCATTAATTTTATATTTAATTCATAGGTAAAAACATTTAAATCATTGGCAATGTTTTAACTTTTAAAACCCATTTTCTTACCAACGAGATTAATTTAAAATTCATTAATGAAACATCTGTGTTTTGAATTTTGAATAATGGATTCCATATTTGAATTCAGTGGGTCCAAATTATTTTAATAGGTTAATTTTTTTATTATTAATAGTAACTACTGTAATTTTTATTTACTGTATTTAAAAGTAAATCAGGTAATTAAAGGTAAAAATAAGATTATAAAATTACCCTAACACATGAAAAAATTATATTGGATGACTAAAAGTTGACCCAAATCACATAAGGGTCTGAATAGATTCATTTTATAGACTTTTGAACTTGAAAATAATTTAATTATTATTAAAACCAATGAAAGTGACAACATGCCACTCTGTTAAATATTATAAGTATAATAATTTTAATTTAGTGATAAACTTCATGAATCTTCGAACATGAATAGTTAAAGAAATATAATAAAATTATATAAATCAAGTAAATTTATGTATAATTTTTAGGGATTAAATAATTATCATTAGAGGTGACACAATAGTGACGTTGAAATTATTTTATTAGTTGAAATATCAAATAATTGGTTTTAACAATATTAAAATAAATATTATATGAACTATTTAATGTGCTCAACCAATTTTATAGCTACATATGACATGTTATGAATATATTAAAACTTTTATTTTGAACATATCTTGTGTGTGGATTTGATTTAAATTCATATAAATGAATACTGTCAAAATTGACACTATAGTTTTTTTTATAAAAATAACATAATATAAAATTGATTAAAAATCAGAAAAATATTTAACAATTATAAATTAAAATTTATATGGTCGAAAATTTCATAGATAATCAAATTATGGATAATTCACAACACATAAATAATTATTTATAAAAATTTAAAATTTAGAATCTTATAACCAAAAATAAAATTAAATAGATTAAATAAGGATAAATCAAGTTGATAATGTTTAAAATAAATTTCCAACATGTATAAATTTTATTGGGTGATGAAGTTACAACCTTATAACAACTATGTTCAGATTTGATTCATTTTGGATGTTATTAAGTGGGGTTTGAATTTATTATAAATTAATATTTTTGAGGTTTCCAATGGTGACCGTATCATCCATTATAAAAGGGCACCCATTCACTCTTCTCTTCACACACATTTGAGCATTGAAGCTCAAACAACCCCAACCAATTTCTCTTCTAAGCCACTATAGTTATATCATAGAGTTTATGGTTTTCTCAAAACACAAACTCCAGTGCCCTATGAAGAAGTTTAAAGGAGGTGTGTTGAGGAAGAGGTAATCTCTTCTACCGAATCATTCAAGTTTCTTTCTTCTTCTACTTCATATTCCTTAGTTGTTTCATTATAAAGTAATATAATAAGTATTAAATATATACTGATATGTTATTATAAATATTAAACAACCCTATTTCACCTTCTATCCATCCTATAGAAAACAAAATCACGACGCGTGCATATGTACGGAATACCATCTCCACATTATGGTGTAATCTGTTTTCCACCAACACCTTACTTGGATGGGTATAATGGTGTAAAGAAAAACTATATATGATTATTATAACATCATACATATTCTATGATATTATATCATCCACTCCAATTCCATTCAATATATATGGGAATTATATCATCGCTCATGCGTACATATGGATTACCGTCTCCACGAAGCGATGAGATTCATTTTCCATGTTAACAATTCAAGAATTATTATAAAGAATATATAATAAGTAATCATGAAATATATGACATAATAATGATACTGGATTTATTTATATGTTATTTACTTACATATATTAAATTTAATAAGGAAACGAAAACAACGTTCATGCGTACGTACGACCTACCGTCTCCATGAAAGGTGTATTTCGTTCCACTTATCGATCTATTATATATAGGTATATTCTGAATATATATATTATACATAAATCATGTTTTATATTCTGGAATTATATAATCATTATCTAAGTAATTTTATGAATAATTACATTTCAAAACACGGATGATAAATGAAACGATTTTACCCAAAATAGAGCTTTAACATGGAATTTACAAAAGAACGGGTAATATAAAGTCATAAGTTAACCATATATGATATCATAACAATGAATACGATTCTATAATAAGTCAATGACATTATTTTAATCATTATACAGGAGGTTCAGATACATACGACGCTTATCAGACATAAATTACGGGATAACTCTTCCAATCTCATATTTATCCGAGATTGTTTATTCGTATGTATTTACTGGGGTTATATTTATCATCCATGACCCTGTTTTCTAAAAATGGTTTCATGTATGTTTAAATTATTAATAATGAATAGATTTTTACGGTTTCAAAACTCATTATTTTCATGAAGCTTACTATATAATATTTAATGTCTATTTTAATCAATGTCCTATTTTTAAATTGCATGGAATTTTGTGAAGATAGTATGATTTTGAAGAAGAAAGGATATTTTTCCTCAATAATTCATTTCAATTGTTTTATCAAAACCATTTTCCATATAATATGGAATTATTTTGTATGTGTATGTTTCAAATATAATGTCTCTATGATTCAAATGGTTTCACTTTTCTTATAATGAAATTATATCAATTTTTTATGTGTAATATGTTATGATGGGATGATGTTTACGAAACTCATTTTATTCATTGGGTAATGATGAATGATTTATGTTCATATTTCGGCACACGTATAAATGATTTCATTATGAGATGGGTGGAACATATATCTCCCTCCAATGCATTGGGTAAAGATTTATATATCATGAGGTAGACATGGCTGGAACGGTAAGTTATTCTGGTGGAGAGATACATGACTGGAATGGGGAGTGAACTCGATTCAGAAGGGGGATTTTTCCACTAAGATGGTGATGGAAACAATTCCTTGGAAACTATGGGAATCATATCAAGTTCTTAATGGTTTCCAACAATTACATGTTTTATACCCTTTATATATTATCATTATTGATTTTACTTTACGATATATTCCTTACGTAGTTCCAAGATTTATGTCGTTCCTCATTATTTTTATGTTTAGATTTTATGATCATGTTTTTGCATTCAAATGTTTATGTACTATTTTATTTTCTCTATGTTTACCCTTACTAAGCATTTGACCTCACCCTTTTTATTTTCTCATTTCCCCAGGATATAAAGAAAGGGTTTAGGTAAGAAAACAAAATGGGAAGAAATTTATGGTAGATGTTGATGATCTTTCACCAGGATTCAAATATTGTGTTATAAGTTTCCAAATAAACTAAACTATTACGATCCATGAGTGTTGGTTTTTGTTATGTATTCTGTATTCCAAAAAAGTAAGGTAATGTCCATGTACATCAGGTTTGGGGTCTCTACAGTTGTTATCAGAGGGAGGTTTTGGTAACATTTGGAAACTAGTATATGAAAAAATTAGTGAGATATCTAGATATATTTCTATAGTATGTCAAGGGATGTTCCTAAGGATATGTATAAGTATAGGTTACAGTCCTAGAATTATGATAACGATCTTGAATAACCTATGATTAAACCTAGGATGTTAGAAATTGAAAGTACTCCCCTTGATTATGCTGTTTTCCTAGTATGATTTTTGACTGTCACACTATTCTTTTTGGGTTTTAAAAAATGTCTGGAAACAAGAAGATTCATGATAATGGAGGATATGATAAAACGGGGTTTGGAAGTCCAAACATCTTTATTAATCCTAATCAGCAATCTCATAATATGATCAATAATCTCAACATTGGTAAGTTTCCTGACTCAGATAATAAGATAAATATGGTGTTTCATGATGATCATAGAGGAAATAAAGTTCAATTGCCATCATGTAAATCATGTGATAAGAGGCATCATGGAGAAATTTTCAAAGGAACTATAAGATGCTCTGGGTGTAGAAAATAAAGACAGAATGCCAGTAACTGTAAAGAAAAAGTTTAAGTTAACACCATGTCCAAGGATAATGGTATTTCTTAGACATAAACAATGATTAAATGTTTTAAATGTGGAATGTACGAGCATTATTCAAACCAATTCCCTAAAGGAAAATTTCATGAAGAGAATCAGCATGGATGTATGGGTAGTATTTATGTTAATGATGATAATGAGACTACAAATGATATATGATATGAATGAAATAATGAATCTAAGTCTGTGGTTTAAGAAGTTAGTTGAAGGATTGTATGTTTATCAAGAATAATGTATGGTACTATGGAATAAATAAAAATCTACGGATTGTTACACTATTGTCTTTCCTTGAGTTTTTGATAGTATATGATGAATGAAACCTGTAACCATGAAAGGTTATTCAAATATTTTTGGAAGGTTGATGATATGGGCATCATGAATAGATAAAGATATAATGAGATGTTTGATATTATTAATGAGCTCATGACTGGTATAAGGACAATGTGATATCATTGATTGAGTATACATATTTTTGGGATTTTGGTATGTTGAAATAGTTAAATTTTTACACCATTCATGTTTTCACAATGGTTCAGTGGGAAATAATTTTTCAAGAGAATAAATGATTAATGTATTGACATGTTTGGAATGCGATCAACAAATTATATCTGGGATAGATGATGGTTTTCACATGCTCGGTAGATGACATTTCTAGAAATTGTTTTCATTATACTATGAGATTGGACAAAAGTATTTTGGATAATATTAAATATTGGAATGGATTATGTTGGACATAAGTTAGTATTGTATAAGGCTATAACTTTTTTTCAATATTATTTGATGGGATGTTAAAATAATGTAGTTTTAGAAAAAATGACAACCTGTTTGACGGGAGACAACCAATCACGCCGGACAAGGCTGTGAGAATCGAACACAAAACCGAAGTGAGATATGCCTTTATCTCCTACCACTGGCCTACAGTAAGTCCCTGGTTAGTAGAAACTAGTTTTATTATATTAAGTGGTATGATATATGAAGTATAAGTCCATTTTATGAACCATATACGATTAATATCACTATAGATGGAATTTTGTATATTTAATAACTTTTTCAATCCTTTTTTTTGAGGCAGATGGAAAGACCTATAACTCTATCACATGATCTGCTAACATTTCACGGAATACAAATTCAACATTATTTATTTAAGAGATGAAGTGGAAATTCTTCAATGAAAAAACAACATTACGATTTTACATACATCAAGTAAGTATTTCTTATATATCAAATTCTTCAACTTTAGGGAAATGATCTTGAAAACCAAAAATGTTGTCCTACTGTCCTCATATACAATGAATCAGATGGTACCTTAAATAATCAAAAATGTATGGCTTTGTGATTTTGGATTTTTTATAGCCATGTCCTATACCATTCTCCATAAGAACATTATGGTTAGGTATCTCATCCATATCCATATTTTAACCTATGTTCCCCTATGTGGAAACCCAATGATGAGTTAATTTAGTTAAATGATATGTTTCGTACTTCACTTTTTAAAAATAAGTTTTAGTATTCCTTTTTATGATGTGGGGTTCTATTAAAGAAACTTTCAATTAATATACCATTTATAACCCCGACAAATTTTGAGGGCGAAATTCATTTTAAATGGGGTAGAATGTAACACCCCGATATTTTATAAGATATATTATTTTTAATTTCTTTCATATATTATGATGTATGCTACATCAAGATTATCTAGCACTATACGCAACACCATATTATCTTGTAGTATACGCAACACTAATCTTGGATCGTTTTAAACACAATTTCAAGTTAGTTTGATAATAGTAATTCAACGCAACATTGAGTGTATATATATATATATATTTATTGTATAAATGAAATATGGTTGGATTTTGTTATACGGAACAACAATGGAGTCTTTCACTATACGCAACCCAGACTTGGCTTACATTACACGCAATCACGACCTTCCTTGATAGCGTGTGTTGTATGCAATACCGGGTTTCACTAAACAATGATATATTGGTATAATATTGTTATGGACTATCCGTTATGAATAATCTTAAATAAATTTTTATTTTTATTACAATATTATTCATCTTACACATTTTCTATAACATGGTATGAGAATAAAATAAATGTTTCATGTAAAATAAATATTTTTAAAAAACTGCAGTTTTGCAGCATTTTGATAGAGCACCCACATTAAATTTAGTTTTTGACATGTTTATAAGTTCAATTTGAAAAAATAATTATTCTATGTAATTAGCATATAAAAATTTACTTTGGTTAAAATTTTCAAATTATTCTGATAACTTTTATATTTTAATGAAGAGTAAAAACACGCTATATTTTAATTAAAAACAAACTTTTTCATCGCAATAATTTATATAGATAAATTATAATATTGAATATTTTTATTGTATAAATTGAATATATTTTTCCATTTGATATAATTTATGTCATTACCATTAATTTTACATTGAATTCATAGGTAAAAAAAATTCAATCTTTGGCAATGTTTTAACTTTTAAAACTCGTTTTCTTAACAATGGGATTAATTTTAAATAAATTACTACAACTTATGTGTTTTGAATTTTGAAATATTGATTCAATATTTGAATTAAGTGTGTCCTAATTATGTTAATAGGTTACTTTTATATTTTTGATATTATGAATAGTAACTACAATAATTTTTATTTACTGTATTTAAAGGTAAATCGGGTAATTAAGGGTAAAAATAAGATTATTAAATAACCCTAAATCCTACCAAAATTCTATTGGATGACTAAAAGTAGACTCATATCACCTAAGGGTCTTCATAGATTAATTTTATGGACTTTTGACCATGAAAATAATTTATTTATTATTAAAATCACTGAAAGTGACAACATGTCACTCTCTTTAATCATATAAGTATAATAATATTAAGTTAGTGATAAACATCATGAACCTTAGAACATGAATAATATACACAAAGATAATAAATTTATATAAATCATTTGAATTTATTTCAAAATTTTAGGTATTATATAATTATCATTAATGGGGACACAATAGTGGTGTTGAAATTATTTTATTGATTGAAATATCAAATAAATGGTTTTAAAAATATTAAAATAAATATTAGATGAACTTTTTAATGTTCTCAACTAATTTTAAAGATAAATATAACATGTTTGGAATCTATTAAATCTTTTAGTTCGAACATATATTTTGTGTGGATTTTATTTAACTTCAAATAAATAAATAGTGTCAAAATTGACACTATTGTTATTTTATAAAAATAACATAATATAAAATGGTTTAAAAATACAAAAAATGTTTAAAAATTATAAAATAATTTTTATATGGTCTAAAATGTCATTGATAATCCAATTATGCAAAATTCACAACACATAAGTAATTATTTATAATAATATAAAATTTCGAATCTTATAACCTCAAATAAAATTAAATAGATTAAATAAGGATAAATCAAGTTGATAATGTTTAAAATAAATTAAAAACATTTTTAAATATTATTGGTTGATTAGATTACAACCCTATATAATCTAAGTTCGTATTTTAGTCATTTTGGATGTTTTTATGTGTTGTTTTAATTTATTAGAAATTAATATTTTTGAGGTTTCCAAAGGTGACCCTCTCGTCCCTTATAAAATGGAAACCCTTCCCTCTTCTATTCACAACCATTTGAGCCTTGATTCTCGGAAAAAACCATGCATATTCCTCTTCTCAACCTATCTAGTTATATCATAGAGGTTCTGGTCTTATCAAAAGGCCAACTCCAGTGCCCAAAGAAGATGTTTAAAGGAGGTGCGTGGAAGAAGAGGTAATCTCTTCTACCGACTCTATCATGTCTATTTCTTCTTATACTTTTTCTTAATTAGTTGTTTCATTATAAAATAATAACATAAGTATCACTTATATATAGATATGTTATTATAAATATTATACAACACTATTTCACCTTCAATACCTCCTACAGAAAACGAAACCACTGCCCGTGCGTACGTACGAAATATCGTCTCCACGCTGTGGTGTAATTTGTTTTCCACAACCACCTTACATGGATGGGTATAATGGTGTAAATAATAACTATATATTATTATTATAAAATCATACTGATTCTAAGATATTTTATCATCCACTCCAATTCCATTCAATAAATATGGGAACGATATCATCGCTCATGCGTACGTACGGATTACCGTCTCCATGACGCGATGAGATACAACTTCAATGTTAACAATTCAAGAATTATTATAAAGTATATATAATAAGTAATCACGAAATATATGTCTTATTAATGTTACTGAATTTATGTATATGATATTTATTTACATCTAATAAATTTAAAAAGGAAACGAAAATAGCTTTCATGCTTACGTACGTCCTACCGTCTCCATGAACGGTGTATTTCATTCCAGTTATTGATCTATTATATATATGTATATTATGAATATATATATTATATATAAATCGTGTTTTATATTCTGGAATTAGGTAATCAGGATCTATGTAATCATATGAATAATTACATGTCAAAACAGAGACGATAAATGAAACGACTTTACCCAAAACGCCGTTTTAACATGGAATTTACAAAACAATGGGTAATATAAAGTCATATGTGAACAATATATGATATCATAACAATGAATAATATTATTTAATAAGTCAATGAAATTATTTAAATCTTTATACAAGAGGTTTGTATACATATGAAGCATATCAGACATACGGTAAGGGATAACATTTCCAATATCGTTTTTATCTAAGATTGTTTATTCGTAATTATTTTCTAGGGTTATATTTATCCCCCACGTCCCTATTATCTAAAAATGGTCTCATATATGATTAAAGTCATTTTTAAACAATTATTTCTTTCACAACATGGTATGTAAGTAATATTTCTTTTGTTTATGTTAAGAGGTACTTTTTTGATATTTTTGGCAAACGTACGAGAAGAATGTTTTTTTAACTTATACAAAATGAACGGATTTTTACGGTTTCATATCACCTTATTTTCACAAAGCTTAATCTAAAAGATTTAATTAATATTTTCATCAAAATCGATTTTTTAAATTGAATTGCATTTTGTGAAAAGAAAATGATTTTGAAGAATAAAGGATATTTTCTTCAAGAATTTATTTCATGTGTTTTATCAAAACCATTGTCTATATAAGCTGGAATTATTTCATATGTGTATTTTTCATGTATAATTTCTCTATGCTTTACATGGTTTCAATTTTCTTATGATGAAATGATTTCCCATTTTTATATGGATTATGTTATGATTAGATGATGTTTATGAAACCTATTTTATTCTTTGGGTAATGATGAATCATTTATGTTCATGTTGTTTCACACATAAGAATGATTTCGTTATGATATGGGTGGGACCTATATCTCCCTCCAATTCATTGGTTAAAAATTTATATCTCATGAGATAGGCATGGTTGGAACGGTAAGTTAATCTGTTTCAGTGATATATGATTGGAATGAGGAGTGAACTCGATTCAGAAAAAGAATGTAGAGACCCGAAGCTTGACGTACATGGACATTAAATTACTTTAGAGGATTACTTAATACATAAGAAAAATAGACACACAAGGATCGTAATAGTTTAGTGTCTTTGGAAACACAAAATATAATCTTCTAATCGTGGTGAAGGATATTCAACATCTCCCATAAGATCTTCCCATTTTTGTTTTCTTACCTAAAACCATTATTTAAATCCTGGGGAAAAGAAAACTATATAGGGTGAGCTCAAATGATCAGTGAGGGTAAGCATATAGAACATAAAATAATCCATAAACATTTGAATGAAAAAACATGAACATAAAATCTAAACATCAAAATCTTGAGCAAAGACATAAATCATGGAAGTACATAAAGCATAGACCATAAAGGAACATTAATCATGATAAACTAGCATGGGAATAAAACATGTAATTGTGGCAACCATTTAGCACTTGTTATGATTTCCATAGTATCCAAGGCATTGCTACCAAGACCATCACAGTGGACAAAGTCCCTTTCTGAATTTAGTTAACTCCATGTTTCAGTCCTGTAACACTGAACCGTATTAACATACCATTCCGGCAATGTCTATCCTATGAGATATAAATCGTTACCCAATGCATTGGAGGGGGATATAGGTCCCACCCATCTCATCATGAAATATTTCTTACTTGTGCAACAAAATAAACATACAACATTCATAAAAAACCCAATAAATAAAATGGTTTTCATAAAAATCATCCCATCATCACATAATCCATATAAAAGAAATGGATATAATTTAATAATAAGAAAAGTGAAACCATGTAAATCATAGAGACATTATACTTGAAACATACACATATGAAATAATGTCATCTTATATTAAAAATGGTTTTGATAAAACACATGAAATGAATTCTTGAGGAAAATATCCTTTTTTCTTCAAAATCATTTTCTTTTCACAAAATGTCGTGAAATTCTAAAAGAAAAGGATTTTGTTGAAAATATCATGAAATATATTGTAGGAATCATCATAAAAATAAGGCTTTATAAAATCATAAAAATCCTTTCATGCCGTATACGTTAAAAAACATTCTTCTCGTACTTTTGTCAAAAATTTCAAAAAGTACCTTATAGGGTAAATAAAAGAAAGATTCCTTCCATACGATTGGGTAAAAGACAAAATAGTTAAAAGGAAATTAAACATACATGAAACCATTTTTAGGAAACATGGACATGAATGACAATAATAACCCCCGTAAATACTTACAAAAAAACAATCTCGGATAAGAACGAGATTGGAATAGTTATCCCTTACCTTAAGTCCGATATGCTTCGTATGTATACAAACCTCATCTATAATGATTTAAATAATTTCATTGACTTATTACAGAATCATATTCATTGTTATGATATAATATATGTTTTACTTATGACTTTATATTACCCGTACTTTTGTGAATTCCATGTTAAAGCAGCGTTTTGGGTAAAATCATTTCATTTATCATATGTGTTTCGACTTGTCGTTATTGATATTATTACTTATATCCTGATTTACATAATTAAAGAATGGAAAAAATTATTTATATATAATATATATTCAACATATACATATATATATATTATAGATCGATAAAAAGAATGAAATACATCGTTCATGGAGACGGTAGGTCGTACGTACGCATGAACGGTGTTTTCGTTTCCTTATTGAATTGAATGAAACTAAATAGATGACATACATATATATATATATATACATAAATCCATTAGAATTATTATTTCATATATTTCATTATTATTCATTATATAAACTTTATGAGCATTCATTTATGGTAAAGACGGAGATTGAATCTCATCGCGTCGTGGAGACGGTAGTCCGTACGTACGCACGAGCGATGATATCCTTCCCATAATTATTGAATAGAATTGTAGTGGATGGTATAATATATAAGAATCAGAATGATGTTATAATAACCATATATAGTTATTCATTACACAATTATACCCATCCATGTAAGGTGTTGGTGGAAAAACAGATTTCACCACGGCATGGAGACGACATTCCATACGTACGCACGCGTGGTGATTTCATTTTCCATAGGATGGATAGATGGTGAAATAGGGTTGTTTCATACTTATAATAACATATTGGTATATTAGTTATACTGATGTTATTCATTCATAATGAAACAACTAATGAAGAAGAAGTGGAAGAAGAAATAGAGTTGAAAGAATCGGTAACAGACATTACCTCTTCTTTGAAGCGCCTCTTTGAGACCTCCTCTTAGGGAACTATAATTGGACTTTGAAGAAGACCAGAACCTCTAGGATGTTTCTATGGAAGTGGAGAAAATAATTTTTCAGGGTTTTGATGAGATTGAAGGCTCAATGTTTTTAGAGGAAGAGAGGGAGGAGGTGCCTTTTTATAAGGGAGGAGAGGGCCACCTTTGGAAAAACTAAAAGTATTATTTTATTATAACGTCATATTCAGTTTTTTATAGCTCTTAATTGACTTATTTATAAGATAAGGTGGGTATGGGTCGAAATAATCTCATCAAATAGAATTTAGACAAGTTTATGTCATTATATTAACCTTATCATTTATTATTAAGTCTTAGTTAATTAGATTGACATTTACCATGTCACTTTTTATTTTTATAATATATAGTTAATAAACATACCATATAAATCCAAGAGACCCACAAGTGGTCCATTAATGATACAACTATCATTATATAAGTATCTTGGCCGACATTATATTTTTACGAATATAATAACAATTAATAATATAATATTTGTTTTAAAAACTATTTTTTGTCAATGTTGACACTATTTGGTAATTGATTATTGTGAAAATCATAACAGAATTATTAGTTCAAAGAAAGTTAATTAAATAAATACTAAAATGTAATATTAACATAGAAAATTATTGGAATTCCTAAAAAGTCTCAAATTACATTTATTTGGGTATTTATAACATCAATTATGTCAATATTTCATTAATAAGATAATTACTGTATCATCATTGTGTCATAAATAAATTAAATAATATTAAGTCTAAAAATTATAAATAAAATAAAATAATGTAGGAAATATTTTTCGATTTCTAATTAATATTTATAGTCTAATTTGTCTTATGTATAACCCTATATTAAAAATTATTTAGTTATTAAATGTTGATTTTAATTATTTTAACCCTTCTTTAAAGAAATTAATAATAAATGTACTAATCTAATCCAAGTGGTCCTAAATGGTCATATTTTATTCCTAATGTAACTTTTTGGCGAATTACACTTATCCAATAGAATTATTTCATGCGTTAGGGTAATAATAATATCATTTTTACACTTAATTACCCTATTTACTTTTAACCGTGGTAAAAAAAGTAAAAAAGATACTATTCACCAAAAATTATTTTCATCTCATTGAACCACATTTTAGTATTTGATATTAACCGTGTCTCTTGTATTTTCAAAATTCCACTCACATAAGCGGTAAAATTAAGATTTATGAAAAATTCAGTTTTTTTAACTACCACTTAGTGGTTTCACTATTCATCAAAAATGAATGTTTCCAAAAAAATACCAAAAATTAGGCCTAAGATATATTTGATATTATGAATTCAAAAATGATGTCTATTTTACCAAATTCAAAACATATCAGTTGCATTAACTAATTTAAAAATTATTTCCCGTCGTCAAAACAAATTGCGTGTTCTTAAGAGATAATAACTATCAAAATATTGACACTTGTTGATGTCTGGTTTACATGTGAAATTACATCCAATGACCAAAATTGTATTAAATGGTAAAAATATATTCTAAATATACTTTAAAACCACTCAAATTAATGAGTTATCACTTTTAATTATTTCGATTAAAAAGGTTGTTTTATTTAAAATTTAGTAAATTTCACTATTTATTAGAATATGAAAGTTATCCGAAAAGTACTAAAATTTCACCATAAGCTAATTTCGATATTCAGAATCTAAAAATGAAGTCCATTTTGAAAAATAAAATTTACAAAATTTCAAAAAGTTGGTATTACTATACATAACAGCTAGTTATAATAATATTTTAATAGCATATCGTTGTTTAGTAAAACCCGGTTTTGCGTACAACACACGCTATCGAGGAAGGTCGCGCATGTGTGTAATGAAAGCCAAGTCAGGGTTGCATGTAGTGCATGACTACTTTTTTGTTGCGTATAAAAAAATATATTGAATATATATATATATATACTCAATGTTTCGTAGAAAAAATATTATCAAACAAACATGAAATTGTGTGTAACATGATCCAGGATTAGTGTTGTGTATACTGCAAGCTAATACGGTGTTGCGTATAGTGTAAGACAATATTGGTGTATCGTACAACACAAGATATGAAATAAATGAAAACGAATATATCTTATAAAATCTCGGGTTGTTACATTCTACCCCCATTAAATGGAATTTCGCCCTCGCAATTCACCGGGGTTATAAATCATTTACTATTCATGTAAACCCACAGCGTAAAAATGAATATTAAAACTTAATTTTCTAAACTAAAGTATGAAATGTAATGATTACCCAAAGTAACTCATCATTGGGTATCCATATATGAGAACATAGGTGAAAATATGGATATGGAAGAAAAATACAACCATCAAGTTCTGATGGAAAGTGGTAGAGAACATGGCGATGAAAAATCCATCAATCAAAAATCCATAGATTTGTGATGATCTAATGTACCATCTGATTCATCGGATATAAGGGCACTAGGAAAACATTTTTGGTTTTCATGATCATTTCCCTAATGTTGATGAAATTGGAGTTAGATGAAATACTTTCGGGATTTTGGTATAGTCTCACCGTTGGTCGTTCTTTGGACATTTTCCACTTCATCTTTTAAATAAATGAAGTTGAATTTGTTATTCGTGAACTGTTAAAATATCATGTGAAAGAATGACGGGTCATTCTATCTGTTTCAAACAAAATTTTAGCAATAGTTATCAAAAATACATAAGTCCATCTATAGTGAGATTATTCATATATGGTTCCTAAAATGGACTTATACTTCATATATCACACTGCTTATTATAATAAAACTAGTTTCTATTAAACAGGGACTTCATGTAGGCCAGTGGTAGGCGATAAAGGCCAGTCGCACTTCGGTTGTGGGTTCGATTCCCACAGCCTTGTCCAACGCGATGGGTTGTCTCTCGTCCTACAGGTTGTCCTTTTTTCTAAAACTACATTACTATAACATCCCATCAATAATATCGAAATAAGTTTTATCCTTAAACAATACTAACTTATGTCCAACATTATCCATTCCAATCTTTAGGCTTATCTAATATAATTTGGTCCAAGCTAATAGTATAAAGAAAATGATTACTTGAAATGTCATCAACCAAGCATGTGAATACCATCATTTATCCCAAATATATCTTATTGGTCACATTCCAATAATGTGAATAACTAAATCATGTATTCCCTTGAAAAATGAATACCCATTAACCCTTTGTGAAAACATGAATTTTTTTAAATTTTAACACATTCTATATACCAAAATCCCAAAAATTCTATATACTCAAACCATAATATCACATAGACCTTATAGCAGTCATGAGATCATGAATACAATCAAACATCTCATTATCTTCTTATCCTTTAATTATGTGCATATCATCTACTTTCCAAAAATATCTGAATTAACCTTTCATGGTTTCCAGTACCATTCAACATATACTTTCAAATACTTTAGAAAAAACAATAGTGTAACAATCCTCAAATGATTCTTTATTCCAAAGTACCACACATTATTATTTATAAACATACAATCATTCCACTAACATCTTAAAACACTTACTGAGCTTCATCATTTCATTCATCTCATATTTCATTTGTAGTCTCTTCATCATCATCCACATAAATACAACTCATATGACCATGCTGATTCTCTTCATGAGATTTTCCCTTAGGGCATTGGTTTGCGTAATGCACATACATTCCACATTTAAAACATCCAATAATTGTTGATGTCATAGCAATACCATTATCCTTGTCCATGGTGTTAACAAACCCTTTTCCTTTTCACTTACTGGCTTTGTGTCCTTCATTTCCACACCCAAAGCATCTTCCAGTTCCTTTGAAACATTCTCCCTGATGCCTCTTCCCACATGATTTACATGAGGGAAATTGAACTTTCTTTCTTCTATGATCATCATGAAATGCCATCATTCTCTTATTATCTGAGTCAGGACACTTACCAAATTTGAGATTATTGATCATATTATGAGATTTATGATTAGGCATAATAACGATGTTTTGACTTCCAAATCCCATTTCATTAGGTTTCTCATGATGAATATCATTCCATTTCCCATCATATCCTCCATTATCATGAATCTTTCTGATTCTAGCCATTTTCAAAAACCCAAAAAGAATAGTGTGAGAGGAAAAAATCATAATAAAGGGGGATTAACTTCAATATCTTATATCTTAGGTTTAATTCGATGATCGTTACCGTAATTCTAGTACTATATTCTATACGTATACTTATCCTTGAGGACATTCCTAGACATACCTTAGAAATATATCTAGGGATCTCACTAATGTTTTCGCATACTAGTTTCCAATGGTTGACTAAACCATTCCTTTGATACCAACTGTAGAGACCGAAAGCTTGACGTACATGGACATTAAATTATTTTATCGGAATACTTAATACATAACAAAAACAGACACACAAGGATCGTAATAGTTTAGTGTCTTTGGAAACTCGGAATATAATCTTCTAATCGTGGTGAAAGATATTCAACATCTCCCATAAGATCTTCCCCTTTTTGTTTTTTTACCTAAAACCTTTATTTAAATCCTGATGAAAAGAAAACATATAAAGGGTGAGCTCAAATGCTCAGTAATTGTAAGCATAGAGAACATAAAATAATCCATAAACATTTGAATTCAAAAACATGAACATAATATCTAAACATCAAAATCTTGAGCAAAGACATAAATCATGGAAGTACATAAAGCATAGATCAGAATGGAACATTAATCATGATAAACTAGCATGGGAATAAAACATGTAATTGTGGCAACCATTCTACACTTGTTATGATTTCCATAGTAGCTAAGGAATTTCTTTCAAGACTATCTTAGTGGACAAAGTCCCTTTCTGAATAGAGTTCACTCCTCGTTTGAGTCCTATAACACTGAACCGGATTAACTTACCGTTCCATCCATGTCTATCTCATTTGAAATAAATCATTACCCAATGCATTGGAGGTAGATATAGGTCCCACCCATCTCATAATGAAATCATTCTTACTTGTGCCACAAAATAAACATTCAACATTTATAAAAACCCAAAAAATAAAATGGTTTTCATAAACATTATCCCATCATCACATAATCCATATAAAAGAAATGGATATAATTTCATAATAAGAAAAGTGAAACCTTGTAAATCATAGAGACATTATACTTGAAACATACACATATGAAATAATGTCATGTTAGATGAAAAATGGTTTTGATAAAACACTTGAAATGAATTCTTGAGGAAAATATCCTTTTTTCTTCAAAATCATTTTCTTTTCACAAAATGTCATGCAATTTTAAAAGAAAGGGATTTTTTTTAAAATAGTCATGAAATATTTTGGAGGAAGCTTCATAAAAATAATGCTTTATAAAACCGTAAAAATCCTTGCATGCCGTATACGTTAAGAAAACATTCTTCTCGTACATTTGTAGGAAAAGTCAAAAAGTACCTTGTAGGGTAAATAAAAGAAAGATTCCATCCATACCATTGGGTAAAAAGTCAAAATGGGTAAAAAGGACTTTAAACATACATGAAACCATTTTTAGAAAACATGGACATGGATGATAACAATAACCCCAGTAAATACTTATGAATAAACAATCTCGAATAAGAACGAGATTGGAATAGTGATCCCTTACCTTAGGTCTGATATGCTTCGTACGTATCCAAACCTCTTGTATAATTATTAAATAATGTAATTGACTTATTACAAAATCATATTCATTGTTATGATATCATATATGTTTCACTTTTGACTTTATATTACCCGTTATTTTTGTAAATTCCATGGTAAAACATCATTTTGGGTAAAATCATTTCATTTATCTTTTGTGTTTCACCCTTTCGGTCTTGATATTATTACTTATATCCTTATTTACATAATTCGAGAATGTAAAACATGATTTATATATAATATATATTCACCATATACATAAATATATTATAGATCGATAAAAGGAATGAAATACACCATTCATGGAGATGGTAGGCCGTACATACGCATGAACGCTATTTTCGTTTCCTTATTGAATTGAGTGAAACTAAATAGATGACATACATATATATATACATAAATACAGTAGCATTATTATTTCATTTATTTCATTATTATTAATTGTATAAACTTTATGATCATTCATGTATGGTTAACATGGAGAATGAATCTCATCACGTCGTGGAGATGGTAGTCCGTACGTACGCACGAGCAATGATATCGTTCCCATAATTATACCCAACCATGTAAGGTGTTAGTGGAAAAACAGATTTCACCACGGCATGGAGGCGGTATTCCGTACGTACGCACGCGTGGTGATTTCGTTTTCCGTAGGATGGATAGATGGTGAAATAGGGATGTTTCATACTTATAATAACACATTATTATATGAGTTATACTGATGTTATTACTTCATAAAGTTACAACTAAATAAGAAGAAGTGGAAGAAGAAATAGTGTTGAAAGAATCGGTAACAAACATTACCTCTTCTTTGAAGCGCTTCTTTGAGACCTCCTCTTAGGGAACTAAAATTGGTCTTTGAAGAAGACCAGAACCTCTAGGATGTTTCTATGGAAGTGGAGAATATACTTTGTCAGGTGTTGTCCAATATTGAAGGCTCAAAGTGGTGTGAGGAAGAGAGGGAGGAGGTTCCATTTTATATGGGAGGAGAGAGGCACCTTTGGAAAAACTAAAAATATTATTTTATTATAAAGTCATATTAGGTTTTTAATAGCTCCAAATTGACTTATTTAGAATTTAAGGTGGAGATGGGTCTAAATGCTCTCATGCAATAGAATTTATACATTTTTAGGTCATTATATTAACCTTATCTTTTAGTTTTAACTCTTAGTTAATTAGATTGACATTTACTATGTCACTTTGTATTGTTATATTATATAGTTAATAAACATACCATATACATCCAAGATACCCCCATGTGATCCATTAATGATACACCTATCATGATATAAGTATCTTGGCCGATCCTTAGATTTTTAGGAATATAATAACAATTAACAATATAATATTTGTCTTAAAAAGTATTTTATGTCAATTTTGACACTATTTGGTAATTGATTTTTGTGAAAATCATAACAGAATTATTAGTTCGAAAAAGGTTAATTAAATAAATACTAAGATGTCATATTAACATGTAAAATTATTTTAATTTAAAAAAAGAATCAAATTACATTTATCTGGGTAATTATAACATCAATTATGTCAATATTTCATTAATAAGATAATTACGACATCATCATTGTGTCATAATTAAATTAAATTATTTTAAGTCTAAAAATTACAAATAAAATACAAATCTGTAGGAAATATTTTTAGCTTCCTAATGAGTATTTATAGTCGAATTTATCTTATGTATAACACTATATTAAAAATGATTTAGTTATCAATGTTTGATTTTAACTATTTTAACCCTTCTTTAAATAAATTAATAATAAATGTCCTAATCTAATCCATGTGGGCCTAAATGATTATATTTTATCCCTAAGGTTGTTATTTGGCCGAATTGAACTTATCCAATAGAATTAGGACATGTGTTAGAGTAATAATAATATCATTTTTACACTTAATTACCCTATTTACTTTTAACCGTGGTAAAAAAAAGTAAAAAGTAACTATTCACCAAAAATTATTTTCATCTCATTAAACCACAATTTATTACTTGATATTAACCATGTCTTTCAGATTTTCAAAATTCCACTCACAGAAGCGGTAAACTTTTGTTTAATGAAAAATTCATTTTCTTAACAACCACTTAGTGGTTTCACTATTCATCAAAAAAATGAAAGTTTCCAAAAAAACCAAAAATTAGGCCGAAGCTATATTTGATATTATGAATTAAAATATGATTTCTCTTTTACCAAATTCAAAACATATCAGTTTCATTAAAAAATTTAAAAATTAATTCCCGTCATCAAAACAAATAGTGTGTTCTTAAGAGATAATAACTATCAAAAAAATTGACAGTTGTTTATGTCTGGTTTGAATGTGAATTACATCCAATGACCAAAATTGTATTAAATGGTAAAAATATATTCTAAATATACTTTAAATCCAATCAAATTAATAATTTATCAATATTAATTATTTCGAAGAAAAAAGTTGTATTAATTAAAATTTAGTAATTTTTTCTATTCATCAGAATATGAAAGTTATCCGAAAAGTACCAAAATTTCACCGTAAGCTAATTTCGACATTCTGAATCCAAAAATGAAGTCCATTTTGAAAAAAGGAAATTTAAAAAAAGTCAAAAAGTTGGTATTACTATTCATAACGGCTAGTTTTAATAATATTTTAATAGCATATCGTTGTTTAGTAAAACCCGGTATTGCGTACAACACACGCTATCGAGGAAGGTTGTGATTGCGTGTAATTCCAGCCAAGTTAGGGTTGCATGTAGTGCACGACTCTCTTTTCTTTGCGTATAACAAAATATATTGAATATATATATATATACTCAATGTTTTGTAGAATAACTACTATCAAACAAACATGAAATTGTTTATAACACGATCCAGGATTACTGTTGCGTATAATGCAAACTAATATGGTGTTGCGTATAGTGAAAGATAAACTTGGTGTAGCATACGACAGACGATATGAAATAAATTAAAATGAATATATCTTATAAAATCTCGGGTTGTTATAGGGACATTGTCCACTTAGATGCTATTTCCAACAATGCCTTGGCTACTATGGAAATCGTATCAAGTTCTTAATGGTTTGAAATAATTAATGTTTTATTCCCATTATATTTTTTCATGATTGATGTTCCTTTATAATATATTCCTTACGTAGTTCCATGATTCACGTCTTTGCTCATAATTTTTATATTTAGATTTTATGTTCATGTTTCTACATTCAAATGTTTATGCATTGTTTTATGTTCTCTATGGTTACCCATAATTAGCATTTGAGCTCACCCTTTTTGTGTTTCATTTTCCCCAAGATATAAAGAAATGATTTAAGAAAGAAAAAAAGGGGAGGATCGTTATGGGAGATGTTGAAGATCCTTCACAATGATTAGAGGATTGCGTTCTGAGTTTCCAATGCCACTAAACTATTAGGATCCTTGAGTGTTGGTTTTTGTTATGTATTAATTATTCTACAAGAGTAATCTAATGTCCATGTAGGTCAGGTTTGGGGTCTCTACACTCAATGTTACCAAAAAATAGTTTAATATATTTTTTATGTTGATAATGTTTCTCATGATAAAGATTTATATCAGATGGCTCATGATTGGTTTATCTAATAAGTGCTGACTGTTTGATTTTTTTAATATTTTATGGTCTATGTATTGATTATCATAAGTTCTTTTATGGTTCCCTAATGAAATTTGATAATTTATTCAGACCATTATGCACTCTTATACTAATTTATGAAATTAATTTTCTAATTAATATTTTTAACATTATTGATAATCTGATCCCACCCTTCACATGTTTCGTTTTCCCCATGTTATATAGAGATAAGTTAAATCATTTATGTCTATAAAAGATGTCATAAGGATTATTTTGATGTCCTATTGTGAAATTTGAAAAATGGGTCAAATAGGAAAAATGATTATTCGATGACTTACTAATTGTTTATATAGAAGATATTCATAATTATCTAAAACAATAAACCTAAAATTACATGTAGACTATAATTGATACATGTTTTCCATTTGATGTTGTACGGTTTTGTTGGAAAAAATTGGGTCACAATTAACATCCTCCTAGGGAAAAATAAAAATTTATGGATTTTAGTACATGCTTTGGGAGTTTGAGTATTGAGATGTTATATCAATATCAACCAACACTACCAAAAACTCTCCCCAAAACTGATTGATACATTATAATTTAGCTTTTCGTCCCAGCATCCCAACCCTTGGGTACTTAATAAGTGAAAGAATAGATTCTTTTCTATAACATGATAACTTTCTTTACTAAAATCATTAATTATTTACTTATTCTCTTACCAAATTCATTAATATCTTAATAATTTAAATATAAAAATACATATATCTTACATATATTGAGTTGTTATAATTTCATTTTAATATCCTATATCATGCTCATATTCCATTAAATGGGAAAAAAATTGTCGATGGTGTTTAATATGGACTACCCCCTCACAAACTCTTGTATTACATTTTCCATCACCGACTCTACTAACATGATATAATTATGTACCTAATATAAATATTTGAAACCTAAAGAATTATTAATCTTGATGAATTATAATATCACATCCAAATTTTTACATTATAATTCTTTTGAAAAGGGTAAAATCACGCTTGCATAAATGTGGACTACCGATTCCACGAAGTGTTGTGATTCATTATTCATTATATTTTTGTCATCGAAATTAATAAGAATAGAATAGATAAATATATATAATATATAAAAATGATTCTAAAAATTTTAATTATTATTTACATTTTTTGATCCATCCATATTAAATATTAAAACCACATACATGTATAGGGACGACCACTCGTCTCCGTGAATGGTGTAAGTCAATTTTATATCACTACATGTATGGATATTAATAAATATGTTTTTAATGAAAATTTATGATATTTATGTAATGATTAACATTATATAAATGATGTAAGCATGCAAAAATTAAAAGGATCAAAACAACCAAACCAAAATATAAATGAAAAATGAAATTTTTATTAACTAAACTATTGTATATAACAATAAATACTTAATGAAGAGGTGAAAACATATTATATGTAAATTATATAGGGAATGATATATAGGATTATGGATCTAAAATATATTTATGATAAACCTATATTTATTATATAGGATGTTAAAACTATTATGAAGGTAATCTATCCTAAGGAAAGGGATCTTTCCCACTTCTATTTTTCTAATAGATATGACTTATATAACCATTGTTACATTTGAGTATAGTATAAACCTCACATGAATTTATTTTATGATTACTGTTATTAAAATAATTTTATATAATTAACATTATATGGTTTGTTCCTTCATTTTACTTAATATTAATATGATACAAAAAAGGTATGGTTTTACAGTACAATCTCATTGTTTATCGGGATTTCTTACAATTAAATTTCTAATGATGAAATATTATTAAACCTCTCTAAAGTAACTCATTACATTTATTTTCATCTATTCATTTAAATTAATTAATTGTTTTCCCTTAAATTCCATATCTTTATTAACATAATAGACATAAATAATTATTTGAAGGAAACCTATTTTCTCACTTATTGTTGGAAAATCGATTTTCTACCATGTTCATGACTTTAAAAAATGTTTTAAAGAGCAATTTTAATATTATAATATGGTAGTTTGAATAAATATTTACCCTTGTACAACATTTTTGAAAAATGGTATAAAGGGAATCTTATTTTCATCTTCTGTATATGGTAGTCTCGAATTATTATTGATAATTGGAATGGAATCATTGTTTTAACATGTACGATGTGAACAAATTTATCCACATTAATGACCATAAAATGATTTGAAATATAAATATATATTTTTTATTTGTAATTTAAGGAATATAATTTTTAATATTTTTTTTATTTTATGAATTAAATTTGATTTTATTGTTGAAATGGTAATTTCCTCAATAATTTAATAAATATTTCTTAATGGATTTTATTCTCATTCATGAAAACTACCCTTTATTATAATTATTCTCCACAGGGATATTATCCATTTTTACAATGTGTATTATTTATTTTGATGGTTTCTAATTTTGATGCATTTTTGTTTATGAAACCCTTTTCATTTATATGGGTTATAATATTTTGTAATGTTAATGAAACATGATTCTTTTCAATGAGTTATGATATGATGATGTTTTTATAAAACCTATATCATTTTAATTGCTTTTTAAAAAATAAATTATTTCATATTATGTGGAACACATATATATGATTTTCATTATATAACATTTGGGTTATAATATATTTATCTCTTTAACGAATTTGGTAAATATGGATAACTTATGAGGTAAATATGTTATATGTGATATTTATTTTGTGTTCACAATTTCATGTGAAGACTTGGATTCGATATCTGTATGTGGAATGAGCCCATAAGGGGTTCCGTTATGCGAGGTTTCTTCCTTTCACCGCCAGTATTCTCATCCTTGGGTTGACTCATATTCTCCTCTCTACGATCCACCTCGATGATCTGGTGGTGTATGATTCTCGGTACAACGGTAGCATCAATGAACTCGTGGGATCAGCCATGGTGGAAAATCTCATCATTTTTCATCATGTCCTTTCCCATCCTTCTTGCTGGTTAGGGTTTCATTTGGTGTCGCGGTGCAGATCGAGCAGTCGAGACCCAGCCTCGGTGGTCAGGGGTTGCCGCCTCGTTTTTAGTCGGATGGGAGTGCGGGATGTGGTTTTCTTTGGTCTTCATTTAAGGGTCTGATGGCGAATATGGGATATACAGATCCAGATTGCGGTGAGGTTTTCATGGAGTCTGATGGTCTTCGCGTCAACTAGTCTTTTTAATACTATTTTGATGATTTTTTTATCATTCTTGAAGTTGGTTTATGTTGCTGGATTCAAAAAGGGATTCATTTACACCTGGTTTTTGGTTTCTCGTTTTTTTATGGAGTGGAGGTTCATGCAAGTGGAAATTCAGGGAAGTGGATGGATTTTTGTTATGGTGTTCCGGTGTGGATAACTCCTCATGGATGTCTTCATTATGCATGTTGTGGCTTTTCAATATGGAGGATGAAAAATGATTTATATATGTTTCTACTAATGTTTGATACTGATATTGAGTGTTATAGGCGGTGAAGCTGCAGGTTGATGATGGAGGTTCTATGGTTCTCTGGATTTGATCGGAGTGAGTACAAACAAGAGTTTTTGGATTTCGGGGTGAGCTAGATTGACAATGTTGAATGATGGAAAGATTTTAGACTGGAATGGAATTCCTATTTTAACCGTGGGATATGGATGGACCAGTAGCATACCTCACAAGGATTGTACATCAAATGGATGGGGTATAAAGCATTTGAGGAATATTGGTCTTTTTTTTTCATATGATGGTTTGGTCCATACATTCTTCATAAAATGCTTCAGATGTGGATTTAGAGCAGGTGGCATTCACTATGCATGACTTTTTAGATTCAGATGTTTGAGAGGGTATGGCCTAGCCATCGGTACTAGGAATTTGAGTTATTTGCACGATACTCTAACTGAGTAGACCTACACTGATGGAGTCTTTCTATAATGATGTTTATGCTGGGAGGGGAATTTCTATTAGTTTTGTCTTGGGACTGAGTCATGTTATGCCATTATTTCATTGAAGGAACTTTTGGTTTCCCCTTTTATCCTTCAAAGGGGGTTTATCAAAAATAAATAAAAATTGAGGCATTCGGGCCATTTAGATATTCATATCCATTTGTGTAATCGTGGCCATGATTTTCATATATATTTATAGATATTTTTTTCATTGGGGGATCTGGATATCATGTCCATTGGTTTATGTGCGGAGTTCATTTTCGCATCCAAAATATTTTGTGCTGTCCGCATTTCATATCCATAACGTAATGAGTTTTCCATTATATATATATATATATATATACATTTTTATAATGTTATACAATTTGTTTCAACATAAAAATGTTAATATTTTTCCGTCATGGATCATAGTCATTGATTTCTTTTAGTGTTCTTGTCAAATGAACATCTAGTCATAATTCCTTGACTCATGTATAGGATATTTGACAAATATAATATGAGAATTGTATGTTATGGTCATGATACCAAACCCATATTCATATATTATTCTTTCATATGATCATTGATTGATATATCCCATTTTTACAATTTTAGTACATGTGGGCTCAACCATTCTTATGATTCCACCCCACATCATTTAATGAATTATTTTATGTAGTGTATGACTAATAATAGTACAATGTTGGAAGATATTTTAGGGAGATGTTTGAAATATTTCATGAAATAGGAAGATTGTGTATACCTTCTTAATTGAAACTGATAATTTATAGTCCTGAGGCATGTATTAGTAATATGTATTGAACATTAATCTAACATGATATAATATTTTTTTATCAAAATCTTGGACGCTATAGTTGAAATCATTGGATTGGTTTACTCAACATTTGTATATATGATTTTTTAGTCCTTTTTGAAAACAATATTGATTAGTTGAAGTACAGGAAAACATTCGAATTTGTTGGTAAGGAAGATATTATGTACATTTCCAAAAATTTCATCCCTATACGGATAAAACAATTGCATTTGGTAAGGGAAGATTGGAATCTAGGGGAAATAACTCTGAAAATATTTGATCGAGTATATGTTGTATGTCATTACTGTTCACAGTGATTATTCCCTGACTATGCATGTAATTTTAATCACCTAGTTAATATGCTTATGTTAATTCATATTTTCTTTTATAACCATCATGAAGGATATTAATTTGTAACGACCTTGAAATCCCTTGAGAAGACCTATATTGTCATGGATTGAAAATCGATGCCTTGAATTCGTCATCGTATAAAGGTTGTTCTATTTTTATAAACATATTTTATCAGACCATAATTTTTTTATTTAGTCATTAGATGTAACACCGAAGGTATCATGTGAACAATGAATTTGTAGTCCAATAAAATGACTACCTTCATGTTCTTGAAAATGGGTAAGAAGACATGATGTAGTATTTTCTGACTCTTCTCACTCAACTATCTCAAGATATAATGTAACACCCCAATAATTTACATTATTCTTTATTTTCAAATAAATTTAATAAATTATATTGATTTTAATGCATTCATTACTGAATTAGCTAATGTTACTTCAAAAAGTTTCGTTCCTTGAAATCTTGTGTTAATAATAAAACGGAGTTTTTTAAAATAGAAATATTCTACTAAAATATTATTATTTTATATAATAAAATAAAAAAATATACATTAAATTAATGGTTATGAATATAATTAACTAATATATGAAAAATATGTATATAATTTTAATTAATTTGTTGCGAATTGATTAGAAATGAAAATATAAACCAATTGAATATCAGAGAAATAACCAAAATAGTTTTGTTTTAATTAATTTAAATAATAAGAAATTGTAAATGATATTAATGAAATATATATGTCCTATATTCAATAAAACATTTTTTATATTCATCCAATAGATTTTATATGTATAAAATAAGAACAAATACAATTTTTTGCTTAAACCCTAATATTATTCTAAAGTTAGTTTCACCACCTTCTAATGTCGAACACATATTAAATAAACTTTTTGAAACAATTATATATTCGATTAGAAAAAATAAACATCGAATTTTAAATCAGAATATAAATCTTTACTTCGGTTGAATTTTTTTATTTTTCTCATATGTTACATGTTTTGATGAATAGTGAAAAAATACTAATTTTTATTGAAATTTTTTTATTGAAATAATTTAGTGTTAAATTAAATTTGTTATTGATTTTAAATTATAAATATATTATATTAAATCATTTAATCCTATTTAGTTCAATGTCTTAAATTTTACATTAAAATTAAAAATATAAATGTTTCATGCTTTTTCATGTTTAAACTTTATTACCATGTTTTCTCACCCCCATCAATGAGATTAATTTATAATAAATTATTATGAATTATGTGATTTGAATTTTTAAAAAAGGATTCCATATATGGAAGTAGTGGGTCTAAATTAGGTAAATAGGTTTATTAAATTTTTTAGCATAAGAATTGTTTCATTATTAGTATTTTTTATTAGCACAGTTAAGGGTACATCGGGAAATAAAAGATAATAATTATATTATAAATATTATAAGATTACCCAAAAACATTTCCTATTATCATTAGATGGGAGGGTTTCATCCAAATTCATCCTTGGATCAAAATTATAACATTTTTTGTATCCACTTGAGTAAGGGGATGACATTTATTATATTTTATTTAATGAAGAGTTAAAGATTTAATACTCATATTTTAATAACTATACCAATTTTAATATTGTTTTGTAGAGTATATAAATTATAATATAAGTATTCATTTCAAATATAGATTTTTTTCACCTTGATGATAATTTATTTATAATTTTTGCTGATAAAATTATTACCTTTAATTGTGACATAATGATGATGAAATGATTGTTTAATTAATGAAAATATTAAATAAATGATATTCAAAAAATTAAAATAATAATTTTATATAATTAATGTCATAGAAAATAGATATAATTTAAATATTTTTTAAATATTAGTAGTCTAGGTTCAAAGACATCATTGTGTGTTAATATTTTAAAAAAATCAAACAATGAATAGTATCAAAATTGAAATTAATAATACTTTAAAATAAATAATATTTAATTAAATGATATAAAATTCATAAATATCTAATTTTTGACCAACAGATTTGGATATGGTTCTATTTTTCATCAATAATACATTTATGGTTCTTTTTTTAACTTTATAGTTACAATATTAAACCATAATGTGTAAAAATCCAAATTGTCACATCAAGAGTTCAAGAGATTAACTATGGGATGTAGCCAACAAATTAGGGTAAAAGTGTCATATAAACATGTAGAATTCAATTTATTGGGATAATTTTGACCTAGAATCATCTTAGAATCTAGGTAACTCACTTTTGGAAAATTTGAAATTGAAAATTAATAAATTTTAAATTATTTTTTTGAGAGTTATCAAAAGGGCCCCTCAGCACAATTATAAAAGTTACCTCCTCCTTCACTTACTTGTACAAATTTTCACATTCAATATCGAAAAATATATATCAATTTATCCTCCCAAAATTCTTTTCTATGTTTTAGTGATTCTGGTCTTCCAAAAATACCAACTGTAGATCCCTTAAGATGTGAGCTTATAGAATTTCATCGATGAAGAGGTATTCATTTTTACTTTTTTTGAGCACCTATGATCTCCAATTATTATGCTTCCATTACCCATATTTCAAATAAATTTTTAAGTATGGTATGTATAATAAGGGTACCATGTGGGATGATCTTTGTGGGTGATGTTGGAAATTTTTCTTCAAATAAGAGTATTTTGTATGTTTTCTTAGTATACATTGAAAATTTATAGACCCCTAGAATGTATTTGTGATATATATTGAACATTAATCTGAAAAGATGTAATATTTATACATTAAAATCATGGATTCTATAGTGGGAATCATCGGATAGGTTTAGTCAACCTTAGATGAAAAAGGATAGTGGAGTTTTGTGAAAACATTTTTGATTAGTTAATGTATAGGAAAACACCCTAAATTTTTGTAAAGGATTATATTATGTAATTTCCCAAACATAGAATCCCTATAGGGATACTAAAAGGTCATGTTGTATTATATGAACAAAATCTGGGAATAATAACTCTGAAAAGGTTTGATCAAGTATATATTTTAAGTCATTCTAATGCCTGGTGATAGTTCCCTAAAATTCATATAGTTTGAAAATACTAGGGTATATTAATAGGATAATACATATTTTAATTTAATACCACCATGAAGGATTTTAATAGATAGTGATCCTGAATGACCTAGATAAAACCTTTGTTTTCATTAATTGAATAGATGGTGACTTGACTTTAAATTACAAAAAATTAATTTCCATATTTATAAATATTTTTTCGCACACCCAATTTTTTGGATTTAGTCAACAACTATAACCTCGAAGGAAAAATGTGAACAATTAAGGTATAGTCTAACCAATTGATTAACCCCATGTTCATCAAAATGGTATAGAATAAGGGATGCAGTATTTTGTGACTGTTCTCACTCAACTCTCTCAAGATATATGGTAACACCCCATGAATTTACATTATTTTTTCTTTTAAAATAAATTTGATATTTTAAATATATTTTAATGCATGAAACACTATTTTAGCTAATTTTACATGAAATTTTATCTTTCCTCAACATCAAGCATTACATATAAAACGATATTTTTATAAACAATAATATATAATTAAATTATTTTTATTTAATATAATATGATACAACCAATAATTTAATTTAAAAGTTATGAATATCATTAACTAAATTATTATAAAATATAAATACAATATTAATTCATTAACTATTATTTTTTTAGAAATGAAAATATAAATCAATTGAATATAAAGAAAATATTTTTATTCTATTAAAAGTGTTTATATTTTATTTATTAAATTATTTACAATTAATAAATGATATTAATGAAATATATATGTTCTATATTAAATATAAAACTTTTTTATATTCATGAAATAGATTTTTTAAGTATAAGATAAGAACAAATCAATTTTTATGCATAAAGACATATATTTTTCTAAAGGTAGTTTTACCACATTTTAATTTTGAACCCATTTTAAATCAACTTTTAGAAACTTTTATATATTAATTTTTACAAAATAAACTTCTTATTTTTTACTTAGAAAATAAAACTTTAATTTGGTTAATTTTTTTCTAAAACGTTTCATGTTTTGATGAATAGTGAAAATAGTAATTTTTAATTGAAAATAACTTTTATCATTGAAATAATTTAGTGCTGAATTATATTTATGATATAAATAGATTATTATCTTTCATTCAATATAATATAGTCCATTTTCATAAATTTTACATTGAAAATATTGGTAAAAAACATTTTAATCTTTTCCATGTTTAAATAATAATAACCAATTTTCTCACCCCATCAACAAGATTAATTATAAATTAATTACAATTAATTCTACTTTTTTTAAAAAATTTAAATAGATTCCATATATATAATAAGTGGTTCCTAAATATGTAAATAGGTTAATTATATTTTCCATCATATGAATAGTAAATTTAGTAATATTTATTATTACCACTTTTTACGATCAATCGGATAATTAATGTTAAGAATTATATTTTAAATGTTATAAAATTACCCTATAAAATTTCATAATTTAATTGTATTGGTGGTTTTCAACCCAAATAATAATTGTTCATAAATTATAACCTTTTTTAATCCACTTGGGTAAGAAGATGACATTTATTATATAGTATTTAAAGAAGAGTTAATGATTTTGTACTCATATTTATATAACAATTCAATTTTTAATATATTTTTCATTAGTAGATAAATTAGAAAATAATTATTCATTTATAATATAAAAATTATATATAGATGGTGGGAGTTAATTTATAATATTTTGGGGGAAAAATTACCTTAAATGGTGGCATAATGATGATGCGTCATTTGTTTAATTAATGAAAATATCTAATAAATGATATTAAATAAAGAAAACGATTATTTTTTATACTTAATTTCATTCAATAATTTTATGGAAATCCGAAAAATTTGGGTGAAATATTAGTCGTTTTGTTTAGAAGTTATCATGGGGTTATTATATTTTTAGAAGACAAGCAATGAACAGTATCAAAATTCACATTAATAATAATTTAAAATAAATAATATTTTATCAAATGATATAAAATTCATAAAAAATATAAGATTTGTCCTAAATATTGGGATAAGTTTATATTTATCATAAATTACCCATTTAGGGTACTTTTTTCAATATATATTAGCCCTATTAAACATTAATTATTAAAAATTCAAATTGTCACGTTAAGAGTTAAAGTGTTTAACTAAGTGTTGAAGCAAACAAATAACGGTAAAATTTTCATATAAAATTGAATAAAATTTATTATTTGATAATTTTTGACACATTCTCATCTTATATAGTTAAGAACTCATTTTTTATCCATTTTAATTGAAAATTATTTTATATTAATTTTACATTTCGATTGTTTCGACAAGTTCCCCTCAGCTCAATTATAAAAGTATACCTCCTCCTTAACTTCCTCACACAAATTTTAGACTTCTAGATAGAATAAAACATATCCATTTCTCCTCCAAAAAAAATTATCTATGTTATTGTGGTTTTCGTATTCCAAAAAATACAAATGCTAGATCCCTTAAGAAGAGATCTAAAGTAAGACCACTGATGAAGTGGTAATAATTTTTACTAACTCTTCCATGTTCAGTTATTCTTAAGAATTTTCTTTATGTTTTTTATTAATAATGAATTATTAAATCATGTATAATATATATGTTGATTTGTTATTATGATTATGTAATAAATATATTTCACAAATTATCCATCCTATGAAAACAAAAATCACCACGCATATGTATATATGACATACAATCTCTACGCAGTAATATAATATTTTTTTCATCACTAATTTATATTTTTGGGTATAATAAAATATAAAATTTATATAAATAATAAATATGACATTATATTAATTTGGTATCATTATTATACCATCCAACTCACTTACCTTTTACCGTTACAGGAATGATATTGTTGCTCATATATACATATGGACTACAATCTCTACGATAAGATGTGATTAATATTCCATGTAAAATATTCATGAATGATTCTAAAAATTTATATTATGTGTGAATATTCTATATATGAACTTAATATTATTCTGTATATGATGAAAATATATCCTACTCATAGGAATCAAGACTTACCCAATAAAACAACCACATCAAAACGAATAAGATAACACCCTAAATAACGTTAAAAAAATATTACAAAATATATATATAAGATGATCATATATGATTTCATAAATATATATGTTATTGTATAATTTAATAAAATTTATTTACCATCATTCTATGGGATATGTCTCCCTCAACTAAAGGAATTTACAATGTTATGATTAATTTTGTAATCAGATTTTGATGAAAGATTTTTTACTCATAAGTATTTTCTGGAACATATTTATCATGCTTGTACATGTTTCATAAAAATGTATTTTAATATATTTATATTACTCCCCTAAAATGGTTTAATGTCATTTTAACCCGTTCTGGACTCTTTATAAAAGGTTTCCAAAGGAATCTTGTTGTAGTTTTCCAAACGAGGTACATTATGTCCTTTTCGACAAAATATGAAAGGAATGTAACCTTTTAAACATACATGGAATGGTAAAAGCTTACATTACAAGGTTACAAGAATATTATTTTCCTGAAAATGTTTTATTTTAATATATGTTCCCCTTTTAAATTAATATCAATATAAAACATGTATTTCTCTCTGGTATTTTGTAATGATTTTATTAGATGATTTTCATCTATGTCAACAACCTTTTTTGGATTTTATGCTTAATTAATGTTGATATATTATGAAACAATATATCATATTTTATTGAATGGTTTATAATATGTTTGACTATGGATATTCTATTTTTATACCATTCATGGTTTTTGGTTAATGTATTAATATTTCATACTCTCGTTTTAACACAAATGATTATGTTGGTTATGTTTCACCCTTTTCAAATGAGGAATGAATTGAAATTAGTATGTTATGCGAAGGTCCAACTATAAACCCTAGATGAATCGGTAGGACTCATGAGACAACTTAGTTTGGGTGTTTACTAGTTTTTTATGGGTTCTCAGCCGAAGCATTGGCTAAATGTTTATGATGTCTTGTATTATGAATTCCCTCATTATGATATTAGTTATTGATAACAAATATGATTATCCGAGTAGTGGAACATCCATGTGAATGTGTATATAAAATTATTTTACTTTTTCATTCCATATTATGATCATTATTATGTATAAAATTCTTGTATTTCCATTATACACCTTTCATTAAATGTTAATTATAATTTTTGATAGCTTACACTATATTATTTACCCACAGAGATAATGTGATCTCACACATTTCTTATGTTTTATTTTTACTAGATTCTATTATGTGTATTATGATTGATATATTGGGTTAATGTAGAAGAATAATGGAATTATAAATGTTTTATAAATGTTTTATTTTATGTTTATAATGGTAATATAAGGTACATATATGTAATCTATTTTCCAATACTAATATATAGATTGGCCCTTTGAGATTTGATGCTTTTATATATTCCAGTTTAATTAATTAAGGCACCATCTCTGGGATACTAGGGTTCATGCCATTATAGTTCGTATTAGTGAAATTTTCTTCAAAACCATGAAAAATACATTTATAAACATTAATTATGGAACATAACCCTAAGGTATAATTTGAAAATAATCATTGAGAAAAATCCTAGAATTTTGGTCTTGTAGTTATTATGTGGGTATTCCTAGAAAAACATTCATGTGTAGATAAATGAAGTGGATGTGGGTCTGAAATAGATGTACCTAAGGGTAAAAACGTTGACAATGTGCAATTGGCCTGACTCAACAAAAACAGGTACATGAAAACCGTCCGTACTACACACCTAGTTTGATACTCCTGAGGGATATGCTTAGGATAACTCACCATTTCATTATGAGCCAATATAAAATATTTAAAAGTAAATATGTCCCAAAAGAAACAATGTTTGAGATAATGTGATCATCTAACCATAACTTTTAAATTTATGTTTAGTTTTTTTATTCCTATAAATTTTGAATTATGTTTGATAACATAATTCTGTGTATAAAAATGTGTAAAAATGTTTCCTAGTAGAAGTAATGTTAAACTCCCAAATGCACATGATCTAAATACTATGAAGGATCATATCTTTTAGGGTTTTAATCCAATATTTTGAAGGTAAATAGTCTCCTATGAATTGTCATCATATGAGGACATATTATCATGTGTTAACACAAAAGGTAAATTGTACTCTATGTATTATGATATAATAAGGAAGCAGGAGAATAAAGGGATAGGTTGGAAAATAATAGATAAAGGGATGAAGGTATGGAAGTATTTTCCCACATGTAATAATTGTGGAAATATTCACCTTTGGGAATTCATAAAAGGAATGGTATTTTTCAATATGTGTAGAGTCAAAGGAAACCATGAATAGGATTGTAATGATAAAAAAAGGATTCTAATGTAAAATTATTCGAATTCAAGTAGATATGACACTACAAAAAACAATGTCTCATTCTTTAAATGGATATACCCTAATATAGACTAATGGATCATGTCAAATATTATGTTACTACCATTGATGAAGAGGAAGGATTATTGTACTTAGGTATAGATTCAAGAATTATGTTATTTTAGTTTTTTAGAAATGAAGTAATATTGATAAGAATTATGGGATATATAAGGAATGTACTGTAGTAGTATTTCATTAAGGATTTTATATTGTATGGTACCAAGAATAGTGTTATAGTAGAAAGTTATACTTTTTGGAAAACATATGGTTTAGGAAAATATACTATTTATATGTTCTATATTTAGAGATAATGTTTTCAAAATAATGATATGATTGATTTGGATAAATTAAATTTGATAAAACCAACATCATTGGATTTAATTAATTTACTGTTGAAAAAGTGGGTTGTACCATCTTTTATTCAGTTTACAACATTAATTGATGTAAAAAGTCTAGACAACAACCAATGTTATATTTATGGAATAAGGATTCACGCATGTTTTGAAGAAAATTTTATTGTAATTAATTGTATTATAATGTTTCATGGAAATACATGATGCAGGTATTCATATTTTTGGAATGTGAAAAATAAGATCTAATTCATGTTTTCACGTTATTTATGATAAGTTCATTTTAAAAAAGTTAACAATTTATGAAAGGGTTTATGATTATCTTTTCTAATTGTATTATATATTAATGTATTATTTTACCATATGATACATCGTGTTCTGATAAATGAAGCTGAAATAGTTCAAGGCACAACTGAAGGATAAGATTGTATTTATGAAGTTGAAATGTATCGAGGAACGATATTTGCATACATTATTATAGAGTCATAGAATTTATCAACTATAGGAAATTAATCTGAGCACAAAATGTTAATTTTTGTAACACTGGTGGTATTTTATTTCATCGTTGATTTATTGCTCTGAGGCCCTCAATTATCCATTTGTTATTCACTTATTTGTGATTAATGAAATCAATAACTACATACAAATATTTACACATTTCTTCCATGTAAGTATCTCTACATTCCACTAATTTTATCCTATTCGAAAGCCTGGTTTTTTGGTGATATTCACATTTACGTTTCCTATTTATTAATAGTATTTGTTATTGACCCTAATTATGATTTGGATTCTATAATAATAGTAATTTAAAATATCTAGCTCTTGTTTATTGAGATCAAGTTTAAATTGAGAGGTTGAAATTAATTTTTATGGAGAGATTGTAACACCCAATGAATTTAAAATATTGTTTATTTTTAAATAAATTAAATAAATTCTATATATTCTAAATCATGAAATAATGATTTATCTTGTGTCACATGAAAGAGAAACTCCAATTGATATCTTTTGTTACATAGAAAACTGAATTTTACCAAAAAGAGTATATTATTAAATTATTTTTTTATATAATAATATATGACCTTTCCATTAAAGTAATCTTTATTAATATCATCCACTAACTTATGAAAATATATAAATATAATAATAATTCATTGGTATCTTATTTACTAGAAATGAAAATATAATCCAATTGGATATAATGGAAATATTTTTATTCTCTCAATGGAGTTTTGTCTTAATAAATTAAATTAATTACCAATAGAAAAATATATTAATGAAATATATATGTTATATATTCAATAAAAGAATGTTTATATTCATCATATATATTGTATAGGAATATGATAAGAAAAACCCAATTTTATTCATATAAGACAATATTTTTCTAAAGGTAGTTTTACTTCCTTTTATTGGTCATCATCTTTTCAATATAATTTATGACTCACTTATATATTGTAGTTGTTGAAATAAACTTTCCATATTAAATAATAAAATAAAAATAAACTGTATTTGAATTTTTTTTATTTTTTTAATAAGATTTATTTTCTGATGAATAGTGAATAATACTATTTTTTAATTGAAAACTATTTTCATAGAAATAATTTATAGTGTTAAATGATATTATTAATTGATTTTAATGTATATGTAGAATAATTTTCTATAATTTAATAAAATTTATTTAATTGGAATCAATTTTATGTTTATATCATAAAGAAAAATATTTTAGACTTTTTCAAGTTTAATCACTACTGCCAAGTTTTCTCACCTTATCTAGTGGAATACATTTAAATTAATAACATAAACGTATGTATATATAATTTTTTAAAATTTATCCCATATTTGGAATCAATGGTTTCAAATTATTTAATTTTTTTCTTTTATTTTTTGACATATGAATAGTATATTTAGTAATATTATTTATTACCACAGTTAAGGGTAAATCGGGTTATTATAGGTAATAATTATATTATAAATATTATAGTAGTAACCTAACACATTTAATAGTTTCATTTTATGGGTGGGTTTGGACTAAAATCATCCTTGTACCAAAATTATAACCATTCTGAAGCCACTTGGGTGAGATGATGACATTTATTATATTTTATTTACGGAAGAGTTTGAGATGTCATACTCATACATTAAAAACTATACCATTGTTAATATTGGATTACAAAGAAGATTAATACAACTATAAATAGTTATTTGAAATATAAAATATTTATCCACATGATGATATCTTATTTATAACTTTTAGCGATAAAATAATTACTATAAATGTTGTCAAAACGATTATATAGTAATTGTTTAATCAATGGAAGTATAATATAATGGATATAAAAATTATTAAAAATAATATAAATTAAGATAGTTAATTAAATAAAATAACTATATAGATAATTTCAACATGTTATTGATATATTTTAACTATTTCTTTGATGATATGAACTTGTTATGATATTTTTTAAAATACAAAAAAAGACTAATATCAGAATTGACATAAAAAATACTTTAAAATAAATAATATGTTATTAAATTCAATAAAATTTATAGAAAAATCATTCAAATTATTTTTATAGGGTTATATTTTTCATAAATTATTCATTAAGGATTCATTTTCTAATTTTTAGTAACTGTATGAAACCTTATAGAGTAAAAAATCCAAATTATTTTGGTAAGAGTTAAAAGGATTCACAAAGCATTGAAGCCAAAAGATAAGGGTAGAAGTTTGACCTAAACTAGTCAAATAATTATTTCTAGAGATTATTTTGATCAATAACCATATTATCTTGTATATAAGTCACTTTTTATCCTTTTTAAATTAAAAATTAATTAATATTAATTTAATATTTTGAGAGATCCCAAAATGTCCCCTCACATCAATTATAAAAGGGGGCATCCTCCTTAACTCAATCACAGAAAATAGAGCCTTCTATCTTTAAAAAGTAGAGAAACATTCTCCTCCCAACATTCTTATCTATGTTTTAGTGGTTTTGGGCTTCTAAAAGTATAACCCTAGATCCACTAAGATGATATTTGATGGGATTACACGGAAGAAAAGGTAATCATTTTGACTAACTCTTATAAGTTAATTTCATATTATACTTCTTCTTTATATGTTATTTTGATTATAATATAATAAATCTAGTCTCATATATATTATAAGATGTTATTATTATTATGTGAAAACCATATTCCACCTTTTACCAATCCAATGAAAAGAAAAATCATCATACGTTCGTATGTATGGATTACCGCCGCCACATTGTGGTGTAATTGTTTTTTCATAACTAAAATATTTTTTTTAGGTATAATAATGGATATAATGGATCTAAATAATAAATTCTACATTATATTAAATATATATTATAAAAATTACATCTAATTCATTATTCATTCACCATTAAAGTAATTATAATGATGCTCATGCATATGTAGGGCCTACCATCATCATAATGTGATGTGAATAGTTTTCCATGATAAAAATTCTTGAATGATTATTAATATGTATATAGTCATTAAATATAATATTTATGAACATAATATCATTTTTATCTGATTTATATATATCCTATACATAATAAATTGGACATACATGTTAAAAAACAAAATAAAATGAACCACCTAACACCCAAACGATGTAAAAAATGAAATATTTTAAACAAAATGATATAAGATGATATTATATGATATCATTGATGTTGATATAGTTCGGGAATAATTTGTTAAAATTATTTAACCATTATTCATAATTTTAACGCACCTTCATCTAATGTAAAGTATTTGATAAGGATTAATATTTCAATCTCATTATTATGTGATATTTTTTATATATAATTGTTTAATATGACTTATTTATCATCGACGTAGATTTTTTATAAAAAAATTTTTCAAAATATTTATACTATTATTAAAATATTATTTATATTCATTTTTATCCATGTTTAAATTTTTAAAAAACTTTTTCATTTTTTTACAAACGATATACTTTATGACCATTTCAAAGAAAATAATGAAGGAATGTTATATTTTTAACTTATACAGCATCAGAATAGCTTCTGTTAAAAGTTTGAAAGATTATTCTAAATGAAAATGTTATCCATTTGAAATTTTCACACCAGTGAAAATAATTTTAATATATAATGGGTATTTACCTCAAGTAGTGTTTAATGATTTTATTAAATTATTATCATCAGTGTCAACATCCTTTGTATGATTTATGATTAATTGATGTTAATTTCATATGATATAATCTATCATATTATTTTGAATGTTTTATGCATTTTTTATGTATATGTTCTACTTTCATACCATTAATGGTTAATGGTTAATTCATTTAACATTTCATATCCATGTTTTAATATGATTTATTGTGTTGGTTATGTTTCTACCTTTTGATATTATGAATGGATTATCATTAGAATGTGGTGGGTGGGGCCCGTTATATCTCCTCGAAACATTGTTAGGTCTCATGAGACAAACATGTTTGGTTTTTTACCTGTTTATTTAAGGTTTCTTAGCTAATGGATTGAAGGTTAGTTTATGATTTTTGACATTATGAATTTTTTCATCATGATATTATTTATTGATATTTCATGATATTCTATGGAAACAAAAATATCCATGTGAAGGTTTTGATATAATTGTTGGATTTATAATTTCTATATTATATTCAATATTATGTTTTAATGAATTGTGTTTCAGTTTTACACCTTTCCTTAAAATGATATAATTATTAATGATATCTTTTTCTATATTATCTACCCTTATTGAGGATTTGATATCACATAATTCTTATGATTTAATACACTAGTAATCTTGGATGTGTATTAAGATAGATATGTGGGATAAAATTAAAGAAATATTTAATTCTAAAAGGATTATCTATGTAATAGTTTTTATAATTGTAATGTAATTTTCATGTATGTAACCTATTTTCAAAGCCTACAAAATGGTTTGGTCATTTGAAATTCTATTCTTCTATATATACCAATGTAATGAAGTAAAGAAATGGCTCAATGTTATTGGCGTCAGGGTTATTATATATATATTGTAACACAGTTTATGCTAAATATCCAAATTTACCAAGGAGAGAGAAACATTACATTGAATCCTTTATGTGAAAATGTCTACCCTACTTCTATGGGAGTTTAGATAAAATAGTTTCTGAGAAATGGGTCAAGGTGATTTGAATGATACATTCTATTTTCAGGTATCAAACCTTGAAATATTTTCCCTAGCCTTTATTCTTTTATATAATGAAGTAGATAAATGGAGTAATCTTATTAGTATTTTTTTTGGAAGGATGATTAAATTGACTTGAAGAAATGGGATGCTCTTAAGATGATATTTTTAGTTAGAACATACCTTTTAATTTTGTTAAAAAAGGGATAATGAATTTCTTAATATTAAGTATAAGGATGAGGAATACACTTATAATTTTAAGTTGAATTTTAGAAGACTTTAAGGTTTCATCTAGTTTATACATTATCCCTTAAATAAAAATTGACCGATTCTTTATTATTTTTAAACAATATCATCCAAATCACTTTGATATAAAGGTAATTGGAATATTTGAAAACGTTTTTTAATGTCAAATGAAAATATAAATGGAAACTAGAAACCGTGTAGTTTTATATGATATGAAATGAATGATAGAGTATCATGGAAGCTCTAATCACATTTCACATGGAATGATGACATAATTTAAACTTCCTAAATTATGAAAATGTTTGAAGAAACACTCAATTGAATCCGTAAAAGGAGAATGAATATGTTAGATGTGTGGGAAATCATGTAATCATGAAAAATAATCTCAAACTAATGTGAAGAATCCATTAAATGAAGAAAATATTTTGAGGGATCAACCAAATAAAATATCCACACTAAATGCATATATATACTAGGATTCTGGTAATTATGTGAACCGATTCCCTAATCCATGGACTAATGATGACAACAATTCCCCTAAACCACTTAAAATAGATGAAAAAGGGATGTATTATGCGATGAAAATAGATGAAGTGAATAATTATAAATTGGAAGAACTTATATCCTATTAAAGAGTTGGTGATTTCAAGTTGCATTATTTATTAAAAACCTCTAAAAATTTTTATAAATCAATCATTAGTGAAATTTTATGTGATTTTGACCATAAATTGTCTCCCTCCACATTAATTGTTGATTGAAAAAAATAAAATTTGATATTATGAATCAAACTATAATCAGATATTTGTGACTGGATGAACCATATATTTTAATGTAAATAATTATTTTTATTAGATAAGAGCATATTTAATAATTAAATGGTTAATTATCATTGGGAACCATATTATATATTATTGTGATTTTATTTTTGGATAATTATTAAGGTGTATACATTTTTGTACTAAAAGTTAAAAGTGACTATAATTATCTAGGTATAATTATTATGTTGGTCATAGAAGGATGTGATACCAAATCATAGAAATATTTCAGATTCAGGTTTGGTCAGAAAGATTGTTTTGGAGAATTATAGGTATCAATTTATGGAATTGGTCAAATTTGAACTTGGTATTTATTGTTGATTATTTAGAACATTTATGCTTCATATTTGTCGATATTGGATTTAAAGTTTATCAAATTTTCATTTTTATAAAAAATCATTATATAATATGAATAATATTATATCCTTTCATGTATCATGTGATATAGTAAAAGTTAATTTTAGTAAATCAAGCATGAAAAATTCATCCTTAACATTCATTTCATGGAGTTAGAGATGAAGTGGAAATTATTCAATGTGAAAAAAGGATGATATTTATCATATGAAATGGAATTTTATAAATTTAGTAAATTTTATATTTAAAGTTTCTTAAACATTTGGAGAAGGATATTTAAAAATAAATGTTGTCCTATTATATTCATTTATGATTAATTAATGGTATTTTTACCACTTCTTTGGTTTATGATTTTAAGGTTCATGACATTCTCATGAACATTCAATTTCATATAATCAGTGATATATGAAAATTGAATATCATCAATTTATATATTTTAACATACAACTTATAATATACTATTTTTTATTTTACTTATCTTTTATTTTCAAAGAACATAAAAATATCTCATTCATTCTTTTGATGAGGTTAATTTATTAACCCCTTTTATGTAGGCAGATTCCCATAATTGGATTTTCAAAATAAAAACCATTGATTATCATGAACATGTTAAAATATTCATGAATAAATTTATGAATGTGTTTTAGAATTTAATTCCATTAGATTTTATGATATTTTATTTAAAATAAATTAAATTTATTTTAAAATATATGTTACAAACAATACAATGTTCGAACTGTTATATACTTTAAAAATATTATTATTTACAATTTAAATTTACCCTCTCTCTATAATATTGGTGGGTATGAAATGGAAAATCCATCTAATGAAAAATATATAGTTTACACATGTATAAAATTAATATAATGGTTATGAATTGATTAAAAATTAAAATAAAACAATTTGAAAGAAAAATATATATTTTCCCACGAAATTAAAATTATGTTCAAAATATTTTTTATCAATAAATTAAAATTTTAATTATTAATGAATTATTTTATTGAAATTTATATATTTTGTATTTAATCACATTTTTTAACATATGATTATAATTTTTTCCCAAATTGAATGAATATTAAATCAAACATTATGCCACACAATGCTATTATTATTCAAACCAATTTTGCAGCATTTTTTACACTTTATAAAAATTAATTTTATCCGCGTTTAGAAAATTTATTTCAAAAAATTAAATTTATTTTCTAATTAATAATTTCCATATAATCATAGAGTAAATTTTTTATAATATATTGAGTAGTTTACATTTTCAATGAATAGTTGGAAATATTGATTTTTATTGAAAGTGTATGTTTCATTTAAATTATATAAAATGGATTTTATTATATTAATGTGTTTTAAAATTATAATTTTTTCAATAATAATAGTAATAATCATTTATTTATTATAATCTATTTTATATCAAATTTTTATATTTAAAATGTCTATATATTAGATAAATTTTTAATTGGAAAACAATATTTCATCACTCATTCATGATTAGTTTTAAACTAAATTCTTCGAATTCAATGAATTACATATGGTAAAAGTATTTTATACGTGGAATCTAAGAATATAATATTAGGAAATATGTTCAACATAATTATTGGTTATATTAAATAGTAAAGACAGAAAAAAATAATTATTGAGGATAAGTTTAAAACATGATTTTTATACATTACATGTTCTTAGGATAGAATTCATTTTTTAACAAATAATTATCCAATTTAAATAAAAAACAAGTTACTATAGTGAAAAATAGAATGGAAAATTATTTAAACCTAGAGGTTCAAGGAATAAGATGTTAAAAAAAAATTATTTTTCTATGTGTCATGTGTGTCCTGAACAGAAATTACTCCAATACATTATTTATCCAAAAAAATCAGTTGGTTTTACTTTGAGATTCCATTATTTAATAGTTTTTTGTACTTAGAAAAACGAGACACCTCCTCAATTATAAATGGGAACCTACTGCCCTCACTTCTTCAAACCTCTTATGTTATTTACCTTGAGAAAAACCTATCAATATTATGGGGAACTGACCTTGAAATCCAGGATCTACTACCTAGTACCATTGCATTGGAATGAATACAATGATTCAAATCCCAATGGATTGAATATATTATAATTCTTGGTTAACATAATTAAAACACGATTATTGAATTACAAATAAATAAATAAATAATAATTTTTTAATAATAATGTTATTCCATCTTATATATCCCTTAATATTAGTCAAAATAATCACCATTAAATCTTGGGGAAGGAAAAAATAAGGGTGAGCTAAAAAAGCTGGGAAATGGATAAATACGGTGGAAAAAATAATATATCAATGTGAATAATAAATATTAAAATGAATAAATTGAGCACAAATTACATTTAAATTAATTTAATATCATGGTAATATAAGTAATAATACATATTAATATGTAATTAACTAAAAACATTGGTCATTTAATCAAAACACTAGTAATGAAATCTGTCCATATATTTTTTCATAGTGAGAATATCTTGGATAATAATAATAGAATTTGAATAATGGTAATGATTAAATATCAGAGATCTTGTTTCCTAAAAACATGATACCTTCAACATCTATAACACTCATAATATTTTTTATAATATACTTCTTTCAATACATTTCAGAAGACAGTTTAAAACATACAGGTTACAAATGTTTACGGGTTGTCCAACTATTTTCATCTCATGTGAATATTGATGAATCGAGGGGATTTCATTAATTAGTCCCCAAATCATTTCATACCATTCCAAAACCTTAATAATATATTTAAATTTTAATTGAACACATAAATTGTTTTTTATATCAACTATATGTATTGAGTAAAGGATACAAATTAAACAATATTTCCTCAGTTAACCAAATAGCATTCAAAGTAAACATCATATGGAAACGTTGTATAAGTTTTAAGAAAATAATATTATCCATAACATAGGAATATGTGTATTTATGAAATATTTAATTTCAAATGAATGATAATTACAAAAAAATTAATTGTTTTATCAGAAATTTATCAATCACAAAAGAAAATGACATTTTACAACAAAATTTTCACACGGTAATTTTTATGTCTAATCCCCTTGGGTGAAATAATTAGACAAAAAACATAAAATATCCTGAATAATGATATATTAATGATATTAAATTTATTATGGAATTATATACACCACATAAATGTAAATTTGTGTATAATAACAAATAAGTCTCCATGGAATGTTTGTCGAGACCAAATCACTTACGAAATGCTTCATTTTGGTTGAATGATAGTTTATATCCTATATAAAAGTATTAGGTAAGTTATGAGCTTATAAAAAACTTATTAATATTAATAATATCATATATTATCCTTTTATATAATCTTATCATATTTTTTATAGTAATCCTTTTTTATTTTAACTGTTTTAGGTGTCCATTACCTTGTTTTTCAAGTTTCTTTTTACTTGTGATTTAGGGTCCCTCTTACATCAATTATGATTTCATAATCCATATAATTTAATAAATTATTTAATTAGAAAATATACTTAGTAAATATATATTTAGTGTAATCTATAAAATTTGGTGATATGAAATGAAAAACACTATTCATGGATATTGTAAGTCCAACATACGCATAAATATTGTTTCCATTTTTTAACATTTTGAAAGAAATAATATAAAATTATATGTATATATATTTTAACATTTTTATCCTTTTTATGTCGTATATATCACATATATTTATTAATGTTTTCCATTATACATTCTATGTAATGCGTGAATGAATAACACCACTTCATGAGGTGGGATGCCGTTGTACACAAGGCAAATATATCGTATTCCCAAAAAATTGAATGCATGAAAGAATGTATGATATAATAATTTGAAAATAATAATAAAATAATAAAATTATATATATCCTATTTAAACTCTAAATCCATCATTATTTCTAACATTGAATGGTGGAAATGGAAGAATGGACGACATCAGTTCATATAGCGGTAGCCTGCCATACACCCAAATGATCACTTCATAAACTAATTGATGGATGTGTGTAAAGTTGTAGGTCATACCATTAACATAAAAACATATTAATACATAGAATATAATTTTGTTATAATATTATCAAGTAATAAAAGTAATTGGTTGTTTTGGAGAAGGAAATAAAACAAAAAACACTTTTAGAAGAACATGACCTCTACTTTGGGTTTCCTCCATATGCTTGAATTGAAACCTTGGGAGGTTTTTTATGAAAGAAATAAGGATACTAATATTATGGGTGGGGAATTTTGGAGTTTTTATGTTAGATATTAGTCGATCCAAATGGATTGTGGGGTTTTATTAATTGGTTGGAGTGAGCACCATTATATAGTTGAGAAGGGGATTAATTCTTGTATGTACTCAACTGTATTCACTATTGGGAGGTCTCCCTTACATCATGTTCCTATTAAATTAAAAAATAATGGATTTTATGGGATTTATGATATAGAAACACATCCATAAAAAAAACACATTTTTATAATTTTTTCCATAACTTATCATTTTCTGTAATTGATCCTTTTTTATTTTTATTATGGTGATTAATTTTCTATCCTATGTAATTTATCCATTAAGACATTGTTATATCCATATGTATTTGATAATATAGACCCAATTACAATATATATTATATATAATTTATAAAATAAAATATCACGTATGATGGAAATTAATTTTAATAGAAGCTCTAATAAAATGAAAAACCGTTAACCGCGCTAAAAAAGTTTTTACTATTAAGGGGTTATCATGTTCTTTATAAAAAAAATTGTTCCATAATGGAAATTTTTTTAAATGTATTATCATTTAAAAATAAACTGGAATTAGATATTTGTGTTATTCATATTTAATCAATTAATAAAATGACATTAATTATAAAATAAAATCAGTTCATATTTTGACGTTATTTATTTATTTTATATTTAATAATTTCATGAAAATAATATGATTTGAATTTATTATGTTTTGAACAATTTAATATGATATATTCATCCAAAAATATAATTTAGGAAAATAATTCCTTCAATTTAATTCATTTTAAGGTTTTTAGTATCATTTATTTTAGTTAGTTATTAAATAAATAATTACTATATTGGTATTTCTTAAGGATTTTAAGAAAGTAATTGATATATAAAAATTATTGATAAAGTATCATGATAAAAAAAATTCTATTTTAAAATCACATATATATATATATATAATGTTTTATTTTTTCCTTTTACCAAATATTTAATGAAATAAAAATTAATGAAAGAATCATTTTTGGATTGTTATTTACATAACATATTATATGGGTAAAATAAATGAAAATGTGTCCCAAAAACACATATATTTGGATCCTAAATCCATAAGAGTGAAAATATGTCCATACAATGGGGTTTGGATAAGTGTTTTTTCATTTTATACCTTATATTTTTTATCTAACCACATTGTAAACTCATTTTCGCCTTCATTGCTAAAATTATTTTAAACGGTTTTCACTAATAATTTTTGTCAAAATTACGTAAACCTCATTATAAATTAGAGATTATTCATATTCAAAATTTGAAAACCATTTTTATAATTTAATTCAAATAACTGTGATAATTTATTTTAACATAAATCTCACAGGCGTGACGAGAAAGTGGGTTTGAAAAGTGAAACTATTCAAATATTTACAAATTTTTTAAAAATAAATTATATATATAACTTTTTCTTGTGACCAAATTTTGATTAATATATGTATAATTTATCTATTGTGACTTTAAAACCAACATAAAAACTAATTTAGCATTATAAATTTTATATATGAAATGTTGATTTTCCATTAAAATCTAGAATATTTCATTATTCATCAAAAAAGGAAAATTTTCAGAAAAATACCACAAGTTCACCCTTATATTATTTTGAAATTATGATTTCAAAAATTAAGAATAATTTTTAAAATAAAATTTATTAACGTGTCAAAATATTTTATTAAATCAAGTGCACCATTATAAGGTTGACAAACTACCTTTTATAAACTATAGCCATTAATCCGTAAAATAGGATTAGTTCTTATCTTATACAAATAAAATATATTTAATTGGTTTCAAAGAAATATATAATATTATATATATATATATATTATTATGACAAAAACAAATAATAATTAATTTCATTTATTAATATAATGTTCCTTTTGCGCATAACAACTGTGTTTTATAAAAACATTTCATTTTCATTCAATTTGTTTATATATATATTTTTAATTAATTTGTAAACAATAAATTTAAAATCATATTTTCAATAATATGTTATTCCTATTTATACTATCCAATTTTATTTCTCTATGATAATAATTATTTTAAATAAAAAAATTAATAATATTCAGTAAAACATGGCCTTATTTGTTATGTAAGATATCGAAGAAACTCATTGTAGTTTGAAATACAAGCTAACATAGTATTGAGTGCATTAAAATATATTGAAAATATTAAATTTATTAAAAATGGTAAATGTATCATAAATACTTATGTTATTATATTATATACTACAATTGCTGTTTCATTTCATACAAGCTATCAAATAAAATGATATTATTTTAGAATTTTCGAGGACTTATATTCTCCCCACCATAAATTAATTGTGCTCAGGAATATTAATCCTGACATTGGAAATAAATGAAGTGACATTTTCATATATCAATGATTAAAAGATTAAATCATTAGAGAGTAAGAAATCACCCTCTTATTAAGAGAGAATGGGAAGTGCAAAATTTTTCATGAATAATCACATAACTAGGTTTCCATGTAAGATAACATAATAGGTAAATGAAAACATGGCAATATAAGAGAAAACAAATACTCAAATACTATGTGATATATATAAAGAACATGTTTTGGGGAAAATTAATGACCGCAAATCCATAGACAAGAGGTGTGAAAAAGTCCACTGATATCATCAAAATTGACGATAATTTGAAAGAATTTTTATATCATGACCCTTTTTTCTAGAGTTAATAAATTCTTTCAATCTATATGAATATATGGAAACAAATATAATTGATATGTTTCTATTTCCAAAGCATAATATTACCATTTTGTTGATCTTTAAACTATTTCTACTTCATCTCATAGCACAAGTTGTGTAATATGGTTAATTAATACATTCAGATCATAAATATCATCTAAAGATCAACATAAACCATTTTATAAATGGTTAACCTCATGAACTTACAAAATATTAAAATTCATAAATTTATAGAGAAGGTCACTGAATTTAAAAAATGAACTTATCATTAATTAGGTCCTTTTTATTCTATACTAACTAATTTTCATAATCTATTTCTATCAAATATTTGTTCCAACATAATTATCTCAACATTAAGAACATATTAAGTGTTATATTAATAGCATTCATTTGTTTTCCATGGAAATCAACATTCCACTAAATAGTTTTTCTGAGGCATAAGTACTATTCATAATATTCTCTCAAATCCTTAATGTAAAATTTTTGCATTACAATATTCATATATTTCATAATTCTTATGATGATGATATAGTTGATAAAATAATCAAATTACTTAATTCATTGTTCAAAACAAGATAACATTATTCATCCCTATTCGATTTTATCGATAAAATATGATTACAATATATCCCATATATTATTTTGAGATATGTTACAGTGATTATTGGGTATTGATTTTCATAGTACCTCATATATCTACAATTTAGCCATTGTACATTGGAGACATTTTCATACCCTTTCAACAAAATTTATGTTGTCCTTTCTCTCCATGCTTTTATAAATATCCGAATAATTTTTATAAAGTATCTGGGTGTTTCTTTCCATAATTATTACATGTGGGATGATACTTCATTCTCGGCTTCCCCTTATCCAACTTTTTCCAAGTTTTCTACATCTTCTAATTCTTACCACTGAAGCTGGGATACATAGTTAACTCATTTGTGTGATCCTATATTTTTTTTGAACGTCTAAATTTAAATTTCTCATTTGATCATTAATGGTCAGGTCATGTTTGGAGAGAGAGTGAATTTGTTGGGGGTGATTAAATAATTTTTTCAGGGTATTTTATTGGAATAAAAATATACATGGGTTGCAAGGAAACTTGAGAAAAGCGAGAGAGGATCCATGTAGGGGGTCATTCTGGCTTTCTTTTTGAATTAATGGAGCCTGGAAAAATGGTTCAAGTTTTACCATGGGTTCTTGGTATGTTGAGAATCCTAAAATATTTTTCAGGTTTTTAATATTGAAATATGAATAAAAACATTTCTATAGAATAGTTACAAGTCATGTAACTATAATACAAGTTTTGAAATTATTCTGAAGAACATTTCATGAATGGTTATAGGTTTCAAACTGATTCATGACATGAAAAGATTACATGTCATTTAATTATGTTACACGTCATATAATATTAAATTTAAATACATAATAGTAAAAAGATATGTTTTTATATGAATATCCTTTAAAAAATATTTACACGACATGTAACTATATTACACAACTTGTCATTGCATTTCCTGTTGTTTTAATGTATTATGTGCCATTTATTTTTATTTCATATCAAGTGTATCTTTCTACTCTCAACCATAGGAAACCTTCTAGGTGATTTTAGAGTTCAAACCTCCATTTTTAAAGTACCACTTATGTGATCAATCCCTATATTTTTTGGGTATATTTTTCTTTCTCTCGCTTGTTTCTCTAGATGCTAAGGTGTTGTCTCTTGATTGTGAGATTTATTAGTTTTGATCATGATCCATTCTGATCTAGGATCCTTCTTGTGTTCATATGCACCTTTTACTTCATGGTTGATTTCCATTGTATGTATTGTATGATCAATATTTAAAGGTAGGGGGTATAAACCTTAACAATATAGTATGATAATAATGAATCCTCTTCAATATTTAAATTGTGCTAACATATCATGGACCGAATAAATAGAAGGAATGAATTTATTTATTCCTTACAGTCCCTATGGATCCAAATAGATATATACCTAGAATGTGGGTACTATTCGAGAGATAAAACAAGTGAATATAAATGAATTCTTAATGGATAATGTTTGTTTAGAATGAAATGGATGGTGGGTATTTTCAATATATAAAATCACCTTGGATTGGCTTGTTTTTTGAGATAACTGAAATGTTATTGGTTATGATCTTTGATATTAGAAATTTGTAATTTAAACTTGAATGGGAATTTTTATAATTTACCATTTTCCATATGATGCAAAACTATGATATCCACGTTTCCATGAATGGTGTAGTGATTAAATGCAAGAATGATCATACTACGGTCTTTGCCGGGTGAATCATGTTGAAATGAAGATATAGTGGGATTTTCCTAGTGAAACATTCTAAAATTATTATATAGTGGATTATGACAAGTGATACATGCTAAAATTCTTATATAGTGGGTTATTCCTAGTAACACATGATGAAATGCATATATAGTGAGATTTTCCTAGTTTCACATGAACAAATGCATATATAGTTTCCTGGACCCTGATTAAAATATGAAAGGATTATATAGAGTGGTTGACATAGGTTTTTTTTATTTACACCTTGGTTATAAGGTCATGTTTTTCATGGTTGTAAGACATGTTCAGAGATATTTGGATACGACACCATGAAATGATATTTTATTAAATAGTTACATGGTTATTATTATCATGGTCATCATACATGCAGAGAGACATTATGGGATGGTGCCGAAGTAGTTTTATATGGTTTTAGTTTTATTATTTAACGAGATCATATTCTTCTTTATTTTATTATTACATGCACTTATTATTGGTCTATTTTTTGATAGACATGGTGGTATAGACCTATTGAGTTATACTCACATCCTATTCCGGCCTCTTTTTGGGACTCGAATAGATTATATGTAAGGAGTTTTGGATAAGGTAAAATAACCTTATTATTGATGTCTTTTTGCAGGATGGGATAGAGTTTGGAGATGGGACCAACATGGGGTAGGGATTAGGCACTTCTTAATATTTTACTGACTGTACTAGTATTTAATTGTTATATTATTCCTATAATTAAAAATAGTTAAATTATAGAACATAATTACATTATTAAATCATTATTTTTTATATTATTAATTGGTTTCTACTGTATCATTTTGATCCCATTGTTTTTTCACTCTGATTTTTATTTGTTATTATTGGACTATTCCTTTATGTTTTAACACTGTAACTAGGGGTTTAGTCTCCCTACAATACATAATCAACCCCTTATACTACTTGAGAGAATTTTTCATTTGAGGAGGCATGCTTAAGGTCTCATAACAAACCATTTCTAACCATGTGAGAGAGTGCCAGATTGGGGGACGATACAAAGTGGTATCATTGGGTATTTGTTTATTTTATATTTAATTACTATTTGGGAATGGGAGAAAGGATACATGTATGTGTCAGTACTTGGATATTTTCTTGTACATGGGATTAACTATCCCATGTATGGGGAAACATCTGAGTGCTAATGGGTGGATTTTTTTCACATTATTTTCAAGCTACTGTTGATGTTATTTCACCCTATGTGATTCACATGTTGTGTTAGATTATTATTTTCTGATGTTATTGGTCGTTTATATTTATACTTGAGGCCCAATATGGTGCAATATGAGTATGAATGAATCATAATATACATATTGGGATATATATTCAAATGATTGTTTCATGATAGGGACATTTTTATTTACGTTTATTATATAATTCCATGTCAAAGTGTGATATAAGATATATCTTATAACTCAGAAATAAAACAAAAAAATAAGTATTTCGTTCGAACGAAATTTTTATCCAGGTTTAGAGAAAATAGTAGTTATTTTTTTCTCTATTTTTATCACATGTTGAGGTTGACCATGTTGTTATAACATGTGTTCTATGGAGGGTGTTTGTCTTATTGACAAAATGAATCTTTTTTGTCTTCGAGTTGAGCATTATGAGGGTGGAAATCAGCATGCTACAAAAGTAGCCAAAATGAAGCTTATTGTAGTTAATTAGGATTATATGGATGTTCTAATTCATGATATGGTCCTATGGGTTATGAGATCCATGGTTGGAGACATTTTATATGCATGCCTTTTATGTATGAGCTGATGAGAGAGTTTCATCTACCATATCTGTCGACATTTACTAAGGATGTTGGTATGTTCTGGATTGAGTTATTCTATATGATCTTTACGAATTATTAGACATACATAGATAAGAATATAAATATTGAAGCATATTCTTTTCATCGACCATGAAAGTGTTGGTGGGAAATTAGAGAGGAGGAAGGGAAGCATGAGGAGTAATCCTCGAAGTCTGTTGTTAGAAAGTTACTAATCCATTTTTATGTTGAATCATTGATTGATGATAAGGATTTTTAGTTCATGGACCTAAAATGGGAGGGCATTCCATTTTTGGACTACAATAATTGTTTCACCATCATATAGTGCTTTGATACAGATTTGGATACGTATGAGATATCTTGGGCTAGAAATTTTCAGGATGGCCTTTCTAATAAGATGAGGTCATAGGTGAACATGTTACATCAGAGTAGTTTAGGGAGATGTGGTAAATGAAACAATCATCATGGAAGGGAATCTGAAAGGGACCTTGATCGTTGGCAAGACTATTTCTATAGTTAAAATTATGAACTATAATTCATAGGTAAAAAATAAAGCCTTTGATATATTTCCCCAGCATTGTAGTCATAAGAGTATATGGGTAAGTGGACAACCATCTCAGGACCATTTTACATTGATGTTCTATTAGTTCGTAAATAATGGTCACAAATGGTCACACTATATATTCCCCACATTTTATAGTTGGGCTTGTCATAGATTGGGCCATCGAAAAAGGGATTTTAGGGTCACATAACAACATTGTAGTGTGAGGGGAACATGATATGAACCAGATTCTGGGAAGGACTCTACTACACCTCAACAGACAGGTTGCTGGAGTTCAGTTTTATATTCTAGTCAATGATGTGGATTTAATACACTCATGCAGAAATTGGAGTTCTAGGTATAATTTATACCTTAGGTGAGTTAGGATGGATCATAGGGTAGAGGGACTGGCCAGCTACACATCATATAATCTAATCCATTTATTGTGGATGTAGGAACATCTACTGTCATAGGTACATTTTTTGTATCATATACCCTTGATTATATTTTTTTCAATTTGGGAGAATCACATTCCATTTTATTTGAAATTTATTAAAAAAAATTGGGCTTTGATTGGGATGTTTTTTTATGGTTTTTAAACATTGAAACATTTTTGGGATTGTGATAAGAGAATATCAAATGTTGAAAAGTTTGTTATATATTGATTGGTGGTTAACATTTCATTTTGAAACTATTCATTATGGATATGAAAGTATTCAATTTATTTTGGATTTGGATTTATTAGTTCTATACTAGTCTCATATCAACTGTTACTGGAGGAGTGTTGCCTTTTCATCTCTAAAAGGAGGAAGATATTCTCACCGGGGTGAGTATGATCTTCATGATGGTCATATTGGACCATTTCAGTGTAGATTGGATGGTATCATGGATCAAATAGTAAATCATTCACTAGATTATGGTGGGGTGAAATATTATTAAATTCTTATAGTGGTAGAAATGTTTTATGATTTTTTTCTTTTAACGAGTTCTATGACTTACCTCCTGAGTAAGAGATCGAGTTTACGATCGATTTGGTGTCAGAAAAAACCCAATTTCAATCATGCCTTAAAAATTGCACAAGTAGAAATTTTAGATTTGAATGATCAGTTGGAGGATCTGGTAACAAAATATTTAATATATCCTACTATATTCCATTGGGTTCTCAGGTTCCCTTCTCTCATAAGGATAATGGAGCATTGTGCTTATTTGTTGACTAACCGAGATTGAACTGGATTACTGTTAAAAACCAGTATCCTCTTCCAGAAGTCATTGATCTCTTTGATCAGTTGATAACTTCATGAATCTTTTACTAGATTGATTTGGGATCATGATACCATAATTTTAGAGTTATTTAATGTAAAATATCTCTTATTTCATCTAAGAGAAGGTATAGCTTGTATGAGTTTCAAGTGTTGTTGTTTTATTTGACCAGTACACTAGCGGTATTCATTGCCTTGATGAATGTGATATCTCAACCTTTTTTGGATCATTTTGGGATGTTTTTTTTCGACGAAATCATAGTTTACTCATAGTCAGTAGATTACCATTCAATATATTGTAAAATCATCATGAGTACATTTATAGAGATTCAGTTTTAAATTTACGTATCCAAATGCTATTTTTAGATTGTTAAATTTTACATCTTGGGAAATGTCATCTCATAGGCATGAGTTTCAATGGACCCAAGGAATGTTACGACAATGTTATTTTAGGGACATCCCAATAATTACATCGAGATTCTAATATTTATAGGTTTATCATGTTTTATTTGTGATTTATCTAGGACTTCTCCCATTTGGATGCACAAAGGATATGGATGACCATGAAAGGGGTAAATTATGTTTGGATGAGACCCCAAAATGATACATAGAGAAACTCTGGGATGATTAGATATATCGTGGGAGGATGTAAGATCTTATATTATTCTATTTACGACCCTATTTGTGTTAACTTTGAGCATTCATGGTGATTTCATTTTCAGATACAGATAACCTTTTTTAGGGAAAATGACCTAATGTTCATAAACCTATGTAGTATTAATATTTATAGTCTTTGTTTGCAAGGAAGAATGGGAAAAAGTTGGCTGGATCCACAAGGGGATCTGATCGGGCTTTCTGTATGAATTAATGGAGTCTGGATAAATGGTTCAAGTGTTACCATGGGTTCTGGTAATGTTGAGAAACATTAAGGGTGTTTGGGTATTAATGATGAAAATGGAATAAAAAACTATTTATAGAGTAGTTTCATGTTGTTTTACTATAATAAATTTTGAGTAGTTGTTTCAAAGAACAAGTCATGAATGGTTACAAGTCATGATCTAATTCACGACATGAAAAAAATAAAATTTGTGTAATTATGTTACACGTAGATTAAAATTCTATGAATATAAATAATAATATCATGTGTTGTATTTTTTAACGTGTCCCTCAAAAAATAATTACACAACCTGTAACTATATTATAGGATATGTAATTCAATGGAATGTTGATAAAAACTATGTTGGGCAGTTCATTTTTATTTCATCTCACAATCACATTCCTCTTCATGACCATAGTGATCATTACATGAAATTTGGGTGTGAAAAACTCCCTTCTAACTTTATCTTGTGTGATCAATACCTAGAAAGTGATTTTGGTCCAGTTTTCCATTCAATTCATTGATTCTCTAGACAATGTTGTGTAATCTCTTGAATGTGTGAATTGTTTGTTTTATGCATGATATTTTTAGATCAAGGATCCTTTATGTATTCGTCCTTACCTTCTTACCTATAGGAATTTCCTATTAGAATAGTCATTTGATCAAAAATAAAATGTAGGGGTTCTAAACGTTAACCCTATGATTTGATAATTTTTATTTATGTGATATATATCAATTACTCCAATATATGATAAATTGAAAAAATTTAAATGATGAATTGAATTACTCCTTGGAGTCCATTTGGATCCAGTTGGTTATTGACAAGGACTGTGGCTACCATTTTGGTGAAAGAACCCTTGAATATAAATTAATTTCTATATTATTAAAGTATTATTAATAAGGCATGGAAGGTGGGTGTTTCCTTGATATATATTTACCTTGGCATGGTTTGTTTATTCAGAAAACATGCTTGTTATTAGTTATGAAAAATTGATATATGAAATGAGTAATTGAAAGATTAATTGAAATTTCAATAATTAACCACTTGTCTATATGATATGATATTGTTATATCATTATTACTATGAATTATGATGTGATTAAATGATGAAATTATTATATAGTGGGATATGCCCTATGAATCTTGCTGAAATTCTTTTGTAGTGGTGTTATCCCAATAAAAAATGTTAAAATGCTTATATATAGTTCTATTACTTATTATACATGCTAAAATTTTTATATAGTGAGAAATGCCTGCTGATACATAATGAAATTATTATATAGATGGCTTGGCACAATGCAACATGTTGAAATTCTTATATAGTGGGTACTTTCCTAATTAAATTATTAAATTAATATATTGCTTTTTTGACCCATATTTGTGTGATCTATACCTTGGTGATAAGGTTAAATTTGGAACGGTTGTGTGAAATGCTCATAGAAATTTTGTCTTGGCCTAGAGGAAGGTTATGTTCTACCAATGATATATGGTTATGGTTGTAATAGTCATGAAGGTCTCAGAGACATTCATGCATGGTGTCAATGTATGTTAACATGGTAATAGTTTAATTTTCAAATTAGTCAATTTCTAATCTATTTTATTATAGTATACAATTATTTTCAGACATACTATTATTAAACATGGTGGTGATGACACACTAAGATAGACTCACACCCAATTCATGATATCATTTGGTACCCATCAAGATTATATGGATTCATGTTTTGTTAAAGTAAAAATTCCCTTTCTATTTATTGTTATTTTTTCTAAATGGGACGGATTTCAGAGATGGGATAAACATGGGTTTCAGGATCAAGGAAATTAGAGTTTTTAGTTGAGTCATATAGACTTTTATTTTTTTATTACTCCTGTCATAACATTTAGTTACATTCTATAACTTCATTACATTATTACTTTATAATTTATTGGGTTTTAGTTAGTTTTTGTTGTATTATTTTGTGTCCATTAATTCTACAATCTGATGTTTATGATTTTAATTGTATTATTCCTTTGTGTTGTAACACTGTACCATGGGGTATATTCTCTTAACTATACATTTCCCACCCCCACTAATATTTTTAATCCTCTGGTGTATGGGGAGATTGAGGTCTCATAACAACCCCTTTCTGACAACGTACACGATTGGTGGACATCACTCATTACTTTTCTGGTTATCACATGATACTATATCCACATATGAATAAAATTTATGGGATACTAGTTTCCTTTGAAATATTATTTAATACTATAAAATACCAAACAAATCTTACTCTTTGGATCACAAACATTTGTTAGTTTCACATTACATATGTTAATTCCATTTTTCAATGAATATATACTCATTATTAGAACATATCATAATTAAATATAATGTTTTATCCAAAAAATAGGAAAGTTCTTAAAAAAATGGAAATAATTATGTATAGTTAATATCATAGTCATAAAAATGGCTTCCTTGTGTTTTTTCTTCCCCACGTATCCTAGAATAACATCATTAGGTTTTGTTCTATAATATATCTTAAACTAAATCCATTTTTCATGGTTTCTACTAAAATTCCTTTCATACCAATTTTAGATTCTTATCCCTAAAATCCTTGAGCATGTGTGTTCTACGGTTATATTGTCTTGAATACAGGGAAGGAAATTAAATTGGATCAAACTATTTTGTAGTCATGTAATAATAGACACATAAAAGAGACCTGAATTGAAATTGTTTACAAAAATTACAGTATTGTTATTTTGAGAATAAATTAATTGTATCCTCCATATCCCTACATATCAGTCAATGTAAAATCTATTTAATATTGCGGTAAAGAAAAAAAATAAGTGTGTTCTCTAATTATCATTAAGGGTTAAGTAAAATAGATTCAATAATGAACCAATGATCATAAAAAAATAGAATATTGAATAAATGGACAAATAGTCCATTTAAATATCATGACTATAATGATAAGATACGGAATAATAAATATGGAAATGTAAATTATGGAAAACAATGGGCATCTAATCAATAAACTGATAATTAAAGGAAATAATTTGTTTTTACATAGAGAAAATATAATGGATAATGGAAATGAAATCTAGAAAAAAAAAATTTAATAATATAAAAATCTATGTTTCTCACGCACATTATACCTTTGTCATCAGTACATTTCTTAATACAATTTAGAACATACTACTATCAATTTAAGATACATTATAAAAGACTGGTTACACACACGTAGTGTTTTTCCAACTAATTTCGCCTCATGAGGCTAATAGTTAGTTTAGGGGATTACATTAAATGGTCCCCAACCCATGACATACAAGACCAAATAATTCCTTATGTATTAAATGATAAATTTAATCCATAAAACATGTTTCCTATAAAATATCCATGTTGAGTATATGATACCGATTTATCAATATATCCCCATATAACCATATGACATTCAATGTAAACACTATATATAAAAGTTTTAAAAGGTTTAGGAATATAATCACTTACATCAAACAAGAATATGGATATTTAAGATAAATTTTATTTCCATGAAAAAATGATTACAATAATGTTATTATTTAAAGAGAAAATTAACAATCAAAAAAGAAATTTGGATTTCCCAAAACAATGATAACTTGGCTGTTTCAAATAAAACCCCACTGGTATAATAAATTCAAATTAAAACATAATTTTTTTTAATAATTATCAATTCAAGATATTTATTGTAAAAGATATATATATACACCACATACCAGTGTATTGGTGCATAATAACAAATAAGTCTCAATGGGATGTAAATCAAGATGAAATATCTTACCTTATTCTTTTTTTGGTTGAACAATATTTAAATACATTTATAATTGTTTTCCAAATATTTTAATATTATAAAAAAGCATGTTAATATTCAAATAATACTATATCATCCTTTTATAACATATTATCTCCCATTTATTAATAATAATTCCATAATTTTATTTTTTCGGTTGGTAATTGCCTAGTTTTTAGAGAATTTTTTTACTAGTTATTTTTTGTTCTTATTACATAAATCATGATTTCATCATCTACAAAATTAAAAACATGATTTTAATATCCTATATATTTATTAAATTTGTATTTAGCTAAATATATGAAATTTGGTGATTGGAAGTATATACACCATACATGGAAACTGTACTTGGTACGTAAAGATGAACGTTGTTTCCATTTTGTTATGATTTTGAACAAAATACAAGTAAATGATATATATATATATTATCATTTAAATAATATTTTTGTGTCATAAATATGACATATATTTTTTTAAAAAATCCATAATACATTCAATTTATAGTTTGAACGAATCACATCGCTTCGCAAGGCAGTACTCTTCCATACACACGAGAAACATTATCCTAATCCCAAAAAATGGAAGTCATGAAGGTATATGCGATATAATAATTACATAAGAATAGTAACATCATAAATATAGTATATAAAAAATTTACATTATAAATCCATCATTATTCCAAACCAAGAAATTTGGTCCTCGAAGAACGAACGATATCGGTTCACGAGGAAATATTTTTCCATACACGCGAATAGTGATTTCATAACGTCGTTGATGGAAGTTTGTAAATATTATGTTTTAACATTATCATAAAAACAATTTAGAATATGTAAGATACTACTTTTATTATATTATTAGGTAATAAAAATATTTTTAGGTGTTGGATAAAAAAATAAAATATAATCACTTTTAGAGTAACATGACATCTTCTTCATGTTTCCTATATACGTTATCTGTAAAAACACGAAATGTTTGATTTAAAACCAAAATTAAGATTAAAGGATTATGACTAATGTTGGGGAGTGGTTTTGGTATAAAATAGTCAATTCAGTTGTATTTAGAGCTATGATGTAGTGTGAAGACTGAGATCCTTTTTATAAATGAAGAGGAGTGAACTTTATATAAATAATCAAAAGTATTCAATATTGGGGGGTATACCATACCTCATATGCCTCAAAAACAATGAAATAATGTTGTGTAGGGAAGTTATTGAGGAGATACACCTCCACCACATTAAAATATATAGATTTTTATTATTTTTCCCGTTATCTTCTATGTTTTCCTAATTTTACCTTTTTTTATTATGTTAAATAATTTTATAACCTAGTTAATTTATAAATAAAGGATAAATTAAAGATAGCATTATTAGTTAATTTTCTCCCTCTAATTCATAATATGATATAAAATTAAGCAACAAAAACCCAGGTGTTTTGTAAATTAATTTTAATAAAAGTGAATCATGCAAAAATCACAACTTTAACCCTAATAGTGCTAACAATGTATTTAATTTTTAGTTCTCAACATGTTCATTATAAATGAAAAATTCGTCAATCAGTGAAAATTATTTTATATTTATTGGAAATAAATAAAAATATTGATTACATGATTAATATTTATTCTAAATAAATTAATAAAATACTTTTTATTAAAAAAGAACATTAATGTCAATTTTGAGAATATTTATTTAATTTTGTTTAAAATAATAAATAGATTAATATAATTTTAATATATTAAGTTATGTCCTATGTAACATGATATATTAATATAAAATATTTATTTATGGTAATGAATTATTCAATTTCCATCACTTTTAATTTTTGTAGTATCATGTATTTCAGTTAAATGTAAACTAAATAATTACTATGTTGGGATTTCACAAGCATTTTAGGTATCCAATTCTTCAATAAAAATTTATTATATATTTTCATGATAGAAAAAATCATTTATACTCTAAATGAATATATATAACGAAACCTAGGTATATTTTCCCATTTTCAAATTATTATACAAATTAAAAGTAAATAATGATTTTCTTTGTCTTTTTCTTTACGTAACATGTTATATGGGTCAAATTCATGGATACGTGTTCCAAATACACTTAAATTTAGATCATTACGTCATAGGAGTCAAAATATATCCTATAAATGGATTTTTGATAATTATTTTGTCATTTTATATGTTATATTATAAGTCTAACCACTATGTAAACTCATTTTCTACTTAATAACTGAAATTAATTTCAACTATTTTTACTAATCATTTAGGTCAGAAATTATGTTGAAATCATTAGACATTATAATTTTTTATTAACCTCAATATAGGATCCATTATTTAAATTTCAACTCCCAATAATGGTGTAGTCCAGTTTAAAATTAATCCCACATACATAATGACAGAATGGGGTTTTAAAGTGAAATTATTCAAGAGTTTACTACGTTTTAATTTATATCATTAATATAAGAATGTTTAAAATGAACCACATTGGATTAATAAATTTATATTTAAATTACATTAATATAAAACCAATTTAAATTATAATTTAACAGTATAGATTATTTTGATGAAAAGTCTGTTTTCAATAAAAATAAAATATTTTTCACTATTTATCAATAAATGTACCTAGAATTGTGCGAGCCATAGATTAGAACATATGGTCCTGGAATTTTTTTTGAAAATATATTAATCATTCAAATAGAATATTTAAAATAATACTTAATAATGGAACTCATGGAACCCCCAAAAATCATGAAATCATATACAATCATCTTATTTTTGTTTCATCCACCCCTTCAACATTAGTTATCTCTACAATTTTGGTGTCTATATCTCCTCTATTTTTTTGGGGAATCCAAATTATGATAATGTTCATCTGTATACGGTAGGGAATCATATTCATTTATGGAGTCAACATCTTGATTTCTATACCTATTAGTCATTGGCACTAGGGTTGGATAATCATTACTAACATCAATAGTAATTAATTTAATTTTTTAAGATAAAATTCATTTGGTGGATTAAAATAGATTTTTATAAAAATATTTCCATTATATTTAATTATAATTAATTTTTATCCAATTAATAAATGATATATTTAAATTGTTTATTGGATCCTATTTATAACCAATAATTCAATGGCTAGGATATAATTTTCATTTTAAATACAACATTAATATCATTTGGAAATAATCGGTCTTGTGTGTAACACAAGATATTAAAGAAACTTGTTTTTGGTGTTATGGAAGTTAACTATGTATTGAGTGCAATGCATGATATATAACATATTTAATTTATTTACAATACTAAATATATCATCCTTTCTTAGGGTGAAATATTTCACTATCTGATTCATGTTTCATGTCATACATTTTATTCAATAAAATATTATTCTTTTATAAATTTTTGCATGATAGAAATATATCCCCCAAAAAACCTTATCCATTTTGTACAGTTTTTGGTGTTCCCAAAATAACTACCCTCATTTCTATGTGATTAATTAATATATAAGTTGTATAATAATCTATTTATTTCCAGAGAAATCATCAATGCTAATGTTAATATTTTTTATTCATGTATATCATGTTTACCTAGAGATTTCATTAATCATGATCAATGAATAATATTTTTTTTATAAATATTATACACACTATATAAAATAACAATATAAAGAACCCCCTTTTAAATATGTTATGATAAGGTTGAATAGAAATAAAGTCCCTCAGTTATTACATCAATACATAAATTAGTTACTATGACACCCACCTAGAAACATGTATATATATAAATCATTTTATTAGATTTAATGGTTCAAATTGTTTTAATTTTATCAGTTCTGGAGGAATTTGGTTGGTTCTAGAGGTCTTTAATTTCCATGTGAAGAAATATCATGTAATTACTATGGTTATTCTTTATTTGAAAAATAAAACCCCTAGTATTGTAGTTATAGATGGCTAACCCATCGTTCCATGAATAATAACAGGCACCCTGATACTAAGTCATCATATGGTAGGCAATTCTAGATTGTAGACTAGTCACACTATAACACCTTGAAATCTTAATCTGTGATTACCATTGAATTAGTAAATCAATTTTATAGATTCTATAACACACATCACCTGACATAATAAAACATCAAAAATTAACAAGAAATTATTAATAAATATATAATAAACACTATTTTGGTAAATCGTTATTAGTTCTTACCATTATAATATAAATTATTTAAATGGCGTAATATTGAATAATGTTATTTTCAATAAAATATTTTTTCAATGTATAATATATTTTATATTAAAAATATAAATTGATATATAATATCATATAAATTTGATTATGTGAAATTAATTATGGGTTTCATGAAAACAAAAAATTCTGTGGTTTTCTTTTTTTTTCTAAATAACTAGATTTTTATCTGAGTATTAAAATAAAAAACATTTTTCTGAAGCCATCATATTTATCTGAGATAGTTGTTTCTAAAACCGTTTGGCATAATTATTTTTTATAAAGTAAAAAAATCATTTAAATTCACTATATAAATTTTAAAAACCAATGACTATCACTTAAGAAAATCATGTAATAATTATATAGATTCACTTTCATACATTTCATTAATTAATTTCTAACATGATGAAAATTATGTAAAAAATTTATTTAATATTAAAAAAATATTATTTGATAAATAATAATCTTTTTTATATCATTACAATCAATAAAATATATAATTTCATTCTATACATAAACCATTTCTATAAAAATTCAATTTTTTAAAAGGCGTATTTTTTGCATTACACCAACTAATATTAAGATTCATTTCCCTACACATAGAATGTTAATTAAATAAAATTATTCCACTATATTAATTAATAATTATCATAATATTTAATATGTCTACCTTCATTTTAGGAAATAAAAATTTTATTTTTTGGATTAATTGCCTCTATAATGAAAATAGAATAAAAAGTCATTAAAATTATATTTCTATTAATATCAATGAATGTATAAATAATATATTAAATAAAAATAAATTAAGTATTGAATATAATATTATGAAGAAACACATACATAAATAATTTAACTCTAATATATTTAGTGAAAAAACAAAATATGATTATGAAACCATACTGGTCAAAATTTGATTCTTTATACTAAATCAGATTTTCTACACATTTTCTCTTTTAATATACAAGGTAAATATAAAAATAGTAGAAATTGAATTATATAAAACAGATATAAAAATGTTCTCTATAAAACCCGTATTTTGTTATTTGGGTTTTTTATATTTTAAATGAAACATCAAATCATTTATTTAAAAATAAGTTGCCTAGTTAAAAAGAGGAAGAGTAAAATTTAAAAAAATGGTAAAAAAACTATAAAATGTTTAAAAAATTTATGGAAATATTTTTATAAGTATTTATATATCCAAATAATCCCCATACTAAAATATTTACAATTATTGGATCTAGTGATCTTAGAAGTGTTTTGTGAAATAATTAAAATATAAACCATGTTTCCAAAAGTTGAATTTTCCACTCTTCTAATAGGGGATCATTACACCATTTCAAACATGACACTAAAATTCTAAATATCCACTAAAAATTTACAAAATATGCTATAATAGTTTCCATTTTCACTCTCTTAAAACCTAATTCACAATATTTCATCCTAATCCATTCAATTCCAAAGAATCATCCAAGGAAATATCATGTCCCTAACATAAGCATTGACTTAATTTAATATGTTATCCTTAATCCTAATATTAAATATTCATATGTATATAAATGTTTTTTAAATATGAACAATCATTATTATGATTTTATATTTTATTTATTTAATAAACATTATTTATTCAAATCCACCTATATCTAAAAATATCATCACTCGGGCATTGCATAAACTACCACATCTACAAAGAGATGTATATTATTTTTCTTCAAAACTACAATTAATGGATTATGAAGTGGTTATAATCGATTAATTAGTATTATTTTTATGATATAAATATTTATTTGAAATTTCATAATATCGATTACCTTCTTTTCCTCTCATTTTTTCTAATATAGAAACAATAATTATTCATATGTGCGTACTATCACTTGAATGAGCTATGATTATAATTTTTATTCACCACAAATCTTGGATGGATTTAGAAAATTATTAAATATATAGATATTGAAAACATAAAACTATTAATATTATAGATTTTAAGAAACTATTTTATACAATTTTCTACAACGACCAATATACATAAGATGTTACAAACAATATATTACATAATAATCGGAAGTCACTAAACTAGTGAAGAATATTATATATTAAAAAAATAAAATTCTCCATAATAAGTTAAAAAAATGATTCCTAATAAAGTATATAATTTATATAAAATTATTATCGAGGGAGTTAAAATTTATCACATAATAAATCTAGAACTATGTAAGGGTTTCTATATCAAATTTCTCTATTTGAGAAAAACTTTATATTATGCACAAAATTTTGTATATGTAGAATATATATAGACTATTTGAGATATATTATTAGCATAATTATATCAATCTTTTTTATTTATTTTTTTCTTTTATAATTACATATATTATTTTAGTAAGGTGTTTTATTAATGTGTTTCTCATGCATCATTATTTTTCATTGTCACAATACTTATTCTTTTAGATATGTTACATTTTAAGAAACATGCTACCGTTGAATGGTATATTATCGTATGATGGATATTTTTTATAATAATCCTTTTATTTAATGTTATTTAATAACCATATCTTGTTTTTTATTCATGGGGTAATTGGTATAATAGATTTTTAAATAGTAATGTATTTTTGGATGCTAAAATCCCCTTATTTGTGTTATAATGTTTTATATTGAACATTTTTCTTCCCAAATTTCTGTTCTCCCACCTTAATAATTTAAAATATTACTTTCCATTATCATCTTTTTGAAAATAATTTTTTAATAAAAATAATGTTTTTTATCCCTTATTATAATCTTGGTTAACAACAAATATAATTTCAATGTTCCATTATTTGATATTATTTAAAAACTAATGGTATTAAATGAGTTTTTTATCACCTTTATAAAAATAATTTTTTAACTTATGTATGGCATCCTCATTTACATCAATGATAAAAACGATTTCAAAAAGATCTTTTATGTAGTTAAATTAATTTTCCTATTTTTTTTAAAGTATATACCAAAATAGGGATTATGTTTCACTATTTATACTCCAATATATATGGTATAATTTTAGGGTAAATCGAATCTTGATACAAAAAATCCTATTCATGATCTCTTATTTAGTGGTATCATCCATTTATTATTTTGCATGGACATTTTCTATTTATGCCCAAATGTGTCTATGATTACATGAATACAATGTGGATATGTTATATTTAAACCATCCACCTCCTTACTTGGTATGGATTATGGTCCTTTTTTAAATTATTAACATAATCATAAACCTATTTCTCTATATGATTTGAAAATCAAATTGTACATAATTTTGATAGGATAATGTTTACCATGAATTAATATTCATCCATTGTCATGTGAAAAATTATTTTCATTCCATAAGTAATTATTTCAATATGGATTATTTTTATTTTAATGTTTAATATGTAATGTTTGACAATAAAACATATTTCTCTAGGTTTGTTATGATCATGTTATTCCATTTATTGAATTCGTAAAATTATATGAATTCTTGAATATTATTGACTACTAAAACATTATGATTGTGAATTTGATTTCAAAATTACTAATTATATAAAAATCCTTGATTTATTGTCTAAGAGGTTCCTTAGATAATGATATGTGAGGTTTTGATAATTATTATTGTGAATGTATTGAACATAAGTATGTGAGATGTTGGGTATAAATGTTAATAGACCCTCGATTCATCGATAAGTCTCATAAGACAAAATGGTTTTCGGTATTTTGTGTATGTCTACCCAATTTATAAAAATTTCACCAATATAATCATGAAGATTAGTAATGTCTATTTTCATAAAGCCATGTATGTATATTTTGAGTTTTGACGTTATTCATTCTATCAGTATATGAAAAATATTTTTCAATTTTATTTTGTCATTTATTTAAGAAGATATAAAATAATTTTTGTTCAAGGTATATTATGGATTTAATTTTTTAAAAAAATTATTCAATAATTTTTATGTGATTCTTTTCCACAATTTCTCAATTTATATGTTTTGATAGCAATGAATTTTATATCACTGTTTATTGTATTGCACCTTACGTAGGATATGGAGAATCATAGATCACAAATAAACTTCATAAGACTAATATTTGTGAAGTAAGTTTTGGGATATGTTGATGAATGATCATAAATTAAGAATATTAGTATACAGCGGAAAAATAATATTTTTTTTAATAAAAATTATATTTATCAGTTTATAATTTTTCATAATTCACTAAATATTTTGACAAAAGGAAAATCCATTCAGATATAGTACATTAATTAATATTTAATGGTATATTAAATATAAATGGTTATATATAGGATATTAAAAAAGTAATTAAATATTAAATCCTTGTTTCTAGGAGGACGAGATCTCATAATGCGGGTATGGGGACTCACAGTTGGTATTAAAGGGTTATTTTTATAACATTGTTGATTTTGTTGTTTTTTCCGATTATTTAATAATGATTAAGTTAATGTTGATCTTTATTTAAAATGTATAGAAAACCCTACTGAAAGGTTTATGTTTTAATTATAATGAAACAATTCAAATTTTATTTGGGTATTATGATAAAAAAGTATAAATGAATAACATTAGAATTATTATAAATATCTGAAAAAATCATGATGTTTTGGTATTTTATAGATGATGCAGTTTTCCTTATAGTACATCATAGTTTAGAGCCATTAATGATGATATGGATGTAGAATAGATTCACCTAGGGGTGTAAAACCTAATAATTGTAGGTTTTAAATTGAACAAATAATCACTACAATGCTTGGTGTGTGGGATTCAAGACTACACACCTAGTGAGATGCTTATGGGGGTTATTAATAGTTTCGTTGATTTATATTTATGAGCCCTTAGGAGGGATTCGATAATGATTTCGACCAATTTTGATAGATAACCTACTATAAAAAATAATAATGGATAACCAAAAATTTAACAATGAATATAAATTAATTGATACAAATGTATCATATGTTAAACCAAAAAGTGACATGGGGTTGAAATACTCATATTGATGTTTTAATTTTAAATTTTTAATAATTATCAAAACTAGTTTGGTTTTAGTATATGGTCGAAACAAAATCATGACTTTCAGGACGATAAAGGTATATATCTAGAATGAATTATCTTATATATCTGAATAATTGTGAATACTAAAATGAATATAAATAAATTTATATGCATACTCTAATAGAATAATGGAGTTTCTTTCTTAATTCTAATAATAATGTTGATATCTTCTTATAAATTAATTCTTGATACATTTAGTTATAATCAATTCTATGTTGTATTTACCTATGATATTATTATATATTCATAGTGTTATTAAGTATTATGTGAATCATATAAGGATTTTTTCAATATAATTGAATATATGGGTTGAAATAATATTTTTAATGTTATGAGTATCTAATAAAAAGAATTTTATGCAAATAATATATTTTTTGACATAACTATTAAAGAATGCATTTTTGATGGATAGATAAGACTAAGGTTAAATAATAGTTTTATTTATATAATATAATGGGTTTTGGTATTTTAAAAATATAATTTCTGTAGTATCCATATTTGTGTGATTGGTAAAAATTCATTGGTAAATTTTAACTAATTATTTGGACATAAATATATAGTGACTAGTGTGTATCCTTATGAACTAATAATTTTCAAAAAATTAATTATATATATATATATATCTATTTTATGTGGGAATATATAATCGTTTTGTGATTTAATGTCTTATAATGGCCATTAGGTTTTGGGAATTTTATGTTGTTAATAGTATATAAAAATTTCCTTATATGCTTATAGGAATGATTATTGTTGTTTTAGGAATGATGTGTAGGATTTTATGATCATAGAATACATTAATTATTATGTTTATAACATTATAATAATTTTCATGGAAATTTTGGATGAATATTTTATGGATTATGTTAATAAGTGTGAGATAACTCGACTCAACATAAACATTGTTGAACCAAAAATGATATATGTTAAATTTGGAGTTATATATATTGAACCAAGTATTATTCATGATGAATAGTAATAACTGTGGTATAACATGATATTTTTATAAGGTGTGGTATCTTGAGGTTAAACATTCTTGTAGTAATTTATGATATTCATTTTATAATTATCTTCAATAACGATAAATATATTGGTTTTTGTAATGGATAGTTCCCTAAGGAAGAAAGTTGAAACTGGTTTTTATTGAATACGTGGAAACAACCCAAAATATCATCATAATGTGATAAGTGATAGAGAAAAAAAATCTAAAATTATACCACACATTCTATAAACAATTGTGATTAAAAACAAGTACACAGTCGAAACCCCAAACAAAAAAAGATGATAATGATGTAATATCATAAAAATTTGGCTGATCAAGACGATGAAGGACATATGATTCAATCTCTGTCATGTCAAAATTGTGGGAAGAACCAACATGGAAAATCTATTCATTGAACTGTAATATGTCTTAGGTGTGGATAAAGGGAAAATAAAACAACAATGTTTTTTGGTAAAAAAATGGAAAAAAAGTATACTCTATTCACTCCTAAGATATTAGGGTAGATTCCTAATTAAAAAATATTCCCTTCTAAATCTACCTTTTAGATATCCTTGCTTAATTTTATTAACATGTGAATTAAAATTAATAGCACTCGATTTAATTAAGGGGGAGAATGTAAAATCTGGAGATCATAATATGTGTTTACCATTAAATTATTCAATGTGTTTTATAACATATTTCAGACGCAACGACCAATATAAACAATTACACAATAATATCAATGCATTATTAATAAATATATAATAAACACTATAATAATAAACTATTAATAGTTACTAGCTTTAGTTGTTAAATAATTAGCATTAGTTAATATTGTAAAATGTTATTTTAATAGATAGATACTTTATTTATATTAAATACTTATTTTAAAATAACACTTAATTTATGAATATAGTAATTTAAATATGATAAATTAAATTTCATTATATAATTACTCAAATAAATATTAGATTAATATTTACCGTCTATAATTTTTCAAATTAATTGTTCATTTGTTGAATGGTAAAAAATTTGAATTTTTCTAATACCATCACATTTATCTGGCATTTAATTTTTGGAAATAGATATTCTATAAAAAAAATATTTATATGTTACAAGTAAAGAATTTGAAAATAATTTTTAAATTTAAAAAAACACTTGATTTTCATTTTTTAAAATCATCTATTGTTTCACAGTAACACTTTTTTGTCTATTTCTTTAATTACATTTAAACAAGTGGAAAATTATGTTGTATAATTTATTTGAAATTTAATTAACTATTTTTTATCAATAATAATTTTTATAAATTAATTCTAAAATTAACAATGATTATTTTTTTATATAATCATTATCCTTGAAAAACACTTTTCTTACTGGTGATATTTTTTGTATTTTATGCGATAATGATAATATTATGTTCCCTAAAAGTATAATTTTAAGTTGATAATAATATTCTCATATTTTGGATAATTAAATTTATATTATATAACATGAACAATTTAATTTTTTGTTATATAATTTTTTTTCTTAGGAATAATGGTAATTATTATAATAATTTAAGAAAATGAATTGATTTTAATTTTCATGTTTTCTATTAATACATTTTTTTCATTATCTATTTTAACATAAAATAAAATTTTATAATATTTATTAATAAAATTGGATTGATTAGAAATAAAATTTGGTTTTACCATGCATTAATTTGGTTATATTATATAATATTTTTAAATAAATAAAAAATTACATAGAGATATAATATTTATATAGTTTAAAAATAAAAGAGTAAAATGTAAAAACATAATGCTATAAACCCTCATAAATTTATAAATTATGTACATAAATCCTATGTTTTGTATTTATAGGCCCATATACACCCCAATAAACACTACCTTGAATATTTGGTCCCATTGTCCTTGAGATAGTGTCATAGGAGTATGAAAATATCATTGGTGTTTCTGAAAATTCTTATTTCATATTTTATAATAGTTGATCACTTAAAATATTTCAAAAAATACACCTACCATTGAAAATTTCATGGAAAAATAAACTAAATATCAATTTCATGAAGTCTCTCACACTCTCTTAAACCCCTGGTCACACAAGGTCAGCCTAATCACATAATATCAACAATGCATTCAAAGGAAAGAACATGTCTCTAACAAAAGTATGATCCCCTTCATATATTATACTACATAATAATCAAATTACAAATCCCTTAAAATCCAAAAAAAATAATGAAATAAGTATAATCATTATAGTAATATATTATTATATTAATGTATCAACAATTATATATTCCTCCCCATCTAATAAAAAACAAAAATCTTCCTTAGTTCTCTATGTAGAATAAAACCTCTTTAATGAATAATATCCCATTATTTTGAACATGTCAATTCATGTGTTAAAAAATGATGTAATGAATAAATAAATGACATTTATATAATATAACTATGATTATAAAATTTTAAATTATCATTTACCTTCTTTCCCCCATATTTTTTTGAGAAATTGAATCACTAATCAGGTGTACATGTATACTATCACCTTAAAGGGTAATAAGTTTCATTTTTCATTACCACCAATATTGGATTTCTATAAAACAAATTTATAAAAATAATTATTTCCATAGTAATATTAATGTTATGGATAATATGAAACAATTATAAGATTTCATCTACTTTTATTAGAGTATATTTTACGTTTTGTAAAAATATGACCGAATGTCCCCATGTAAGAGACATATGAACGAAAAATATATAATAAATAAATAGAATGTGTTAACTTTAATTAATTATACTTTTTTAAATAAAATTAAATTTTCTAATTAGTAAATGATTTATTATGTAATTTTGTTTTAGAAAACTCCTTCATCGATTTGGGTATTTTATACCATTATGTAGTTTGTTGAATTTAAAAACTATAAAATTTCCTAATGAAATATAATATATCAATTGTATATCATGTGTTAATGTTAGTAAATAAAGGGTTATGATCAACCAAATATACATAGAGAAAGTATTTCATGTCCTCAGCCAGTTAGATGATTCACATTTAATCCCATTTAATATAGCTTCTAAGATGGATGTCATTAGTAGGCTTTGACCATTACCAAGACTAATTAAATATAAAAATAATAATGAATGAGGAAAGGAATTTTTCGTAGATGTTCTTTATATCAATATCATTTCTCATACCATTTCTCTGAAACACCCCATGAAAATCCATTCATCGCATACCTTGCCCTTAGGCCATTCATTGGTGTAATAAAGGGATTTGTATATAAACCATAATAGTATGAATTTTGATAATTTTATTTTTATTTTAATAATAATTATAATTATATTTCATTATTTTATAATGATTAAATAAAGATATTTATTTAATTTTATATTTGAAATGATGAAATTGAAATTTTAGTTTTTAGGAAATAATAATATCAATAAAGACATGAATTATGATTAATTAAAGAATTTTTTAAATAAATAACATTTTAATAAAATGTTATTATAAAATAATATTAATTAAAAATAAATGAAAATATAATTTTAATATTTAAAATGTCATTTTTTTACAGTCGGAAAACTATTATTGTAAATAAAACAATTTTTTTATTTAATTGGGATTTTTTATTTAAATGTGTAAATTCCCATATATATAGAATTAGTCTGATAAAATAAATATTATTTTTGGAATCAATAGATCAATATTATCCAATAGATAAATTTTCATAATATTATGTGACATTAAAATTTTATGGTAAAAATTTAAGTCCATTTAATTATACTACCTATATTATGACATCATAAATTCCAAAAGGTTATATAATAATTAATATAATGAGAATCTATGACCAAAATTATGTTTCCCTTTAAATGAATGTTTTTATGTTATTTAATTAATTTTATGAACCCTTAATGAATCATCAAAAACCAATAAAATATTTTATGGTGTTAAAATAAATTCATTATAAACATAACTCTCTTACACATCACATAGAGAATTATTTTGTTTATATAGGTTATTAGACTTATCAAAAAATTAAAATCACCCCCCTTTAATTGTAACAATGGGGAGAACCATTGCATGGTATTTGATTTTGAATTCTGTATCATATATATTCCCAAAACATATCATGAGACTATTGATACATCGAGGGGATTGCTTTACAAATATGGTTTAGAACATTCTACTTTCAAGACATTTCACAAGCCAATTTAAATCATACATGTTACAAATATGTAGGGTTTGTCCAACTATTTTCATCTCATGAGACTATTGATGCATCGAGAGGATTTCTTTAATTAGTCCCCAAATAATTTCATACCATTCCAAAACCATAAGAATATATTGAAAATTTTATTTATAACATAAATAGTTATCTATATCAACTATATGTATTCAGTAAAGGATACAAATTTAACAATTTTTCCTCAGTTACCAAATAACAATCAGAGTAAACATCATATGAAAATGCTTTTTATATTTTAGGAGAATAATAATATCCATAACACATGAGAATGTATAATTTTGAAAATTTTAATGTCAAATTAAAGATAATTACAAAAAACATAATTGTTTCAAGAGAAATTTATCAATCAAAAAATCAAATGATATTTCACAATATACTTTTCACATGTTAATTGTAATGTCAAGTCCCCTTGGGTGAAATAATTGGAATAGAAACATAAAATAAAATGAATAATGATGTATTAATGATATTAAATTTCATATGGTAGTTTATACAGAACATAAATATAAATTGGTGTATAATAACAAATAATTCTCAATGGAATGTATGTCGAGACCAAATCGCATTCAAAATGCTTCATTTTGGGTGAATGATAGTTAATATCATATATAATTGTATTATATTTTTTATTTTCTAATAAAAAACTTATTTATATTAATAATATCATATATGATCTTTTTATAGAAACTTATTATATTTTTATAATAATATTTCATTATTTTCATTATTTTAGGAGTTCATTACCTTGTTTATCAAGTGTCTTTTGACTTATTTTTTTGTTCGTCTTACATCAATTATGTTTTCATAATATCTATAATGTAAACCATTAGTTAAATATAAAATATTATTATTAAATATTTATTTACAGTAATCTATAAAATTTGGTGATAGAAAATGAAAACACTATTCATGGAGATTTTTAGTCTTACGTACGCATGAATAATGTTTCCATTTTATTATCATTTTGAAAGAAATAATATAAAATTATTTATAAATATATATTCATTATGGTATCCCTTTTATGTCATATATATCACATATATTTATTAAATTCATCCATTATAAATATTATATAAAGCGTGACTAAATAATATCACTTTATGAGGAGGTATCCCATTTTAAAAATGGGCAACAATATCGTATTACTGAAAAATAGAAATCATGAAATAATGTATGATATAATAATTTGAAAAGAATAATAAAATAATAAATATTATATATATCATATTTAAACTCTAAATCCAGCATTATTTTCAGTAATGAAAGGTTTTAATGGATGAATGGATAACATAAGTTCATATGGCAGTAGTCTTCTATAAACACAAATGATCACTTCCTAATCAAATTTATGGATTTGTGTGATGTTTTAGTTCATACCATTAACATAAAAACAAATTAGAATGTTGAATAAATTTTTTTATATAATATTATCATGTAATAATTGTAATTGGTTGTTGTGGAGAAGGAAATAAAATAAAAACACTTTTAGAAGAACACGGCCTCTTCTTTAGGGTTCCCCCATATGATTGAATTAAAACCTGGAAAGTTTTTATTTATGATCAAAATTAGGATACTATGATTATGGGTAGGGAATTTTGGAGTTTTTAGGATTTATATTAGTTTATTCAAATGGTTTGTGAGGTTTTATGATTTAGGGGGAGTGAGCACCATTCTATAGTTCAAGAGGAGCAGAATTGTTTGAAATAGTCAAATGTATTCTCTGTTTGGTGGCATCCCTTACATCATGTTCCTATTAAATTTATAAATAATTTTTTTATAGTATTTATGATATAGAAACACATCAATAAAAAATAATCACATTTTTATCATTTTTTCCATAACATATCAGATTTCATAATTTAGCCTTTTTTATTTTTATTATGTTGACTAATTTTCTAACCTAAGTAATTTATACATTAAGACTATGATAAATAAATAAGTAATATATAATATTGTCCCAATTACTATAAATATGATATATAATTTATAAAATAAAATATCACGTATGATGGAAATTAATATTAATAGAAGCTCTAATAAAGTGAAAAACCCCTAACTTTGCTAATAATGATTTTACTATTTATAGGTTAATATGTTCATTATAAAAAATAAATTTATTACATAATGGATATGTTTTTATATTAATTATAATTTAAAAAACACTAGGAATAGTATATATGTCTTATTAATATTTAATCAGTTAATAAAATAACATTAATTATAAAATAACATTAATTCCTATTTTGACATTATTTTTTTATATTTACAAATTTCAAGACAATAATAGAATTTTAATATATTTTGTTTTATACAATTTAATATGATATATTCATCCCAACAGATAATTTAATGAAATAATTCCTTCAATTTAATTCATTTTTAAGGTTTTTAATGTCATTTATTTATGTTAATTATTAAATAAATAATTTCTACATTGGTATTTCTTATGGATTTTCATTATCTAATTGATATATAAAAAATAATTATAAAGTATCATGATAAAATAGTTATATTTGAAAAGCAATTATGTATATTAAAATTGTTTATTTTTCCCTTATCCCAAATATTTATAGAAATTAAAATTAATGAAAGAATATTTTTTTTTCTTGTTATATATTTAACTTAATACATGTGTCAAATTAATGAAAAAGTCTCCCAAAAACACATATATTTAGAGCCCAAAACCATAAGAGTTAAATTATATCCATAAAATGGGTTTTGGAAAAGTTATTTTTCATTTTACAGCTAATATGTTTTGTCTAACCACATTGTCAACTCACTTTCTCCTTCATCGCTAAAATAATTTTTATCATTTTTCACTAATCATTTTTGTCAAAATTACGTTAAAATCATTAGAAATTAGAAAATAACCTTATTTAAAATTTGGATGCCATTTTTAAAATTTAATTCAAATAATATTGATAATTTAATATAACATTAATCTCACAGACGTGATGAGAAAGTGGGATTGAAAAGTGAAACTATTCAACTATTTACTAATTTTTTAAATCTAAATTCTCTATATAAATGATTCTTGTGACCTAAATTTGATTAATATATGTATTAGTGATCTATTTTAACTTCAAAACCAATTTGAAATATAATTTAGATTTATAATTTTTTATATGAAATATTAATGTTCAATTAGTATGCAGTATATTTAAATATTCATCAAAAAAGGTAAATTCTTTGAAAAATAACGCAATTTCCCCTTAACTTTATTTAGACATTATTATTAAAAAAATGAGGTTTATTTTTTCGAATAAAATTTATTAATGTGTCAAAATATTTTATTAAAACGATTGAACCATTAAAAGGTAGCAAACTACATTTTAGAAAGTACAAACTTTAATGAGTAAAATAATATTAGTTCTTATCTTAATCAAATCAAATATATTGGATTTGTTTCAAAAAAATATATTTAATAATATATATATATATATATATATATATATATTTAACTATGATAAAAACTAATATTAATTAATTTAATTTAATAAGAAAATGATCCTTTTGCGTATAAGAACTCTTTTTTATAAAAACATTTAATATTCATTTGATTAGTTTTTATATTAATTTTTAATTAATTGGTAAAAAATTAATTCAAAATTATATTTTCAATAGTATGTTAATCCTATTTAAATCTTAAAAGTTAATAGTTTTGTGATAATATTTATTAATAAAAAATTAGTAGTTTTTGGTAAAACATGGTCCTGTGTGTAATAGAAGATATCGAAGAAACACATTGTTGTGTGAGAAAACAATCTAACATAGTATTGAGTCCATTGAAATATATATAAAATATTGATATTATTTAAAATGTTAAATATGACATAAATACATAGGATATTATATTATATACTGTACATATCGTCACATATCGTACAAGCTATCAAATAAAATGTTATTATTTTAGAATATTCAAGGACTTATATTCTCCCAGTCAGAAATAAATTGTGCTCATAAAAATTAGACCTGAATTTGGAAATAAATGAATTGAAATTTTTGAATATAAAATTTTAAAATATTAAATCATAAGAGATTTAAAAATCGCTCTCTTAATAAGAGAGAAAGTGAAGTGAAAAATTCACCTTGAATAATCACATAACTAGGTTTCTATGTATGGGAACATATGAGGTAAATGAAATATTTGGAATATAAGAGAAATCTAACAATGAAATACTAAGGGATAGATATAAAGAACAAGTTTTGGGGAAAATTAACGACCGCAAATCCATAGACTAGAGGTGTGAAAAAGGCCACTGATTGCATCAAAATTGATGATAATATGAAAACGTTTTTTCTTCATGACCCTTTTTCCTAGAGTTAATAAATTCATTCAATCGAAAAGAATATATGGAAGAAAACATAATTGATATTTTTCTATTTGAATAGAACAATCTTCTCATTTTCTTGTTCATTAAACTATTTCTACTTCATCTCATAGCACAGGTTGTATCATATGGTTAATTAATACATTCATATCATAAATATCATCCAAAGAACAACTTAAACTGTTTTATAAATGGTTAACCTCATGAACCTCCAAAAAATTTAAATTCCTAACATTACAGAGAATGTCAATGAATTTAAAAAATGAACTTGTCATTAATTAGGTCCTTGTTAGTCAGTACTATCTATTTTCATTATCAATATTTATCATATATTTCCCCCAACATAATTATCTCAACATTAGGAACATATTAAGTTTTATATTGATAGCAGTCATGTGTTTTCGAAGAAATTCCACTTTCCACTTATTAATTTTTCTTAGTCATAAGTACTATTCATAATATCCTCTCCAATCCTTATTGTAAAATTTCTACATTACAACACTCATATATTTCACAATTCTTGTAATGATGATATTATTGATAAAAGAGTCAAATGACATAATTCATGGTTCCAAACATGAGAACAATATTCACTCCTATTCAAATTTATCGATAGAATAAGATTAAACATGATCCCTTAGATTATCTTGAGATATATTACCCTAATTCATGGGGATTCATTTTCACAGTACCTCATATATCTACATTTTTGGCGTTGTACATTGGAGACATTTTAATTCACTTTCAATAAAATTTATGTTTTCATTTCTCTCTATGCTTTTATAAATATCCCAATCCTTTTTATAAAGTATCAGGGTGTTTCTTTCCATAACTATGACATGTGGGATAATAATTAATTCCTTTCATCCCCTTATAAAACTTTTTCCTAGTTGTCCACATCTTCCCATGATTCCCTCTAAAAGTATGATACATGGATAACTCATTTGTATGATCCAATATTCTTCCTTGTACGTCCAAATTTGAGTGTCTCATTTGAGCATTAATATTCATTTCATGTTTGTAGATAGAGTTAATTTGTTGGGGGAGATAACATAATGTTTTCCAATGTATTTTATTTGAATTTTACAAAGGCTTGGTTTGCGAGGAAGCATGAGAAAAGCCAGAGAGGATCCATGTAGGGGGTCATTCTTCCTTTCATTTTGAATTAATGGAGCCCAGATAAATTGGTCATGTTTTATCTTGGGTTCTTCGTATGTTGAGATGCCTAAAATGGGTTTCATGTTTTTATATTGAAATATGAATAAAAACATTCCTATAGAATTGTTATATGTCCTGTAATTGTAATACAAGTTGTGAAATTATTTTTAGGAACATTTCATGAATGTTTATATTTTGTAAACTGATTCATGACATGAATAGAATACATGTCATTTATTTAGGTTACACGTCATGTAATATTAAATTGATGTAAATTATAGTACAATGTGATGTGTTTATAGGAATATCCATTAAAAAAGATTTACATGACCTGTAAATATATTACACACCTTGCAATTCATTGTCATTTATTATAATGTATTTTGTGTACTTCATTTTTATTTCATATCACGTGTATATTTCTACTCTGAACCCTAGGTAACATTATAGGTGATTTTATAGTTCACACCTCCATTACGAACATACCTCTTATGTGATAATTCTCTGTAATTTATTTGGGTACATTTTTCCTTCTCTCAGATTATTCTCTAGATGCTAAGGTGTAGTCTCTTGATTGTGGGTATTATTGGTTTTGATCATGATCAATTTTGATCTAGGATCCTTCTTGTGTTCATATTCACCTTCTACTTCATGGGGGTTTTCCATTGGATGTAATTTATGAATGAAATTTTGAGGTAGGGGGTCTAAACCTTACCCTTGTAGTATGATAATAAGGATGTTTGTGCAATATTTCAATTGTGCTAAAATATCGTCCACTGAATAAATTGGAAGAATTAATTTAATTATTCCTTACAGTCCCTATGTGTCCAAATGGATATTGACCTAGCTTGTGGCTACTATTCATGAGATAAAACCTGTGAATATAAATGAATTGTTAATGGATAATGTTTGTTTAGAATGAAATGGATGGTGAGAATTTTCTTAATATACAATCACATTGGATTGGCTTGTTTATTGAGTTAACAGAAATGTTTTTGGTTATGATCTTTTTATATTAGAAATTTTTAATTGAAAGATGAATGTTAATTTTTATAATTTACCATTTTTCCATATGATGTGATACTGTGATATCCATGTTTCCATGAATTGTGTTGTGATTAAATGCATAAATTCTTATATTATAGGCTTATCTGGGTGAATATTGTTGAAATGATGATATGGTGGGATTGGACTAGTGAAAGGTTTTAAAATGTTTATATAGAGGTATATGACATGTGATACATGATAAAATGCTTATATAGTGGGATATTACCTGTAACACATGATGAAATGCATATATAGTGATATTTTCCTAGTGTAAAATTTTAAAATGCTTATATAGTAATGTCTACCCTGATTAAAATTTGAAATGGTTATATAGAGGGGTTGACATTGGTTTTTTTTATTTATACCATTGTTATATGGTTACTGTTAACATGGTTGTAAGAAATGCTCAGAGATATTTTTACATGGCACCATGGAAGGTTATTTTTTGAAATAGATACAGGTTTATTGTTATTATGGTCATAATACATGCCGAGAGACATTATGGGATGGTTCCAAAGTAGTTTTATAAGGAATTATTTTTATTATTTAATTAGATAATATTCTTGTTTATTGTATTATTACATGCACTTATTATTGGACTAGTTTTGAATGGACATCGTGGTATAGACCTACTAAGTTATACTCACATCCTATTCAGGCTTCTGTTTGGTACTCGAACAGATTATATGTATGTAGGTTTGGATAAGGTAAAAGGACCTTATTGTTGATGGCTTTTTGCAGGATGGGCTAGAGTTTGGAGATGGAAGCAACATAGGGTCGGGATTGGGGAGTTTTTATTCATTTACTGAGTGTACAAGTATTTAATTTATATTACTCCAAGAATGAAATATAGTTACATTGTAGAACATAATTACATTATTAATTCATTTATTATTGGATTATTAGTTGGTTTCTACTCTATCATTTTGATCCCATTGTTTCCATAATCAAATATTTCTTTGCTATTATTGGACAATTCCTTTATGTTTTAACACTGTAACAAGGGGTATAGTCTCCCCATTGTACATATCCATCCCCTTCTACTATATAACAGCCTCTTTCATATGAGTAGGAGTGCATAAGGTCTCATAACTATCCCTTTCGGACCATGCGAGAGAGTACTAGATTGGGGGACCTTACAAAGTGGTATCATTGGGAATATGTTTAATTTATATTTCATTTCTATTTGGGAATGGTAAAATGGATACTTGTATGTATCAGGATATGAAATTATCTTGTGAATCAGAGTACCTAACCTTTGTATGGGAAAAAATATGAGAGATAATGGGTGGATTATTTTTCACATTATTTTCATGATACAGTTGATGTTATTTCACCCTGAGTGATTCACATGTTGTGTTAGCTTATTTATAACATTATTGGTCATTGTTATTTATACTTGAGGCCCAATATGGTGCGAGATGAGTATGAATTCATCATAATATACATATATGGATATATATTGACATGAATTTTTCATGATAGTGATTTTTTATTGGCATTTTTTATATAATTTCATGTCGAACTGTGATATGAGATATATGTTATAACTCAGAAATAAAATAAAGAAATAATTATTTCAGGCAAAAGAACTTTTTATCCATGTTTAGAGAAATTATTAGTTAATGATTCACTATTGTTTTATAATGTTGATGTTGATCATGTTTTTAAAGCATGATTTCTAGGGAGTGTGTGTCACGACCCGTCCTCGGGACCCATGTCATGACTACGCCACGCCCTCCTTCCATATGCCAGGGGCTGGCGACTAGAACCAGGCGTAAATCCCAATAAAAATGGAAGTCATTGCCTTTATAAAGTAAAAAAACACCACAGAGTAAGCAAGATGAAGGTAAAGCTGCAATGCCGAGCCTTTCACTAGAAATCCCACCTAAACAGTGGGTACAGATAGCCTCCTCAGCTCCTAGGGTCCAGCCGTCCACTCCGTGTACGTCCCGCACAGTGGTCCACCTCCAGGTACCGACATGATCCACAAGCCTCAACCACGATCAACGATGTCCGTCGTCTGTATCCAACAAAACTTAGTGCGGGAATATCCCGTACAATGGTGAGTATACACTACTTATTAGGGACCTCGATACCCTCGAAGGTCTCCAAGAATCCACAAAGGATAATCCACAATAGAAAGATACAATCACGAAGTAACAACCAACTCTACTTAGGTATATGCCCATACATATACCTATGTCATCAATTCAATTTCGTCTCCAACATCTGAGCCCATGTTCGATCATGTCCACATAGGATAGCACAATCCAATCCACACAGGATAACATAACCCGATCCATTTAGGAAAGAAAGTCAATCATATCGAAGGTAATGATTGAAAGTCGAGACTCAGATGACACAGGTATACTTCTTCGTAAGATGATAGAGATGATCAGATGTAGCCATTGATTCATCTAAGCTGTCAGACCCATGTAGGATACAAGGCCAGCTAAGATGACATACCCACAAAGAATACAAGACCAGATACTCTGATGGACCCACGTAGGATACAAGTACAGAGTCAAATACTACCGGAACCATGTAGGATATAAGAATAGTAGTCACATACTGTCGGAACCACAATGGATATAAGAATATTAGTCATCATCATCGAACCCACGGAGGATTCCAGTACGGTCATCGTCGCTGCCGAACCCACGGAGGAGTTTAGTACAGTCATCATCATCGTCGTAGTCGCAGCCATCTCTAGGGTTCCCGCACACATCATGATGGATTCCAGGAGGGTCCGCTCCATGATCCAAGGGGGTTCGATACATCAATTTACACATAGTCTGGAGTTTATGTATCACAATGTTATGTCCCATCAAAAGGAACTCAATGTGACCGACGTCGCGTCAATCGGACGCCCGGTAAGAGAGTTATTGGCTTTTTCATCTCAGGGGCCCGATTGGGTTTTAAGTAAAAAATAACCTGAACACACTCCAATTGTGTCCAATCCTTGAGTGGCGTAATCCAAATGGTCCGTCTCACTAAGAGGAAACCAACAAAGTCTACGGAACGTCAATCAAACGTCCGGAGCTCATGTTATAAGCCTTCCCGCTCCAACGGCCCGGTTGGTTTCGTGTTTGAACCAACCCGGACATACCCGAGGTTCTCTGAAACCTTGAGTTTAATATACCAAAATGACTGTCACGATCCAAGGATCAAATTTCAATTGACGGTGTGTCAATCGGAGGTTCGTAGCCCATGTTACAGGCGTTTGAATGAACCTGTCCGAATTTAGCGGGATTTGGGCCCGGACCGACCCGGCCCGAGACCCCCTGGGCGGCCCGAACGAGGTCGACCCGACCCGGGCTCACGTACGGCCCATTACGGCGCAGACCGGCCCGGACGGCGTGGCCCGACCCCACCTGTAAGAACCCGGATCATCGTTGAGGTATGTTTTCCCTTTTCTGGAGTTTTTTAGGAAAATACATTTTTCTGGAATTTTCCAAAGTACACGCCATGTACATTCGGATTACACGCCATGTACTCTTTCATAGCTCGATGCCGTGTGCTGGCCGTGTCTGCGCCACACACACGGTGTGTAAGGCTGAGGTAGTGGTCGGTTAATTCGGAGTATGGAAAACTGATGTACACGTCGTGTACTCAAGAAGTACATGCCGTGGACATTATTTTTTTTCATTAAACGGACCGGGGTCAGGCCTAACCCCCAGATTCATCTTCTTCTCCAGATTTCGTCTTCCTGTGAGCGACCTTATGACCGAATCTTTCCTGAGCTCCCGCCTAGTCTTATGTTCTCCGATTCGAGCACAGTTGATTGCGTTGGAATTGTAGCGGTGAGTTCTTCCTTCTTCTTTAGCCTCGTTTCTTGATTCCTCCTAGTTTCCATGTTATCGTGGGATGAACGCTTTGTGCGTTTTCTCAGATCTTCACCGTTCTAAGGGGAATCTGTCGCCGTTGTTCGCGTATATTGATCTCCTAGGATCGTGTTAGGTGGTTTGTGCTTTTCCATAGAATATTGATGAATATTTTTGTGAAAATTACACCAATACCCATGAACAAGGTATTGCATGGTTATTGTTTTTCCCCTGCTATTTACCTAATTGCTTGAATGCATTAGTAGAGGTTATTGCCTGCGAGTAGAGTAATTTATTTTGTACTCAATTTTCTTTTCCATGTTTGTTTTTCTTATTAGGCGTTTCGCCAGTTACCATGCCTAGTTTTAGGATTTTGGACTATTTCCTTGTATTGCTATTGAGACTTAGTTGATAGCAAAGTAGTTCTTGAGGTTTTCATGGGACAATAAACGCATGATGAGCATGTTTAGTTTGACGGAAGGGCTTATCCAGAGTGTATTTTAATTATGATGCGAGACTATATGGGGAAATTACGTTGAGTTCTTCCTCAGAGAGTCTGTAGATCCTCGATGCGGGCTATAGGGGGAATTGATGTTGAGTGGTTCCCCATAGAGCCTTTAGCACGATACGATTCTATAAGGGGAATTGATGGTGAGTTCTTCCCCAGAGAGTCTGCTTAATTACGTTGTTGAACCATAGGGGAGAGACTGTGTGTGCCTCCTAGAGTGGTTCTAGTACTATAGGTTGAACCATAGGGGTTAGGCTATGAGATCTACCTAGAGGGTTACCTGTTTCCTTTATTGTTGATGGTTGTTTACATGAGTACTTTGTTTGTTAGAGCTGTGGATTGTAGCTGCTTGTGCTTTTCTGTTTACAACTTCCTGTTTTTTTACTACCATGTATTCATTGACTATTAGGAACATATCTTTGGGTGATTTCCTACTGGGATTGTATCTCACACCCTGTTTGGGCCATGATTTTGGGACCAACAAGACTATGTTGATGAAGGTATAGATAAGGGCAAGCACCCTTCTACTTCAGGTTCTTGATTGCACTGGGGATGGGGAGCATGGGACCGAGCTGTGGCCCGTGATGCTGAGGAGCTTACTTTGTTTTTCATTTGCACCTGGTTTTAGTTGTATTTCAGCACGTTGTTGTGTTTTCTATTATCCTTAGATACTTTTACCTACTGCATCATTGTCATCTTAGTTATATATCCACATTGCTTTCGCTGTTTGGTTTCTGTTGTATGCATGTTGTTTACTCCTTCTGTTGTTTATTGTTGTTTTCTTACCTAGTATACCATACAGAATGAGGGCATAGTTTCCCCATCAACTAACTAAGGCCCTTACTGCTAGTCGGCAGCCTCTAGCGTTTGTAGAAGCACGCTTGAGGTCATGTGGGGAACCCGGTACCGGGAACCAGTGGAGGGGCTCTGGATTCGGGTCGTTAAAAATTGGTATCAGAGGAGTTCTTTTCACTTGATTTACTTTTTGGAGACCTTAGCTAGGGATAGGACCGATCCAGTACTTGGCATTAATCTGTGATCGGGAGTAGCTAACCCTTGTACAAGTAAAAACCATACTACCTCGTTAATCAAAGTTTTTGCTGGTTTTGAGATTTTATGGTTGATCTAATTTCAACTAGAGTGATTCACTAGACTTGTGCTATTACTGTTTTGATACATTGGTTCTATTTCTATCGAAACCCGATGAGATGAGTGTATGCCAACTCATGCATCATATAGGAATTTGTAGAAATCACATTTCATGCATTCTTTCCATGCCATCTAGGGTGCATTAGTGATTTCATGCTTTTGTGATAGACTTTTGTAGATTATGCATGATGTTGTGATAGTTGTTTGATAGATTCTCTGCAGTTATGTTATAAAATTGTTTGTTTGTTTTATTTTCTTATTGTGAATGCCAATTTTTGGTTCTTGAGGTTTTATGGGCCCTCACAGATTAGAATTTTGGCACCTTTTAGCCTTGTTTTAGTGTTTCTGGAATTCTGTGCAGTTTCTGAGCTACTACCCAGATAACCCAGAATACACGGTATGTACATTTCGGATACACGCCGTGTAGTTTTCCGGCCATGTCACTAACAGTGTGGGAAGAACACGGTGTTGTGGAAGTATCTTCGGAAACACGCTGTGTACGTTAGCTACATGCTTTGTTTGCTCGGAGCCCTGTAGCTGGCCATGTCACTAACAACACTGGTTAGGGAAGCACATGAAGAACATGTCGTGTCCATAGGGAACACGCCGTGTAGTCCTCTCCAGGTACCCGACCATGTCATGAACAACACAGTCCGGCGTTACCTTCTATTCCACACACCTTGTTTGTTCAGAACAAGCCTTGTAGTCTTGCCCAGTTACCCGACCATGTTACGAACAAAACGGGAGGGTGTCGGCTTCGCCTATACACACCGTGTTTGCTCAGAGCACGCCATGTAAGGTCCATCAATGTAGATGACCATGTACTCAACAACACAGACCGATGATGCCTTGTCTAGTGCATGTCGTGATTGTTTTGAACACACCGTGTAGTCTCGGGTTAAGTCGGACCGTGTGGGTTAGCCGTGTAAGGAACTCGGGTAGGGTAATAGTTACAAGTACATGTCGTGTGTTGGGGTCAACATGCAGTGTAGTTTGAAGTGTACATGACATGTAGGGCAGGAGTACACGCCCATGTCACTGGCTTAAAAAGACACACCGTGTAGTTTTTATACACGCCATGTAGTCGTGATTTGCAATCTTCTATGTCTTTCTTCCCCTGTTCCCATTTTGTACTCTTGTGTTCTCTGTCCTTGTTTTTCTGATCCAAGGTGTACTTATGATCTTTCAGATAAATGACTCCGAGACATCCTCCAGTCATATGTATGTCTCCAAGCAGTGATCAGACACCAGACAGGGCTGATCAGGGCCTTCTTGCCGGTCCCCCAGCCGAGCCAGCCTTACCACTAGTTGTTGTAACAGTTGCGGGTGCGGATGTGCAATTCAGGGAAGGTTTCATGAGGATGATGCAAACATTCCGGGGAGCACCGCCTCCTACCACATATATGGAAGACTTGACGCTGGTCTTTCAGCAGCAGCATCCTCCCACGTTCTCAGGGGAGGGAGGACCTCAGGCTGCAGAGTCATGGATGGAAGCCATGTTGACTATCTTTGAGCATTTGGACATGCCTCTAGAGAGGCGGGACAAGCTCGCCACCTATATGCTCCAGGACTCCGCCAAGAGGTGGTGGGACATGATCTCATAGGTGGGTCAACAACAGTCTATGACTTGTGAGGGGTTCCAGCGCGTGTTCTACGAATACTTCTACCCGGAGACCCTGAGGGTCGATCGGGCCCGAGTGTTCATGAGTTCAGATCATGGTACCCTATCTTGCATGGTTTATTCCTCTCATTTCACCGAGCCACAATGTTTTATATCCCTTCGGGATGGGATTGTTTTGTTCTAGGCAAGGAAGTTTGAGGATGGACTTAGATGGGAGATCCGCTCGCAGGTGAACATCTTCCAGCTGACATCCATCACTTCCATCATCAACCAGGAAATGATTGCATAGAGCAATTTGAGAGACTCAGGAGCTGCGAGCCAGGGTGGTTCTGCTTCCACTGTTAGATTTCCTCTATATGATATCAAGAAGCGTCATAGGGATCCTACATGTGGTGATTCGTGGAAGCGAGACACATCATCAGGAATCCAGGTGACATGCTATCAGTGTGTCCAGAAAGGGAACACGAGGTCGCAGTGCTAGAGAGACCTCGTGGAGTGCCGGTATTGCGGAAAGATGGGTCACCTTCAGTGTTTCTGTTAGTTTTTCTCACCAGTAGCTAGTGACCGGGGTTCTTCCATGACTCCTCGTTTAGGAGCAGCCCGACCAGTTTCTCACCAGTCAAGAAACTGGAGTTCTTCTGGCCATTCGGGCCGAGGTGGAGGTCAAGGAAGTGGCATTTAGCCACCAGTTCCTCAGCACCAGCAGGGAGGTTCAGCCCAGAATGGTCAGCCAGGGGTGCATGGCTTCGGTATAGGCCAGTCTTTCACCATGGAACAGAATTATCAGGAGCAGGATCCCAGCCCTTCTACGGTTCGATGTATAAATTTAGTAGCCTTAGTTTTATCTTCATATCTTTTCGATACTGTTTCTACACATATCTTTATATCTATTGCAGTTTTGGAGAGCCTTGGACTCTGCATCTTTTCTGTTGCTGACTCGTTGACACTAGACACAACTTTGGGAACGAGGAAATCTAGTGCACACCAGTGTAGAGAGTTCCCTCTCGAGGTTACATGGTAATTTTTTTATGGGATCTCTATGTCCTAGAGATGACAGGCTATGTGTCATCCTTGGTATCGACTGGTTGATTCCCTTCTAGGAAGTCATTGCTTGTTATCTTCGCAGAGTCAGTTTCATTTCACCAGAGGGTGAATCCTTCCTTCATAGAGGCAAATGGGATGTTCGAGCGAGTTGGGTGGGACTCGAGCATCTTGGACTAGGAGGGGTGACAACCCATATTTCTAGTCTTTATCTGGATGAATAGGGGACTCCACAAATGGACTTAACTCTAGTGGTTGATCATTTCAGGGACATCTTTCAAGAATATTTTTCACGTTTTCCTTCAGAGCGTGAGGTAGAATTCTTTATTGAGCTCGTTCCAGGAGCGGCACCAGTGTCCATTCCTCCCTATAGGATGGAGGCACCTGAGTTATATGAGCTCAAGAAGCAGTTGTAGAAGCTACAAGATAAAGTTTTCATCTAACCTAGTACTTCTCCTTGGGGTTCTCCTATTCTGTTTTTGATGAAGGAAGACGGTACCCTTCGGCTTTGTGTGGATTATCGAAAGATGAACCAGTTGATGATCAAGAACTGATATCCCTTACTGCGGATTGATGACCTATTTGATCAGCTTCAAGGATCCTGGGTGTTCTCAAAGATCGATTTGACTTCCGGTTATCATTAGTTGTGCATTAGACCATCAGATATACCTATGACAGCCTTTAAGAGCATGTATGGTCTATACGAGTATACAGTAATGTCATTCGGTCTCACGAACGCACCTGCAGGTTTCATGGAACTGATAAACCTAGTGTTCCGTCCTTATTTTTACTCCTTTATCCTAGACTTCATGGACGATATCATGGTGTACTATCACACTCGACACAACCATGACACCCATCTTGAGATCGTTCTGACTACACTGAGAGAGCATCAACATTATGCTAAACTCTCGAAGTTCCACTTTTGGATGGATCAAATTCACTTATTGGGTCACGTCATCTCAGAGGCAAGAGTATCTGTGGACCAATGGAGTGTGAGATCTGTAGTTTCCTAGGAGTAGCCGAAGAACGTATTTGAGGTATAGAGTTTTCTAGGGCTGGATGTATACTATAGACGCTTCATTTGGGAATTTTCTCATCTAGAAGCACCTTTGACAGGTCTGACCAAGAATGGGGTGAAGTTTTTATGGTCAGATTCTTGTGAGTAAGCTTTCCAGGAGCTGAAGGGGAGGTTGACGTAAGCATTGATACTTGTCTTGCCGGAGCCAGGAAAGAGCTACACTGTTAATTTTGATGATTCAGGTATCGGGCCAGGAGCTGTGCTTTTATAAGGAGGTGGAGTCGTTGCGTACAGGTCTCGGTAGTGGAGGCCACATGAGAGGATTTACCCTACGCATGATCTAGAGTTGGCAGCTTTTGTTCATGCCTTGCGCTATTGGAGACACTATCTTCTAGGAGAGCACATTGAGGTCTCTACTGACCACAAGAGTCTCAAGTATATCTTCACTCTGCGTGATCTGAATCTGAGGCAGCACTGGTGGGTCGAGTATCTACAGTCTATTGATTTCGAGCTTGCCTATACACTGGGAAAGGAAAACGTCATGGCAGATTCATTGAGCAAGAGAAATCAGATTCATGTATTTCATGGGGCCAGTAGCGAATGGCAGCTGATGGCTCTGTTCTCTGAGATGCATCTAGAGGTGCATGACAGACAGGGATAGACTTTTCTATCTTCTTTAGTTGTTACCTCCACGCTACATGATCGGGTACCGATGAGGTAGCTATCAGAATCAGAAGGATTAGTCCCGTGGGAGGGTTTTTCCAGAGAGGACCCTCTTCCTGGATGGACAATGGGCGAGGATGAGATATTGCAGTTCCAGGGACGCGTATGGGTTCTAGCAGACATACGCGAGGAGATGATGCTGGATTTTCATTCCACAGTTTGGGATGTTCATCCTGGCGTCACCAAGATGTATCGGGATCTTCATCGCCAGTACTGGTGCCCAGTTACGAAAAAGGATGTTGTTGGTTTTTTCATGAGATGTTCTACTTGTCCGCAGGTGAAAGTAGAGCATCAGTGACCAGCGGGGCTTTTACAGCAGTTACCCAATCCAAAGTGGAAGTGGAACGATGTTTCAATGGACATCGTGATCGGGTTGCCGAGATCACCTCAAGGAAACAATTCTTTTTGGGTTCTCGTCGACAGGCTCATGAAGGTTTCCCACTTCTTGCTGATCAAGGAGACCTTCAGTGTCGATAATATGGGACGAATTTACATCAGAGAGATTGTGCTTCTACATGGAGTTACAGACTCTATTGTTTCAGACATAGATGCACACTTTACCTCTCGATTCTGGCAGGGGCTTTAGCAGGCCATGGGTATACAGTTACTTTTGAGTACAGCGTACCATCCCCAGACAGATGGCCGGTCCGAGCACACGATCCATGTGCTTGAGGATATGCTCCGAGCTTGCATCCCTGAATTTAGCGGTTCTTGGGAGAATCATATCCCTATGATGGAGTTCTCCTAAAACAACAGTTTCTAGGCGACCATTCACATGGCTCCATACGAGGCTAGGTATGGTAGGACTTGCCGATTACCCTTATGCTGGCTGGAGGGAGGAGAGGCAGCTTTTCTGGGACCTTGTCTTGTTTAGGAGACATCAGAGCAGATAGAGCTGATTTGGAAGAGGATGGCTACAGTGCAGTCTCGACAGAAGTCTTATGCTGATCAGTGGAGATGACCTCTGGAGTTCGAGATCAGAGATCAGGTTTTCCCATGTGTCGCACCAAGGTTGGGGCAAAAAAAGATTCAGAGACAGGGTAAGCTTTCACGGCAGTATGTCGGGCTGTTTGAGGTGTTGGAGAGAGTTGGGCCGGCCGCCTATTGGTTTCAGCTACCTCAGAGGTATCAGGACATGCATGACGTCTTCCACGTCTCTCAGCTCTGAGGTTACTTTTCAGACTCGTATCACGTCTTTCATCCTGAGGTAGTCGAGCTTGAAGCAGATGCATCATTCAAGGAGAATCCTATCCGGATTGTCGATCGCAGTACGAAGGTTCTCCGTGGGTAGTCTATTACTCTGGTACGAGTGCTATGGCAGCACGGGGGAGTATAGGATGAGAACTGGTAGAGGGAGGTCAATGTACGATCGCAATGGTTGGAGCTATTCTGGGTTTCTTCTAATTCGCCTCGTTAGGGAAATTCAGGGACGAAATTCATTAAGGGGGGAAGTTTTTAAGAACCCAAATCATTGTTCAGGTATGTTTTCCCTTTTTCTGGAGTTTTTAAGGAAAACAAATTTTTATGGAATTTTCTGAAGTACACGTTATGTACTTTCTGAGTACACGTCCTGTACTCTTCCTCGGCTCGAAGCCATGTGATGTCCGTGTCCGGGCCACACGCATGGTGTGTAAGGCTGAGGTGGTGGACGATTAATTCATAGTACGGAAAATTGAAGTACATGTTGTGTACCCAAGATGTACATGTCGTGTACTTTCATTTTTTCATTAAATGGACCGGGGTCGCCCCTGACCCCCAGATTCATCTTCTTCTCCATATTTCGTCCGCTCGGGAGCGACTGTACGACCAAATCTTTCCCATGCTCCCACCTCGCTGTTTGTTCTCCGATTCAAGCACGGTCGATTGTGTTGGAATCACAGTGGTGTGTTCTTCCTTTAGCTTTAGCCTCTCTTCTTGAATACTCCTCGTTTCCACATTATCGTGGGATGAACTTTTTGTGCGTTTTCTAATATCTTCTCCTTTATAAGGGGAATCTATAATCGTTTTTCACTTGTATTGATCTCCTAGGATCGAGGTAGGTGGTTTCTGACTTTCCGTAGAATGTTGATGAACATTTCTTTGCAAATTCTACCAATACCCTTGAACGGGGTATTGCGTGTTTCCTATTTCTTCCCTGCTATTTACCTATATTGCTTGATTTGATTAGTAGAGGTTATTGCATGCGAGTAGAGTAATTTATTTTGTGCTCAATTTGCATTTCCATTCTTCTTTTTCTTATTAGGTGTTTCACCAGTTACCATGCCTAGTTGTAGGATTGTGGACTGTAGCCTTGTATTGATGTTGAGCCTTAGTTGAATGCAAAGTGGTTATTGAGGTTTACTTGGGATGATGAACGCGTGCTGAGCATGTTTAGTTTTACACAGGACTGTGAGAACCTAGGGTAGTAGACCACAGAGAGAATTGATGGAAGGACTTCTCCAGAGTGTCTTTTAATTACGATGCAAGACTATAGGTGGAATTGATGTTGAGTGCTTCCTCAGAGAGTCTTTAGATCCTCGACGCGGGCCACATGGGGAATTGAAATTGAGTGCTTCCCCAGCGAGCCTTATGCACGATACGAGACTATAGGGGGAATTGACGGTGAGTGCTTCCCCATAGAGTCTGCTTAATTACATAGCTTAACCAGAGGGGTGAGACTGTGTGTGACTCCTAGAGGGTTGCTAGTACTATAGGTTGAACCATAGGGGTTAGGCTGTGAGAGCTACCTAGAGGGTTACCTGTTTCCTTTATTGTTGATGGTTGTTTACTTGAGTACATTGTTTGTCAGAGCTGTGGATTGTAGCTGCTTGTGCATTTCTGTTTACAGCTTCTTGTTTTATTACTTCCATGTATTCATTGACTGTTAGGCCCATATCTGTGGGTGATTGACTACTGATATTGTATCTCACACCCTGTTTGGGCTATTATTTGGGGGCCAAGCAGACTATGTTGCTACAGGTATAGATAGGGGCAAGCACCCTTCTACTTCAGGTTCTTGATTGTACTAGAGTTGGGGAGCATGGGACCGACCCGTGGCTCACGATACTGAGGAGATTACATTGTTTATCATTTTCACCAGGTTTCAGTTGTATTTCAACACGTTGTTGTGTTTTCTATTTTCCTTAGATACATGTAACTGCTCCATCATTTTCATATTACTTATATATCTACATTGCTTTCACAGTTTGGTTTCTGTTGTATGCATGTTATTTACTGCTTCTGTTGTTTATTGTTGTTTTTTTACCTTCTATACGTTACAGATTTAGGGCATAGTTTCCCCACTGACTCACCAGGGCCCCCGCTGCTAGTCGGAAGCCTCTGGCGTTTGGGGAAGCTCTCTTGAGGTCATGTGGTTCACTGGGTATGGGGCACCAGTGGAGGGGCTCCAGATTCGGGTCGTTACACCTCCGGTGTGGCCCAGCCAGCACGGCTCGGCCCTGTCGGCACGGGCGGCCTGTTGTGTCCGGTCCGGCCCGGTGCGTCCTGTCCGGCATGGGCGCCTCATCACTGCCAAAGCCACTAAGAATTTCCGTATAGTCGTCATCGTCGTTGCAGTCGCAGCCAGCTGTAGGGTTCCCACACACAACAAGCTCGATTCCGGGAGGGTCCTCTCCATGAGCCACAGGGGTCGATACATCAACTGACACGTAGTCCGGTGTTGATGTATCCCGAAGTTCCGTCTCGTCAAAAGGACCTCAACATGACCGAAGACGCGTCAAATGGACGTTCTGTCTAAGAGTTATTTGCTTTTCTGTCAAAGTGGCCCGGTTGATTTTTAAGTCAAAACCAAGCAGAACATTCTAGAACTGCTTCCAAACATCGACTGGAGTAATCCAAAAGGACCGTCTCACTAAGAAAAAACCAACAATGTCGAAGGCACAACAATCGGACGTCCAAAGCTCAGGTTATAAGTGTTTCCGCTCCGAGGGCCCGGTTGATTTCATGTTCGAACCAACCTGGCCATACGCATGGATCTCTGAAACATTGAGTGTAATATATCAAAATGACCGTCTTGATCCAAGGATTGCATTGCAAATGATAGTGCATCAATCAGAGGTCGGTAGCCCATGTCACGTGTGTTTGAACGAACCTGTCGGATTTTAGGGTGTTTGGGGCCCGAGACCGACCCGGCCCTAGACCCCCTGGCTCAACCCGAACCGGGTTGACCCGACCCCGGGTCCAGGTCCTCCCCATTAGGGCGCAGCCCGGCCCGGCCGGCGCGGCCCGACCCGGTGTGGCCATTCCGGCCTGGGCAGCTCGGCACCGACCGAGCGGGGCGGCTCGCGGCTGGCCGAGTGGACGTATAAAGGGGGGGGGGGGGGGGCGTGCTGCCCACATTGTTTTGTAATGGCGGCCCACACGTGGAGGCCCTCTCCTTTGCTAGTCGGGGGTTACGGCCCCAGGTTCATCCGAAATTGGCCGGCCGAGTTGGCCGGACGGTGTGCCACCGCGTGACCCCCCACGGGTCCCGCCTTCCTTGCACTGGCGGCCGACGGTTCCGGCCGCCCCTACTAGCACAGCCGCGGCCTTAAGCCGTGGCATTGTCAGACCGGTGCAGCGCGCCGGCTCCACGCCCCTCCGCCGTGGCCCACCCCAGCCGCGGCAGTTCATGACACTCCGGCATGGCGCAATGGCGCCGCGCTCCTCCGCCGCGGCCCGTCTTTGTCCGCAACATCCTAAGGCTTCACCGATGTGGCGCGACGACGCTGTACACTTTCACCGCATTCATCCTCGTTTCTGCGCGATGTCGTTGCACCATGCCACCTCCGTTCCAAAACACGTCAATGATCAACAACAAGGGTAGGAGGGCCGGCCATGTTCGTGCAGTCCGGCCTCCTCCCATTAATTCGATAACAAGTGGCTAAATAATTTAATGTTGGATGGAAAATGAATATTCATGAACACAAACCCAAACCGCTACCTCGAAGAAGCCTTCAAAAGAATATTTTCATGGAAAACAACATTGTGAGGGTGGTTTTTTTATGGCGTTGGCGAGCATCCAAGAAGAGGATGTCATCTCACACCAGTTTCAGGGAAGGGATAGATCGACACGTCGTCTCTCCTTGGTGCTCCGACATTCTTCACGTTATTTAATTAGGAAGAAGATGTTCTTCCAGACTGTAAGAGTTATCTCCTATTTTCAACACAACGAATCCACCAACAATAAAATAAGACCTTGTCTTATTTTATTCACACATACACCTGCCAACATTAATTTGAAAATCAAAAGATCTCATTCAATTAATAGACATAATTGAAGAGCATTTAACAATAAAATTAATTGCAAGATTACACATGACATTAAATTGGGGGAGTGGGAGAGTTACAAATTAAATTGTCATAGGGAGGATAAATGGAAATGAATGGGTGGGGCTCGTGTGGTCCCTACTTCACTAATATCTTACCTAGTGGAGTTAGGATGTAGTGGGTCCCACTCCAACTTCCATGCTTAGGCTATAACTACTTAGAATAGAAATAAAAATTGTATCACAAAATTTTATTTCACTCATCAGTTAACCCATTTATTTAATAACCTCACCCGAGCAAACACAAATCCATAAAAGATGTTCCTAAGAAATTACCAGTGATGCGGTTTCATCGGTGCCCTCAGATTTCGATTCCGAGCACCGGTTCAAAATTTAAGAGAACCTACTTGTTCGTTCACTAAACGTACCTAAGCTAAACGACACAACATGATTCCAGGCACATCGGGTCTCAGAATCAGGTGCTTTCAGAAACAGCGTAGTCGTAAAATCCCAAAAAAATGAAGACAAAATTTTCCTTGAAATTTACAGGTCATTACAGTGTGTTAGTATTATTGTCAAAATAAATCCTATTTGTCTTCGAGTTGATCATTAAGAGGGTGGAAATAAACATGCTCCTAATGCAGCTGAACCGTAGCATATAGTAGTTCATTAGGATTATATGGATGTTCAGATTCATGATATGGTCCTGAGAGAGATGTGATCCATGGATAGGGAAATGTTTTACAGCATGGCTTTGATGTAAGAGATGATGAGAGAGTTTCATCAACCACATCTTAATACATTTACTAGGGATGTAGGTATGTTATGGATTGAGTTATTCTATATGATATCTAAGCTTCATTAGAGACACATAAATAGGAAGATAAATCATGAATCAAATTTGTTTCATGGACCATCAAACTATTGATGGGAAATTCTAGAGCTGGAAGGGCATCATGAGGATTAATCCTATAAGTTCATCATTATAATGTTCCTAATCCATTTTTATGTCGAAGCATTGATGGGTTATAAGGATTTTCATTACATTCACCAAATATGTAAGGGCATGTCATTTTTTTAGTACACTAACTGTTTCACCATCATGTAGTTCTTTGTTCCATATTTGGATAAGTATTATATATCATAGGCTATAAATTTTCACGATTTACTTTCTAATAATATGAGGTCATAGGTGAACGTGTTACATCATAGATGTTTTATAGATTTTGTAAATAAATCAATCATCAAGGAAGGGAGTCTAAGGGATACCTCAATCATTTTCCAGACTATTTCAATATTTAAAATTTTGAACTCTTATTCTTGTCTATATAATCAACCCTATGATATATTTCTCTAGGGTTGTGGTGGTAAGAGAATACAGGTACGTGGAAAACCATCTCAGGACCACGTTCCATTAATGTTTTATCAGTGTGTAAATAAGGGCCACAAATGGTCTCACTATGTATACCCCACATTTCAGTGTTGGGATTTCTGTAGTCCGGGACATCGAAATGGTGTTTTTAGGGGAATAAAACAACATAGTAGTCGTAGGGGAACGAGATAGGTATGAGATTCTAGAAAGGAATCTACTATAACTCATCAGACAGTTTGATGGAGTTCAATGGTACATTCTTGTCAAGGAAGTGGATTTCATACCCTAGTGCATCAATGTGAGATCATGGTATTGTTTATAACGCAGGTGAGTTAGGATGGTTCATAGGTTTGAGGGACTGGTAAGCTACACATCATACAATCTACTCCACTTGTTGTGGATGTAGGATCATCTACAATCATATGTATGATTTTTGTATCATATACCCATTTATTATATTTTTTTAATATGGGAGCATCACATTATATTTTATTAGAACATTTTAAAAATGTTTTTAGCTTTGATTAGGAAATTTAGGGTGGTTTTTTGAACATTGAATCATTTTTGGGATTGTGATAAGAATATATCAAATGTTTAAATGTTTGTTCTTTATTAAATGGTAGTTAAAATTTTATTTTGAAACTGTTCATTATGGACATGAATGTATTCAATTTATTTTGGATTTCTATTTGATATTTCTATACTAGGCTCATATCAACTATTTCTGGAAGAGTGTTACCTTTTCATCTCTAGAAGGAGACTTCTATTCTCATCATGGTGAGTGGGATCTTTAGGCTGGTCATGTTGGACCAATTCAATGCATATTGGATAGTATCGTGGGTCAAATAGTTAGTCATTCTCTAGATGATGGTGGGGTGAAATATTATTATATTAAAATAGTGGTAGAGAATTTTTATTATTTTTTTACGAGTTCCATGACATACCGACTGATTGAGAGAATGAGTTTACGATTGATTCGGTGTCTGGAGAAAACCCAATTTCTAGCATGCCTTAAAAATTACACTAGTAGAAATTAGAGATTTGAATGACCAGTTGGAGGATCTGGAAACTAAGGATTTCATATATCCATGTATATATCTTTGGGTTCTCTAGTTCCCTTCTCTCACAATGATAATGGAACATTGTTCTTATGTGTTGACTAACCAAGATTGAACCGGATGAAGGTCAATAACTAGTATCATCTTCCAAAAATCAATGATCTCATTGATTAGCTGAGAGCTTCTAGAATCTACAATGAGATTGATTTGAGATCAAGATTCCAATATTTTAGAGTGAGACCATTGAAAATATCTCTGACTTCATCTTAGAGTAGGTATATCTTGTATGAGTTTCAAGTGCTGTAGTTATATTTGACCAGTACACTAGTGATATTCATGGCCTTGATGAATAAGATATCTCAACCTTTTTTGGACCAGTTTGGGATGTTTTTTGTCAACGAAAACTTAGTTTACTCTCAGTTATTAGATGACCATTCCAAATAGAGTAAAACCATCTTGAGCACGTTGAGAGTGAATCAGTTTTACATGAATCTTTCCAAATGTAGTTTCTAGATTGTTAAATTGTATTTCATGGTTCATGTCATCTCATAGGCATGAGTTTCAACGGACCCAGGGAAAGTTAAAAACATGTTATCTTGGGAACATCCAAATAACGACATCAAAATTTAAATATTTATATGTTTATCATGTGTAATTGGTGATTTATCAATGACTTGTCCCATTTGGAAGAATATAGAATATGTATGACCATGAAATGGGTAATGTTTGTTTTGATGAGACATTAAAATTAAACATGGAGAAAATTTGGGATGATCAGTTATATGGTGGGGATGATGTAAGATCATATATTGTTCCGGGTATGTTCCTCTTTGTCGTGTGAATTGTTTGTTTTGATCATGATATTTTTATATCAAGGATCCATCAGGAATTAATCCTTACCTTCTTACCTATTGGAATTTTCTATTGGAAATGTCATTTGATAAAAAATTAAATGTAATGGTTCTAAACGTTAACCCTACGGTTTGATAATCGTTATTTATGTGAAATATATAAATTACGCCAACATATGATAAAAAGAACAGATTGTAATAGTTAATTGAATTACTCTTTGGAGTCCCTTTGGATCCAATTAGTTTTTACCAGTAAAGCGGCTACCTTTTAGGTGAGAGAACCCAATAATATAAATGAATTTCTAATGTATTAAAGTCTATTTAGTAAGACATGGAAGGTGGGTGTTTGCTTGATATATATTTACCTTGGAATGTCTTGTTTATTGAGAAAACATGTGTGTTATTAGTTATGAAAAATTGATATATGAAATGTTTAATTGAAAAATGAATTGAAATTTAAAAAATTAACCATCAGTCTAAATGTATGATATTGTGATATCTTTGTTACCATGATTTATGTGGTGATTAAAAGATGAAATTATTATATAGTGGGCTAGGCCCTAAGACTCATGCTTAAATTCTTATATAGTGGTGTTATCCCAATAAAAAATGATAATATGCTTATATATAGGGATATTACTTGTGATACATGTTGAAATTCTTATATAGCGGGATTTTCCCGGTGATACATAATGCAATTCTTATATAGAGGTCATGGACCAATGCAACATGTTGAAATTATTATATAGTGTAATCTTTCCTAATTAAATTATGAAATTATTATATGTCATGATTGACCCAGATTTTTGTTATCTATACCTTGGTGATAAGGTTATGCTTGGAATGGTTGTATGAAATGATCATAGACATTATGTTTTGGCACCGAGGTAGGTTATGTTCTACCAAAGATACATGGTTATGGTTGGAATTTTCATGAAGGGCTCATATACATTAGGGAATGGTGTCAATGAAGGTTAATATGGTATTAATTTAATTGGTAAATCAGTTAATGTTTTATTTATTTTATTATTGTATAGAATTATTTTCAGACAGGTTATTATTAAACATGGTGCTGATGACATACTATGTTAGACTCACACCCAATTTAGGCTATCATTTGGTACCTATGAAGATTATATGGATACATGTTTTGACATGGGAAAATTCCCTTTATATTTACTATTTTATTTATAGAAGGGATATATTTCAGAGAGGGGATAAACATGGGTTTCAGGATCACAGAAATTAGAGTCCTATGTTGAGTCTTATAGAATTTTATTTTTTTATTTCTCCTATCATGAAATTTAGTCACATTATATAACTTAATTACATTATACCATTATTATTTATTGGGTTTTAGTTCAGTTTTGCTATATTATTTTGTTTTCATTATTTCTACACTCTGATGTTTCTGTTTTTATTGGATTATTCCTTTTTGCTGCAACACTATACCATGGGCTATAGTCTCCTGACTATACATTTCCCACACCAATACTATTTTGAAGCCTCTGGTGCATGCAGGGATTGGGGTCTCATAACGACCTTTTCCTGACCACATGAGAGAGTACAAGATTGGGGGGGATCACACTTTACATGTCTTGTTATCACATGATACTATGTCCACATATAAAGAAAATGTATGTGATGCTGGTTTTCTTTGAAATTTTTTTAATACTATAAAATACCAGATCAATCATACTCTTTGGATCACATACATTTGTTAGGTTCATATTACTTATTATAATTAAAATTTTAAATGGAGACATACTCTTGATTTGATCATATCATTATTAAATATAAAGTATTATCCCAATACTAGGGATGTTCATAACATAACTTGTAAATAATTATGCATATCTAATCTCATAGTCATAAAAATGGTTTCTTGTGGTTTTCGTCCCCATGTATCCTCAAAGAACATCATCAGGTTTTATTATATAATAAATGTTATACTAAATCCAATTTTAAAGGTTTCTACTAAATATCATTTCATACCATTGTTAGAGACATATCCCTAAAATCCATGAGCTTGTGTGTGCTACCGTCATATTGGCATTATTATATGGAATGAAATTTCAATGGATAAATTTTTTTTGTAGTCATGTAAAAATAGATACATACAAGAGACATGAATTCAAATTTTTTACAAAAATTTCAATATAATTTTTTAGAGAATAATTTAATTGTATCTTTAATATCATGGAATATTAGTCATTTAAAAATCCATTTAATACTGTGTAAATGAAAATAAATAAGTGTGATCACTAATTATCATTAATGGTGATGTAAAATAGATTTTATAATGAATCAATGAGCACAATAAAAATGTATTGTTCAATAAATGGACAAATATTCCATTTAAATATCCTCACTATCATGATAAGATAAGTCATAATCAATATGTAAAGGTAAATTACTGAAAACAATGGGAATCTGTTTCACTCGGAATCCGGGGATGACCGCCTTAATGGGAGGTTCAAACGTTCAGATCAGTTTCTAACGGGTTTGTTCGTAGAACCAGAAACATCCAATGATTCCACATCCATTCAGACCTACTTTCCAAAGGTAGGTGCTCATTAGTTTGTGGACTAATGAGGCTTAGGAATTTTAATTGGTTGAGAGGATGGGAGTTTAGACTCATCACACCTTTTTTAAGGGAATTATTTTCTACTCCGGGACTCTCTTTATAGATTTAAGTTATGTTCATTAATCCTTATTACATCACCAAGTATAAAATGATATTTCCTTCAGATCTGAAAATCAATGATTAAATATGTAGGAAATTTAAAGAATCTTTTGTATGTATTCGAGGTTCTTCATCGATAGAGAATCGTTTGTATTAATTAGAGATTCTTGGTCAATGGTACCCTTTTACACATTTATATAGAAGTCTCTTGGTCATTATGATGACCATACTGGGTTTAAAGCCACTCAGTGGGGCACTTGATGTTTATTCTCATTAAGAAAGAATTGGATAATTTTAGAGTTGGGATCGAACCCGTAGACGGGCCACCTACGTATCCTTTGTTTAGAAAAGGAATCAGAACCCACATAGTTCGAGTAAGGGAGTATGATGTTTATGATTGATGGCTCAAAGATGGATGTCACAATTACTTTTAATCTCTAAGCTCATATGAGTGATGCTCAGTGTGAGAAACAAGAGGTATTGGTAAAAGTTAGACAATTGTGCCATGAAAGATGCAATCATATGAAATAATGTGGGGCTTATGTATGTATGACTTCCCAGATAAATTACGGTTATGATTCACATTAAGGAAGAAATCCAAGAACAGGGTCCAAAAAGGTATATGTTCTTCTAGGAGATTGTGAATACTCTAACTTCGGGCTATCTCCTGAAAAGGAAGCCCAAATTAGGAGAAGACTTATGATTGGGTTTTAATCCTGAAAAAAAAATCCCAGATCAAAGGTATATTAGGACTGGTTAAGAGAAATTAAGACTGGGGCTTACTCCTAAGGAGGATTCCCACTATTGAGACTGGGGATTACTCTTGAAAAGGAGGCCCATGTTAAGAATTATGACTGGGGATTATTCCTGAAAAGGAGGCCCAGGTTAATGGAATTATGGTTTGGGGCTTACTCCTGAGGAGGATGCCCAAATTAGGGGACTGGATCTTACTTTTGACGAGGATGCCCATATTTGAGACTGGGGATTACTCCTGAAAAGGAGGCCCAGGTTAAGGGATCTGGGGCTTAATCCTAAATAGGATGCCCAAAAATTGAGAGACATGGGGCTTACTCCTAAAGAGGATGCCCAGATTTGGGAATGTTAAGAATTGGTTCTTACTCCTAAGGAAGATGACCATATTTGAGACATGGGCTTACTCTTGAAAAGGAATCCCAGGTTAGGGGATCTGGGGCTTACTCCTAAGAGGATGCCCAAATTAGAGGACTTATGACTAGGGATTATTCTTGAAAATGATACCCATGTTAAGGATTCCCTCATCTTAATGGATGAGGTTGAATTAATGAACTCTTAATCTTTAGTGACATAAAGATATGTAAATCACTAGGTTTTGAGAGATATTCCACAGAATTCCTTTCAGATAAGGATTTCAAATCAAGAAATCATGCCATAAATGGTTTTGGAGAGTGTCTTGAAGACTGAATCTTGAATATGAATGGTGTAATGGATTAATAGGGGTGAAAATGGGCAAGAAAGGCACCCAAAAAGGCAGGGACGCGCAAGTCCTGGCAGGCGCCCAGGTACTGCGTGGGTGCGCAAGTCCTGGTCGCACAGGTATGCCTGCGTGACACATAGTGTACTTGCGTGATGGTTAACCAGAAGGGTAATACTTGATAGACTTTAGGATAAGGCCTTTATAATCCTCTTGAGGTTCTTCACAGAGAGGGGCATGCATGTTCTATTGAAGGAGTAAGGCGGCGCGCAAGTGTGGCCATTTCCGTTAAGGGCTGGCCACCTAGGCGCGCAAGTGTTGATGATTTTCAACTCTTAGGCCTTCCTCCCCCTCTTTAGATATTTCGTTCTAGGTAATAATGTATATTATAAGTGTTCTGGAAACATTGAGAAGAGACTAGGGCCCCGGTAGCTCAAATCTGGGTATCTGGAAAAAATTCTTCTCGAATTAGGGGGCCCACATGGTCTATTTATAGGCAGGAGAAGATTCCGGACGGTTATCACATAGTTCGCGCAAGTCACTTTCACGACCATAAGGGGTCGTGCAAGTGTACTTTCACGACCACTAGGTGGCGCACAAGTTTACTTGCACAACCACTAAGCGGTGCGCAAGTGTACTTGCGCGACCAGGAGGGAACTTGTGCGACCTATGGGCAATGTTCTCCTTGTTCATTCCTTTGTTGATTTTTTATGTTTCTTCAAAGGATGAATCACTTTGGACTAAGGTATTACCCTTTTTTAGACGTTAGACTCTGTGACGGAAAGGAGCGTCAACAAAAGTCCCCAATCAGAGTTGGATCCAGAGAGAAAAGAGGATTTGACTCTGAGGTGAAAAAGAAAAAACATGAAATCTGGCACTTTAAATTCAATCATGTCAGACATACAAAGGCTAATGTTTAAGGTCAAAATAGATTTGACTGAAATGGATTAGAATTGACTCAATTGTTTGACAATTCATCTGAAAACATAGTTCCATACTCAAGTATGAGGGGGGGGGGGGGGTTATGTAAACTATGACTTAAGAATATTTGAATCTGAGGAATGATATGAAAAAGAGCTAAAAGGCATCAGAAGAAGTAGATTCCATGAATGAAGTTACTATTATTTAACAAACTCGTTAGGGGGTTGAATTATGCAGGCCCACCTATGGGCATTGGCTGCATAGTCAAATAAATAGCATCTTTTGCCTAACAAGTCTGTTATGTAGACTGTTTATGCAAGGCCGCCTATGGGCACGTGCTGCATAGTCCGGCAAAAGAACTCTCAGAAAATTTCGTTTCTAGTGCTAAAATCCAGTGAATATTTATGGAGATTCAAATTTTCCAATGTATAGAGTTTTCTGTATGATAAAATGTACTTGAATATGGATAAGATATTTCCATAAAAGATTATCGAAAACCGGATGAATATCACTCCTACGAAGGTCTGACCCAAATTTAGGGAAGAAGAATACAAACCATAGACTTGAATACTTTTAGATCATGAAAAAGGATATGGGACAAATATGTTAAGGATGGCTATTTTTGTGGATCCCTACAGACTGTCATTTAAAAAAAAATAAGGACAAAAGAGGCATTCTTCCCAAGAATGAAGTTACCACTATCCAACAAACCCGTTAGGGGGTTGAATTATGAAGGGGCACCTAAGGGCATTGGCTGCATAGACAAATAATAGTATCTTTTGGCTAAGAAGTCTGTTATGTAGACTGTTTATGCAAGGCCTTCTATGGGAACATGCAACATAGTCACACAAAAGAACTCTCAGAAGTTTGACATTTTTGTGACTAGAAGTCATGAAAAGGGCTATGAGGATATGAAAATATTTAAGGTTAGGATTATAACATAAAAAGATGGGTATTGTTCAATCTGTACAGAGATATATAGATCAATATTAACCATAATCATGTTGTGGCTAGGTCCTGAATTGAAATGTTGGACATCACTACGTATCCAGTAATGATGATAATCAAGCCATACGTAGTTCTCAAACTACAGTTTAACGTCGTGTGGGACAAAAGGATTAGAGATCTTAGTTTAGGGTCATAGATCTTGGACCATTGTAAGAAATACACAGTGTGTGTTTTCATGGGGATTTTCAGCCAAGGGACTGAAAGTGGAATTTGGGGTTAGGCCCAATGACATGGGACTGGATTCGAGTGACACTCGAACGTTCCTATGTATCCCATAAGGATGGGAATCAAGCCCACGTAGTTCAAGAACTACCCTTTGTACAAATTTGGTTCGTACATGTTAAGGGTGAAAGGGGAATTTAGTGCAATGATGGTTTAACCCAAGATAAATGGTTTGGGTGTTTCCATGTATGTACGTAGTCTTTTAAATGAAACACGATTGAAAAAATCAATGAAAATAATGTTTCCCAATCAGGTGAGGGTATCAAAGAAATTTGTAGTTTATTGTAATACTGGACAAAAGTGTTGTATAGTCTAATGTCTTATAACAAGGACGAAAGTGAACCAATGTAATGTTATTGATTCTAAGGGCGGATTCACGAATTATCATCATATGAGGTAGAGATGAACCGACGTGAAGAGATTGGTTTTGGGCTTGAACCTTGGGAGGTTGCCTACATACCAATCCTAGAAGGAAAGGATCAATGTATGTGTAGTTCAATTAATGAATTAATTAATTATCAAGTTGTTCATGGGGACAATGACAAGAAAATGATGTTAGGACTTCGACATGGTTATCTTCCCAGATAGAGTGTTATGGTTGATGTTTTCTATAATCCCACGTGAGTCATACTCAGTGTGAGAAACATGAGGTAACAACAACCTTAACGATGCATAGTTTAATGTCATGTAGGACATATGAAGGGACTATACAGTTTAAAGTCTTGCTGTTAGGACTATTGGTGCTGCACAATTTAGTGTCATGTAGCAGGGACAACATACAGTTTAATGTCATGTAGGACATATAAAGGGACAATGCATTTTTATGTCTTGCAGTTAGGACTATTGGTGCTGCACAGTTTAGTGTCATGTAGTAGGGACAAAATATAGTTTAATGTTATGTAGGACGTATCACGAACTTTCTGTACAGTTTAGCGTCATGTAGTTAGGACGATGGGGACAATAGAGTTTAACATCATGTTGGACGAAAGGGGGGGGGGGATTGTGCAGTTTAATGTCATGCAGTGAGGAAAAAAGAGTGCGCCATTTTAACGTCATGTTGGACGCATTGGGGATTTTTTCCATAGTTTAACGTCATGTTGGATGAAAAAGGGATGATACAGTTTAGCGTCATGTTGGACGAAAGTGCGAATAGTTTAAGGTCATATGCATGGACCGTGGATGGTGTAGTTTAATGTCATGCTGGACGGTGGTGTAATTTAAGGTCATACAGGACCATTAATGATTATGTAGTTTAACGTATTTCTGGACGTAAGGGACTTTTATACAGTTTAGCATTATGTAGTTAGGACATCATAGTTTAACGTCTTTCTGGACGTAAGGGACTTTTATACAGTTTAGCGTCATGTAGATAGGACGTCACAGTTTAACGTCTTGCTGGATGTAAGGGAATTGCAAATAGTTTAGCGTCATGTGAATGGACCATTGATGATGTATTTTAAGGTCATACAAGACCTAGTTTCTTTTTAAGGTCATATTGGACCATTTAGGGAACTTTTTCATAGTTTAACGTCGTGTGGGACAAAAGTAAAAATAGTTTAAGGTCATATGTACGGACTGTTGCTGTATAGTTTAATGTCATATAGCATGGATGAATTGGTGCCACACAGTTTAGTGTCATCTTGCGGGGAAAAAGTACAGTTTAATGTCATGTAGGAAGAATGTAAGGACTTTTTTATAGTTTAGCGTCATGTAGATAGGACGATGAAGGTGACACATTTTAACGTCATGTTGGACGTATGTGAAAATAGTTTAGGGTCATATTCTTGGACCGTTTCTGTATAGTTTAACATCATATAGCAAGGACGAACTGGGGTCACACAGTTCAATGCCATGTTGCGGGGACAAAGTATAGTTTAATGTCATGTAGGGCGTATGTGCAAATAGTTTAGGGTCATATGCTTGGACCGTTGATGTATAGTTTCATGTCATATAGAAAGGAAAAACTGGTGCCGCATGGTTTAGTGTCATGTTGTAGGGACAATGAAGGTGACACAGTTTAACGTCATGTTGGACGTATGTGCAAATAGTTTAGAGTCATATGCTTGGGTCATTTCTGTATAGTTTAACGTCATATAGCAATGACGAACTGGAGCCGCACAGGTTAGTGTCATGTTGTGGGGACAAAGTACAGTTTAATGTCATGTAGGAGGAATCTATGGACTTTTGTACAGTTTAGCGTCATGTAGCAAGGACGATGAAGGTGACACAGTTTAACATCATGTTGGACGTATGTGAAAATAGTTTAGGGTCATATGCTTGGACCGTTGCTGTATAGTTTAACATCATATTGCAAGGATGAACTGGTGCCGCACCGTTTAGTGTCATGTTGCGAGGACAAACAGGGACATTGCAGTTTATACAAAATACTACTTAAAAAATATGGCATATGGATCTGTTAATTGAATCCTATTAACAGAACCAAAGATTAACTCTTCATCAGATGAAGACTCTTCCTGATTAGCCTGTATAGGTTGTGCCGTTTGGTGGGGTGGTGCCCGTGGCTTTGAAGTAGATGGCATGAATTCTTCCAAAGTCAGAGACAACATAGGATTTGACACATACTCATCTTCTTCTGATTCTTTTTCTTTCATTGAATCATGCTGTTTCTTTGAGGACTTTCCCTCTGACGAAGAGGTTTTTGCTGCAAAATTCATGGCAGAAAACACAATTGGTATCCTTTATTGTGTTCGCAAAATAGCATGAGTTCGATTGATTGTCTTCCTGACCACCAATCATCATACGTTTGTGCATTTTTGCTTTTGAATTCATCCCATTCGTCTTCCTCCTCTGGAACTGTAGCAGTGACACATGCTACTTGGGCTCAGGAGCCTTTCAATGTGACCTGTCTCGAGTAGACCATCTTTTGGGGGAGGTCTTTGAAGACAAAACACTCCTGGATGGGATGCCCCAATATTTGATGAAAAGGGAAATAATTAGGACGGTCTTCATCTCATTTGTTGTTTGGAATCTTGGGTATTGGCAATTGAACCAAATTGTTTTCCTGAGCCGAAATGATATAACCAGAAACCTGTTCATTTCGGAAAGAATATGTTTTTCTCTTTAAATCCTCAAATTGTTTTCGTCTTTGAACTTTTTTGATCATCTGGATGAAAAAGACTTTGTTTTTGGCGCTCAGAAGGTGGAGCCCTTAGAGAAGATGAAGGTTTTGAGGTAGAAATAGGTACAGGTGCTTGTTTAAGCATAACTATAGCAGTTTCTACTTTACCCATTCTCCTTCATGGAGATGATGGAATTAAACAAGATTTAGCCTTAGCCTGTATAAGGTAATCGTCAATCTTATGAGCGATTGAAGTAAGGTCTCTAAACCCTCTTGTGTATTTCACATGGATTAATGGAATGAGTAATTCGTCATGCAGATTTGCCACATGGATTGGAAAAAATTCTTCTTGAGGGAGTTCTAAACACAAGTAATATGTTAATCCCTTCCATCAAGCAATGAAATCAGAGACTCTTTCATTCTCTCTTTGCTTACAATTTGTAAGATCGAAAACTGTTGCCTTTGGCAAAGTTGAGCTGAACTGAAGGAGGAATGATTGGTGAAGATCCTCCCATCTGGTAATTGATCAGGATTGCAAGTTTGTATAAAAAAAAGGTGGTCTTTGCAAGGTTCCCATCATAGGATCGCAACAAGACACGTAATGCGTCAAATGCTGTTCAGGATCACCTGATCCATTGAAAATAGGGAATACATGATTCCCAAAACTGGATAGAGGAGAAATTGAATCTACCCATTCTGGGTAAACATTCATTTCGGTTTGAACTTGAACATGTTTCCCTTCCATAGTTTGTAGCCGAGCTGTTAATGACTCAATATTAGTTATTAACATTTGAGAAACATCCGGTTGAACATGGACTTGTGTAGGTGCAATGACTGGAGCTTGGACATATGTGGCGATTGGTGCTGCAACTGATTGTAGCACTTCCAACTGTTGTTGCACATGACCCATAGGATTTGAACTGTGAGAATGTACTGATAGAGGAGGATATTCTTGATCCATCTCAGTAGCTGCAAAAAACGCATTGGCTGACTGACTCTAGCATGCTTAAGAATAAGACTACTCTGAAGTAGTTCTGCATTCAACCTTCTAAATTCTTTCATTTCTTCCTCCTGTTGTGAAAACCTCTACTATAGTGAGAGCGATTGACCTTCTCCAAAGGAAGGATATGTATCCTGGTTCCTTCCCTTCCCTTTTCTGGATCCTTTTCGGAGAGGGGGGTGTGGGTTACTCGAAGTATTAACTATGTTCTGAGTAATACATTGACTTAGTGTACGCACACCTTCTTCATTTGTGTTGGTGCGTAAATCTTCTTGAGCCGGAACCTCTTCATCTGAGTCCCCTGAGTGAGCCTCATATGGTGGATCAGCAACAACATCATTGATGCCATTGATTGATGCATAACTCATCGAATCCCTTCTATCAGCATTTCTGTGGTATTGTCTTCTTCCATGACGTTGATGAGACATTGCCTTTTGTTGATTCAATCCCTTAGGAACTTCTTGATAAACCATAATTTGGAGGGAATATCTTGATAATTTGGTTCTTCGTTCCTCTAGAGGTTTCTTCCCTAATCGAGAAAAGACCGACTTTCTCTGAGGAGGGGATTGATGATTTTAAAAAGTCCCCAGTCCAGTGGACTGGGGTTGTTCCTGCTGTCCTCGCTCAACTCCCCGAATCCTTTTTGTTGATTCCGAGGGTTGGTTTAAAAGAGTCCCCAGTCTGGCGAGCGGGGATGGTTCTTGACATGATATGTCTGAGACTTTCTTGAAATTCCTCCTGATCATGCGAACCATAGTCCGAAAATTATATGGATGCATTAACCTCTATATGATTTTATCACCCGGTTCAAAAGACCGTTGGATGATTTCTGACACTTTTGTCACATGTTGACGTGCTTGCTCCAGACGAGAGGCATGTTCAATATTCTTGTTTTCTAGATGAAAGAGTAATTGAAAAACTTTTTCTCTGTATTATTGACATTGAGAGGAACTAGTTGAAGCCTATTCTTGGGCAAGCTTTTGATTACAAACAAAGCCCATTGATTGTGGCCAGCCATGGGAAACAACATTGCATGAGACCATTTTCGGTGGGCTTTTCTGACTGGAGAGCACCGTGAAATACAATGATCCATGAACACCCCATCCTCTGACACGAATACCAGTTGGGGCATTGGAAATTAAATGATGCAATATTCTTAGTGCGCCAAGGCATGAACGTTGAAGGGCTCTCAGCTTATTTTCAGCTTTCGGATATCGAGAGACTGATAGAGATGCCTAATCAATCTGACGTTGTAACCCTTATTTTATCATAAGATGATTTTCATATTCATCATAAGATAATACTTTCTTTTTAAACCGACAAAGAGTTTTCCATATGTTGAGACGAATATCATGAATTTCATCTTCCGTCAACATTTCTGAAATATTATACTGAGAGTCAGCCAAAGGCCAAAACATGACTGGCAGTTCACCTTTCGCCAGTTGTTTTCTCATATTCAGAATTTCCTCTTTATCATTTGAGGAAGATTCTTCTACCTGATTTGACCAGAGTTGGTGTTTCCTTGTTGCTTTATTGGATTCAATAGGATTGGTAGAGAAAATATTTATCAAAATAATAGATGCATGATTTAGGGGTGGTTCAGAGAATGACCTACACCTGAGGTTATCTTATGATTGAGAAAGTATTTCACCTGCTAACGATGAAGCTTCCGACATGACTAGTTTCGTATTTGAATATGCCTCAGGATAAGAGGGCTTTCTCAGCACTACATTGTCCACTAGAGCATTTTCCGGGCAATGTGCATCACTACTGCGGAGAGGAATTTCGCGGCAAAATTCATCATCATGGGGAGGACCACCATAATGGGTTATATCAAAATATGAGATCTCTTGTTCCTTGGTCTTCTGACCACACAGAGGGTTCCTGTGGCTCTCATCTGAAGATGAAACTTCGAGATCGACCGAATTGTCATGAAGAAATCCTTTATGAGGAAGTGTCTGTTGAAGACCTTCGGAATTAATGTTCCTATTATTGGGAACTGAGGGAGTAGAATCTTTAATTCCAATAGATAATTGTCTGAGGGATTCAAGAACACCAGCATTGAGAAATGCCTTGTTACATACTGGATCATGATTTCATTACTGTGATGGGAGGGTCTTTTTCTTAGACACCTTCTTACTCGCCTTGGAATCCACTTGTTGTCGAAAGTGGCTACTCTGAGCAAGTGTATGTGCCTGAGCAGGACAGATGGCCAGGTTACGCTGATGATCTCCTCTCAAATCAGGTGCATGTGCTTTACTTGGTCATCCGTATGATATGGGGGAGTATTCCCCATAACCCTCTTGGACTAGAACAGATGTGTGTGTCTGTTCCGGAGTGAATTTTTGATGTATCACTCCAATAGTAGGGGTAGATTTATGTGTCTTTCCCTGAGATGACATAGAATTGTTATAATATCCTGGCAGGCATCCAGAATATAAGCAATGATTTTCTTATGATCTTTCACCATTGATAAAATATGCTTGGTGACTTCAGCTGCCGAAATGGGAATATACGTCCATTCCTGGGATGGAGCAGGTGTATGTGCCTGCTCCTGTCCTCATTTTCCTATAAGTGAATCGTGAAAGTACTCAAGTGTGGGGGCAGAGAGTTGAGTCTGCCTCCTATTTGTTGTCGGGGCATTCCGACTAACATCTCTGAATGCAACCAAGAGATACTGTTTGTAGTCTTGATTAATACTAGTAGGTGTATGTGCCTACTGATTGCACTTCGCCAAACATGGTTGACAAGATCCATCATATGTAGTCAAACGAGGCTGCTGACTAGCTGATGATGTATAAACATGTGTATGTTCCCACCTATAGTACTCCTCCGGAATTGCCTGGTGGGATTGGCGTGATGCTGCCAGACGAGTCTGCTAGACAACGGAATTAAAACGGGTAGGTTTATGTGCCTGCTCGTTGCTTGCCACCAAGTTATGTTGGTGGGATTTTCCGGAGATGGAAGAGATGAGAACCTGCTCACTATTGACCGGATTTCGCCTCTGGTAATTCGTCTTGCTTTCTCGGGTTCATGGAACCTTATCTGAGTTCTTGGAGTCAGTACCCTCATCATGTTGAGGGCACACTGCTACCCGAGTCTGGTGGCGATTGTTGGTGGGAGCCCTTAGGAAGGACTCCTGTCTGTTTGAATTAAGGACCTGAGGGACCTACTCATTCACCTCCCCAGAATAAGAGAGCGAATGGTGATTGCATTATGGGGATAACGACCCGAAACGGTTGGAGACGGTAGTCAGCATCGCCTTCTTCTTGATCACTGGTCGTCGTTGTCCGGACGACCGATGTGAGTTATTTACTTGGAGGTCTTGTCGGGCAGCCTCCAGAGTTGGTATGGTACTGTTTTGTTGGTACTCCTTAACCTGTGCGTTTGATACCCAGCGTTGAAGATGCTGAGTAGGTGATATCTTCCTAAGAGTGGACGACGATCCAATATGAGTAGCAGTAGTGGCATTATAGAAGCAGTATTCAAAGGTGTGAACTTGAGAGCATCCATTCTAGAAATGCAAAAGATCTTGGAAAAAGAGTGCCTATTTGATATTACAGACATAATCAAGATAAATTCATCCTCTACATATTTTGGATGAGCACATATGTCAGTGATTGTTTTTGTTGGACCTCTCGTTGAGTTTTATATAGGGGCCTAAGAAATAGGTAAAACATCATTTTAACTTGGTTAAGGATTCACATCGGGTTCACCATTTTTGTTTCCCTCGATATCCGGTGATGACCGCCTTAATGGGAGGTTCAAACGTTCTGATTGGTTTCTAACTGGTTTGATCGTAGAACTGGAAACATCCAATGATTCCACATCCATTCGGACCTACTTTCCAAAGGTAGGTGCTCATTATTTTGTGGACTGATGAAGCTTAAGATTTTTCATTGGACGAGTGGACGGGAGGTTAGACTAATCACACCTTTTTGAGGGGAATTATTTTCTACTCTGAGACTTTCTTTAGAGATTTAAGTTATGTTCGTGAATCCTTATTACATTACCATGTATAAAATGAGCTTTCCATCAGATCTAACAATCAATGATCAAATATGTAGGAAATTTAGAGAATCTTTTGTATGTATTCGAGGTTCTTCATCGACAGAGAATCATCTGTATTTATTAGAGATTCTTGGTCAATGGTACCCTTTGAAACATTTATATAGAAATATCATGGTCATTATGATGACCATACTGGTTATAAAGCCACTCAGTGGGGCACTTGATGTTTATTTTCATTCATAAGGACATGGATTATTTTAGAGTTGGGATCGAACCCGTATACGGGCTACCTACGTATCCGTTGTTTAGAAAAGGAATCAGAACCCACGTAGTTTCAGTAAGGGAGTATGATGTTTATGATTGATGGCTCAAAGAAGGATTTCAAAATTACTTTTACACTCTAAGCTCATGTGAGTCATGCTCGTTGTGAAAAAAAAGAGGTATTGGTAAATATTAGACACTTGTGCCATGAAAGATGCAATCATATGAAATAATGTGGGGCTTATATAGGTATGATTTCCCAGATAAATGAAGTTTAGGATTCACTTTAAGGAAGAAATTGAGGAACATGGTCCATAAAGGTATATGTGTTTCATGGAAATTTTGAATACTCTAACTTGGGGCTTACTCATGAAAAGGAGGCCCAAATTAGGAGATGAATTATGATTTGGTTTTACTCCTGAAAAGGAATCCCAGATCAAAGGTAAATTAGGACTGGTTAAGGGAAATTCAGACTGGGGCTTACAGTTGAGGAGGATGCCCAGATTTGAGACTGGGGCTTATTCAAGAAATGGAGGCCCAGGTTAATGATTATGACTAGGCCTATTCCTGAAAAGGATTCCCAAGTTAAGGGAATTAAGGTTTGGGGCTTACTCCTGAGGAGGATGCCCAAATTAGGGGACTATGGCTTACTTTTGAAGAGGATTCCCATATTTGAGACTGGGGATTACTCCTGAAAAGGAGGCCTAGGTTAAGGGATCTAGGGATTACTCCTAAATAGGATGCCCAAAAATTGAGAGACTTGGGGCTTACTCCTAAAGAGGATGCCCAGATTTGGGAACTTTAAGAATTGGGGCTTACACCTATGGAATATTCCCTTTTTTAAGACTGGGGCTTACTCCTGAAAAGGAAGCCCAGGTTAGGGGATCTGGGGCTTACTCTTAAGAGGATGCCCAAATTAGAGGACTTATGACTGGGGATTATTCCTAAAAAGGAGACCCAGGATAAAGATTCTCTCATTATAAATGATTAGTTTGTATTAATGAACTCTTAATCTTTAGTGACAAAAACATATGTAAATAACTAGGTTTTGAGAGATATTTCACAGAATTCCTTTCAGATAAGGAAGTAAAATCAAGAAATCATGCCATAAATGGCTTTGAAGCGTGTCTTGAAGACTGACTCTTGAATAGGAAAGGTGTAATGGTTTAAGAGGGGTGAAAATGGGCTAGAAAGGCACCCAAAAATGCAGCAGCATGCAAGTCCTGGCAGGCGCGCAGGTACTGCGTGGGCGCGCAAGTCCAGGTCGCGTAGGTCCTAGTCGCATAGGTATGCCTCCGCGACACATGGTGTACTTGCGCGATGGTTAACCAGCAGGGTAATACTTGAGCGACATAATGTTAAGGCCTTTAGAATCCTCTTGAGGTTCGTCCAAGATAGGGTGTGCATGTTCTATTGGAGGAGTAAGGCGGCGCACAAGTGTGGCCATTTCCCTTAAGGGCTGGCCACCTAGGCGCGCATGTGTTGATGAGTTTCAACACTTAGTCTTTCCTCCCCCTATTTAGATCATCCGTTCTAGGTAAGAAATTACCACAGAAGTGTTCCAGAAGCTTTGAGAAGAGACTAGGGCGTCGGGAGCTCAAATATGGGTATCTGGAAAAAATATTCTAGAAATGGGGGGCCCACAAGGTCTATTTATAAGTAGGAGAAGACCCTAGGCGGTTATCACTTAGGTCGTGAATGTCACATGTGCGACCATAAGGCGTAGCACAAGTGTACTTTCATGACCACTAGGCGGCACACAAGTGTACTTTCCCGACCACTATGCGGCGCACAAGTGTACTTGCGCGACCATGAGGGAACTTGCGCGACCTATGTGTAATGTTCTCCTTGTTCATCACTTTGTCGATTTTTTATGTTTCTTCAAAGGATGAATCAGTTTGGACTAAGGTATTTCCCTTTTTCAGACGTTAGACTCTGTGAAGGAAAGGAGCGTCAACAGTGTCTAATAAAAAAAATTATAATTAAATGAAACAAAATATTATTTAATATAGTAAATATCATCAATAATAACAATTGAATCTAGATAAACGAAATTTAATAATATAATAATCTATTTTTATCATGAACATTATATCTTTATCATAAGTAACAATCGTAATACAGTTTATAACATACTACTATCAATATAAGAAACTTTAAAAAATACTGGTTACACACACGTAGTGTTTGTCAAACTAATTTCACCTCAACAGACTAATATTTAATTTAGAGGATTACATTAAATGGTCCCCAACCCATGACATTCAATACCAAAAAATTACTCATGTATAAAATATTAAATTTAATTCATAAAACATGATCCTTATCAAATATCATTGTTGAGTATAGGATATCTATTTATCGATATTTCCACATATAACCATATAACATTAAATGTAAACACAATATGTAAATCATTTATAAGGTAGATGAAAATAATCACATCCATTAAACAAGAATATGGATATTGAAGATAAATATATTTTCCAAGAGAAAATGATTTCAATAATGTTATTATTTAAGGAGATAGATAACAATCAAAAAAGAAAGTGGAATTTCACAAAAAAATGATGACACAGTAATTTTCAAATAAAATCCCCACGGTATATTAAATTCAAATTGAAACATAAAAAAATAATAATTATCTATTCATGATATTATATGTAAAATCTATGTATATACACCACATAGTAGTGTATTGGTGCATAATAATAAATAATTCTGAATTGGATGTAAATCAAGATGAAATCTGTTAACTTATTCTTTTTTTGTTGAACAATATTTAAATACATTCATAATGGTTTTAAGAAAGTTTTAATCTTATAAAAACAATATTAATATTAAAATAATACAATATTATAATATTATAACATATTATCACCCATTTATTAATAATAATTCATTAATTTTATTTTTTTCGTGTGTTAATTGCCTAGTTTTTAGAGAATTTTTTGACTTGTTAATTATTGTTCCTCTTACAGAAATTATGATTTCATCATCTATAGAATGTGAAAATTTATTTAAATATCATATATATTGATTAAATTTTTATTTAGATAAATCCATAAAATTTGGTGGGAGGAAGTAAATACACCATTCATGGAAACTATACTTGGTACGTAAAATGAACGTTGTTTCCATTTTATTATCATTTTGAAACAAATAAAAGTAAATGACACACACACACACACACACACACATATATATATATATATTTTATCATTAAAATATAATTTTTGTGTAATATATATCACATATTTTGATTAAACCCATCCATAATATATTCAATGTAAATTTTGAATGAATCACATCGCTTCGCAAGGCAGTACTCCGCCATACACACGGGCAACATTATCATAATCCCAAAAAATCGAAGGCATGAAGGTATATGTGACATAATAATTATATAAGAATTATAACTTCATAAATATATTTTACTTAAAATTTAAATTATAAATCCATCATCATTCCTAATTAGAAAATTTTGTAATGGATGAATGAACGATATCGGTTCACGAGGAAATAGTTTTTCACACACGGGAACAACGATTTCATAACGTAGTTGATGGATGTGTGTAAAAATTTAGGTTTTAACCATAATATAAAAACATATTAGAACATGTAGGATACTAATTTTATTATATTATTAGGGAATATTAATATTTTTACGTAGTGGATAAAAAAAATAAAATAGAAACTCTTTTAGATTAACATGACCTCTTCTTCTGGTTTCCTCAATATGATTTCACTAAATACATGAAATGTTTAATTTCTACCCAAATTTAAGATTATAGGTCTATGGGTGATGTCGGGGAGTGTTTTTTGTATAAAATGGTCAATTCAAATGGATTTAGAGTTGTGAAGAAGTAAGGGGAGTGATTTCCTTTTTATAAATGAGGAGGAGTGAAAATCATATTAATTGTCAAATGTATTCAATATTGGGAAGTATCCCTTACCACATATGGCTCAACAATTAATAAATAATGTTGTTTAGGGAATTTATTGTGGATACACACCTCAAACACATAAAAATACACATATTTTTATCATTTTCTCATTAGGTTTTATGTTTCCCTAATTTTACCATTTTTTATTGTGTTAAATAATTTTATAACCTAGTTAATATATACATTATGGATAAATTAATGGTAGTATTATTAGATAATTTTATCCCACTAATTTAAAATATTATATCGAATTATGAAACAAAAACCCATGTGTGATGGAAATTAATTTTAATAGAAGTGCAATGTGCAAAAAACACTACTTTAACCCTAATAGTGTTAACAATGTTTTTAATATTTAGTGGTCAACATGTTCCTTATAAATGATAAATTGGTCCATGAGTGAAAAAAAATTAAATTTAATAGAATTAAAAAAGCTTGAATGATTACATGATTTATATTAATTCTAAATCAATTAATAAAATATTATTTATATAAATAACCATTAATGAAAATTTTGTGAATATTTATTTAATTTTCTAAAATAATAAATAATATAATATAATTCTAATATATTAAGATATAACCTATGTAACAAGATATTTTAATATAATATTTTATTTTAAGGTAATAAATAAATGAATTTCCACCAGTTTTAATATTTTTCGTATCATTTATTTTAGTTAACTGTTAACTAAATAATTACTATGTTGGGGTCTTTTAAGCATTTTAGGTATCCAATTCATATATAAAAATTTATTATATATTTTTGTGATAAAAAAATTATTTATAAATTAAATTAATATATATACCTAAGCCTAGGTATATTTTCCCAGTCCTAAATTATTATCGAAAATAAAAGTAAATACATATTTTCTTGGTCTTTTTCATTACGTAACATGTTATATGGGTCACATTCATGGAAATATGCCCCAAAAAGTGTTAAATTTTGATCAAAAGTCATAAGAGTCTATATATATCGTAAAAATATTTTTTTATTTTTATTATATAAATTTATATGTTTTATTCAATGTCTAACCACTATGTAAACTCATTTTCTACATAATAACTAAAATTAATTTTAACTATTTTCACTAATCATTTAGGTCAGAAATTATGTTGAACTGATTAGCTATTTTAATTTTTTATCAACCTCAAAAATGGTATAAATGTTTTCAATTTCAACTCACATAAATGGTAGAATTTAGTTTAAAATTAATCACATATACATGATGATATTTTTTTTAAAGTGAAATTGTCCAAGAGTTAACTATGTTTTAATTTATATCGTTAATATTTGAATAATTCAAATGAACCACCATGTATTAATAAATTTATAATTAAATAATATTAATTTGATCCCAATTTAAATTATAATTTAACATTATAAATTATATTGATGAAAAGTCAGTTTTCATTTAAAATTAAATATTTTTCACTATTCATCAATAAATGTACCTGGAATGGTGTGAGCCATATATTAGAACCCATGGTCCCGGACAGGTTTTTAAAAATATATTAAACATTAAATGAGATAATGTAAAGGAAAACATCATAAGTGGAACTCATAGAACCCCCATATAACAAGAAAACCTCTACAATTATCTTATTTTTGTTTCAACCACCCCTTCCACATGAGTTATCCCAACCCTTTGGGTGTCTATCTCTCCTCCATTGTTTTAGGGAATCCAAATTCTGAAAATGTTCATATATATCTAGTGGGGAATTATATTTATTTTGAGAGTCAACATCTTGAATTCAATCCTTCTTAGTCCCTGGTATTGGGGCTTGATAATCTTGATTAATATCAATAGTAATTAATTTAATTTATTAAGATAAAATTATTTTGGTTGATAAAAATAGTTTTTTGTCAAAATATTTCCTCTCTATTTATTTATAATTCATTAGTATCCAATTAAATAATCTATATATCTTCATTATTTTGTGGATCCTATTTATAACCATCAATTTAATGGCTAGGATATAATTGTCATTTTAAATATGACATTAATATCATTTGGAAACACATGGTCTTGTGTGTAACTTGAGATATTTAAGAAACCTGTTGTTTTGTGTAATGCAAGTTAACTATGTATTTACTGAAATGTACGATATATAACATATTTAATTTATTTAAAATATTAAATATACCATAAAATCACAGGTTTAAATATTTCAATCTATGATTGGTGTTTTAGGTTGTACATGTTATTCCATAAAATATTATTCTTTTATAATTTTTGGTGTGTTAGAAATATCTCCCCCTAAAACCCTATCCATATTGTACAGTTGTTGGTTTTCGCAAAATAACTACCCTCATTTCTATGTGAATCATCAATAAATAAATAGTATAATATTCCAATAATCATAGGATAAATCGTCAATGCTAACTTTAATTTTCTTTATTCCTTTATATCATGTTTTCCGAGAGATTTAATTATTCATGATCAATGAATAATATTTTATTTATATAAATATTATAAAAACTATATAATATAACAATATAAAGAACCCCCATTTTAAATATGTTATCATAAGTTTAAATAGAACGATAGTCCCTTAGTTATTACATCAATACAAGCCTTAGTTACTATGACACCCACCTAGAAACATGTATATATATAAATTATTTTATTTGATTTAATGGTTCAAATTGTATTAATTTCATCTATTTTGTAGGAATTTGGTTGGTTTTGGAGTTTTTTAATTTTAGTGTAAGGAAATATAATGTAATTACTATGGGTATTCCTAATTTGACAAAAAAACCCTATTATTGTAGTTATAGATGACTATCCCATCATTCCATGAATAATAATGGTCACTCTGATACTGAGTCATCATATGGTCTGTAATTATTGATTATTGACAAGTCGCATTGTAACACCTTGATATCTTAATATGTGATTACCGTTGAATTAGTAAATATATTTTATAAATTCTACCGCACACATAACCTGGCATAATAAAAAAATCAAAAAACTAACAAGATTTGATTAATAAATCTCTCATAAACACTATTTTGGTAAATCATTATTAGTTATTACCATTATAATATAAACTATTTATATGACTAAATATTGAATGAGGTTATTATCAATAAAATATTTTTTCATTTTATAATATATTTTACTTTAAAATAATATAAATTGAAAGAAAATATAATTTAAATTTGATAAGGTTAAATTAAGTCTGGGTTTCCTGAAAACAAAAATTTCTTAGGTTAGTTTTTTTTTTGAATTTTCTAAATTATTATATTTTTATCTTATTAGTAAATAAAATAAAAATTTTTATGATACCATCACATTTATCTAACATAGATATTTGTAAGAAAAATTTCCAAAAGAAATTTCTATTTATAATGTAATATAACAATTTAAAATCACCTTGTAATTTTTAAAAACCAATGAATATCACTTTAGAAAATCATGTAATAATTATATAGAAAAATTTTCATCACTATCATTAATTAATTTTTAACATAAATAAAATTACGTAATACATTTATTAAATATTAAAACAAATATTATTTGATAAATAATAATATTTTTAATATCTTTAAAATAATTAAAATTGATAATTTCATTTTATATATATACCATTTCCATAAAATTTCAACTTTTTAAAAGAATGTTTTTTGCATTATATCAGCGTATATTAATATTAATTTCACTACACATAGAATGTTAGTTAAATAAAATTATTTCACTATATGAGTTAATAATTATTATAATATTTAATATGTTCAGTTTCATTTTAGGGAATAAAAATATTATTTTTAAGATTAATGCCCTTCACAAAGACAACAATAAAATAATTTTTTAAAATTATATTTTTATTGATACCAAGGAATTTATAAAAAATATATTAAATTAAAATAATTTAGTTATTGAATATAATACTTTGTATAAACACATAAATAAATAATTTAGCTCTAATTTATTAATTTAATAACACAAAATATGATTATGAAACCATAATGTTCAAAATTTTATTTTATACACTATAAAAATATTTCTACGCTTTATCTATTTTAATATTAAATATAAATATATAATATTTAGAAATTGAAGTATATAAAATAGATATAAAAATGTTCTCTATAAAACCCATACTTGGTTATATGGGTTTTTTTATTTTCAATAAAAAATAAAATCAATTATTTAAAAATTAGTTACCATGTTAAAAAGAAGAAGAGTAAAATTTTAAAAAAATAATGGTAAACACACTATAAAATGACTAAAAATTTTATGGAAATAAATTTTGAATTATTTAAATATCCAAATTCTCACCATACTCAATTATTTACAATTATAGGATCTAGTGATCTTAGAAGAGTTTTGTGAAATTTTAAAAATAAAAACTCTGTTTCCAAAATTTGATTTTTCCCCTCTTCTAATAGGGGATCATTACACAATTTCAAACATGACCATAAAATTATAAATATCCATTAAAAATTTACAAAATACATGATAATAATTTTTATTTTCACTCTCTTAATCCCCAATTCAAACTATTTCGTCCTAATCCCTTAACTTCCAAATAATATTCCAAGGAAATAGCATGTCCTTAATATAGGCATTAATTCATTTTGAATATATTCTCCTTAATACTCATATAAAAAATACACATTTCTATAAAAATTTAATTAAATCAGAATAATTATTATATTTATTTTATATGATATTTATTTAATAAAAATTATTTATTCCATTCTACCTCTATTGAAAAAAATCATCACTAAGGCATTCCATGAACTACCACCACCACCACAAAGAGATTTATATTATTGTTCTTAAAATCAGCCATTAATGGATTATAAAATTCTTATAATAGATTATTTAATATTATTATTTACGATATAAATATGTATTCTAAATTTCGTAATATCATTTACCTTCTTTTCCTCTCATTTTATTTGATATAGAAACATTGTTTATTCATATGTACGGACTATCACCTCAATGAGATATTATTCTAATTTGTAATCACCACACATCTTTGATGCATTTAGAAATATATTTAATATATAGATAATTAAAACATAAAACTATTAATATTATCGATTATATGAAACTATTTTATAAAACATTCTACCTTGACTAATATACAGAAGATGTTACTAAAAGCATTACTTAATAATCGGAAGTCACTAACAAAGAGAAGAATGTTATATAGTAACAAATATTAAATGGTCCATAATAAATTAAAAAAAAGACTAAAATGATTCCTAATAAAGTATACAATTAATATAAAATTATTATTGAGGGAGTTATAATTGTTTATTTAATGAATCTGGATGTAGGTAAAGTCTTTCATCTCATATTCCTCTCTATTAGAAAATTATGATATTATGCACCAAATTTCATTTATGTATTATATATATAAACTATTTGAGATATATTATTAGCATATTTATATTAACCGTTTTTTAATTTTTTTACTTTTAATTACATACATTATTTTTTAGGGTGTTTTATTAATGTGTGACACAAGTATTATAAATTTTCATTGTCACAATATGTATTCTTTTAGATATGTTACATGTTAAGAAATATTATACTGTTGAATGGTATATTAACATTCAATGTTTATTTCTTATAATAATAATTTTATTAATGAGATTTAACACCCAATTCATGTTCCTTTATTAATTTGAAAATTGTTAAAGTTGTTTTCTAAATAGTAATGTATTTTTGGTTGCTCAAATCCCTTTTATTGTGTTATAATGTTTTATATTGAACATTTTTCTTCTCATATTTCTATTCCCCTACCTTAATAATTTAAAATATTATTTTCCGTTATCATCTTTGCAAAAATTATGTTTTAGTAAAAATAATGTTTTTTATCTCTTATTACAATGTTGGTTAGCAACATACTTAATTTCAGTGTTCCATTATTTGATAATATTTAATAACCAATTGTATTAAATGATTTTTTCATAAACTTTATAAAAATAATTGTTGAACATATGAATAAAATCCTCATTTACATCAATGATAAAAATGATTTCTAAACGATTTTTATGTTATTTCATTTATTTACCTATGATTTTTTAAAGTATATACAAAAATTGGGATTATGTTTCACTATTTATACTCCCATATATATGTTACCATTTTGGGTAAATAGAATCTTAATACAAAAAAATTATATTCATGATCCCTTATTTGGTGGTATGATCCATGTATTAATTTTCAAGGATGTTTTTCATCTTTTCGAAAATGTGTTTATGATTCCATGCATACATTTTGGATATGTTATATTAAAACCATCCACCCCCTTACTTGGTATTGGTTATATTCCTTTTTTTAAATTATTAACATATTCATAAAAATATTTCCCTATATGCGATGAAAATAAAATTGTACATAATTTTGATTGGATGATGTTTACCTTGAATTAATATTCATTTATTGTAATGTGAAAACCTATTGGAAGTTTGTATGTAATTATTTCAATATGGAATATTATTATAATGTTTAATGTGTAATTTTGTACCATAAAACATATTTCTCTAGGTTTATTATGATCATGTTATTTCATTTATTCAATTAAGAAAATTATAGAAATTCTTGATTATTATTGACTACTAACACATGTTAATTGAGAATTTGATTTCAAAATTAGTCATTATTTATAAATCCTTGATTTATTGAGTAAGAGGTTACTTAGATAATTATATGAATGGTTTTGATAAATACTACGGTGAATTTATTGAACATAAATAGGTGATATGTGGAGTATAAATGATTATAGACCCTCGATTCATCGATAGGTCTCATAAGGCAAAATGAATTATTGAATTTGGTGTTTGCCTACCCAATTTATAAAAATTTCATGACTGCAATATTGAAGATAAGTAAAGTGTATTTTTATAAGTCCATGAAAGTAGATTTTGATGTTTGACATTATCCATTATATCAGTACGAAAAAAATATTTTTGATTTCTGTTCTTTAATTTATTTTATTAGATATATAAGTCTTTTTGTTTTAGGTTTATTGTGGATTCATTTTATTTTAAAAATAATTCCATAATTGTTATGCGATTATTTTCATTTATTTCTCATGTTATATTTTTTGATAGATATGAATTTTATCTCACAATTTTTTATATTTCACTTTATGTTGGATATGGTGAAACATAGATCACATAACCTATTCATATGGATAATATCTGTGAATTAATTTGTGGGAGATTTTGAAGAATGGTCATAAATTAATTAGACTAGTATATAGTGGAAAACAATATACTGATAAGAAAAATTATATTTATCAGTTTATATTGTTTTATAATTCACTAAATATTTAAAAATGAATAAAAACCATTTAGATATAGTAAATTCAATAATATTTAATTATTTATTAAATAGAAATGGTTATATATAAGATTTTAAATCTGTCAATAAGTATTCCATGCTTGTTTCTAGGAGGACGAGATCTCAGAGTGCGGGTATGGGGACTCATAGTTGTTATTAAAGGGTGGTTTTAATAATATAATTGAATATTTTGTTTTTCAAATAATTGAATAAGTAAGAAGTTATTTTTGATATTGATTTAAAATGTATAGAAAACCCTATGGAATGGTTAATTGTATCATTTTAAGGAAAAAATTGAAATTTTATTTGGGGATTATGAAAACAAAACATAAGTGAATGACGATAAAATTAGTATAAATATTGGATAAAATCTTGATGTATTGGTATTGTATAGATTATGAAATTTTCTTTATAGTAGATCACCATTTAGAGACTATAATGTTGATGTGGTTGTAGAACAGATTCACCTAGGGGTATCTGGCCAAATAATTGTTGGTTGGTTATTGAACAAATAATCACTCTAATGCTTGATGAGTGGGATTAAGGACTGCACACCTAGTGAGAATCTCCTGGGGGTTATTCTTAGTTTCATTAAATTATATTTATGAGCCATTTTGAGGGATTAAATAATTATTTCAACCAATTAGGATAGATAACATACTACAAAAAATAATAATGGATAACCAAAAATTGAACAGTTAATATAAATTAATTTACCTGAATGTATTATTTGTAAAACCCCAAAGTGACATGGGGGTAGTATTATTCATATTGATTTTTTAATTTTAGTTTTTTATTGATTATGAAAACTAGATGTGTTTAGTATATAATCCAAATAGGATCATGAGTTTAATGATGATAAAGGTATATATCTAGAATGAATTATCTTATATATATGAATAATGGTGAATACCAAAATGAATTTTAATAATTTTATATTCCTAATCTGATAGAATATGGGAGTTTTTTGTCTAACTTATATTAATTTGGATGATATCTTCTAATAAATTTATTCTAGATACATTCAGCTATATATAATTGTGAGTGGTATTTATCTTTGATATTCTTATATATTCTATGTGTTATTAATGATTATGTGAATCATTTAAGGATTAATTTTCAATATATTTGATTATAGGGTTTGAAATAATATTTTAAATGTCATGAGTTACTAATAAAAATGATTTTATGAAAATTTTATATTTTTTGAGATAACTATTAAAGAATACATTTTTTAGGGATAAATAATATTTAGGTTGAACATATGTTTTATTTCTATTAAATAATGGGTTGTGGTGTTTTTAAATTTTAATTTTTTTATTATCAATATATTTGTGATTGGTGGAAATTCATCAGTAATTTTTTATTAATTATTTAGACATCGATATATAGTGACTAGTTTTTATCCTTCAGAACTAATTATTAATAACATTTTTGGATTAAATAAATAAATATATATATATATTATGGGGGAATATATAATGTTGTGGTGATTTAATGTCGTATAATTTCTAATAGGTTTTGGTAATCTTATGTTTTTAATTATATATCAAATGTTACTTATATGATTATAGGAATGGTTATAGTTGTTTTCGAAATTATTTTTAGGATTTTATGATCATAGAATTAATAAATTATTATGTTTAATATATTATAATAATTTTTTGGGAAATTTCTGATTAATATATTGTGGATTATGTTAATAAGTGTAAGAGAACCCGACTCAAAATAAAATTTTTTGAACCAAAAATGATATATGTTAAATTTGGATTTATATATATTGAACCAAGTATTATTCAACATGAATAGTAATAACTGTTGTATAACATGATAGTTTTATATGGTGATGTATATTGAGGATAAAAATTATTTTGGTAATTTATGATATTCATTTTATAATTATCACCACTAATGAAAAATATATTGGTTTTAGTAATGGATGATTCCATAAGGAACAAGATTATAATGGATTTTATTGAATACGTGGAAACCTCCCAAACTATCATCATAATGTGATATGTGATAGTGAATGATATCATAAAATTATTGCACACAAACTATCATCAATTGTGATTAAAAACATGTACATAGTTGAAACCCTAAACTAAACAAAGCAGATAAGGTTGGAATATCATAAAAATTTGGGTGATGAAGATGATGAAGGAAAGATGATTCAATCTCCAACATGTCAAAATTATGGGACAAACCAATATGGAAAATCTCTCTATTGAACTGGAATTTGTATTATGTGGGGATAAAGAAATAATATAACAACTAAGAGTTTTGGTAAAATAATGTTATGAAAATTTTACCATATTTATTTCTAAGATGTTAGTGTAGAAGGCTAATTCACAAATATGACCTTTTAAATCTACCTTTTAGATATCCTTGCTTACTTTTTTTAACATGTGAATTAAAATTAATAGGAATCAATTTATTTAAGGGGTAGAATGTAACACCTGGAGATCATACTATTATTTTACCACTAAATTAGTGAATGTGTTTTATAACATATGTTAGACGCTACACCCAATATAAACAAGTACAAAATAATATCAATAAATTAGTAATAAATCTATAATAAACACTATAGTAATAAACTATTAATATTTACTTGGTTTAGATGGAAAAAAATCATTATTTAATATTTTAAAAAGTTATTTTAATTGATAGATAATTTACTTATATTAAATACTAATTTTAAAATTAAACTAAATTTAGGAAATTTATAATTTAAATATGATAAATTATATTTCATTATATAATTCCTCAAACAAATTTTATCTTAAAATTTATTTTCTAGAATTTTTTAAATTAACTATTCGTTAGTTGAATGTTAAAAAAATTGGATTTTTTTTAATTCCATAACATTTATATGATATATTATTTTTGGAAACTGTTATTTTATAAAAAATATATTTATATGGTACAAGTAAATAATTTAAAATTAAATTATAAATTTAAAAAAATACATGATTATCATTTTTGAGAATCATCTAATGTTTGACGGTAACTATTTGTTGTCTCTTTCTTTAATTACATTTAAACATGTGGAAAATTATGTTGTAGAATTTTTTGGAAATTTAAATAACTATTTTCATCAATAATAATATTTAAAATATAATTATAATATTAACGTTGATAATTTTTTAAATATAATCATTATCCTTGAAATTTTTTTTTCTTATTGATGATATTTTATGATTTAAATGAGATAATTCTAAGATTATGTTCCCTACAAGTATAATTTTGATTTGATAAAATTATTCTTATATTTTAGATAATCAAATTCATATTATATTACATGAAAAAAATTAATTTTTTGTTATATAATTTTTGTTCTTAGGAATAATGGTATTTATTACAAAAATGTAAAAAACCTGTAATAATTTTTTTTAGTAATATCAACGAATTTATATCAAATAAATTAAATTGAAATACATTAAATAATAATGCTAATATAATGTTTAAACTCATAAATAAATATATTTAAAGACATTTATTTTGTAATCAATAATATATAATACAAAGAATCAATATTATGAAAAATTTCATGTTTTCTATTTATACATTTTTTATAAATTATCTATTTTAACATAAAATAAAATTTTATTCAATTTATAAATAAAATATGATAGATTATAAAAAATTTGGTTTTACCATGCCAAAATTTTTCTCTATTTTGTAATATTATTAAATAAATAAAAAATTACATAAAGAAATACTAGTTACATAGTTTATACATAAAAGTGTAAAATGTAAAAACATAATGGTATAAAACCTATTGAATTTATAAATTATATACATAAATAATTATTTTTGTATTTATAGAACCATATGCACCGCAATAAATATTATCTTGAATATTTGGTGCCATTTTCCTTGAGATAGTGTCATGGGATTATAAAAATATCATTATTTTTTCTAAATATTCTGTTTTCCTATTTTATAAAAGTTGATCACTTAGAATATTTCAAAAATACACCTACCATTGAAAATTACATTGATAAATACCAGAAATATCCTTTCCATGAAGTCTCTCACACACTATTAAACACATGGTCACACATGGTCATCCTAATCACATCAGATCTAAAATGCTTTCAAAGGAAAGAACATGTCTCCAACATAAGTATGATATCATTCATATGTTATACTACATAATAATCAAATTTATAATCCCTTAAAATCATAAAAAATATTGAAATAATTATAATCATTTTAGTTATATATTATTATATTAAAGTAATAAAAATTATATATTCCTCCACATTTTCTAAAAAACAAAATTCATCATTAGTTCTCTACGTAGAATACATCTTCCATAATGAAACATATCCCATTATATTGATCATGTCTATTAATGTGTTGTAAAATTTATGAAATGTATGAATAAATTTCAATTATATAATATAACTATGAATATAAAATTTTAAATTACCAATTACCTTCTTTCATCCATATTTTTTGAGAAATGGAATCACTAATCATGTGTACGTGTGAACTATAACCTCAATGAGTAATAAGATTAATTTATCATTACCACCAATCATGGATTTATATAAAAATATTTTTATTAAAAAAAATATTTCCATATAAATATCAATTTTATGTATAATATGAATAAATTATACTATTTCATCAACTATTATTAAAATATATTAGAATATTTTAAAAAATATGACTGAATAACCCCAAGTAATAGAAAGAGTTAATAAAAATATATAATAAATAAAAATAATGTATTAAAATTAATTAATTATACATTTTTAAATTAAATTAAAATTTCTAATTTTCAAATGATTTATTATGTAATTTTTTTTGAAAAACACATTCATCAATTTGGGTATTTTATACCATTATATTGTTTGTTGAATTTAATAATCTATAAAATTTCATAATGAAATATACTATATCAAAAGTATTTCATGTGTTAATGTTATTATGTTAATGGTTATGATCAACCAAATAGACATGTAAAAAGGAATTCATGTCTTCAACCATTAGGATCATACCTTTTTTATCACATATATTAGAGTTCGTATGTTGGATGTCATTAGTAGGCTTTGACCTTTACCTGGACTATGTAAATATTAAAATGATTAAATAATGTGGAAAAGAATTTGTTTTAGAAGTTATTTCTGTCAATAAGTTTTCTCATACCATTTCTCCAAATCAACCCCAAGAAAATCCATTCATCACACACTTTGCCCTTAAGGTATTTACTGGTGTAATAAATGGATATGTACATAAACCGTAACAGTATGAATTTTTATAATTTTATTTTTAATATAATAATAATTATTATATATAATTATATTATATTGATTAAATAAAAATACTGACTTATTTTTTTTGACATGATGAAATAGAAATTCTATTTTTTGGAAATATATAATTTTAATAAAGTAATAGTTTATGATTAAATCAAGAATTTTTTAAATAAATATAATTATAATAAAATTTTATTATAATATAATAATAATTAAAACGAAATGAAAATATAATTTTATTAGTTCAAATGTCATTATTATTACTGTCGGGAAACTATTATTGTAAATAAAACATTATTTTTTTTAAATTGGGATTATTGATTTAAATGTGTAAATTCTCATATTTATAGAATTAGTTTGATAAAATAAATATTATTTTTGAAATCAATAGATCTATATTATCCCGTAGTAAAATTTGTATAATTTTATGTGACATTCAAATATTATGGTAAATATTAAATTCCTTTTAATTATACTGATTATATTATGACATCATAAATTCCCAAGGGTTATATAATAATTAATATAATGAGTATGAATGTCCAAAATTATGTTTCCCTTTAAATAAATGTTTTTAATTTATTTCATTAATTTTATGAACCCTTAATGAATCCTTAAAAACCCAATAATATATTTTATTGTGTTAAAATAAATTAATTATAAACATATCTCGCTTACACATCACAAAGACAAATATTATTTTTTGATAGGTTATTAGACTTATCAAAAAACTAAAATCACTCCCCTTTAATTGAAATAATGAGAAGAACCATTGCATGGTTTGGGATTTTGAATAATTTATCATATATAGTCTAAAATATATGGTTACAAATTAGAAAAAGTATTCTACAAAATTTTTCATTAAAAATCCAACCAACCTCCATCTACTCATTCCTCAAAACCCTGTATTATGAATTAAATCGCACACTTATGAATTTACATGATATCAATAATATGGGTTGGCCCATAATTATATTTCCCTTAATGCATTGTGTAATGTTTTGTCTCAGGAGGCATTATTCATAGGATTAGGGAGTCGACATGTTCCATGAGAGAACTATTCTAACAATGTGATATTTTATAGGTTGTTAGTCTTGACATATTAATTTGTATATATTATATTTCTATAAAATTATTATATATCCTTAATGTTGTCAACATATAATATGATTGAACATTATTTTTTATTAATCTCACCACATTTATGTGTTTCTAATTTTTCTATTTAATTATATGTATTTCTTTTATCATGATATTCAATAATTATTCTGTTACTGATTTTTATAGATCACCCCTTTCTAATGTATATCCCCAATTTATCCAATGTATTTTTAGAATATATATTTAATATAAGAAAATATTATGGAGTTTTGGTATAAATTTGTCATATTTATATTTTATCTTATTATCTTATATATATAATTTCTCAAAGACACTAGGCGTCATGATCTTTTGGTGTGTATTAATAGTAAAATTATTTAATATATCCAAAAATAAGGTTTATGAAAGATATGGGTTGTCATAGTTATTATCGAAAGAATGTATACATTATTGGGGAATTAAGATATGAAAAATTTAGTGAAATCCTTATAGATATCAGTAAACATAGGGAAGACCCCTAAATATTGATAAAGTATAGAGTAATTGTTTTACATGATAATACAACCATGTTTAGAGACTAAAAGTTGAAGTGGAAGTGAATTAGTTGTACATAGGCTCTCTAAAAATGCACATTGATATGGAATTAGTCATCTCCTAGTAAATGATAAATAATCCTTTCATGAAGCCTAGTTTGACACTCTTGAGGGATATGATTTTAAATTTAGGATTCTCATTACAGACCATTATTATGGGGAAACCATTATAATAAAGATTAATGTAAGGATATAGATCGTGGAAAAAATAGGTTTATACTGTGAAACTCATAGGTTATGAACCTTTGTAATTTATGATTTATTAGATTATTTTTCATGGTTTCCTAATATCATGTTTAACAGTTCAGACATTATCATCCCAAAGTATATTTTAGAGTAAGTAAATGATTCAAACAAGAATCCAATAGTGATAGGCACACATTTTACTCTTTAATGAAATTAAAATTTACCATGAGACAATGGTTTGATATATCTTTTATTTCCAATAATTTTACAAGAAGTATTTAAACTCTACCTAAAACCAGATCTTCTAGTTATTATTGAAGATCATAAATGAGACAATTTTTGCGTCTAAAGAATACAACACATCCTCTATCAAGATTTGTCGGAAGAATTTTCCTGAAATTTTTGGGAAACTCTATTTAGTGGAATTTTAGGATATTATAGGTATATAAATTCATTCTTTATATATATAAAACACAAATTTTAATGGATGGAATCACCCTATATATAACTAATCAACACCTGATTCTTTAGTAGTTTATTTAAGAGGATGAATATCCTTTTCTATCATAATCTCACACATTGATATTATTAGAATAGAAATAGTACATTTCCATACATGAATATTACCTAATTTTAATGATAAATGACATAATAGTGTTATAAATCCAGGATCCAATGGTTTCGTGTATTGACAAAATTAGGTCCATAAAAAACTTTTACAAAATAAATCATAAATATTTATTTAATTCCTTATACTAAAGATCTTATTGGACCATGTGTTCTCCATAGAACAAGTATTCACCTGAGAATATATATAAAAGTAGTGGGAGATCTAAAATCCCAATAAGAGGATAAATAAGAAATATAAATCATTGGTGAGAATAATCATGATCATCACGTCATAATCGTAATCTTGAGTTGAAGTGTTAGATGAAGGCATGGAATGTGTTAATGCATAAAAATGAAACCTCATGTCTTAGTGGTTAGAATAAAATCATATTTTCACTCAAACATAGCCTAATGTTCCTATACATTTCACATTATATCATTATAATCAACACATTACCCATTTTATTAGAGTTCTATATTACTAATGGTTCATCGATCACATCATAACATTTACATAATCATGCATGCAAAGTAGAAGGTATATCAATCATTATCCTAAAATAACCCATTGAAAGGAATGGGTTTCATTTAATAAAAAATTCATATATGAAAAATATTCTGGGATCCAGAAATGGAGTGACATAATGGAATTGGAATCATAAATCTTGAGTAAAAAAGAAACAATCTCAAGAGAAGTAAAATAAGTATTTATAAAAATATGTTTTCCTTTGGAAAATATTAGTGTTTTTCATAAAAATAGTTTATAATCTTGTATATCCCAGATAGAAATATTTAATTAAATTGATATCATATTTTAGGATTATTAAATGAACATCTGTGTTGACATATTGTATGATAAAGTAATGTAAGAATAGAAAACAGTTTAGGTGCATGAGGGATCCCGAGCATCACCTCCCAAAGCCCTGAGGGGCTCCTCCACTGTGCAGATGGCGGCCGCAGCGGCGGTCCCTCCCCCACCACCGGGGGAGGGAACCACATTGTCAACTTCTAAGCCTCCCTTCATTCCCTTTTCGAACCCTAACATTCCCCCCTCTTATTCAAATCTCGATCGGTCTGATAGTCTCAAATTTGCTTGATGGATTCCCTAACCTGTCGTTGTCTACCATAGAGTTCTCAGAATTCTCGGACCTCCTAAAGCACACCTTGGTGGATAGATTTTATCAGCGACAACCCTCTATTGATTCATTTGATAGACATGCCTTCGGCGCTTGGGTTTTTCAAGATAGGGCGACTGTGTGACTTTTGGATAGTCTTTCAATTATGATTTATTTTTCCTCAGAAGATGACCCCAACCAGGATTGGTCATGCGCGCCTCGTAGCTTTAACGACATTAGGTTCTATATATGTCATTGGACATTTTATTTTCACAATAATCACAATCTTCCTTCAAAGGAATCATGGTTTAGCTTTCCAAATCATCCACTTCTGTTTCAAAATCATGCAGTTATTCGTATGCTAGGGAACCTCAGTGGTAGGTAAATGTGTTTTGACAGCCACACTGTGGCACAGTGTCATCCTGTTAATCTGCGTATATGTGTTGAAATAGATGTTTCAAAAGTCACATTTGATTATGTGTGGATCACGGAGGGAGAAGAATACCATTGCAAACAATGAGTGTTTTATGAAAGTTAGATGGACTTCTGTGCTGGATGCAGGAGACTGGGGAAAATGCCATTCTACTGTCATAGGGAGATGAAGGAATCAAGGCAAGACAACGATTGTGTTAGAGAGACAGAGGTTCATGAGGAGGCAGTGATGATGGAGCAGGGAACTCCTGGTTTGAATATCATTTTGGACAGGGGCGAACAACATGGTAGTCTGTTAAGGGTGGATAAGAAATCAGCCAGTACATCATGGGTATGTGTTATGCCAATTGAGGTAGAAGTGGGTATAGACACTGGTGTTCATTTTTTGGTGGCCTCTCAAGTCGACCCAACCGTTGCAAGTGTATTTCACAGGTTGAGGGACACTTTGGTTGGACAACCTTCTTGAAACGATGGAGTGAGGGAGGAAGGTGGGAAAAAACAGGACATCATCCGTGTTAGCCACAATGAAACCGGAGGTGAATTAGATTTGGTGTGAACAAAAGTAATAGAGGAGACTGTCTCAGACAGAGATAATATGTGGGAATGGATGCATGGCCTTGGTCTGGAGACAACCATGCCAAGAGGAGGTGGGACTCAAGGGGTATCCGATGTAGGGAACCATTATCTTATACATTTAAACAACAGGTTCGAGGAACTGGTTGAGGTAGGACAGAGCTATGCTCAGGATCTCCCCTAAGAGGCTGTTGTGGGTACGTGGAAGAATACAGAGGAGATATTCATAGCCTCTCGGTTGGTGAAGCTTCATGTCTGAGAATTAGTAGGGGTAATAGGAGGAGGAAGAGTATGATGGACTACTCTTCACTACCTCCACCTTTAGAGACCCAATTGGTTAGAAAGGAAATCACCAAAAAGGATGTCCTTCAAGATGAGGATCCTCAGAGGTTAGGGGTTCAGGGGGACAAAAGCTCTGAGCTTTTTTTATGCTTTGAGGAGGAAGCGGCTGAGAACGTATTAGTGATTAATGCATCTGAAGTGGAGGAAACTAAAATGATGGGGATACATTTTACGTGAGTCCATTAATGAGGAGCAACATGCCTGGGTTGAAAAGAAATATAATATTCTTGTCGGGGGATTCAACATGGGGAAGATTAGAATGGAAGAATACTTACAGTATTGGGACCGGTTGGCCTCAGAGATTGATATTATGATGATGGTGTCTCCAAGAAAAGTAACTTCTATATAATGGACGTTCTTCAGGGAACCTGTTACAGGTAATATCAGTTTACTTTTTAATTATCCCTACTATCTTTGTAGATTTTGGTCCTAGGTTCGAAACATTCAGTTTTATTTGATGTTTGCTTTTGGATTAACATTTTGTGGCTTGAGGTGTCATTTGGGTTCCCAACATATTACTTGGTTCTGTTTCAGATGGGGTTCAGAACATGTTGCCACCACTTCTATATTTTAGTTGAATGGAATATTGATATGGAATGGTTTTTCCATTGGTTCGGTTCTCGTGCATTTCGCACGGGACTACTTGTCAACTGGTCATGCATTGGTGATGGCTTATTGACATGATGCATTTGCTGGGTGAGGTAGAGCCATGATTTTCTTAGGGTTTTTTTGTTTTGTTGGTTTGGTTTTAAATCTGGATGTGGTGGTTTCTATCATTTCCCTTAAAATTGTTTCAATAATAAAACATGAATTTCCAGTCAATAATTATGAAAAAGTAATAACCAAATGAATGGAAATTATGTTTGAGAATCCCCTTATATTATCTCTCAATTCTATATTCTCCTTAATATCATTTAAAATAAATAAAGTTAATTAATAATTAAATTTAGAGCCTCTTATAAATTACTTTTATTCATTAAAGTTTTATTAATTTCATTCAGGTTCTTCTGGATGAGTTATATATTTTAATTTCAACATTCGAGGGTGTTTTTTCCTGGTTTTCGTGATTGGTTCACCTGTATATGATTATGGATGTTCATATAAAATTGGAATATTTATCTAGAAATGAAATTATATTTTTTTTAATTTATAATATCAAATGATCTTATATATCATTTTTATATGTTATAAGGATAAACCATTATATAAATTGGTAATGAAAATATTTTAATTTATTTTTCAGATTTTACTACCATCATAAATTCGTACCATTTTATTTAATATCATGTTTATATATTGCTTCCAAGACATTATATAACATATATTATGTAAAATAAAATCTTATTTAACCCTATTGATGGATTTATGACCAACTTCTATGGTAGTAGTAAAAATTGAAAATGCATTGTCCAGGGTGTCGTTAAATCGACACACCATGGGAGATATCTTCATTTTTAGAATAAAAGGAAAATGGAATATTTTAGAAGATGTATTATTCTAGTAACATAAAAAAAATTATAGTATTTAAAATATAATATATGTATCATTCATTATTTATTGGTGGATATGATAAGAGTAAAATAAAAATAACGATATTGAAAAGAAAATAAATGAAAATGAATGAGGATTTTACCTCTTCAATTTCTCCTCATTGGGAACCTCTGTAGAGATAAGGGTTTGATATTTTGATGATAACAAGGGGTCTTGGAAATGGGGGAGGGGATTAGGAATTGTATTGGGAAGAAATTGGACTAGCATCATGTATTGGGTGGTGTGAGGATAAGAGGTGGTGATGGGTGGTATTTAAAGTGGAGGAGATGGGTGAATTATCATTATTTTATTCATTTGTTTATTATTTTGGATCGAGACTAAAAATATCTAGATACATACCACTAAATACATTAAAAATTGAAGTAATTTTCATGATCATGGGGTTTAAAAATCTATACATCGATAATGACTCAAAATATTTTGTACTCAGTTTTTATCGTAAATTATCATATTTTAAAATTCACCAAAAATTCAAGTATAATAGGAAAATACCAAAATTTATGCCTGGCCATTTATAGCCATGTAGAACTAAAATATAAACACAATTTTTTTAAAATAAATTTATATTTATGATAAATTTAAATTTTAATTATAATCATATTTGCAATGGAAATTACAATTTTAAATTCATAAGTGATATATAAAACATTGAACAATTAATTAAGGACTCATAAAATTATCTTATATTATTAAGACAAAAAAGTTAATTTATAAATCTATTTTATTAAAATATGTATTATTTTAAACAATTATATTAATTATAAAATTATAAATATACATTTATGTTTTATAAAAAATTCCAACACATAATTAATGATTTTTAAAATATTTTTTAACAAATTTTATTATAGAAGTATATAATATTGTCATTTCTAAGATGCCTATATAAAATTTTAGGTTTCAAATATGATTTTACTATTTTATTGGTTAATTTACTATTCCCAAAGGGCATGTTACTATTTCAACTGTCAAGATACAATTTCGTCTTTATTGGTTCCTTAATTAAACGAAAGAACCCTTATGTAAATAATAATTAATTTATCATGTTTTTATTGTTTTATATAAGTAATATTATGTTATTTAAACTATATGGAATAATTATAAGAATGGAGTTTCTTATGATAAAATTTTGGTTCATAACATTCTTCCCCACTTATGAAACTTTATTGTTGAAATTTAATTTTAATTAAACAGCTGAGGGTATTTCCCCTTCATAACATTATCATGTTCCCATGTTTCATCTTAATACTTATGGATTCTCTAAAGTACATTGATAGGGTTAGTAGTCTTGTTGTGTATATCTTTTACTCTAAACTCCATGATTCTCACCAGCAGTTCCACTCCAAAGAAATATTTTTACAAAGGTACCAACTCTAGATTCAGTACATATAAGGTTTTGAGTATGTACTTCCTCAAGAGAGATACATGAAAAAATCATGTACTTTAGACATGGTTGGTGGAAATGCTAGTTTATAGGACACAACTCTGACATTATCAGGAATCCCAAACTGGCCAATGTACCTTGGACTCACCATTCCTTTATTCCAAAGTCAGATGATCCTCTTCCCTTGAAATATGTGGAGGAATACCATGTCTCTAGACTCAAACACTAAGTCTAATCGTTGATTGTCTATAGATCTCTTCTATCAGATTTTGGATTCCTTGATGTGATATTGATTGTTTTCATATTTTCCACACATCATTCTACTATTTCAATATTTACCAGCATAGGTTCACCCAATTCATCCTAGCATGCTGATGTTATACACATTTTCATATAAAGGGATTCATATGGTGTTGTTTGGTTTCATCAATGAAAATTATTTTTGTATGTGAACTAAACCAGAGGTAGATATTGATCCCACCCCCTTTGAAATCCATAGAACATTCTCTCAATATGTCTTCCAATTTCATAATATTCCACTTAGATTGGACATCAATTAGAGGATGATAGGTCGTATTGGAATTTAGCTCCGTGTTTATAGAATTTTGGAGACATTTCCAAAAACATGCAGGTGAATCTCAAATTATAGTAGAATATAAAAAATAATGTGATCTATCTATATGAGAATAATCATAACAACTAATATAGTATTTTTTTCATCCACATTTCATTGTATTTCTAGTGACAATGTCCATGGTGATGTTTTCTCATTTCCCTATTGGTATGGGTAATGGTTTCATCATCATTTTAGATTTTTTTCATTAATCGATCGCTATCTTTAAAACCAGACACTTTGATATATATATATTTATCTCTTTCTTCATATTATAACAACAATACTTCTCTCAAGTATCTGGATACATCATTGTTCTCTCTAGGTGAATAAAGGAAGTTGAGCTCTGTGAATCATTCAAAATCTAATTTTTTATCTCAGTAATAGATGGTATACATACTTGTAACCCAAACCATATAATTCCTTCCTATTCAATTTGGACATTTGAGGATCTCACCTTTCTCATAGCTTCAACCGTAATTTTAGTTTCTACATCATTTCTTTAACCATCCATTATATTCTACATGAGGGACAATTGACAAATAATTTTAGAAAAGATTGATCGTTTTCCTTCCTTAATGATTCACATGTCCATTATTTGGATGTATAATAATATTGGATCTTTCTCAATTATATTCATTGAAAAATATATTGGATCCTTTCTAGTTAGTGTATCTTGCTCCTTACTTTCCTTAGAAGGATGGTAGTGGATTAAGCGGTCATAATACTTGAAGTACTTCAACCATCTTAGAGGGTTCATATTAAGATCCATGTATAAGAATATATAATTTATTCTCTTAGGATTAGATATATTTAAAACTTCTCCCTATAGAGATAATGGATACATATTTTCAATGCAATGATCATAGCCGTCAACTATATATCATGAAAATGATATTTTTCTCGAAAAGTTTCAACTTCGTTGAGGTGTAGGCTATTACATTATCATTTGGCATCAGTACGTAACCTAATAACTTCATTGAAGCATTTATGTATACCAAAACATGTTTCCCACTTATTGTAAGGGAAGAAATTATGCAATTTTAATCTGTTTGTAATCTCATTAAAGAAATCATTAAAATCTCTAGTTCAAAAAAACATTAAACCGTTCCAATTTAATTTTGTTAGAGGGTTTAACATTCCTATTATGTTCTTCACAAATTGTTGGTAATACCCATCTAGACCATGAAATCTATGGATCTCTATTAAATATGTTTGAATAGGACACCCTTTAATTTCCTATATCTTTTATGGTCCATATATATTCCATTTTTGATTATAACATGCCCTATGAAAGATACATCCCCTCTCCAGAACTCACACTTATGGTACTTTCCATATAGCTTCTATCCTCAAATGGGTTTTAGCATAGTATTAAAATATTCTTCATGTTCTTCTTTTTTGGATCGAATATATAGATATGTATGTCTATTAGATTGGACAATACAAGAGGGGGGGGGGGGGGTGAATTTTAGTTTTAAAACCTTTTGGGTTTTAGCAACTAAGATATTAGTTTAAATGATCTTAAACTAATACAAATACAAACACCCACAATTGCATTGTATGTAAAATTGTATGATGTATTGTAATACTAATGTAATGTAAAACAATTGTATCCAAGATGAACACAATAATTAGAGTAACACAAAGATGAATGATTCTACCTTAAAGCGTATAGAATCAATCAATACAATATGTAATAGAATAATTGTAATTGAAACAATTACAATTGAAAATGTAAAGAAGAAAGGAAAAAAATACAAATTCCTTTATAATACAAGTAACAGCGGAAATGTAAAAGAATTAAAATTCTTTTAACCCAAAGAGAAGGGTTATCCTTTCACATAGGATAAAAGGTCTATCTCACCAACACATTGGTGAGCCCTCGATACGATGATCGGCACGTCTGTCTTTCTATCTCCGACAGCCCTTGATACGATGATCGTCACGTCTTTCTTTCAATCACATGAAAGCCCTCGATATGATAATCAGACGCACAAGGCAGATGAGAGAAGTCACAATGTCTCTCTATAGAATCTTGGTAGTTCATGAAGTCTCTTTATTCATTTCACCATCATCCCTCAGCTTAAAATTACCTTTTATTTATAGGCCTCGGGTTCCGACAGTCATGTTGCCTCCAACGGTCATATTTCTCCGAAAAACTTGGAGGGACTTGGACACCTATCATCATAACGGTCATATTGAAACAGAAAGCACGACATCGTTTTGATTAGTTTGTAACTAACTCAATGACATCGTATTGGTTAAAACATGATATATATATTGATAAGTAATGGTACGATTCATATGAAACATGTGCTTTTGACAAAGTACCAAAACAAGTAATGAGCATCTGAATAGCAGAGTCAGTACGATACGATTGACAGAGTCAGTACGATACGATTGAAAGAGTTAGTATGGTACAATTGGCCGAGTCAGTACGATACGATTGACAGAGTCAGTATGGTACGATTGACAGAGTCAGTACGATCAGTATTGTACGATACGATATGGTCAGTATGATCTATATTGTACGATACAATAAACATGATAGAAGACAATTGTAATTTCCAAAATATGATAGAATACATTTGTGATTTCCAAAACATGATATAGAAGTCAAAAGAGGACTTTTGACTCAACAATCTCTCCCTTTTTGGAAATCACAACACATAATGAAAATATAACAAGAAATACTTATCTCCCCCTAAGTTATTAGAAACTATTCTTAATAATAAATTGAATACAACTAACTTCCCCTTAGGTATGGACTTTCCGAAGGATTGTATTCGTAGATTTTCCTTAAGAGTGTTGTAAATCATTCTCCCCATTTATAAAACATTCTCTCCTTTGTAAACATTCATCCCCTTTGTGATTTACAAAAAGAAAGGAGTAATCTTGAATTGTCTGAAGGAGTTAGAAAATAAACACAAGACAATGGATAAAAGAAAAGGATCATAAAAGTTATTACAAAACAAAGAATGATTTTAAAGGAAAACAAATAAAAGTCATTTGTTTTCTCTTTCTTTCTCCTTTTTGATCAACTCATGAAGAACCATCTTTATCTTTTTAATCTCCTTCTTGTCTTTAGAAATTCATTCACCCTGGGTTCTGAGAAGCTCTTTTTGGTCCCCAAAAATCTGATCTTGATTCTTGATAGTCTCCTCCTCGACTCTGATTACTTATTCAAGGGTATCAATTCTGTTTTGAAAATTCTTGTTATCTTTGGATATCAAGAAATTTTTATTCTTAAACAAAACCATTTCATCATTGAAAGATGAAACCTTCGAGAATTCATATTGAAAGCAACTGAAATCTCATTTGTCAACCTTTTTATATCTTCAATTGCTATCTCATGATCATTGATTGATCTCTCTGTTTTGTACGACTACTTGGTCATCTTGTTGCAGGCCTTCTTATGAGAAACTGAACTTTCTGAAAGAACATTCAAATCGGCTTCTACTGACAAAACATTCTTTCTCAACTCTTTTACAGAGCCAAACTTCGTCTTTTGATTGTCAGTAATAAAAATCAATCTTCCCTTCCAGCCTTGGGAAATAAGGAATGGTCTTCTCAACCGTTCTTAAAACATGAACAATGTAATCACTCTTCTTGAGAGAGATTGTATGTTCTGAATCAGTATCTTCATCGTACGATGCTAGTTCATACGATCTGCTTGAGTCAACAATTGGTTGTTTTCCTTTTTCTTTTTCGTTCTTCCTTCTTTCTTCTTCCACGTTGTCACTAATGACAACAACTTTATCAGTGTGAGAGGATTGATCACCTTTCATTTCTTGAGATGACTTTCTGTCCGGAGATCGTTCTTGATCGGCATGAGGAGTTTGTTGAACACCTTCACTCAGATTTTGAACCGATTCCTCTCTACTCTTCTTTGAACTTTGATGAAATTCTATGAGAAAATCTCCTTCTTCTTCTTTCACTTCTTTTATCTCTTCCATCACTTGTTTTTGTTTTTCTTTCTCAGGGAGACTCTGTACGATGGGCTCTTGATGCACTTCTGTGGTAAGATGAGCACTAGCTTCCTCAACTGCTTTCAGGACTTTAGAAATATCAAAGTCTTGAGCCTTTCATTTAAAAACATTTTCCTTTTTCTTTTCAGCCTTAAGGATTTCTTCTACCCATATTCTTTCTACAAATGCCTCAGCTGGGTCAAGTCCGAAATTTGGATCACCTTCCTTTCTCTGTTCCTTATCCTTTCTCCATTTTGCTACAACCTCCTTACTGTACCTTGGCTTATTCTTAGGTTTTGAACGGGTGTGCGCATTAGACTTTTGAGTAACACCAGTAGATTGAATGTCTTTGGCTGGAATAGGTGCCGATTGATTCTGAGCCAATTCAGCTTCTACATCTCTGACAAAAAGTTTTGAATTCAGATCAAAACAAACATTCAAATTTTTCATCGTACTCTTACTAATCCACGATGGCTTCAAATATATAGGGTTTCCTTTTAAAGGAATGTTACAAAACTTCATACTTTCGAGAATGAACTTCATAAGGATGGCGGGATACATAATCATTTGGGACTTAATCCCTCCTGTATTGACATTCTTAATGGTTTCAAAAACATACCCCATGAGATTTACTTTTCTCATAATTACAAGATAGTCAAGCATAAAGATATCAGAAACTTTCAGAGTTTCTCTATCCCGTTTACTTGGGATAATAAAACCTTGCATCCATAAATTCAAAAAACGATTGTCCGGTGAAAGATGAGACACTTTTCTCTTTTCTTCATTAATAACAAACAAAGTCTTTTCATGACTTTCTCTATTAAACGTACCAACTTCCTCTGGTAGTTTGTGAGATGGAAAGAAAGAATCCCCTTCTACAGAAACATTCAGAAAATGTGCCGCTTGTTTCATAGACATAGACAATTTTCTATCATATACAACAAAATTGATAGTCATATCTTTGTCGAACGATACAGTTTTATAAAACTGACAAACTTCATCAAAGAGAACCAGATCTTGAGAAATAGGACTTTCAACACAAAAATGTTCCAATCCTTGAAAGAGAATTATTCTTCTGATTGTGGAATCATACGAATCAAAAAAGTCCCAAGAAACTAACCTTTCTCTGTTAAAGTCTTTCTCTGTAAAAGTCTTTGAAGACATTTCGGCGGGAGTATTAGCAGAGGATTGAGACATAAAGATGATGCCGATGAAAGATCGTACGATGATTTATTACCAGTGGAGAAGAGCTTCACCTCAAATCCTGAAAAAACAATTTGGGTTTGGGGAGGGGGGATATTTAGAGGCGAAAATGTGGTGACCGTTGATCTTCTACGGTCAGGATTAGAGGAAAACAGATCAATGGTTAGGATTAAAAAACGAAAAAGAAAAAAATAATAATAAAATAGAAATTACCTTTCGGAGAACGTAAGGTAGTTTTTGGTTTTAGGATTAAAGGATACACAACCGTACGAAATAAAATAAAATAGAAGTATCAAACGACATGCCGATGGAAAACAATCTCATTACCATGAATTGACAATACGATGGAAGACAATCTTGTTACCATGAATTGAAAATATGATGGAAAACAAACTTGTCACCATGAACTGACAATACGATGGAAAACAAACTCGTTACCATGAACTGAAAATACAATGGAAAACAATCTTGTTACCATGAACTGACAATATGATGGAAAACAATCTCGTTACCATTAACTGAAAATACGAGGGAAAAGAAAATTATTACCATCATCGGTCGATACGATGGAAAAGATAAACATTACCATCATCGGTCGATACGATGGAAAAGAAAATTATTACCATCATTGGTCGATACGATGGAAAAAAATTCATTACCATCATCAGTCGATACGATGGAGAAGAAAATCATTACCACCATCGATCGATATGATGGAAAAGAAATTCATTACCATCATCGGTCGATACGATGGAAAAGAAAATCATTACCATCATCGGTTGATACGATAGAAAAGAAAATCATTACCATCATCGGTCGATATGATGGAAGAGAAAATCATTACCATCATCGGTTGATACGATGGAAAAGAAAATCATTACCATCATCGGTCGATACGATGGAAAAGAAATTGATTACCATCATCGGTCGATACGATGGAAAATAAATTCATTACCATCATAGGTCGATACGATGAAGTAAATAATAAGATTGTCAAGATGATAAACATGAAAACGAATGATACGATAAAACTGTCAATACGATAAACAGAAAAATGAATACACACATCCAAAGAGTAAATAGTTAAAGAACATAATATAAAAAGAAATATAAAGACATAGAATGAAATTTCCTCCCTCTTACAAGAGAAGTTATTTACTGTAAGGATATTTGTAAAACATGAAGTAGATATGAATGATTATTTTAATGTAATAATTCCTAGATTCTGTTTTATAAACTCAAATCTATCGGAAGGTAATGGTTTTGTAAAAATGTCAGCACGTTGTTCTTGCGTTCCGATAAATTGTAAAATAATATCTCCTTTTTGTGTGTGATCACTATGAAAGTGATGCCTAACATCTATGTGTTTTCCACGAGAGTGATGTGCTGGGTTCTTACTAAGAGATATGGCACTTGTATTATCAAAATGAATTTGAGTTTTGGAAAAACTCAATCCATAGTCAGTGAGTGTGTGATGCATCCACAATACTTGAGCGCAACAACTTCCAGCTGCTACATATTCAGCTTCAGCAGTGGATAGTGCTACGGAGTGTTGTTTTTTGCAGGACCAAGAAACCAAGGAATCTCCTAAGAAATGACATGTTCCAGATGTACTTTTTCTATCCATTCTACAACCGCCAAAGTCAGCATCTGGAAAACTTTTTAAAACAAAATCATTCCTAGAAGAGTAAAAAAATACCTAAATCCAATGTGTCTTTTAAATACCGAAAGATTCTCTTTACAGATTTTAAATGAGACTCTTTTGGATTATATTGGTATATTGCACATAAGCATACAGAAAACATCATGTCTGGTCGACTAGCAGTCAAGTATAGAAAACTTCCTATCATACCTCTAAAGATTGTTTGATCTACTGGTTTCCCTGTTTCATCAAAATCAAGAGTATTTGATGTACCAATTGGGGTGCTAATACTTTTAGTTTTGTCAAATCCATACTTTTTGAGTAAGTCTTTAATATACTTATGTTGAGATATATAAGTTCCTTCTGGTTTTTATGAAATTTGAATACCTAAAAAGAATGATAACTCACCCATCATACTCATTTCAAACTCAGATTTCATTTAATTTGTAAAAGAATCAGTTAAAGATTTCTGAGTTGATCCAAATATGATGTCATCAACATAGATTTGGACAATCAAAAAATTTTTGTTTTCCATTTTGATAAAAAGGGTTGGATGTGCTGTACCTTTTCTATAATTGTTTTGTAAAATTAATCTTGTAAGTCTATCATACCATGCTCTAGGGGCTTTTTTTAGACCGTATAGAGCTTTGGTAAGTCTAAAAACATGATCAGGATGTTTTGGGTCTAGAAAACCAGGAGGTTGTTCGACAAAAACTTCTTCTTGAACAAAACCATTTAAAAAAGCACATTTGACATCCATTTGAAATAGTTTGAAATTGAAAAATGCTACGAAGGATAATAGAATACGAATAGATTGAAGTCTAGCTACAGAAGCATATGTTTCTTCATAGTATATTCCCTCTTATTGATTATAGCCTTTAGTAACAAGTCTTGCTTTGTTTCTTACAATGATTCCATTTTCATCACATTTGTTTCTGAAAACCCATTTTATATCAATCACAGTTGTTTCTTTAGGTCAATCAACTAAATTTCAGACTTGATTCCTTTCAAATTCATTTAGTTCATCTTGCATTGCTTTGATCCAATCATCATCACCTAAGGCCTCACTTGGACTTTTAGGTTCAAATTGGGAAAGAAAAGAAAGATGTTCTATTTCATTTCTTAAGGAATTTCTGGTCCTTATAGGTTGATTTACATCACCAATGATATTATCACTGGGATGATTCCTAAGAAACAATTGATTTGGGTTTTGTAATGCCTGTTCATCAAAATATGGTAGGAAATGTTCTGTGGTAAATGTTTCAAGAATAATTTCTTGAAAATTTTCCTTATCAGAATGATCTTTTAATAAAAGTTGATAAACATTTTTAGAAAACACATCCGAGGATGTAGGATTGGGTTGGTTGAAAACAAAAGGATCGGTTTCATCGAATTTTTCATGTACTATTTCCTCAACAGTACAAGTGTTTTTATTGAAAACTCTATAAGCCTTAGAGGTTTTAGAGTAGCCTAGAAATATTCCTTCATCAGATTTTGATGCAAATTTGTGTAGATTATCTTTTGTATTCAGAATGAATACTTTGCATCTAAAATCTTTGAAGTATGAAACTTTAGGTTTTCGGCCAGTCCATAACTCATAAGGGGTTTTATTAAGAAATGGTCTAGTTAAAACTTGATTTATAGTATAACAGGCAGTACTAATAGCTTCAGCCTGAAAGTTCTTAGCAATTGAGTATTCACTCAACATGGTTCGAGTCATTTCCTGAAGAATACGATTTCTTCTTTCAACAACACCATTTTTCTGAGGAGTTCTTGGAGCTGGGAAATTGTGAGTAATACGTTTCTTACTACAAAAAGTTTTAAAATATGAATTTTGAAATTCACCACCATGATCACTATGAATAGTTATCAATGGTAGGTTTTTCTCATTTTTAACTTGGGATCTAAGTGTTTTGAAATAGAAAATGGCTTCAGATTTCTTTGTATGAAAGTAGACCCATGTAAATCTAGTAAAGTCATCAACAAAAACAAATACATAGTATTTTCCTCAAATGCTTCCAGATTGTGAAGGACCAAAAAGATCCATATGCAATAGCTGTAATTCATTAGAAGTTGAAACTTCATTAATTGATTTAAAGCTAGTATTATGTTTCCTTCCAAATTTACAAGGTTCACAGACTTTTGAAGAATCATATCTAAGATCCGGTAGCCCCTTTACAAGTTTTTTCTTTGATATTTTACTATGGTTTTTCAGATTACAGTGTCCTAGTCTCCTATTCCATAGCCACAATTGGTCTTATTTTACACTTAATCAAGGTATGTTTTGGTTCCTAAGGTCTTCTATGTTAATAGTGTAAACATTCTCTTGCCTAAGGGATGATAAAATGAACTCATCCTTGGAATTGTGAACAAGACACTTATCATTTCTAAAATTCACAAAGTAACCTTCATCACATAATTGACTTATGCTGATGAGATTGTGCCTAAGACCTTTAACAAACAAAACATTTGAGATAAGAACTTTTCCAAGAAAAACAATATTACCTATAACAACAATCTTTCCTTGAGCATTATCTCTGAAGGTAACTTTTCCACCTATTGTTTTGATAACCTTTTAAAAGAGATTTTTGTTTCCAGTCATGTGTCGAGATCAACCACTATCCATGTACCAACTATTCTTATTGGTACACTTCTCATTTTCTTGAAAAGGAAACAATTCATTTTTCGGAATCCAAACATGTTTGGATCCAGAAAGGTTAGATAAAAGAATTTTAGGAATCCACATTTGTTTTGAAAAATGATATTTATGAAATCCTAAAGATTGAGTTTTGTTAAGAGAACAATCTCTTCTCTAGTGTCCACCACATTGACACTTAGAACAAAAAGATGTTTTTTAAGGAACAAAATAGTTGTTACTAAAAACCGGTTTGGAACAAGTACAACCTAGACCCGAACGATTTCTCAATGGTCTAATTTGAGAATACATCCTGTCAAAGTTTTATTTTCCATGAGTAAAGTTTGAAAAACATTTTTTCAAGGATAAAATCTATGACATTAGTTTTAAAACCAAATTCTTATTTTCCAAAACATTTGAATTTGAACTACTATTAGGCTATAAAATATTTTTCTTTGAAATTACAGTTTCAAGATCCTTAGAAAGTTTATCCCTATCAGATTTAACATTCTCAAGGGGTTATAAAATACTTTCAAAATCAGAAGTTTTCACATCATGATCTTTAGAATGATCAGATACATCTTTAGTCAAGATTGAAATTTTAGAATTTTCTTTTTCAAATCTCTTTTTGAGTTTAGAATTTTCATTTTCAAGTAATTTACCAAATCTAGAGACTTCTTCAAAAGAAGGTAATGTATCATCTTCTGATGATGAAGATTCATCATTTGAAGATTCATAATATCTATTATCAGTATAATTTGAATTCAAAGAGACAATTGTAATAGCTTCAGCATTATGTACCTTAGCCATGAGGCAATGATCTTTAATTGGTAGTCTGGCTAGAAGTCCAATATTCCTTTGTCCTGATGTCTCATATTCTGAAGAATCATCTGAGGAATCACTACCACTTGCACTCCACGTATCATTTGCTTTCAAGACATTCTTTGTCTTATAAAACCTTTTCTTGTTTCTTTCAGAATGTTTCTCCTTTCGATATTTTCTCTTCAGTGAAGGACAATCGGGCCTTATATGTCCTGCTTTCTTGCATTCATAACAAGTTACCTCTGAATCTTTCATATCCTTCCTATATTTCTTTTTGAATCTATATTGAAAATCTTTCTTTCCCACAATCTTGTTCATCCTTCGAGCAAGATTGGCTAACTCATTTTCCGAAATATTACAATCACTTGAATCAGATATAACAACTTTCTTGGATTTAGAACATGTAAGCCTTTCAGGTGTTTTAGCTTTAGATGCAATGGCTACACTTCCATTCCCATTCTTCTTCTTTTTGAAATCCGCATCTCTCTTCATTGTTGTCTCATGCTGTAGAAGAGTTCCAAATAGTTCATCAAGAGTAATCTGAGAAACTTTTCTATTTTCATCAATAGTTGTTCTTTTTGACTCCCATTCATTTAGAATTATATCTATAACCTTATCAACAAGAGCTTCATCATCAAGACCTTTTTCGCCCATAGATTGTAAGCTATTGACTATCTTCATAAACCTTTGTTGTAATTTACATACTGGCTCTCCATAAGTAAAAACAAATCCATGATACTCTGCTCGAATCATTGCTCTCCTTGTTTCTATAACCTTGGATGTACCAAAATGATTGTCTTCTAATTTATTCCAAATATAGTTGGCTGCTTTACATGAAGATATCTGACTGTATATATTCCTGGTCATAGAGCATAATAAAGTATTGCTTACCTTGTAATTCAGTTGATATTCTTTCTTCTCTTGGTTGGTGAATGTACTGAGTTCTTTGTCAAGAATTTTGTAACCTCCAGTAAGCATAATAAAATTGTCTACACCAGTATTGATAAAGAAAGTCTTCATACGATCTCTCCAATACACATAATCATTACCATCAAATATTGGTGGTCTAGAAGGATTCAGATTGTCTATTGACCCAATATTCATTCCTGCCCTCTAATTCAACAAAAACATTTCCACTCCACACGTTAGTGTAGTAAGTATTCAATATAATAATATGAAAGATATAAAGCTAGTAATACAAATCAGTGGAAAACCTCCTCTGATACCAATTGTTGGATCGAATATATAGATATGTATGTCTATTAGATGGAACAATACAAGAGGGGGGTGAATTGTAGTTTCTAAGTATTAGTTGGGTATTATTATCAAATTGTATGAAAAATATCATAATTTTAAATCCAAATACACAAGAAAACTTTGAAGTATATGATTTTTTCCATGAATTATTATTGATATTAAATAATGAATGTATTTAAGAAGAGTCTAATCACATCACTTATTCAACCATTACCTACAATTGGGGATTTATTATTGATCTATAGTGATATTTCTAAAAAGGATTTGATTTTTTACACATGAAAGATGATAATGTGATAGAATATTCCTCCCACCAATTATGTATCCATGAGAAGAACTACCCAAAACATGATCTAGAATTTGATGCAGAGATATTTATGTTATAGATTTGGTGACATTATCTATATGTGTATAATTGTGTCTTATATAAGGATCACAACAACCAGAAGTATTTTTCCATACAAAAGGTGATAAAAATGGACCACTGAAGGTGGTTAGAGATGATCAATGAATATGATTGTTTAATTTGTTTCCTTACTAATATGGTGAAAAATGTTGATGGTTGATTGAGTACAAAGGGTCCTTCAACCCTATCCATTAAGTTAATTTCAAGGGATCGAATATTCCAATAAATATTTACAATGGTAATGGGATTAAAAAATGGATTTATATCATTCCTTTCCCAATTTACTTCTTGGACATCTAATCATGATAGGATTAATGTGGCTTATAAGGATGATGAGGTGATATTGAAATTGATAGGGAATATTTCAGAGTTCAACTTTTCTAATGATTGAGTTGTAATATTTAAAACATCGATATGTGTCCCATAAAAACCATAGATGAATACATAACTTCTTGATGATGTATATAGATCATCCTTCTCTATTTATACAAGGATCACTATGATGTATATATATTTTATGCAAATATTCTGGTGGGGAAACCTAACTAGAGATACTATAGAAGTATTATAAATATTATTAATATTGAAAAAAGTCATTCATAGTGACCTACTCCTTTTACACATATTATTACATGAGTTAAAGTATAGATAACCATGAAATACATATTTAGGATCGTATAGTCAAGTTTATTTAAAATACTAGGTATATAAAAATTACAACCTGGATATATAATAAAAAATATTTTTGATAATCTTTAATAATAATATTCTAACATCCATTGAGTTCATATATCTTTAATGGATATTTTGGGTAACATATAGACACATGGGATGAGATAAAATACCAATAAGGGAATAATCATGGAAAATATTTACAGCAACATGGTGAATGTCATAACGCGATAAAAAAATAGCCATTGATCATGAATTAACATATATAATTGTGTCCTAAAAAATATAATAATATGTCCATAAATATAGGAATGTGGTAGAAATATATAACATGATATAAACATGGGTTAAGGCTAACTTCCATGAACATATCATGTAGTGTTCAAAGTCCCCTAATGGACTAGGATTACTCCAGAATCACATACATGACATCCCATGAGGATAAAAAATACCCAATGCAATGGAGTTTTATCATGGTGCACCCATAATAACATGATGAGGCATATCTATGATACATAATGAATCATACATAAGGAATACACATAAGGTTTACCCATAAAAAGAACATGGTATCACAATCATGTCATGTGGAATATCCAATGGGTGTATCATAATGGTGTATAAGAGATAATAGATATAAATCATAACTAGAAATCGATAAAGGAAAATAAGAAAAATATCATGATAAATTATATCTAACAATAGTGAAAACTTGTAAAAGGAGTGTTAAAGAAACATTATAAATGAGATACTTTGGTGTTGTTTTATGGAAGATGTTTAATAGTATTTATATAGGATAAATGTAAAATTTATTGTATAAAAAATGAATAACATGATTTTCAATGATTAAATGAGTTATTTTATATAAATAATGGTGATAAAGACAGATTATCAAGTGTTCTTGAAATGATTTAATAAATTGGGATGTTTCCTTTAATCAGTCATTCTATTAAGGAGGAATTGAGAATAGATCTTTCTAAAATGTGTATTCCATCATAAAATATGGATGAATTGATCAAGATACATAATTTTGGAATATATATATATATATATATCTGAAAAATTTTATAAGAATATTGAATAAATACATTGGTTTAAAGATAGATTAAGCACAACCCAAAGGTATTTTGGAGGTTCAGCGGGATCCATTACCTTATATTTTATTGTGTTATACACTTAAAATCATTGTCTTATATAATAAAATTAAATACATTAATTAATTAATTGATATCCTATTATACATATACTTTATTTATTATAATTTTATTTGGGTTAAGTTTGGCCTATTTTATTGAGTTATAGAGTTTAATTTCGACGTATCTAGAGTGTTTATTTCAGGGTTTTATGATCTATTCTCTTGTGTATAAATATAAAATTTCACTTCAAATTGGAATAATTATTCATAATTTAAATTATTTGGTATTATTTCACATCCATAATTTTATATTCTACCAAATATCTTTTCATTTTTTTACAAGAGGACGATTCATTTGATAAAACATTAATGATAAACGTTTATATTTTTTTGATGTATTTCGATCATCACAAACTAGTTTTGTTATGTTATTTAAAAATATTTATGTATGTTACATAAATAAAATAAAACATGATATAATATAAATTTCAAAATCTAGTTTAACCATCATAATGGTTTTATAAGTATCATTTTAGTTAGGTATATAAAATGAAAAATCATCTCATGCGAAGGTAGTAAATCAAAAAATCACGGACGATGTTTTCATTTTTTAGATAAAATGAGAAAAGAATAAATTTAATTACAGATACTCCATTAAAAAAATTAAATTCAAGTATATATATATATGATACTGGAGTTATCATGTCATTTTAGATAGGGAGTTTGAGGATAAGGTAGAATAAATAAAGAGGTTAAAAGAGAAAGACGAAGGATTTTACCTTCTGAATATTGTCTCAATGAGAACCTCCATAATGAACATGGTTTTGGTATTTTTTAGAGACTATTAAATTTGGGACACAGAAAAGAGTCTTGGAAATTTAATTGTTCATAATTTATACAAGCTACAAAATATATGATGTGTGAGTAGAATAGGTGGTGGGGTGGTAATTATATGGGGATGAGAGGTGTTTTTTTTATGATTTCATTCATTTGTTTATTATTTTGATTCAAGACTATCAATAGTTTTTATTACCATGAGAAAATAAGTATCTAAAGAATGTATTCTTAAAATAATTTGAACATACATTATCCATGACTCGACCATGACACAAAATTTCCATTATTTTCTTAGAATGTTAAATACCATAAATTATCATATTTCACTATTCACCAAAAATACATCTATTTTAGAAAAATACCAAACATTATCCCAAATCATTAATCAATGTGTAGAATTCAATAATTTACTCCATTTTTTGAAAATAAGTTTCAAAATATGTGGAATTTAATTTTATAATAAACACATTGATTATTTGAAAAATACTAATTTTAGTATTATAAATGCTTTTACGACACTTTGAAAAGATAAGTATGGTCTCATGAAAATATTTTATAATAATAATAACACAAAATAATAATTTCTGAATCTATATTAGGAAAATAAATTTTCTTTGAAATGATTATATTAATTATAATATTTTAAATAAACATTTCAGCTTCACAAAAAATCCAACAATTAATTTACCATTTTAAAAACATTTATTAACTTATCACATGATATAAATATATAATATATTAATTTATACAATACCAAAATTTTATTTATACATTAATATTTGAGGTTACCATTTTAATGGCCATATTAGTATTATTAATGGTCACATTACTATTCCAATGATCATTTTATTATTCCAATGGTCAGATTTCTAATGGTCATAAAGGTTTAATAATTGTTATAAATACCTCATATTCCATTCATAATTCAGTTATATTTTCTTCATGATATCATATACATTAGTTTATTAAAATAAATATTTTATTTTTAGAATTATTTGTTTTTCTACATCTTTTTTATGAGGGAAATCATTCTAGTGGATTGAGGAAATAAATATTTTCCCATTAATATTATCATATTATATATTTATTATCCTACTATAATATTTTCAATTTATATTAGAAATTTATAATAAAATTATATTATTCACAATTTATTATTTTAATGTTTTTTTGTTCATTACGTGAAATATTTTCTTTATAATAAAATACAAAACAATATGAAGGAAAATTTCATTAATAAAATTATGGGTATTAAAATTCTTCCCGACTTATGAAATTTATCCCTTTCAATTTCATTATACATACTAAGATGAAAATAGGCGAGGCTACTTCACCTTTATCACTTCATCCAATTCCAATTTCATGTATTCGTATTTTTTGTTTCTCCATTGTACTTTGACAAGGTGTGTAGTCCAGTTTTGTAGAACCTTATAATTATGGTGCAAGATATTCATTGGCTTATGGTCATACGATATATCTTTTTCATGTTATACCACCTTTAAATTCAGTACAATTATGGATCTGGTATGTAATTCCTCATGAAGCATATGAGGAATATATCATTTAATTGAGAATTCTTTCGTAGAAGTGTTAGTCTATAGGCCACAGCTTTGACGAGATCGAGAAAATTTATGGGGTTGATATACAGAGGACATGGCTTTCCTTTCTTACCAAATCTCATAAATCTCTTCCATGGTGATATATAGATGAATACCATGTCTCCAACCTCAAACTCTATGTCCAATTTGATATTATCTGTATAGGTCTACTATCTTCTTTGGGATTCCTTGATGTACTACTGAATGGTTTTCACCTTTCTAACATTTCATCATCCATTTCGGGTCCCAAAAACCTATATCCATCACCATCATAATAGAATGTAAGTTTTCTTCATATTTTTCTATAAAGGGATTAATAGTGATCAATTTATTTTCATGAGTGTAAATTATAGTTATAAAAAATCAGTACAAGTTTCATATGTTAGTCCTATCATCATTTAATTTCGATAAAACATGATCTCAAAATTTTATCCAATTTTCAAATAATCATCATATATTGGAGATTAGTTTGAGGATTATAAGACATATTGATGTTCAAATCAATGATTATATAATATTGGAGACTTTCGAGAACATGGATGTAAAACATTGATCTTTATTATATTCAATCGATAACAGTTCTGTATGTAGCCTTACAACTTATGTGATGTATATAAATGAAATCTAATCAAGATGTCCTCCAAAATTCTGAAATAGTGATATATCTTGGCTAAAGGATCCAAAAAAACTCGAATATCATTATTTTATTTTCATATCTTTGGAATTATGTTGAAAATGTATGTGGTGATGATTTCCCATTTCCATGCTTGTGTGCGAAAGGTTGTATCCTCTCATTTGAATTGATTCATTAATCCTTCACTTACTGACAAAAAAATATTTTTTACATTTATTAAATGATATCATTCTTCATGTTGTCCCAACAATAGTTCTCTCATTGATCACGAAACATCTTTTTTCTCACCAGGTAAATAGAGATGTTTGAGCTATGTGCGTCATTGGGGTGTTCTTTTTTATCTCCTGAGTAGATAATATATATAGTCACAACAAAAATTTTACAACTCCATCCTCATTCGAAAGGCATTCTTGGGAAGTTATTCATTCTTCTCACTTATTTGGTGATATCTTGATCTAAGCTACACCATAGAGAAATAATTTGCTCCACATAGCTAATCGAATAAGTCATCAATTTGTTGAATGAGATACATGTTCTTTATCATGATTTCTTGAGATCCATAAAACAAATTAAGAGTTCCAAAAATATATCTTCAATCATGATAAATAGGACTAGTTCTATCTATGGTGAAGCACTCAGGATTATAAATCCATTCCTTAGATTTTCATTTAAATGCCTCTAAAATTATTCAAACTAAATTGTGGAAATTCTATAAGTATTTTACCATATAGTCATATATCAATGATTAAAAAAAATTATGAACTAAACCTATTAGTCATGAGGAAGGAAATGAATTTAAATGTGGAACACAATAGTGTAGTCCATATAATTGGGAATGTTTTTGACCATGTTCCTCTTGTTTGCCTCAATCGTCTGAGCTGGGTATGATTTTTCATAAGTCAATAATATCCACATTTGAGATAATGATTCTAAATTAGATTCATCTTCCTCCTTACACATAAAATGAATTGGAGGATTCTATGGGATGTGAATATTGACTTCCCTTTCTCTACTATTTGTGTTTTCATTGTGTAATTATATCCAATCTCGGAAAAATATAGCATAAAACTTCAAAAAAGTTATTAAGAAAATATTTATTTGGGAGGTTCAGTATACAAAAATTTACATGGGATTATTTATAATCTTTTGATGAAATAATTTCACCATTAATTGATTTCATAGGTAACTCAACCCTCATATTTTTAATTTGTTTTTGAATATTTCTATAAAAATGTCAATGATATGCAATATTTTTTAGAAGCAGAGTCAAATAATATGTTACCAATTCTTGATTGAATTGATAGGGTACATATCAAGATATCATTTTCATGATCCACCTTTGTGGTAGTTATAGAATATTTCTTTCATTGATGTCATGGTTGTTGTTGTTGATTTATTTAAAAAACCATGGATTAAGGAATTGTATCAGATAATTGACATGTTACATGTAGTTGAAACATTGCACTGTAGTTTTAGTGTTAATTTGAACCTTCTTTTATTATTCCTAATTTCTAGGCTTCATCACATCCCTTAAAAAAATAATAGTATGATTACCCTCTCTCACACCTTTGAATCATCTCAAAGTTCCCTTTAGACAGTTCCTAGGATACTTCTTCCCACACTGTTGACACATGGGATGTTGGGTTTTCTTCCCATCTATAGAATTAACTAGTTATCTTCCTATATTAAAATACATTTTTAAAATTTTATCTTCAAGCCTACGAGTCAACTGAGTGTCTCTAAAGTATATTTCAACCTTAAGGGAACAATAGAGAATTTTCACCTAGCTTTCAATGTCTCAAGTCACGAATTATTTTTGATGACTCAACATTAGTCCCCTAAAAATAAATACACCTTCCATTAAGTGTTCATGACAAAGCCAAAGGGATAACATGAAATCCCAGTAAATGTTTCCCTATACATCCAGATAGACACTTATTCCCTTTTCTACAGACTTAGGAACTCCCTCTTTATTTTAGGAAGAATTGTTCAAGGAAAATATTTATTGAAAATATATTCCTTACACCTTAAAATTCCATGGTATATTTCTCCTACTTATATTTTATGTTTTTAAAATTTTCGACCGAATAATTAATTCCCTATAAAAATAATATATCGTCGGCAGAACGTTTACTTCTTTTGAGAATTAAAGGATATATAATATCTTTTGAATGGAGTTAGTCAAATTTTTCACAATGAATGTATAATAAGATCCATTAAATATATAATTAATTTTTAGTATAACGAATTTGGACTAAAATTTAATCATTCTTTGGATATGGTTGGTGTTCTAAATGATTTATGTTATTTTTAATAACTTGAGATAGTTGGTCAATTACTATAATTAATTTCTGAGCTCATGTTCCCATCATAATTTTCATTTCATTAAGTCAATCATCACATTTACAATGACCTTTATTTTTGGAATGTATTCCCCTATTTATATCCATTATCTTTGAAAAAATACAACTTGGTGGGATTGAATACAAAAAAAATAATAATATAAAATGTAAAACTTGAACAAATGAGGATGACCATATAAATGTAAACTATATCCTAACATGTGATTCTTTAGGTATAAATAATTATTATCAATGGTGATAGAATTATCCCTTGCAATCATAAAAAAATTTCTAATCATAACCCCAAAAATAACTTGACCATCCTCTTATACCAACTACAGAAACCCAAACATTTAACACATATTATTACGTGATTTTAGGCAAAAATAAACAAGAGATGAAAACCATGGATTGTAATGTCTACGGTATTTTGAAAACTATGGACATAAAATTTTAAACATGGAAATATAATAAATACTATTATATTAATATTAAAAATGATCTCCTAACAACTTTTTAGTTTATAAATATGCATAGGATATCCTTGGTAATACATTGACAAAAGAGATGAGCTAAAATCCCAGTAAGGGAATAGGTATGGAAAACAAGCATAACACTTGATTTAATGGCATAACATGATAAAAAAATAGTCATGGAACAAGAATAAACATGTATATGAATATCATAATGATCATGGAATCATATAATCGAGTAAATATAGGGATATGGAAACAATATATAACCTAAAATAAACATGAGTGAAAGAAAATTACCCACTCTATATCACATGGTGTAAAATTTCCTAAATTTATTTGGTTTTCTACCAATCTCAAGAATTACTTCCCATAAAGCCTAAAATAAAGAAATTAATTGGATTTTACTCTTGATGAAAAAATTAGAAAATGTTTATTCATAAGTTTTTTACGTAAAAAATCAAACATATTGAATAAACATAAGAGTTACCAAGGGAAAGAATTAGGCATTTTAATTGTGTCATGGGGAATAACCAATGGAAATATCATAATGGTGTAAAATAAAGAATAGATTTAAAGAAAAAATTCACATTTAAAATTTAAAATATTAATATATCAGGATAAATTATGTCCAATTTGAGTGAAAACATATAATAATAGTGTTTAAGAAACATTAGAAATCAGCCACATTAGTGCAGTTTTATAGATAATAATAATGAGTCTTTAAATAGGACAAAGGAATAATTTTTTAAAAAAATCGTAAAATAATCTCATATAGTTTTCCATGATGAAATGATTTTTTTTAAAAATAACGGTTTTTACAATAGATTTTGGAGTATAATTGTAAATATATATGAAATTGGGATGTTCTATTTAATCAAGCATTCTTATATAGAAAAACTTATATGGGAACATAATAAAATATAAATTCACCCATAATATAAGAATTTATAGATCTAAATAAAAAATTTTATAATATATAAACAGAATTTAGATGAAGTATATTAGAATAATGAAGAAATAAATAGGTGTAAAGAGATATTTAGAACAACACAAAGGTTTTTTGGAGGCTCAAAGAGATTCATTACCTTATGTCTGAATGTGTTCTGCACTTTACATTAATGTCTTATATAATAAAATTTTATCTATTAATTATTTAATTCATAACACATTAAACATATAATTGATTTATTATAATTTTTATTCTAATTTTGGGGTATTGTGATGATTTTTAGAGTTTAATTTTGTCATTTTGGGAGCATTATTTTCATAGAATAAAGGTCGGTACGCTTGTATATAATTATGGAAGTTCATGTCAAAATTGAATTATTATAATGTTGTGGAATTATATGGTATTAATTCACTAACATAAATTTAAATATTCCAAATATTTATTTATTTTTTTCCATGAGGAATATTCATTTGATGAAATGTTAATGATATATATTTAGATTATTTTGGAGGTTTTTTGAACATCACAAACTAGTACTTTTTTTAATATTTAATATTATGTATATATATTAGTTCATGAACATAAAAATTTTATAATATAAATTTTAAAATATGTTCAAACCGTTACTATTATTTTTCGACATCCATTGAAGGATGTAATATAGAATGAAAATCATCATCCATGAAGTTGAGGAATTTACATATAAAGGATGAGGATTTAATTTTTAAGATAAAAGTGAAAAAAGATATTAAGTTATTCATATTTTATTAGCAAAATATTATTTCAGTATATATATGATACTGGAGTTATCATGTTGTTTTCGATAGGGGAGGTGAGGATGAGGTAGAAGAAACAAATAATTTAAATGAGAATGAAGGGGGATTATACCTCTTAAATATCATCTCCTTGAGAACCTCCATAAAGTACTTTGGTTTGGACTTTTGTTGAGATTAGAATTTCTTGGATATGGGGAAGTGTATAAGGAAAGTAATTTGGAATAATTAATAAAAGATAAAAATCTTATGATGAGGTAGGAGAGGGGTTTTTGAGGAGTTGTGTTTATATGGGGAGGAGACGGGTGTCTTCGATTATATTATTCATTTGATTATTATTTTGGATCAACATTATCAATAAGGTTGATTCCTATGAAAAAAATTCGTAAAATAGAGCACATAATTTCATGACAATGTGCACTTACATCATTTATGACTCATCTTTGACTTAAAATTTCATTTATATACTTATAATGTTAAATTACATAAATTACCATACTTTACTATTCCAAAAAAAAATCCTCAAAATTCACCACATCATTTGTTTTACATGTATATTCAAAAAACTAACACCATTTTTTGAAATTAATATTCGAAATATGATATATTTAATTTTTAATTAAGTTTTTCCTTTATTTAATATGTAATAATTGTAATATAATTACTCATTTTATGAAAATATAAAAAATTATTTATAGTCTTATAAAATTATCTTCTAATAATAATAGAACTAAATATTTATTTATGAATCCAGTTTATGTATATAAATTTTATTTCAAATCATTATGTCAATTATAAAATTTTAAATACACATTTATGTTCCCTAAAATACCCACACATAATTTATTATTTTTAAACAATTATTTACATATTACATGATAAAAATATTTCATATTTTCATTTATAAGATCTCTAAATGATATTTAAACATTTATTGGTGATATAACCATTTTAACAGACATATTAATTTTTTTAATTTTTCACATTATTGTTGCAGCAATTAGGTTACTGTTCAAATGGTAATATTTCAAATGGTCCTAATGGTTTACTATTTCCAATAAATACCTCATATTCTATTAATCAATAACTTATATTTTCTACTAGGTTATATGTAATTTATTATTTTTTATTGAATATTTTATTATTAATATTATGTTTTATTTCTATAACTTTGTTTGTGAGTCCTATGATTCTAGTGGATCGAGTAGGTCCGATATTATCCATTATTATTATATTATTTTCAAATTATTAGCCAACAGTAATATTTTGAATTCTTATTGGTTTATTTTGTGACTAATATATAATTATTAAATTGTTAGTATAATGCTTTTATTGGTTTCTCCGTTTGATATTTCTAATTTATACTATATGACATAATTATAACAAGGTAAATGTCATTGATAAAATTATAGGTCATTAAATCTAGAATGATTGAATGAATATTAATATTATGATCCTTATATTGACAATATAATTTTTAAAATAGAAAATCATACATTGGATTTTTACAATGTACTCCCTATGACCCCATAAGGTAATAAATCCATATGGGTGGAATTCTATCATCTTACCCAGTCAGTTTATTTCATTTATATTAGCGAATACATTTCTCTTGAAGAGATAGACATGATATACATAAGGGAACTTGTATGACTACATGGAGTAGCATTATCTATTTGATCAGATTTATAGATGAAGTTTAACTCAATTCTATGGGCTATCTTTTATCAATAATTTGATATAGATATGATTTTTATTAGAACTTATCATCCTCAGATGAAGGTTCAGTCTTAAAGAAGAATTAAAATTCTATGGAATATATTTTGATGTTGTTCAATGGATTTCCATTGATTTTGATATTGAAACCTCTCCCAAGTGATGTTATAACATAACAACATCTTCCTTTTTAGCATTAAGATAGATCTTTATGAGGCATTATTTATAAAGAGGTGTCAGACTCTGAAATGACGGGATCATGTTTGATATTGAATGATTATAGAACATGTTCTTATTCAAGAGGTTATAGATAATGTTGTAACCATTCGGTTTCATATGAAATATAGACAAAATCTATTGAAAATCAATTAAACAAATCGATGATGAGACCCAGAGTTTGTGGTCAATGATAATGTGTTCCTTGATATAAAACTATAAATATATTTCATGAGTTATGGGAAGATAGGAATGTATAATCCACGATACATCATCCACTTCGAGATCCTTGATTCCATAAGAGCAGTTGCCTATGGACTACCACTCCAACCTAATAAAACACTAGTATATGATGTCTTCCATGTGTCTCTATTAAATAAGTACATACCGAAACCTTTAAATTTAATTAATCCAAATCTGGTGACATTATAGATTGATCATTTGTTCGAGGAGTGGTCAATGAAGATCTTATATCATAGGGATAAGTTTTTACACAACATGAAAACTCACCTGGTAAAATTGTTGTGGTGGAACAACAGAATTTAGTAAGTGACCTAGGAACTAGAAGAGTTGATGATATAGAAGTTCCCTCATCTATTGCAATGTTTGAAATGAAATTTTTTATATAAATTTTTTTAATGGAATGATGATTGTAATGACTTAAGCATTTATAAATTTAATTCCATTTTGAAAAAAATATTATCATAATTAATGTAGTTATAAAAAATATATACCCAACTATGGTTCTTTCAGAAAACTATATAGGCTTATAGTTTTAAAAACCCACCAAGAATAATAACTATTGATAATATAGTCATTTTATGGTTACCATTATGATTTTTATATTAAGGGTTTTGGTCAATCCAATTTACATAGATAAAGGAACCGATGAACATGACTAGTAGGATCATACCTTATAAATCACATTTATCTAAGATCTTGAAGGGGATAGAATCACTGAGATTTTCCATGTACCATTCCAAATATGAGATTCGCAAACAATAATCGAAGAGAAAATATTTACGATATACGATCAAGCACATCAGGACCACGGTGCATACCAAGTTCACGCAATACCCTAATAAAATTTCATCATTTCACAACTTACCCATAAGGCTTTCACTATTGTAAAAAAAGGATATATATGTAATCCATAATAGTATAAATATTAATATTTTTATTCTTAATAAAATAATGATTATATATATTATTAATTCATTATAATTATCATACAATAAGCTTGTTAAAAAATTTTATGATATGATGAAATATAAATTGTATATTAAAAAAATATATATTTTCAACCACGAAAATATTTTTAATGAATTCTTGAATTTTTTTAATTATATGGTTTTTAATCATATATTATTATTAAATTATTTTTAATAAATATAAATATAAATTTTATTTTTTTTGTATAATGTAATATTAAATATTTCCACTAATCCTTTATTCTTGAAAAAAAATAAAAAATCATAAATAAGAGATTTTTTATTTAAAATTGTAATTTCTAAAAATTAGATAAATATTTTGATCATATAAATGTTATTTTTGAAATCATCACATCAAACTTATACAACCACCAATTTCTTAAATTTTTTTGTGATATTATTATTTTGAGTAAAAATTAAAGATGATATAATTATATGGTATGTGTTACGAAAACATAAAATCTATATAGGTATTTCATAATTAATATATTTATTATAGATAGAAAAATTATGTTTCCCTTAAAAAATAATGTGTTTTGATGTCATTTTATTAATTTTAGAAAGCCATACTGCATCCTCCAGAACCTATATTATATTTTATGGTTTTAAATTTAATTCTGTTTTCACGTGAATCACTTTCACATCTCCATGGAAATTATATTAATGAAATCTTTTCATAATCTTAAAAAATAATAAAACCTTCTCCTTTTTGAGGAAACCATATGAAATCCCCATTGAATGTTATGTGTTTGGGTTTAATGTATCATATAGAGTCCAAAAAATATTTTTAGTAATTTATAAATAATTATAATATCTTTTTATATAAAATCCCACACACCCTCTCACTCCCCTTCACACAAAAACCTTCAAGTAAAAAATTTATTATTCCATTCCCACTATATATTTCTCCAATGGTACCTTAATTCTCTATAGAAACTCCTCCAATTATTTTAGATGAACCCACTCATGGTAAGGGATAATATCATTATCATCTTTATTTTAACAAATTTTTTTATATTATTCTTATTGATTTATATTTTTACATTTTTTGATATGTTATTACACATCCATGTTACTATCCTTCTGATTTCTAAGAGATGATATGACCATTTTATTCTTATTATTCCATTCCATGAATCGATTTGTTCCCCCTTAATTCTTCCAAAATTATCCTTTTATTTATATGAAAAAAATATTTACCGGGAATTCACTTCCCCATTTCCACTCAAAGGTATTCTCCATGATATAAATATCATCATTGAATGGATGCATCTATGTGTTTAACCCATATTCCTTAATCATGTGCTAGTAATATATGAAATTAATCCTTATGTTGTATGATCTATGTTGAACCCTTATGTATATAAAATACATGAATGAGGATGGTGGGCTCAAAATTATATATCATTTCAATGCATTGGGAAATGTTTTTGTCTCTTGATACATTATGTATGTGATTATGGTGTGATTTTAATTCATGATATGACTCTATCCATCATGTAATGTTCTCATGTGAATTATCCATGACTAATGATTATGTCATGTATTACGTTATTTCCCCATTCAAATTTTACATTCATGTTATCATCATATATAATTATTTAATGTTCATGTTTATGATTCTCACACATTTTATGTCTCATCGATTTTCTTATTTAATCACATGTAATGCATCCATCATGTTATAAATTTATTATTCCCTTACCATGATTTAATGATCACCCCTGTGTTATGCACATGACTGTGTTATCTCAGGTTGTTATAGATTATTCATTTAATTAAATCACAATTTATGATGTTTTTAGTATTTTTTTCCTTCCATTGAATGTTGTTATTATACGTACCTATTTACCCAATGACACTAGGCCACATTATTTTCAAGGGTAGTACTGATTGTATAATTTTATAATAAATCTTGAGAAAATTTGTATTAATTATATAGGTATTTATAAAAATAAACGGTCGATACAAAATTAAATAAAGAATTAAATTATTCATGAGTAAGTATCTAATCAAAATAACATGATTAATCAATAAGATAATCATATTTATAGAATGATCCGTGATCAAGGTAAGGATTTTCATCTAGTTTTCCACTCTTAGAGTCATTTTTGATATTATGCACCTAATTGTATTTCATTGTTTTAAATTTAAATCATATGTGATATATAATATATTTAATTATCTTTCAATCAAGATATTTTAATTTCAATCAAATCCCTCTCATTTAAGAGGTTCTGATTAATGGTTTACTCATGCCGTAATATTTTTCATTGTCTTAATTCAGACTCTTTGAATCATTTTACATGTTAATAATTATCATTCCTTTTAATTATGTATTCTCAAAAAATTAATATGTAAAAATATTTCAAAATTAATGAATCTTAATGAGTTATGACATATATTTTGGAAATATACTTTTGGAAGTCACATGTAACATCCTATAATATATAAATGAGAAAATTGTTTTTAAAATCTCTATTAAGATTTCTCTTTTATTTATATTTTAATTTTCTGATAGATATTCCCTTGTAGGGTTTATGTTTCAGTATTTATATAACAATATATATGCAATCAATTGGGGGAATGAAATCAAGATACCAAACAATGAAATTCATGATCATTTATTGGGTGTTATTATTCATCCATTATTTTGCATGTATGTTTTCCTTCTATGTCAACAACCTTCGATCATTCCATTATTACACTGGAGGTAAGTTACTCTTAAACCATCCATCTCAATTCAATTGATGGATTATGATAATTTTCTAATTTATTAACTTATCCTTATGTTCAATTATTTACCCAGTTCGATCAATACACATTACATAATTCTTATTGGATTAATTTTACCTGTAATAAATATTATTCTATTGATATGGGGAAATTTTTTGGAATTCAATATCTTTTTATGGAAATATAGTTTATTATTTGCATGATTACTATGTAATGATTGGCCATCCAAATACATTCCCTCGATGGGATATGTTAATAATATTTGTTTTTTGAAAGGGGAAATGTATTGTAATTCTTCGTGATTATTGACTACTATCATAGTGATAATATGTATATTATTCTAATGTTTCTCACTAAATAAAATTATTTGTTTTCTTTAGTTTTTTATTCCATAGGGAAATTTATAAAATGTGATAATGAATGTTTTAGTGAATGCATTGTACATAATATAGTAATGGGTGGGGCTAAAAATTATATATCCCATCCATAAATTTATAGGCCTCATGGTAAGAAATATGACTGAATATTTGGTGAATACTAACCCAATTTAGAAAGATTTATTTTCTGCAGTCTCCAAGACAAATAAATTTCCTTGGTAAAAATCCATAATTGCATGTTTTTATTCCCTTCATTAGGCGTTCAACTAGTTTAAGATATGTTTGATTTATATCCATGATTTCATATATTTTTATAGACATAAGATGCTTTCAGTTTAAACATAAATATAGTATATTACTATTTAACTATCCATGACATAATTTTTCTCATTGTATATGAAGTGATTGGATTAGTTATATGATTCACTTATTGAGAGTTATATATCAGCAATTATTATGATTCAATTTACCCAATGTAATGGATGAAAAATTTACACATGACATTTTTAGACAGATAAAATGTGTTGGAATAATTTTTGTGATATGTCCATTATTTTTCATGAATTTAGTACTTTCACATATAATGAGTAATTTTTCCACTGAGACAAAGAACATGGAACTTACTAGTTTTTTCTTTCTCGAATTTTTTTAAACTATAACCCTAAGAATAACTTTTAGATTTAATATAATTAACAATATTTATTGATTTTATAAATTTTAATGGTTATATACATAATTTTACAACTCTTATCAAAGTATGTATGTAATATTTGTTTCTATGAAGACAAGATCTATATGGGTGGGTCCATGCATCAAATGTAACATGATGTATAGGGTTGTTTTATGATTAAACTATATGAAGTATACTAGAGGTAATTAGGGGTGTAAAAACAAAACTACGTGTGATATCACATTTCAAAGGGAATACCAATTATGTCAAATACTTTAATGTTACTAAATAATCCATGTTCTATATTATACCACTAACCATTGGTTTTTCTGTCTCTATTCTTTTATTTTATTATCTTCTTTTATTATTTCTCTATGGAAGGACCATATCTATATCCAGAACCCCTATTATTATCAACACCAATGAGAAAAATAATATAACTATTATCAATAAGGCTAAAATCCATGGTTTTTTTAAGGAGATACTGTACTCAGTGTTCCACTCTCGTTGAATGTTGGGTTTGTCTACCCAAATGTACATTCTCACTGATTGGCCTATTTCCCCCCATGAAGAAAATGATTCAAAATATTTTTCATTTTGATATTTCCATTGATTTGAAATTAGGTATTCTAACCAACTAAAAATATATGATGTTATCCATTTGTGGAAGGGTTTCACTCATTAAAAATATACTAATTTCCATTCCTTGTACATAATTTTTTTATTTGATTTATAAAATCTATTATTTTCAACATTGAAAATGTGATTAATGGTTTCCTATGATACATTAGATCGGGGGATGGTTCCATTAGTATGTATGGTATCTATTGTATAGGACTTATGATGGTTGTTATCAATTTCAAATGGATAATTGTCTATATGTTCCACTTTCAAGAGAAAATATCTTGGTGGCTCGTAAGGGGTCGTCCCTATTAGCACAATTCCTATGGGATAATTATAAATGGTTACTGAAATCCTATAATATATGATTTCAGTGATATGAATTAATTGGTTTGGTCTAAAACAAATATTCATCATTATCAATTATCACTCTAAATAGATCATGGTTTTCATCCATTTCTCATTATGGTGTGATAACTATTCTAGTGGTGTTCTCCTATTTCATTTCCAATCAGCCCCATATATTCAATTTAACGAAATTTTCAATCAACATACATTTCATAACATGATACTATATAATAAGAAAATTTTCAAAAGTTCTATAATGAGGATATTTGAAGATGATAATGTTCTATTCTTCAGTATCACTAGTTATGGTCTTTAATCAAATGGTAATTTTTGAAAAATTATATATATGGATTCTGATAGTGAACTGTGGGTCAGGTTCCTAGGTTGATATTGTATCATAAAGAGGAACTAATTCCACATATGGTGTACTAGTAATGAGTCGATCCATACTAATGAAAAAATTTAATGGAAATTTTTGTTTATAGTGTCCAGAAAGGGATTCCATTGTAGAGTAAATACTGAGTGTGGTGGTCATATTTGTATAAAGGTGATTGTTCATGTTTCACATGGAATTACTCAAGACCATTAAAATAATGTATTGTTTGACTTGGTCATTTTTAGAATATTATATGTTTTTTATGTGAAGCATGACTTCCTTATTACGTGTTCCTAAATAATGGATATCATTGTAGGTTATGAAAACATATTCAGATCTTTTAATTATTCAAGGTTATATGGGTCAATGTTATTTATTGTGGGACTATTATTTAAATTGATTCATCCTATTATTTATATTATTAGAAAAAGGAGTTCTTCAATAATTCTTCTAAATTCTAGGGTCAATAGAGCATTTATGGAAGCACCACTCTCTAAAGTTGATAAACTATCATAAATGGTTGGTGGAATGGGGAATGTTATCAGATTATTTTAATGATAATATGGGTTGAGGTTGAGAAAAAATGTTCATTGGATATGATATCATTCATGATGGATGAGTCACTATCATCCAATTATTCAGAAGTTTTTTGGGGCTATATTATCTATTATTGGAGTCTCCAGTGATACATAATGAACTAATGTAGTGTATGATATATAAAAAAAATTGTGTTAAGGTCACAGAAGTTGTAAATGGATTTATTTTTCCATTATATTTTGTCCTCATAAAAACTAGTTTATATATGAGTAATATGAAATATTGGTTCCTCTATTAGATTCACATGAAGATAAAACATTCATGGACTGAGGGAAATAAAAAAGTGTACTTTATGGTCTATAAAGGAACTAAAATGGTCCTCTTAAAAATGTATTTATCTTGGGCTCCCTTTCCCTTAGATGTTATTCTATATTCCATGGTGATATCTTAGGATTAAATTTTTTAACCTCCTTATGTCTTTATAACTATTCTTAATAAATATATAATAGAGTTATTCATATAGTAATATTATGATAAATTTATTATATTATCAAATACCTATATTATTTTTAAAAATTTACTTTCAAACAAACATGATATTATTTTTATATCAATGTAAATTTATTGAAATCATGGTGTGATCGAAATATCCATTTTATTCTCATAAAATACACATACCAAATAGGTGTTTGTATAACATTTTAAATTTTCATGGGTGAATAAGATGTAGTAATTGGAAGTGGAGTTTATTAATGATTGATTATTTTTGTTCCATGGCGGTCACATAGTATCAATATCCATACTATGAATATGACATTTTTAGTATCTATTCGTTTTTTGTTTTATATTTGTAATGTTTATACTAATTTTATATTTTATATTTAGTGATTTATTACATATCCTTTAAATTTTTGGATCTATGTTTTTACATCTATATTCTAGATCAATATTGGAATTTTATTTTTAAGCTCTTTTGATGTAAAAATTTATTTTATTTTCGGTTTTTTATATTTTTATGTATTATCAAATATTCTAATAAAATACATGTTATCATATGTTGTTATCATGTTATGTAATTGGGTAGGATAATTTAAAAATAAATTACTTTTACTTAAAACCCATTCCAAAAAGGTATATACATTTTTTACAACAACATTTTATATCCATGTGTTTTGGAAACAACCTATGGTCTATATTAGGAAACGACTTTTGAAAATGAGTAAGGGGAATCCTAGGATGGTTTAACAAAAAATGGTGTTATACATAGGTTTTGATTTCTAATATTTAGGGAGTGTTATTAGAGAGTATATAAGATCATACAATCTTATGAAGTTGGTACAAAAAATACTTTTTCAAATTTATTTAGTATTATCCATTGAGTATATATGTAATGTAATGATTGTGTAATTATAATTTTGAGTTGGATTTATTTTTTTCTTTGGGTAGGGTGTACATAATAAATTATTTTCTTTTAGTCAATTTATTTTTAGAGGGTGTATTTTTTGGAATTTCATCCGTTATTTGTATGGTTTCTAATGTATTTATGTATTTTTTAACAATATTTATTATGTACCTAAGTGGTTTTAATACATTATTTGATTTATTATTGTAAAATCCCTCCTCATATACTAACATCAAATAAATTGATGGGATATATAGATTATTTTCCATTATTAATTCCCGAATTTATCAAAATCTCATTGAGTCATAGTCAGGATGGTTTGAGCTATAAGGAATGGATAAGGAACTTGCATCACTCAAACTCAATAGGTATAATTATTTTTTAATATGAAAAATGAAAAGTCATAATACTTTTTCTATCATTTTCACTTATATTTCATGGTATTATCGATCCTCGTATATTTGATGATTGGTTAGTGTAAAGAGGGATTACATTTTAATTTTAGGAGACTGATAAATTAGTTAAAGTTAAATTTCCCTATTTAAGATAATGGGGCCCAATAAAAGTGGTTATAATAATTTATTAATGATATGATAAATGAGAAGATTGAATATGATGATTTCAATGTGATTTTTACTTAGTATTTTTACCTATGGATTATTTCTCATTAATGTTTTTTTCATTTTTATACCTACAACATGGATAGTTTTCCATTTTCATGTAAACTAATATATATGTGGATATTTTTAATTTTTCTTTATATATTCTATCTAATGATGAATTGAAATCAGATCAATTAGAGATGTGTCATAGAAAATTCATACTATATCATGTATTTTTTCTAAATATTAAAACATTTTCAAAAGATAATGATTAATCATTGACTATGGAAGTATATCATGATGGGATATTGGGGATGTTAGATGTTTCCACAACTCCTAGTTTTAGTTTATATAATATTCTGAAAAAAGAATTTGAATATTGGATTAATATATAAAGGACAATTGTGTGTGTGGGGGGGGATTGAAAACATTATCTATATATTACTATTTCCACCATAAGTATAAAGACTCATTTTATCCATAAATATGGGGATGATGATCATATAAAGCTATATTTACATAATACATCTGAGATAATACATGATTACAGTTTTGTAAGACACCTCCAAAAATTCTATAAAATTAATGTTCCAATAAAGAGTGTCACTAGTTATTCCAATCCTAATTGATTTCATGAGTAGTCTAATTAATCTAATGTAATAGGTACCCCATTGATTCTCATTGAGGTATAAGCGATTCATCATCTCATAAGGGTCATCTAAATATTGAAGAATATTCTAGTGGAATCCCCTAAATAATTTTAAATGGAAGGAATTATATAATATAGGATAGCTCCCCTAATATCCACGGTGGATTCCATGAATTTAACATGTATTGTTCTTATTGTTTAGTACATTTTTATTTCCTTTTTTTAATACAAGTGCCTCATAATCATTTATATCTTCCTATTTTGTGGGTTTTTAACTGTTACATCAATGATTATGCAATATGATTTAAATATATTGGCACCTCCTCGATATAAAAATATTTGTGGTGCTCAAGTACTCTATTGTGTCATCTATTTATATGGGGTGGTCAATTCTTGGGATTTTTTATCCCTAAAATATAACATTTTGAAATAATATTTGATATGGAGTTGAATATTATATCTAATATTCATATTGATTATTATCGTCGAAGGGTGGATTTCACATCCCCTAAGGATAAAATTCATCTATTACAAGTATAATGAGAACGATGTCCCAATATGGTAGTACATCCTCTTATAAAATATGTGTGGATAATGTGTTAGGTTTCTTCTCTCATATTTAATATTAGTGATCAATTTCTAGAAGTGTATTATATCCTTTTTAGGCATTATCTTAAGGTGTTTATCTATGAATTCTTGGTGTTACACCAAAATTTATTATCCATATTTCTTATATACATTTCATTACTAGAATAAGACACATTTCGATTTTATTGTATCATATAACGCTTGAAAAACTAATGGAATTGAAAATCTAGCTAAAGGACATGGATGCAATGGGATTTTTTTATCCCTCATGTATTTCAAGGGGCTTCCTCATTACATTTTTTAGGATGGTATGTGAGAGACAGTAGTTCTGATTTTATAATAGGTTGTAAAAATATGTTAATCCTTTGAACAAATATTCATATCCCTAAATTGATGAATTATTTGATCAAATGAGTGGGGAATGTGGGTTCTTTATAATTAACCTTTTTTCAAGTTAATAATAATCACAAAGTGATTGAATAAGATTGAACTATTATATAATTAAAAATTAGATATAGACATTATGAATATTGGTTATGAATTTTCTCAAGACTAATTCCTAGGATGTATTCATGTCTTTCATGAACTGAATATTTCATTAGTTCTTTAAAATATTTATCAAGGTATTCAGGAATGATATAAAGGACTATTCTAAAATTGAAGAGGCATGTTAGATTCATTTATTGTTCATTTTATTTAATATTCTTGAGCATAAAATCTATATGAATCTATAAATATATGGGTTCTTCACATTAGATTCCATGTCCTCAGTGTATGTGGTGTCATGGAAATGAATTTATATCAATCATGATATAAATGGGGTTGATATTTCTTTGGATGATCCAAATAATTACTAATATAGATGAATATTCTTTTGATTTTTTGTCTTAGATAAGTGACTAATAATATATTTCACTATGATAGAATCATCATTTAACAAAAGAACTCATAATGGAGTAATTCTGATTTTCTTATTATAATGTTAGGACCCCCATTTTTAGTTAATAGGATGGTTAACAACAAAACCTATCATAATTATTCTATAAGAAAGTTAGGGTTACATGGCCTTATTTGATGTTTTAGGAATTTTTCTTCGATATTACTCAAGTTGGGGGACAGTGTTATAACTTATGGTTAATGAAAAGATTTGGAACATGATAGAAATTAACTAACGCTCGCTGTTAATGTGAAAGCTATTATGTGTAAAATCATGTGTTTTAAAAATAATTTTTTTACATGAAATTTATGTTATATGAATTTTAAATGATAATATCAAGAAAATTCCTTACTAATAGTAAATTATAATATGGTAATTCAAAAAAATTGATCTCTTTTTGAAACATGTTTTCATATTGACTTTCTAAAACTGTTTACCGAAAGCACTGTCCACAAAATTTACTTTATCAAGTTATTGATCTCTTATTAGTTTAGATGTTGTACTAAATGATTATAAACATCCATTGAATTATGTAATCCAAAAAGATACATATGTCATCAAGGTAGAATTATGTGATGTCCTAGAAAAACAGTTTTTGATGAATGTTTCAACTCAATTGACTGTATATCTTTTTCAAAGATGTGGAACCCTTGAGTTCCATTAATGTTATATCTAGAAATTCTTCGTAATTAGAAAAGTCATTTATCATCCCATAAAACATGTCTCTCTGCAAGAAGTCTTAATTTCTAAAAAAATCATACAATCTAACACCAAAATCTCACAATAATTTCCATTCCTTGATCAATGGATCCAAATAAACATCAATATCATTTCCCAATTATTTTTTTATTGATATAACTATAGATAAGATTCTATATTTTACTTTCATGCCTAATCTTGGAGGTATGATATAATTAACCTATATAATCGGCCATGTACTGTAATTGCTTTTTTGAAAACAAAACTTATTTAATCTAACTTTAGATAACACAATATGAATGTTTCTCATCTCATTTCTAAATTTTAGGATACTCATGATCAATTCTCTTCCATTGAGTTGTGTCATACTGACGATGTAGTTTCCCATCATTATTTCTTCATTTTGTGTGCCACATCAATTTCTCGGTAGATTCCTCACATACATATAGGAACCTAAACTAAGGAATTTTTGGAATGTGCCACTCAACTTTCATAGGACCGAAGTCATCTTCATTAAACTAAGAAACACCACACATTTGGCATTCTCTATGGGATTTTTGGTCCTTAACAAATAGTATACAAAAATTCAGGTAGATGTGTATTATTTTGGAGATCATACCCATCACGTATAGATTTAATTGGGCATCAAATGATTTGATATATATATTATACATTTTATTATAAAATATTTTATTTTTATTATTTTATTCAAATTATTTATTAAAATAAATAGAATGTTTTCTAAAATTTGAGCAGGTTTGTCTCTCACAAAGAGTTCTGTCTTTTCTGTTGAACAAATGCATTCATTGATTGAATTGGTGAGATCGAATAAGTGTTTCCCTCAGCATGATTACTTTAGTATCGGTCCATCCAACGTGTTCTTTGACCTAATCAGTGATATTCAAACTGTTTCAAATATATAAATAATTTATGATGAGATTGATTATGTTTTAATTAATTTCAATCCTATAAATTCTCCAGAGTTCTCCCAACATCAATGCAGTGGGGTAATCTCAAATTGGTATGCGAATTTTCCCAAACCATGGTGAAATTATTCAGGAATAATTCCACAAAGAACCCTACACCATCAATGTTTAGGGTGGATCAAACCCTGTTAGAGAGTGAATTCAATACACACATCAGGTTTATATCCATATTCTCATTCATCCAAACAATTATTCTAACAATCAAAAGGGTTTCAAGAGGCAGAACCTAGAATATTGATTTTTTAAATCGTCTCTATGACTACTTCCGCCAAAATAAAGACTGCTCGAGATATTTGGGATGCACTCGAATTCATGTATAAAGAGGAGGAAGAAGGTACCAATAAATCACACTTTAGTAGAAATGGTAAGTTTCATGATTAATAAATTGTATTTACCATTAAATTTACGGATCGAAGCATTATTAGTTGCATGTCAAATACATAATTAGATTGCATCTCAAAAAACTAAGGTATCACCTTATGAAATTTGGATAGGAAGAAGACATAATCATTCTTATTACAACATGTGGTGGTTTATATCTTATTATAGAGTTCCTCATTCTAAAAGAACTAAATTTTGTCCTAGATCAATTAATGGTGTTTTCTTTGATATAAAGAAAATAAAAAGGTATATATAATTTTGAATTTAGGAGATAATATAACTATTGAATCAAATGATGTAGTGTTTTTTTTTAAAAAAAGTTATAAAAACAATTACGTGGAGGATGTGATTCATCATATCCCAATCTAATGTACTCCATATAGTTCAAATACAATAGTAGATAATTAGGATGATTCTATTGTTGAACCTAAATTGAGTACAAGAATTAGGAAGGAGATACATCAACATCTAGATTTTATTTCTCTTGATTCAATAATTTTTCATATTCAAGGATATCAAAATAATCATCTTTTGAATAAGTATTTTATTATATTGTCTATAGAAGATAACCGAAAGTCCTATAAAGAGCCCATGTCTTATTGATAATTTTTTTGGAAGGAAGCAATTTATGATGAAATTGTTTCTATAATAGGTAATAATACTTTTTTAATAATGGATTCACCAATAGGTTCAAAACATATTGGTGGTAAATGGGTATTCAGAATAAAATATGATTCCAATGGTAAAATACAAACTATTAATGCTATATTTTTTGCCAAAGGGTTTAGAAAAAAATATGGGATTGATTATTTTGGTACATATGCCCCTGTATCTCGAATTACTTCAATAAGGATATAATTTTCTTTAACATTAATTAATCATTTTCATGTTCATAAAATGGATGTAAAAACATCTTTTTTAAATAGATAATTAAATAAATATATTTACATGAAACAACCTGAAGGTTTTATTTTAAAAGGTAATTAAAATAAGGTATGTAACTAGTTAAATATCCTTATTGTCTTAAAAACTATCCGAAGAAATAGCATGAGAAATTCGATTATATTATTGTATCTAAGGTATTTTCTCATAATAATGCATATATATTTGATTATTCAACGTTTACAAATGAATATGGAGTTATTGTATGTTTATATGTGGATGATATGTTAATGTTTGGAACCATTATGATTGGTATAATCCTGAGAATAAATTACTTATCATCTATGATTAAAATTAAGGATATTCAAATAGTAGATAATATTCTATGTATTAATGTTAGAAAACATATTGGGGATTATTTTTAAGTATGACTCATTACTGTGAAAAAATTTTAAATAAATTTGTTCATCTGGGTTTCAAGTATGTCAATACATCAATTGATTCTAGTGTGAAACTCTCTATAAATACAAGTAGAGTTATAGCATAACTTTATTAAGATAGTGTAATTGGAAAATTAATGTATGTGAAGAACTACACTAGACTTGATGTTGCTTTTGTATTATGTAAAATTAGTAGATATAGTAGTAATACTAGTGTGGATCATTGGATATGTAAAACAATAATTTTTGGATATACAAAAAGGAACAAATTTTTAGGATTGTACTACAAGGATTATCCAGCTGTATTAGAAGGTTATACCAATTCAAGTTGGATTACCAGTATTGGTGAAACCAATCCACTTATTGTTGGTTGTTTACTCTTGGAGGTTGTGATATTTCATGGGAGAGCAAGAAACAATCATGTATTTCACATACACCATGTACTTGGAGTTTATCTCCATAACGGAATATGGAAAGGAACCTGAATGAATTAAGAATCTATTATTTGATATTATATTATGTCCTAGTTTGATGCCTCCTATCTCTATCAGTCATAATAGTGAATTAACATTATCAAAGGAATATATATTCATGTATAATGGAAAGTCTATACATATATGTTTGAGACATGATTATGTGGGAAAATTGATACAAGATAGTAAAATAACAATTGATTATGTGAGATTGTGTAAAAACATTGTGGATCTGTTTATAAAAATCATTCTGAGAGAGATTATTCGTACAAAAAATATAGAGATGGTGTTAAAACTCATAAAATAACTAATTTCAATAATAGAAACCCATAAAATTCTTTAAGTATATTCTAATAGAACTGTTTAATGGGTAAAAACAAGTTATGATAATGATTGGTGATATTGAAAATTATAACCCCAATTTTTTCTATTAATATCATTTGTTATGACAAGAGGTTGTGTTTTAAACTCATATCAAAATATTAAGTGTCATTGAATAATGTGTTCTAAAAACAGAAGCACGTTTTAATATTTTCCCTTGTGAACATAGAAGTGGTTTCTCTTCTTAAAGGATTTCATGGGTGTATTTCATAGAGAGTTAATGATAAGGATATAAGAACATTTCCTTGAAAGTGCTACAAAATGTGATGTTGGTTGAATGTTCATTATATGTATGATTTCCCAGATTTATCTTAAAGGATAATAAGTTCAATTTTTTTAAAACATATAAATCTGATAAACATAGAGATATTGATACTGTATACATGTTTAGATAGAATGATACCTTTACTATATATAATTAATCACCCGTGATCTGGAATTATCCCTTGAGGATTACACCCGGGATTGGGGAAAAGCAGACACCAATTTCTGATTACCCCACTGCACTGATGTTGGGAGGACTCTGGAGAATTACTAGGATTGAAAAATTAATTAATTCATAAGCTATATCTTAATCAATTATTTATAAACCAAACCTGTGAAATTTTATACTCTTCCAATTTATAACTAAGTGATTATGATATCTCTTATGAATTAATTTATTTTTCAATCCTATAGATTCTCCAGAGTTCTCCCAACATCAGTGTGGCGTGGTAATATGAAATTATTGTTCTATTTTCCCCAAAACAATGTCAAATTATCATTTTATACTTCCACCAAGAACCCTATACCATAAACTAAGTTGTGGATCAAACCCTCTTGGATAGTGAATTCAATTCACACATCAAGGTTCTATCAGTCTTCTCTTTCTGCCAACTTCTTTTCATAACATGTTCGGCTTGGGATATCATTTTCTTCTAGGAGAAAGTCATTTAATAGAGAATGTAATTCTGTAAAACTGGCATCACTCCATATGTTTCCTTATTTCAAGATATATTTTGTTATTATGGACTAAAATTCTATATATTTAGTGAAACCACTATAAAATGGAGTATTTGCACAACTCTTTAACTACTCTAACAAATTTCGTCAATCATGGAATTCATCTTCAATGATCCTTACCATTTCGTCAATATTGTCCTTGTCACCATTAGTATCTATAATCACATTATTGATATGTTTATCTTCATTTTTTTCACTTTTAATTATTTCATATGATCCATAAAACACGGTGTTATCCCAATTACTAAATATATTAACCTTTTCCCAGTCTTTATTCCTACATTTATAACTTTGATCAATTCTGTGATAGGTCAAGTGTTCTTTTAACTCCTATGGACTAACTTATCTTGAATAGAAACAATAAAAACATGTATAAATTATTTGAGAAGGTTCATATGCATGATCTTTTGATAACCTGATGAAATCATTCACTCCATCTTCATACTATTTTATAAAATTATTGGAACCCATTCAATCATTATTCATGTACATCCTATTTTATTTGTTGATATTAATATTTACAAAGTAAATTGATAAATTGTCCCATTAAATTAAGGGGAAATCAATTTTTTAAGGATAGGTATTACTGCATTTCCTTTACTCTGACTCATCCCCTTGGAAGCTAACACCAAATTCTTTTGAAAACTATTTTTAAAACCACAGTAGAAATTATTTTAAAATCCCAAAAATTTTAAAAATTACATCATTAATATAACCCAAATTTTTTAAAATGAAACCCACATTTAATACACTTTCAAAACATTAACATATCTTTATTAAAGTCAATCGCGTGAGTTAATAAACCATTGGCCTACAACCGAAGTCCATGACAAGTGTTTAAATCATCTTAAATATATTTGAAACCAAATAATGGTATATTGAACACATATAATTAAGTATGAAAAATATTAAAACAAATTTATCTTTTTAAAATATCCACTTAGGAATTTTAAGAAAGACATAAATCCTAAGAGAGTCACCTTAATAAGTTTACATGATTTAAAATGGATGACATTTTAAAAAATATAAATCTATAAAATGATTATCATATCTCTCATGAATAAATAGTATGAATCCTATAGATTATTACAATAATACAACTGGGGACTGAATAATAGATAGATAAATACATAAATATCACTTTTCAATGATGCATTTGACCATAAAGTCAAATTTCATTAAAGTGGGTAAACGTCTTCCACTTGATTCTTGAATAATATCTACATATGATTGACCATTCCAATATTGTACATTATAAAGAATTTTCTCCTTCTTGTGGATATAGATCTGGTAAATTTTAATGGGATAAATATATTAAAACCTTCTCCACTATCAATGGTTCATTTCACTTTTTGATTAAATATAATAAATTTTTTTTTGAATATTCCAAAAATATATCACCCTAAAGATAAAACTAATAACACATCTGTTGGTCGGAGTGGACACTCAAGAGGGGGGTGAATTGAGTTCCAATCAAAATTTTCTGTTAAAAACAATTTCTAGTAAAATCCCCCAATTTCAAAAATAAATTAAACTGTAGTGAATTTATATAGAATATAAAGGTTCAATTAGCTTCTCAAAGATTGATTAATTCTCAGTTAACTTAATCTTATGATTAAATTAACTTTTGAAACCAATTTACTGATTTATAATAAATATAAACACTTGCGAATTTAATTATCAAAGTAGCTTTGAAGATAGATTATATTTCAAAGTAATAGCAGCGGAATATGAAATAAATATGTATAGTATGGATATAGAGTATAGCTATAAACACAGAGAAGTAACCAAGAGGTTCAGTCTCAAGCCGAGACTTAGTCCTCTCAAAAGTTTATATAAAAGTGATCCACACCCTGGATCGGGGTTAACAACAGTGAGCACACTGTCCAGGTCACAAGACCTCTACCACAGTTCTACGTGGGAAAATAAACAACAGCAGCCAGCTGTCCAGGTCACAAGACCTCTACCACTATCCACAGTGGGAAGTGAAGTGTAAAAAGTTTGCTGAGGATTTACAGATCCTCCAGTGGAAGTACAGGAGTCAGTGTGTGTGTTTAATACAGCAGATAACACACACTGCTCAGAATGTAGAATAAATAAATCACAGAGCAGAGATGTAGAGTTTAGGAATGGCTCTAGTGATTTCAGTGTAGCACTAGACTCGTTTTGGAATTAAACAGAAGTGATTCTGAGTCCTCTTCTCGATTTTGTTTGAGAAGCAGAGTGTCGTATGCTTCAGGTTCACAGGCAGTGAGATGTAGTCGATGAAGCTCTTCAATAATCTATTGTATGCACACCACTCTTCTTGAGTAGGCTTGATTGTATATTTGATTCTGTCTTGCTTGGTTCTTCTTGTATGCACAGAGCTCTTCTCGAGTATGTCGTATGCTTCCTTGTCTCTGTGTCTATATCTCTCTTACTTCTTCGCAGCTCTATATCCCTTTTTCAGCAGAGTCTTCTTGTATTTACATCACGTGCTCCGTAGGACAGAAAAAGGTTTCTTTTCCGCAGGTACGAGGTACGGTTTCCTGACATCCGACAACCTTTATTAATTAATTGTCAGTGTATTAAAATATAACCAATATGACCGTTGGTTAGAATAAATAAAGATAGAGATAAAGAAATTCAAACAGTTGTTTATGACTGTTCAAGAGATCGGTAGGTCATCAGTATTAGAGTAAAGATCGGTGACTCAGATAGATCAGCATTGGTCTGTCATCTGATCGGTGAGTCATTTTGATCAGCATCGGTCGGTCATCTGATCGGTGAGTCATTTTGATCAGCATCGGTCTGTCATCTGATCGGTGAGTCATTTTGATCAGCATCGGTCTGTCATCTGATCGGTGAGTCATTTTGATCAGCATCGGTCTGTCATCTGATCGGTGAGTCATTTTGATCAGCATCGGTCTGTCATCTGATCGGTGAGTCATTTTGATCAGCATCGGTCTGTCATCTGATCGGTGAGTCATTTTGATCAGCATCGGTCTGTCATCTGATCGGTGAGTCATTTGCATCAGTGACTCATTTGCATCGGTGACTCATTTGCATCGGTGACTCATTTGCATCAGTGAGTCCTTGGATCGGTGACTCTGATGGATCGGTGAGTCTGATGGATCGGTGCGTCCGATTGATCGGTGACTCCGATTGATCGGTGAGTCTGATGGATCGGTGACTCCAGAAGGCTTCCAACATACTTTGTAAGTTAATAAGCATAGTTAAAAAAAATGATAACTGATTCATTCATAGATTGGAATTATGTTTATGAGACATCAAACCAGATTAAGCATTAATGAGTTGTGATGATTTGTGATTATTAAAACATCAGTTATAAACATGAAATCAGCAATCTTCCAGAGGGCTCAACAATCTCCCCCTTTTTGATAATCACAAATCTTCATATATATAAAATAAAATAAAGTAAAAATCTCCCTCTTGAGATAACATTCCCATATATATAAGATTCAGATTTCTCCCCCTGAGATATTGATCTCCCTCTTCATATATAGAGTACTCCCCCTTAGATATATATTTCTCCCATTATATATCTTTCTTTCTCCCATTATATATATCTTTCATTCTCCCCCTTTGGGATAATCAAAAAGGAGGGAACACAGATAAGGGAAAAGAGAAGCAGGGTGCAGGCAGGATAGAACATAACACAAAGGAAAAACAAATTTTATAAAGTCATAGAAAAAAGACAAGCAATACAGAGAGCACCCCATCAAAAACAATACATGGCTATTTGTGGGGATACAAAGGGGCTTTCCCTTTATCCTTTGGATCAATGGTAGGTAAGGTAGAAGGCTTGGAAGCAGTCTGTGGTTCACGGAGCTGAAGTGGTGGCAGGACAACTCTGGCCGGTGCAGTTGGAGGTGTCACAGAAGGTTGTGGAGAAGGAGCAGGAGCTGGATGAGAAGCTTGCTGAGAGACTGGTCGCAACTGAGAGAGAGCTTGGGCAACAGACAGCTGATTTGGAGCGACATCAGAGGCACTTAGAGGTTCGGATGTAGGGAGTACAATGGCAGTGGCCTGTGCATCCAAGTAAGGCTTCAACAGATGAATGAAGTCCTGAATGACTTCTGCTCCATACTTCATGGCTTTTTCAAAATCATCTTTGTTTTCCATGAACTGTGCCAAGGAAGGGACAAAATCTTGCAATTGGCGAACTTGAGTGGTGAAGGCCTGAGTGACTGGAGGTAATTTCAGATTCTCTGCCAGGACTTTGAAGTTTGCAGCCATCTCATGTTTTGTGTAAATCTTGGAAAAGAAAGCATCAACTTTTTCCTTGATCTCTTGCAGGGCATTCTTAGCATCTGCTGAATATACTAAGGCCATCTTATGACTAGTGTCATAGAGCTCTTTCATCCTTTTCAAGGATTCTAAGTCAAGAATATTTCTAACAGCAGCTAGCTCTGCATGCACAACTTCTCTGAGAGCTTCTATCTCACGAGTAGTGATTTTGGTTACCTTGCCTGTACTTGCTTGGCCGACTATATGAGTTAGCTCAGCTTTCAACTTCCTCAGATCAGACTTGTTAAGATGTTCAATCAGATTCCTTAAAACTTCCATCATACCAGAGATGGTTGATCTGAACTCATTTGACAGAGAAAGTAAGCTAACTTGGAGATCCTTCAAGGTTTGATTCAAGGAGGCTATGTGCCTACCAACAAATTCACCCGTAGCAGTCAGGTCTGGCTTGAGAACATCTGAGACGGCAGTTGAAAAAGCTTTCAAGGAGTTTTCAGAAACTTGTAGAGATACTTGATGAAGGGCATTGGAAAGTTCTTCTCTGACTATATCTCTCACAGTGGTTAGCAATTCAGTCTTAAACTTGTCAAGATCAGCTCGAGAGATTTCAGAGCCAGGTAAATTCACAGTTACAGGATCATCAGTAGGAATAGACCTTACTTCCCTTGGAAGGTTCCTTTTCACAGTTGCAGCAGATTCTGGCAACTCGTCTTCTTCTTCAGAATAGTCTAAGCCCAAAACAGCATATCCAGGGTAGTCATCCCAAACAGCAGCACACAGGGTGTAGTTGGGTTTCTCATAGCATGCTGTTCCACTGGTCTTTGATGAGTCAGTCTTGCCACTGATATGGATTTCTGGTACTGACTGAGGTTGTTCTACTTGAACTTCAGCAAGACCATCCACGGGTCTGTTGATACTATCAGCAGCAGCTTCAACTTCATCAGCATCATCATCATCACCATCATGATTGTCTTCAGCATCACCTTGCTCATTATTACTCTGCTCAGAGGCTTCACTGTGATATTCCTCAGTATCAGAATCTTCTTCATCATCAAGAATAGGTTCTGACTCTGGTAGGGTTAAGGGTGGACTAGCAGGTCCAAATTCTATTCTTTTCTTGGGGCTAGCAGTGTCTGGATCACTCCTATCATCAGGAGAAGACACGCTTCCTTCTTCAGTTGCAGCTTTTTCCTGCTCATCATCATCAGAATAAATTGGTTCCTCGTCTGGTTTTAATCCAGGATCTCTCACATCCTTTGGCCTCTTGCCATGATCTATGGGATTGTAGGCTTCATACAGCTTATCTTCATCGGCAACCCAGCACTTCTTCCATGGGTTCCAATTGATTTTCATCCTCTTGCAGATCTCTTTGTTGAGACAGAAGGAACGCTCTGTTTCAACAACTTCATCATTTTCATCAACACATTCCAGATTCTGGAGCATAGTAGATATCATTTTTGAATAAAACAAAGCCGTGGCTTTCTTGGAAGGTTTCAGCATACTGGCTATGTGGACCATCACATATCTACACAGATTTATCTTTTCATGGGTTTTGAGCAGAAACAATAGAAAAACATCTTGAAACTTAACAGCAGCAAAATCTCCTCTTCGAGGGCAAAGTTGGTGCTGGATAAACTTGAATAGGAGTCTGCTTTCACCATCTAATTCTGACGCTATGATTCTCCTCGATTCTCTGTTTCCAGTTAGAAGCTCTAGAGCTAGCTCATACGAAAAATAGTCAGTGACTGGGGGTATATTGCCAGCGTAGTCCTCATATCGACCTTCATGAGGTACGTTTAAACATTCAGCCCACTGCTTAGATGAGAAAGATATTTTCTTTCCTTTCACAACCGATGACATCCTAGCAGCTTCCACACCATCCAGCGTGATTTTCAGGTTCATATAAAACTCATGTACTAGCTTTGGATAATCTATTCGGGCGTTGTCTGAAAACCAGTCTATCCATCCTTGAGATTCAAGAACTTGTAGCAACAGGGACTTACTTGATAGAAGCCACGCCGAGTTCACTTCTTTTTCTGCAGCTACAATCCGAGTTTCCAGGTTCGGATTTACTGAACGTTGAGAGGTACTGCTCGACTCGCCTCGAGCACGCTTTGAAGGTACAGGGCTATCTGGTCCTTTGCTCGGTCTCTTTTGCTTAGCCATTTGAGGGTTTGGAAAGGCAGGAGTTCGAAGGTTGGAAGGTTCGAAGCAGAGGGGAAGAGAGGTTGAGAGGTTCGGCGGGAAATGAAAGGTCAAAGGTCTAGGGAAGATAAATAGCCGCGTATGATTTACTTTATCATTTAGGGTTCCCATAAAAAGTAATTTACTAATTAATAAAAAGTAATAAAAAAAAATCGGTTTGACAGAACAGTGTGACAGATCGGTTCCACGGATCGGTTTCACAGATCAGTTTCACAGATCAGTTTCACAGATCAGTTTCACAGATCAGTTTCACAGATCAGTTTCACAGATCAGTTTCACAGATCAGTTTCACAGATCAGTTTCACAGATCAGTTTCACAGATCAGTTTCACAGATCAGTTTCACAGATCAGTTTCACAGATCAGTTTCACAGATCAGTTTCACAGATCAGTTTCACAGATCAGTTTCACAGATCAGTTTCACAGATCAGTTTCACAGATCAGTTTCACAGATCAGTTTCACAGATCAGTTTCACAGATCAATCATACACAATTCTTGTTTAATAAATTTCATTCTTTCAGAGCATAAGGGCTTTGTGAAGATATCAGCTAATTGATTTTCAGAACTAACAAATTCTAGAGAAATATCACCCTTCTGGTAATGATCTCTTAGAAAGTGATGTCTGACATCAATGTGCTTAGTTCTAGAGTGAGACACAGGGTTCTTGGATAAGTTGATTGCACTAGTGTTGTCACAGTTAATTGAGACATGTTTAAAGTCAAATCCATAATCCAATAGAGTGTGTTTCATCCACAAAATTTGTGCACAGCAACTACCAGCAGCTATGTATTCTGCCTCGGCAGTAGACAATGCAACTGAATTCTGTTTCTTACTACACCATGATACTAGGGATTTTCCAAGCAAATGACATGTTCCTGATGTGCTTTTTCTATCTAACTTACAACCAGCAAAGTCAGCATCTGAATAACTCATTAACTCAAAGGATTGTTCTTTTGGGTAAAACAAACCTAAATTTATAGTATACTTAAGATACTTAAAAATCCGCTTAACAGCTGATAAGTGTGATTCTTTAGGATTAGCTTGAAATCTAGCACACATACATACACTAAACATAATATCTGGTCGACTAGCAGTAAGATAAAGTAAGCTTCCAATCATACCTCTGTAATTGGTTTGATCAACTGGTTTCCCAGTTTCATCAGCATCCAATTTACAGGTAGTACTCATAGGTGTATTACTTTCCTTAATACTATCCAATCCAAAACGTTTTAAAAGATCCTTTGTATATTTACTTTGATTTAAAATAATACCATTTTTAGTTTGAAAGATTTGAAATCCAAGAAAATACTTAAGCTCTCCCATTAAGCTCATTTCAAATTCATTTTGCATAACCTTTGAAAAATCGGTACATAAGGAGTTTTTAGAAGATCCAAAAATAATATCATCAACATATATTTGTGCAACTAAAACATCTTTAGAAATTCTTTTAATGAAAAGAGTTGGATCAGCAATCCCTTTAGTAAAACCTTTTGAAATAAGGAAATTGCTAAGTCTATCATACCAAGCTCTTGGGGCTTGTTTCAAACCATATAAAGCTTTAGAAAGTTTAAAAACTTGATTTGGAAAATGGGGATTAGTAAATCCAGGTGGTTGTTCTACAAAAACATCTTCAATTATAAAACCATTTAGAAATGCACTTTTAACATCCATTTGATATAATTTGAAATCCAGATGTGCAGCATATGCAAGTAAGATCCTAATGGCTTCTAGTCTAGCTACAGGTGCAAAAGTTTCCTCATAGTCTATACCTTCTTCTTGACTATATCCTTGTGCAACTAGTCTAGCTTTGTTTCTAACTATATTTCCAGATTCATCTATTTTATTTCTAAACACCCATTTTGTGCCTATTGTCAAAGTGTCCTTAGGTCTGTCAACTAATTCCCAGACTTTGTTTCTTTCAAACTGATTTAATTCTTCTTGCATAGCCATTACCCAAAATTCATCATTGATAGCATCATTGATATTTTTAGGTTCTGACTGTGAAAGAAAAGCTTGATGTTCAACCTGGTTTCTTAGAGAAGCTCTAGTTTGTGTTCCTCTATCAAGATTACCAACAACAGCATCTAACGGATGGTTCTTTAGAGTCCTAGATGGTCTTGAAAAGATAGGGCTAGAAGTTTCAGGTTCATCTAGAGATTGAGGTTCAACAGAAGAAGATTCTGGAGAATGTCCAGAACTGGATGCTTTTATAACAGGTTCTTTAGATTTATCATTAAGGTCCAGAATAGACAAATCTTCTTCAAGATTCCCAAGAGAGGTTTTAGGCTCATGTGGATCAGTTTCATCAAATTTGATGTGAACAGATTCTTCCACACATTTGGTTCTCTTATTGAAAACTCTATAGGCTTTACTAGAGATAGAGTAACCTAGGAAAATTCCTTCATCACTCTTGGATGCAAATTTATCCAGATTATCTTTAGTATTCAGAATAAAGACTTTGCAGCCAAAAACTTTGAAGTAGTTTACCTTAGGTTTCCTATGGTTCCACAACTCATAAGGGGTTTTCTTTAGAACAGGTCTGATCAAGACTCTATTAATGACATAACAAGCTGTATTAACAGCTTCAGCCCAAAAGTAAATTGGCAGGTCATATTCATTGAGCATGGTTCTAGCAATTTCTTGCAGGGTTCTGTTTCTTCTTTCTACTACACCATTCTGTTGGGGTGTCCTAGGGGCCGAAAAGTTATGAGAATAGCCATTGAGTGAGCAGTAAGATTCAAAATCTTGATTTTCAAACTCACGACCATGATCACTTCTTAGGGTCTTAATCTTGAGTCCACTAAGATTTTCTACAGACTTGGAGTATTTAACAAAGTAAGAACAAGCTTCACTTTTGTGAGCTAGAAAATATACCCAAGTATGTCTTGAAAAGTCATCTACGAGAACATAGACATAGTGCTTCCCATTTAAACTAGAAACTCTTGATGGTCCAAACAAATCCATGTGAACCAATTCAAGTGGTTGAGAAGTTGAAACTTCTTTCTTTGATTTAAAAGAAACTTTGTGTTGTTTTCCCTTTTGACAGGGATTACAAACTTTGTCTGCTGGAAATTCAAGTTTGGGTAAGTCTCTAACCAAGTTCTTCCTAGAAAGTTTTCTAAGTGAGTGCACATTGCAGTGTCCTAATCTTCTGTGCCAAAGCCAAGACTCTTTATGAAAAGCATTTAAACAGGGAATGTTCTGTTTAGCTAAAGAATCTAAATCAACAGCATAAACATTTTCATTTCTTGAAGCAGAAAATATTAAAACATTTTTAGAGTTAAAAACATTGCAAGAATCATTTTCAAATTTAACATGAAAACCATCATCACATAACTGAGAAATGCTTAACAGGTTATATTTAAGTCCATCAACAAATAAAACTTTAGAGATCAAAATTGAATCAGTGTTACCAATCTGGCCTAGGCCGATGATTTTCCCTTTAGAGTTATCACCAAAGGTGACAAAGCCTCCATCAACTTTTATTAAGCTCTTGAAGCAAGAATAATCTCCAGTCATGTGTCTTGAGCACCCACTGTCTAAATACCATATCTTCTTGTAACAGCTCTTTAAGCAGGTCTCCTACAAAACAGATTTAGATGGAAGATGATTTTGGTACCCAGATCTTCTTGGGTCCAGACAGGTTAGCCAATAACACTTTAGGTACCCATATTTGTCTAATGGGTCTCATATAATTTGTAGAAATATCATCCTTTGAAAGATAAACCTTATTAGATTCATAACTATGAATATAGCTGGATGAGGCATAAGAAGTTCCAGAATTAACTATCTTCTGTCCAGATTTAGGAATGAATCTAGTTTTGGCAACTTTCCTTTGTCCAGGTTGGTATCCTATACCAGTAGTGTATCTAGGTGCAACTTGCTTTCCTAGCATTTGTGTTAGAGTATTTTTACCATTGGTGAACTTCTCTAAATCTTTCTTGAGTTGCTCATTAGACAATTTTAGTTCAGTATTCTCTTTAAGCAGCTGAGCATTCTTTTCTACTTCTATATCCAGATCAGATTTATGCCTAACACTTAAAGCATACTGTTTCTTTAGACCTTTATATTTATCTTTAAGCTCATTACATGTTTCTTCTAGCATGTCACAGTATTCAAATAATTCAGATTTTGACATGTTTTCTGAGTCAGAATCTTCACCAGAATAATATGAATTAAAAGCAGGAGTCTCTGATGTTACCTCAGAAGTGTTTGTCATGAAACACATGTTGGCCCGATTCTTTTCAGAGTCTGAAGATTCAGCTTCACTTGTGCTGTCTTCTGAAGCACTCCAAGTAGCCTTCATGGCCTTCTTGTACTTGTTATTCTTGTATTCATATTTCTTTTTATACTTCAGCTTTGGACAGTCGGCTTTAATGTGTCCTTTCCTCTTACACTCATAGCAGACAACATCATCTGATTTGTCATTCTTCTTCCAGTCCTTTTTCCATTTGCCTTGTTGGTCATACTTACCCTTATAATTTGGTTTCCTAAAAAATTTCTTTTTCCTATAGAACTTTTTGAATCTCCTGGCTATTTGAGCCATCTCATCATCACTGTCAGAATCATTTTCACTTTCCTCACTGCTTGTACTTTCATTGATAGCTTGAAGCTTTTCCTTATCCTTATTCTTTGAGGTTGTAGTCTTGAAGGCAATAGACTTCCTTTTGGGTTCATCATCTTCTTCTTTATTTACTTTAAGCTCTTCCTCATACATCATCAGCTTACCAATTAATTCCTTGACAGGTAGAGCACCAATGTCACAGGATTCTCTAATGGAGACAGAGGTTCCTCTCCATCTTTCAGGTAGACATCTCAAAATTCTCATAATTTGTTCCTTTGCTGGAACATCCTTTCCCAGAGAGGTCATTGTGTTGACAATTTCATTGAACCTGAGATACATGTCAGAAATGGGTTCATCAGGCTGCATTTTAAAATTATCATACTTGATAGTATAAGTGTTCAATCTCATTTCTTTAACATTAGTTGTTCCTTCATGAGAAACAGCTAAGGTATCCCAAATTTCATATGCAGTTTTACATGCAGAAATTCTATTAAACTCTTCATCTCCTAGAGCACAGTACAGAGCATTCATAGCTTTACAGTTGTTATTGTAAGTAGTCTTTGTAGGTTCATCCCAAGTAGATCTAGCAGTAGTGGGAATTTTGTATTCAGATTCAATAGCAGTCCAAATATCAAAACCTATGCTTTCTAGATGAATTTTCATTTTCAGTTTCCACTGAGCATAATTAGTTCCATTGAAGAAAGGTGGCCGGTTAGTAGCAGCACCCTCAAGTCTATTATCCATGATATTACAAAAAGAATTTTAAAGAGATAAAAATTTAGAAATAACAGAAATTTTAAGAACTTTAAAATACAACAAAAATCACAGTTCAAAAGCAGAGCACTTTTAGAAAGTATTTACTTCCTCTGATACCAAGTGTTGGTCGGAGTGGACACTCAAGAGGGGGGTGAATTGAGTTCCAATCAAAATTTTCTGTTAAAAACAATTTCTAGTAAAATCCCCCAATTTCAAAAATAAATTAAACTGTAGTGAATTTATATAGAATATAAAGGTTCAATTAGCTTCTCAAAGATTGATTAATTCTCAGTTAACTTAATCTTATGATTAAATTAACTTTTGAAACCAATTTACTGATTTATAATAAATATAAACACTTGCGAATTTAATTATCAAAGTAGCTTTGAAGATAGATTATATTTCAAAGTAATAGCAGCGGAATATGAAATAAATATGTATAGTATGGATATAGAGTATAGCTATAAACACAGAGAAGTAACCAAGAGGTTCAGTCTCAAGCCGAGACTTAGTCCTCTCAAAAGTTTATATAAAAGTGATCCACACCCTGGATCGGGGTTAACAACAGTGAGCACACTGTCCAGGTCACAAGACCTCTACCACAGTTCTACGTGGGAAAATAAACAACAGCAGCCAGCTGTCCAGGTCACAAGACCTCTACCACTATCCACAGTGGGAAGTGAAGTGTAAAAAGTTTGCTGAGGATTTACAGATCCTCCAGTGGAAGTACAGGAGTCAGTGTGTGTGTTTAATACAGCAGATAACACACACTGCTCAGAATGTAGAATAAATAAATCACAGAGCAGAGATGTAGAGTTTAGGAATGGCTCTAGTGATTTCAGTGTAGCACTAGACTCGTTTTGGAATTAAACAGAAGTGATTCTGAGTCCTCTTCTCGATTTTGTTTGAGAAGCAGAGTGTCGTATGCTTCAGGTTCACAGGCAGTGAGATGTAGTCGATGAAGCTCTTCAATAATCTATTGTATGCACACCACTCTTCTTGAGTAGGCTTGATTGTATATTTGATTCTGTCTTGCTTGGTTCTTCTTGTATGCACAGAGCTCTTCTCGAGTATGTCGTATGCTTCCTTGTCTCTGTGTCTATATCTCTCTTACTTCTTCGCAGCTCTATATCCCTTTTTCAGCAGAGTCTTCTTGTATTTACATCACGTGCTCCGTAGGACAGAAAAAGGTTTCTTTTCCGCAGGTACGAGGTACGGTTTCCTGACATCCGACAACCTTTATTAATTAATTGTCAGTGTATTAAAATATAACCAATATGACCGTTGGTTAGAATAAATAAAGATAGAGATAAAGAAATTCAAACAGTTGTTTATGACTGTTCAAGAGATCGGTAGGTCATCAGTATTAGAGTAAAGATCGGTGACTCAGATAGATCAGCATTGGTCTGTCATCTGATCGGTGAGTCATTTTGATCAGCATCGGTCGGTCATCTGATCGGTGAGTCATTTTGATCAGCATCGGTCTGTCATCTGATCGGTGAGTCATTTTGATCAGCATCGGTCTGTCATCTGATCGGTGAGTCATTTTGATCAGCATCGGTCTGTCATCTGATCGGTGAGTCATTTTGATCAGCATCGGTCTGTCATCTGATCGGTGAGTCATTTTGATCAGCATCGGTCTGTCATCTGATCGGTGAGTCATTTTGATCAGCATCGGTCTGTCATCTGATCGGTGAGTCATTTGCATCAGTGACTCATTTGCATCGGTGACTCATTTGCATCGGTGACTCATTTGCATCAGTGAGTCCTTGGATCGGTGACTCTGATGGATCGGTGAGTCTGATGGATCGGTGCGTCCGATTGATCGGTGACTCCGATTGATCGGTGAGTCTGATGGATCGGTGACTCCAGAAGGCTTCCAACATACTTTGTAAGTTAATAAGCATAGTTAAAAAAAATGATAACTGATTCATTCATAGATTGGAATTATGTTTATGAGACATCAAACCAGATTAAGCATTAATGAGTTGTGATGATTTGTGATTATTAAAACATCAGTTATAAACATGAAATCAGCAATCTTCCAGAGGGCTCAACAACATCATTGAAATAACCACTACATCCAATTCTATGAAATGATCTGGGATATTTCTCTTATACATCATTAAATATATAGACCCATAGGTAACCACATGACCATCGTGGACCAGAACTGTTCAAATCCTTACTATAGATACATCACAATATAAGACTTACTCATTACCCAAATCATTTAAGTGTAATATTGGTGTTTTAATCAATATCCTGTTAACATATTAGAATGATCTCTCATGAAAATATATGAAAAATAACCTTAGCACATTCATTTTTTAGTCCTTCATAGTGATTCTAATCAGGAAGAATTCTAGTTTAACGTTTGGTAACAACGTAAAATTCCCAACTAATTCCACAGTGTCTAAATGTATTATATACAACTCTAAATCCTCATTATGGTGGGTCTTCAATTTTACCATATATTTTAGAGGATTCACACATATGGATTTGTTTCATTGGGTGATGTGTTGATAGAAACACCATAACTAGGGAATCAGTGGTGATCTAGATTAACAATCACCATGAACTGGCCTAAGAAAAGATCTTTGTTGTAGGATGATTCATCTGATAGGTGATATATAGAGGGTTTCATGTCCTAAATTATAACAATATAAACCTCGATGAAGGAAGTATTATTCAAAATATTGGTACCCGTATTTATGACTCTATACGAAAAATTACATTATTGATAAATTATTTGGTTGGGATCTATGATTTTGGAGGTGTTTGTAGAATGTAATAGGGTTGAACCTTCATGGTGCACCCAAATCATACATATTTTGATACGATATCAAGGTACATTAGATATATGAATTATTCCAGGTATCGTAGTATGTATTTCTACTCAATAGTATGTTCATATCAAGACCTAATCAGTTCTTAAGATATTTCAATTATAGCAAATCAATTTAATAAAATTTGTAAAATTGTCCCCACCTATTAAAACAATACACTAAGTGATAGGCACCAACTCTATTGAATCAATGTACAATCTTGGGGTAGTAGTGAAGTAATTCATATATTTTAAGATCAGTTCGTTATACAATCACCCAAATCACATCATACTATCACCCGTAATCATCACGTTTCTTGTCCATGTTGGTGGAGTAGATTATAGATAAAATTAAATCCATGGATATTAAACAAGAATAATTATCATCTAAAGGAATTACCCCTTCTAGTAATAACCTTTCATCCAGTATTCCACCAACCCCAACCCATGAATAAGATTGTTTATAAGGACAACATGAATAGTATTGATGATGTATTGTATAAATGAACATTAATGATGAATACATAACATATGAACAACAATAATATTCTAAAATCAATTGACAAAATACATTGTAAGAATATATTTATTCAAATATATATATATATATATATATATATATTATTAATTCCAAATATAAATATTTAAAATGTATAAATAAATAAATAAATAAATATATAATTATAAATATATATTTTAAAAACCAATTTATATATAATTATAAATATATAAATATAATAAATATCTTAATTATTTAATGAATTTTTTTTATATATTTGAATTATAAAAATATATATTAATTAAAAATATATTTTTTTTATTCAATGTATAAAAAGAAATGCTTATTATGGAATATAAATATTATAATTATATTTAAAATTAATAATAATTTGTTTTAGAATGTTTTATCAACACTAAAAATAGAGCTGATAAAACTACCCTTTATCAGTGGTAATAAATGATAATCCTTTATCAGATTTTTTTAGAGTAGAAAATGGATGGATTTTTCAGTACTTATAGATGGCGCTGATAAATCACCCTTTTATTAGAGCATTCTACTTAGAACTAATAAAACCTAATTATTCCCTCGCATAGATATGTGGTGGTTCCACTCATATATTTATTGAATAGTGTGCAGGTTTCAGGTTATAGATAATGGTCATAACATGATTTACATGAAACCATAAAATTCCTTCAAGGTATTTCAAGACAGAAGACAACCCACTTCACTTCAATAAAAATCCCACACAAATAATTTATCAAGGCCCTTCATACATAATTGGGAGAGGGTGGATTTGGAATTTTGGAAGTGATGTAGTGGGGCGAGCACAGTTGTGGATGCTGTGGGTTGTGCGACGATGCTGGGGATGGGCGATTTATCCAGCATAAAAACAATGTATGTTTCAATTTATGAATCAAAATATTATTTTTGAAATTTATAAATAAAAAATAATACATTAACATATATATGTTTAATATCCTTAAATACCAAAATTTTATAATTACATTATTTATGTCGTTAGATTATTTCATATATTAATTAAACATTAACAAAATATTTTCAATATGAAGCATTATGATTTAAAATAATTCCCACATATGAAAAAATGACATATGAAATTATATCTGAAACATAACCAGCATGATAATTCATAACATAAGAATATTTATATCACATCAATCACTTATAAAAATATAATCCATAAATTTTGTCATATTTCAGCAAATCCTACAGTGATTTTTCAGATTTTCTTATAACTCTCTATCATATACAACAACCCATTTTTTTGATTGCCATTACTTAAAATATAAAAATTTTAAAAAAATGTTATCATATTTGATTTCTTTGTTATGAATCAATTAAAATAGAAGAATAATTTTTATATAATAAGAGGGAAATATAATAAACTAAATTATATCCTGATCTAGAGAAATACATGATTTATAACCAATTCTCGATCAATGAAATCACTCATTCACCTTTTTTTGGTTTCCACTATCAATGATGTGTTATAGAACTTTTTTTCCAGGATATGGCTCTCTAAAATTTAAATATATAGTGATAATTTATGGTATAAAAAATATTTTTTAAAATAAATATATTATTACATTAGAAACAACACCTAAAACATAAATCTCAATAGTCTTTATTAATCACCAAAATATTATCTAACAAAAAAACTATAGATTATGAAATAAAAAATAATAATTTATTTTCTACACTTGAAAATTCAATATGGATATTTTGATCTTTTTCATTCTAGTATTAGTATATTATTTCTATAATATATGTATTAAAAATTGAAAAAATTATATTACCTCAATACGAAAATTCAAATGTTAATGAAATTCTAAAAGTAAAATTTATTGAAAATTTCATGTACTGAATAATTTATTCTAAAAAATAAATATGAATATTACATTTCCCCACATATAAAAATCTCCAATAACTAAAAAAGAAACATTCATTATCCATTTCATTATATAATTTTCTTCTTTTGATATTTTCATTTTCAAAAAAATAATCATTATTCATCTACTAATTAATAAGTTGAAATTGATAACAAAATAGTATAATGTGTAAAAAGGCTAATAAAATAGTTTTTATGGTATGAAGGGATGAAATATATCAATAAATGAAAATAATCCAAATGGGAAAAAAATAGAGCTTCTAAAATTGTAAAGAGTTTGGATTAAAAAAATTTCCCAACAAAATCAGTAAAATGATCTTTTAAAAAAATATTTTAGTATTATGTACTTAAGATTGGATTTATTCTCATTTTAAGCCACTAAAACACTATCTAATTCATAAATAGACATACATATAAATATTCGAAATTATTTACTTATTTGGGATGTTACAGTTATAGAATATAATAAATACATATATATGATGGATATATATTATATATATTATATCTATATAATTAATATCATTCGGTAGATAATTTACTTTTGAACAGTTGGAAAAGTGTAATAATTACATGTTCATTTTTCACTCATGCACTGAACATCAAAACAATTTCTTATATGATGTCAAATAAATAAAAAAATATAATAACATGATAATAAGTGTTATAAAATTAATAATAAAATTGAATGATGTTCTTATGAAAATATAAATTAACCTATTTTTTTTAGGAATATAAATAATGAATTAAAAAAGTTTAACTAGAGGTTAGGGATCATTTCAACCTCTTCTTTTAGTCAAAAACATGTTTTATGTTATGTCTTTTAAATTTCCATTTTATTATGTGGGTATTTTTTATTATATGTCATTATTTTTTTAGATTTTATGTCCATGTTATGAGATTCCCTTTTTCTCTAATAAACACATTTTTTAACTTTAATGTGACACCGTTAGGATGCAAAATTTTCGTAAGGGGAGTCATAACTCAATTAACATTCATTGAGTTGAATATATGTTTCATTGGTTTTGTTTTATAAATAATATATGTGAATGGCCTATTATTTTTAACACATAATATCTACTTATATTGGGTGTGTTTATATTTTTCATACATATTTATTTCATTGATTTATCCTTAATGTAAGGATATAATCATTATAAGTGACATTGTCTCAATATCCTTTCATTGTGGTATATCTTGATGTAATATACCTTAATTATCCAATATGGTGTATATAAAACCCTTTTTACATGTAATATATTGAATTAGTATATTCACATGATATTTTATGTTTTGTTTAATTTTTTTTTCATAATGACTTTTCTTCAACTGTTTCTCAAGTGGTAAGACACTCTTTAACTGAAACATCGTTTTAAATGATTTAATGATTTATTCTTCTAAAAATATATATTTCATGTTTATGTATTAAAAATTATTTTTAAGGATTTATTTAAAGGTACATGAATATTTGAATGTGTAAATTCATTTCATGTGTTTCATAGTTGTATGGGAAACTTTATTTCAAAACTCTTCTTTTAAATGGTTTAAATGAATTTATTTTTTGAATTTATTGAAATAATATCTTGTGATTAAAATTTGGAATGGTTATTTTTCCGCTATGATTATATAATTTTTTTTGATTATGATATAGTACTTGAACAATTTATGGGTTGTTATATGATAAACTAAATGATAAGTGGTGTCACGATAATCCACGGACGGGGGGATACATTATAACCTCCAATTCATTGGGTATGGAAGTTGGTTTTATAGCTATTCCATTTAGTGATATGTGTGGAAGTTGACAGTATGGTTACTCCATTTCAGTATGTTTATGTCCTGAGTTAACTTTATATGTAATATTTTGCTTTATATGGGATTTATGGTAATATTTTGGTTGCAAAAGGGTATGTAATGGAATTTTAGTTAGTGAAGAGTATTTACTAATTTATAAAGGTGAAAAGTATTACTTATGATAAAATATTCATGGTTTACTTGTTGGTTTAAAAAACTAACATTTTTCCTTCTTTATATATCCCTTTATATGATTTTTATTCTCATCCCATGTTTTGAAATGATTTTCACATGAAATAAATATGAATATGGTCAAGGATGGGATCCGGGAAAAGTCATGTTATTTAAATCATGGATCTAAACCAGTCTATTTTAAATGATTTTTTGTTTTATAAAATAATGGATTGGGATTAGAAGTGTTTATTTGTAATATTCAATGTGTTATGTATAATTTATGAACTAATTATCTAAATATCTAAACCTGAAAAGATCAGAAATGTGAATTATTAACATAATTCTATATTATGTAATGTTTAAGGATGGGGCATTACAATACACTTATTAAATCATGAATTCAAACTTTTTGTCTTCTCATGAATGATTTTCTTGATATTATTTTGTTAATCATTTCCACTACATCACATAATTTTTCAGTAGTTTAAATTTTTTGTATTTCTAAAAATCCATAAAAAACAACTTAATTCTTGGGATCTAACATAGTACATTAATAATAGATTAGGAGATTATAAAGAAAATTTTAGTAATCTATGAACCAGTCAAAACATTTTCACTATTTACAAGGAACGAAATAGGATTTATAATATATAAAATTAAATTAAATTAATGATATAATATCATAATTTAATAAAAATAATATCATAAAATATTCAAAAATTGCATCTGAATAATTTATTGTAAACAAAATAAAATGTAGTGGTTCTGTGTGTATGAAAAATTATTTAGTGTTAAATATGTTAGGTATATGTTAGTGATAAAAATAATATCTTAAAATATTCATGGATCTAATTCATTTTTAATAATTTGTGTTATTGGAATTTTTTAGTGTTAAATATGGTAGGTATATTGTTTTCTACAATTTTGGTACTCTTTTTTCAAATTTTTGATTATTGTGTACATAAGATTAAAGCTAGTTTAACATCAACTGTTTTGACGTTGGGTATATAACTATAGTTGAATTGTAAAATCGTTCATTAGATAGAGATGAAAACCATATTTTTCATTATAAGTAAAGGTGATAAAATATTAATGATCTAAATAATGATTGTTTAAAAAATATAAATGAAATAATAATTTAACCTTACCCTTAGATAAATTTTTTTGATGGATCTGTACCTAATAATTTTAATATTTAAATTTTCCAAGAATTCCAACTTGTATTCATCTATCTCCAATGAATGGATATTGTGAAATCAAACATTTAAATAGAAATATATTATCAAAATATAATTGTATATATAAGAAATACACTATTGACTTAAATAGAAACATTAATATTTTGGTTCATATATATCATTTCAAAGGGTATTTGAAAAGAAAATAATTTGATGGTAATACCATATTGTTTAAAGGTAAATTCTAGGAGTTGGTATCAACAACAATATACTGATATTTTTTAGATATGGGGTCATGTTTTTAATGAATTTCTCACATATTCTACTGTATAAGTTTTACCACATAATTGATATATAAAATATCATTTTTCCTTCATGTTTTGAGTGAGGATTTTCAATAAGGCATGGAATATATATATGGATATTCAAAGGTAGTTTCCAAGTCCTTTACATTGTTCTCATTTCTTGAATGAAAAATTCCATAATGGATTTAATAAATATCAAAATTCATTGAAAGTTAAATCCCCTAGAATTAATATTTATTATAATAAAATTGATGAAGAGTTCAAACATATCATCAATATATATTATAAAAACTGTAAAAATAAATATTATTCTGGAAGTGATATATATATTTTTTGATCAAATAGTTTTTTACAAAGATACAATTTCTTATAGTATTATTAACAAAAAATAATGAATGACTAAAAAAGAGAATGTCATTGATTAGATATTTATGTACATTCATTTTCTATCTATCCCAACTTTGTATACCTATTGAATATGATGTGGGTGAAATGTGTGTTGATTGTATGGAAATAAAATATTTTAATAATGATCATTTTTCAATATGTTATAAACATTGGTATAAATATCATCCTAACTCATCTGGAGAGACTATAGATTTTTCCCAAATCATTCAGACCTATAACATTTTAGTAAAACAAATCAACAGTTTAAAAATATGGATGAATCATTAAATTATCGAGGTAATTTTGTGGGGTTCATAGATTAAATATTGAATAAATGGTCACTCATGATTCTAGAACAATGGATGAAATGAAATCCTCAAATATTGAATTTGAATAAAAAAATAGTATTTTATTAATATAGTTCAGTCCAATTGTATGTGATTTTTATTGAATGAAAATAATAAACGTCTATGTACAACTGAATATAACCCAATGGAAATTTTTATAGTGGTCGTATCCAGATGTTAGTTGAGAACAGAAGATGAAATTATGTTATATTGAATGAAATATAAACTTAGGGTATCAATTGATTATGAATATGGAATTCATGAAAAGCAGAAATCAAGGAATGTGGAGAATATGTTCCAGACATGCCTTAAAATTAATTATCCACCATATAAACATACATACCGAAAAAATTGAAATGGGTGTTAGTAAATTATTTAACATAGAAGGAGAAGATGTAAATATGAGTAATCCAAAAAAATTTCATAGATTTTATCCAATCATTATATATCATTAATGAATTAACAAATATTAATTGTTGGATTGTCTTATATTTTATAAGATAATCAAAAATTTCAATTTAAAAATACCATTTATTGAGGCCTTTAATAATATTAAATTTAATGTGTCTATTCAGAAAAAAATTGTCCACTAAAAGAAACATAGGAAATTTAAAACATATTTAATAGAAAAATATAATGAAGAATTTCAATAGAGACTACATCAAATAAGAAACGACCCAAAATATTTTATCATACTATAAAGAATATGATAAATTGAATATATAACATCATTTTGTTGTATAGGATGTTGCGTCAACATAATTATTTAAAATTTATTTATTCATTTTGGGTCTCATGAAGTTGATATCAACTTCAGTTTCACTTCAGTTCTATGATAGTTCCTTTATTCAACCCATTGGGAGGGTGGGTTACCTCTGGGATAATCTAGGGTGGACAATATCTTGAAATGATTATATATATCATGAGACGGTGTGTGATAAACAGATCCAAATCATTTTGTGTAATATATTTCTACTATATTTGGTTTCCCAGACCCAACTATTTGTACATTGATTACATGAATATTTGTTTTATTAAATTTTAAATTTAATAACTTATTATATATTATTCAATTTTTTACATGACATTAATGTAATAATGTCCTAGAGTATTTGTTTCATTGATAATGTCATAGTGGATCCCTGATATGATGAGAACCTTGAAGAGATATGAAAATATTATAAATATAGTCATGTGCTTGGACAACATTCTATGATGGGACATATACTATATAGATAATCAGGTGTGAGTACTCATAATAATATGAAACCTCTTCTCATGATGTTCTCACTTACTAATCACCATGATGAGATATTATTAGAGCATACCCACCAGTTGGAATTCCACATGTTTTGTTGTAATCACATATTTTAGTCTTCGAGTGTGTGTAAAATTATGTAGACTATAAGATTCTCACTAATAAATGATACAACTCACACACTTACATCTGTTGACAAAAATTCCATGCCATATGTTGGAGGGAATTAGGGTATACAAGGTCCTTCAAGAATAACATGTTATTAATGGATAATACAAGGAAGAATTTGTCCACTCAATCTTTATGGAATTTTATATCATGAACCTTTGATTGAAATATAACCATTTCCCTAAATTCAATGGCCATGGAGCAACAATGATCATATATAAGGACGTCAAAGAATTATCTATCGATCATAGAGGTTGATAACACCTTCATTAAACCTACAAGATGATATATTGTGATAAAGGTATTATACTACATAATGATCATTTGTATGTGGTTTTCATTATTGCAACATTATTTCCTATCTCTTTGGTGACTTGACCCATTACTAGAAATTCATCTTGGACATTAGGAAATCCAGCCTAATGAAATTGAGAGAGATTCTTATATGGTTACACACTATGTGTTATTGATGGTCTCAATTAAATTGTTTTTGAAATTAACTAATGTAATAGTTATTATTCTCTAGACTAAGGATTACTATTATTCAAGATATATTAATTGAAAATATTTATTAAATATTTATTCGCCTAATTGTAAATAAAATAAATATAATAAATTTAATAAATATTTATTAAATATATATTTACTTTTTTCTGAATAAAATATTTATTTAAGTGAAAAAAATATATATTGAGGTTATCAATAAATAGAAGATGATTTTGAATGGTCCATGATTTTATCAAGTGATAAAATATTTATTTACAACCTGGTAAATATTATTTGTCCTTTTTGCATAACTGGGAACACCACAAAATAATAATATTATTATTGTTATTATTTGGTGTTACATGATTTCATTAATGGTTATAATTATATTTAATTGTTTTTATGATATTAATTTTTGAAATTGAAAACCCGCCTCTATAAATAGATAGTTATGTCTATTGTGTAATTAATTTGAAACTAATTCCAATTTTTGGAATAGAGAATTGTTGCACATAATTAATTATCTCTCAACTCCTTCTCCTCTCTCCCTATCATGAATTAGAAACCCAAGAGATTATTTCATCAAGAACAAATAATGAGTAATCCATAATGAACAATGAAAGGGATTTGATTCATAATGCTAGCACACTGAGAATGAGTGGTGTTGTTCGGAGACCATTGGAGCATGAGTGGATCGCCATCAGAGGGATTCTACCATTGTACCCTCACAAGTTCAATGAAGGTAATCTAAAAGGGATTTTTAATATGATAAACAATCATCAATAAAGAAATTTCTTAATCCCATGTATTTATTTACTGATATATCAAATAAATTAATTTTAAAATTGATATAGCAGATCTTCAATCATGGTTTTGGGAAAAAATTATTAAAATAAAATTTAATATATCTCCCTAAACCGTAATTCATCCACATTTACCAAAACCAATATATTGTATCAAAGAAGTCACATTTCAATTTATAATTATTTATTTTATTTATGATCTATGTGCAATCATGGCAAGACTTTCATTTCATGTTATTCATAATTCTATAAAATTTGAATTAAAATGTTATCGACATATTAATCATGTTCGTTCAATGTTTTATTTTCTTATATATTTATGAAAAAAATGCAAAATCACCATAGATTCCATTGGGTCGAGCCAAATATTTGGCTCGTAAAGTTGGGTAACATGGCGTACAACCAGAACATATATCGTATTCCCATGATTATTGTATCTATATGCACCGAGAAATTGAAAATACACTGTGATTTTATTGCACAATGCATGTTGACAGGGACAACCTGGTATGGGGAAAGAGGATACACAGAGTGTAGCTGGCATGTAAACACCGTATAGTCTGGCCGATTTAAAAATCTAAATACCCAGGTGTGTAACATTAATACGCAACAACTGATGTACATGGTCTATATTTGGATGTACACTCTATGTTGTCTCCCATTAGTTGAAAAAATTAAATTAATATTTAATTTAAAAAAAAATACAGCAATAAAACCTTATTTTATTGATAGACACTATTGTGTGTTTAAAAATTTAATAATGGTTTTAAATAATTTTCATTACTCTATAAATTTAGTGTAATAAATATTTCGTTAATTTTGCATCCATTTATTTTCCATGAATGAAAAATTGATGTGTATCTATATTTATGTTCATAAAATTATTAAGATGTAAGGGAATTAATTATTTAATTATTTAATTAATAAAATCATTTTAAACATAATAATAAATAATGAATACAGAAATAAATTCTATCCTGTTATGTTATTTTGAATTTATTGAATGTGTGACTGATTATGAGCCTAAACAAGTCCAATGTATGTGTTGGAATTTATTTAATTGAATTTATTATAAGTTTTTTCGCTTATTTTATGTTAAATTAAATTATGACCTGTGATTTATCCCTCCCCTTGTTATTTTGTTGGACCTATATGTCAAATGATATTTATATAATCCACTTTAACCAATACCTTTCTTCCACTCACCTATGTGTCAGTAATAAATATTTGCAATTAATTGAGAATACCATGGTGTCTAGAGACAGTTAAAGACTGAACCATAATGACGCTAACTCAGGGTTACATATGTGGATGTGTGGAATTATATATCTTATGCCATGCTCTGCCTAAAGAGTTGTTCCCCTATGTCATAAGTTGATTTAATTTCTTCTTGTTAAAACAATCATCAGATAAGCTCATGATCAATTACTTTATTTAATTATTTATATTATTTCTAATGTATTGAAATTATACTATTTGAAGCAAGACCATGATTACATAAATAAATGAATTAAAATGAAAAGATGGAATTTAAATAAAATATATTATTCCTAAGTATTTTATCCAAACATGGTTGACAAAATAATTAAACATCCACTTAAATATTAACAAGATGAGTAAAGAAATAAAAAAGATAAAAAAATTATTCATAACAAAATAAAATCCCTCAATTTTATATTGTTTCATATTAATCCTTCAATTACATGAAAAGGAAAAAAACACAAAATTTAATATTGTTTTGACCAACCATTGTTGGGACACTTTCATTTATAAGGGGAGTTCTTTTAAATGTTTCAGTTTGAATTAAACATTTCATATAATGAGGATTATCCCATTCTAGAGATGGTGTAATTTATAGGCATGTGTTGAGAAATTCATGTCTGGATTTCTTGAAAAGGGAGTCCACTCAAGGGATCATGGAGCTACATGCCCATTGTTTTAAATGACTAGCCTACCAATATAACATAAAAATATCTTGAACAACCCTTTTTGGGATATGTTAAGGGGAATATGGATCCTTTCAACTATAATGTCCTAGAAAATAGAAATTTCAAGTTCAATGGAGAGGGATATTGGGACTTGATAAAATAGTGGGATCTTTAATAAAATCTATTAATTAAATATTTTTCACCAAATTTATAATCAAGACAAAAAAATCTGGTCTTTTTAATTGTAGAATAGAATGACAAGATTATCATTCACACCATCCCTTACATCAATACTTCACAAAGACAATATTTTCAATGGCAGTGACTTCCAAGAGTGTAATATATGCCTTTAGGTTATTCTACGCCATGAACAGATATCTTAGGATCTATAATCCTCAATGTTTGATCTGCTTACTCAAGAGGGAAGTGATGAAGTGTTACTATTTTGGAAAAAATATATTAAAAACACAGTAAAATTTCAATTTCTGATGCTTTAATATATATCTTGTGAACTCATGATGTGTCATGAAAACCTGGAATCTTATAGAATGCTTATTCACCCCCATGGTATTTACTAGGAGAGATTTGGATAGTTATTGTTTGAGATTTTCAAGGTTCTCTATCACATTACGTTGGTTGAGGGTCACCAGCTAGGCCTCATGTAGTCATGATCGTTGGCTAAATTGATCAACAAGTTGTTTTAGGCTTTAAACTCCCCGATGAACAGGGAATTTATCACTTTTTGGAATCAATAACTCAAATATTCTTCATAATCTTTTGTGAATTTTATTGTGAAAAACATTTAGAAGTCTCTACTAAATCATTTTTCCTTTATAGTCAAGTATAAAATGATATGATGTGAAAAAATCATTCTATTCTTTTTGTGAATAAATATAAATGGAAATAAAATATATTTATTACCAAATATTATTCACACCCTTCCAATAAAAAGAATATCAATGGGAAATTAGGGGAACATGATGTTGTCTATTTCACATGTGGAAAGAAGGGACACTAGATGAAAAACATCACCTAGATAAATAGGCCTGGGGAAGCTTCAGGTTTGTTTTTTTATCGAGTTTAATTTATCAATTTCTAAAAATTTGTTTTAGATAAATCATTTGGTTCTCAAAAATGTATTCAAATACATGAACCATGTAGATTTAAAAAATTGATCTAGGGGTTGTAGATCTACGAGTAGTCGACGACGCTGAACCTATTGTTGTAGCAATTTGGAACTACCTCCTCACAATGATGATTAGAATGATATTGGTTTTAAAGGGCAGTTATTATGTGCCTTTATTTACAAAAAAATGATAATTTAGTATCTAGAAAATATATGGATGTATTAATTTTCAAATTTTTAAATAAATGTTTATTCTTTTATAAATATATAATTTTTAGGGTAAGGTAAATTTACATAATAGTCTTTACATATTGTATTAAATGAACCAGGTAATGGATATTGATAACAATGTTACTTCACATTAATCATACCACACCCAAATATTCCACCACCAGATATGTTATGTAATTGAATAGTTCATGGAAAACATACTTCAAGATGGATATTTAGATTCATTCAAACTAAAACTTCTTGGTGTATTCCACACATGATTACAAAAAAATGAACAAATCCACATTCAGTGGGAATGTTGAAAGGGCTAAATAGCTTCTTGAATTTGTTCATACCAATGTCTGTGGAACATTTCCTATTCATGAAAGGGTTGGGTACTCATACATTATAACATTCACTGATGATTTTAATAGATATTGGTATATTTAATTAATGAGAATTAAATCAGATTCTTTTAAAAAATTCAAGTAATACAAGAATGATGTTAAGATTAAGCTTGGTATGAAGATTATGAAACTCCCATCCGACCAAGAAAGAGAATATATTAATCAATACTTCATTGATTACTAATGGGATTTTTGGATCATATCAAAACTCACTCCTTCGAACATGCCCTAGTGGAACGATGTAATCAGAAGGAGGAACCACACCATTTTCGAAATGGTGAGATAAATGATGAGTCATGTGATTCTTCCATTATCCTTTTGGTGATGTGCATTACAAATAGAGGAACACATAATATGTCATTTACCATCAAAACAAACAAATGGTATTCCATATAAATTGTAAATGGGAAGAGAATCCATGTTATTGATTTTACATGTGTTGTGAAGATAAGCATTCGTTATGGCCTCTTTATTTAAAAAACATACACCCAGAGGTATAAAGTGTACCGTAATAAGATAACCCAAGGAAAGAATGGATTATTACCTATATTAACCCACAAAAAGTAAGATTGTAGTGGGAATACATTCCTTATTCCTTGAGAGGGAGAACATCTCCAAATGGTATAGTGGGAGAGAGATAAACCTTAATGATGTCGAGGCTCAAGGAATACGAGAGTTGCTGCATGATCAGATTCCACAAAGCCTCATGGAAAAAGAAACTATTCCAGAGACTCATGAAGAATGTAGGAGTGAAAGATATGATAGTGAACTAGAGTAGTATGTTTTTCATGTTACTAATGATGGTGACTCATTCTTAGTTGATAATAATGATCATTTAACCTACAAGGATGTAGTAATTGGCAAATATGGTTCTATGTGGTAGGAATCCCTAAATTCTAAAATGGATTCTATATACCAAAACCAAATTTGGATTTTGGTAGATACTATAGTGGATGTAAATCACATTGGTTGAATATGGGTATTCCTGAAGAAGTTGTACATAGAAGGAAAAGTTAGTACATTTATGGAACAACTTTTTTTTAAAAGGTTTTAAACAACATCATCGAATTGATTACAAGGAAGACTTTTCATAAATTTCAATTCTGAAATACATAAAAATTATACATAAAAATTTGACATACCATGACTATGATATATAGAAAATGTATTTCAAAATATCCTTCCTTAGTGGTAACCATTATGATGCTTTTTACATGAGATTACTTGAAGGGTTTGTGGTTCATAATTTTTCCAAAAAGATATTAAAGTTACAAATATCCATTTATCTAATAAATCATGAATCCAAGTCATGGTACATTAATTTTGATGAATCTATAGCAGGTTTTTTTACAAATAATGAATTTGATCCATATATTTAAAAAAAAATTAGTGGGAATGAAATCTTTTTTCTTAATAGTATATTTTGATGACATATTACTTTTTGGTAATCAAATACAAGTCTTATACCCTGCTAAGGCATAGTGGAGTACAAGATTATCCATGAATGAAATAGGATAGGTTGAATATATTCCTAGGATTCAGATCCATCGTGATAGATCTAGGAGATTTATCATCATAATTAAATGTACAAACATTAACAAGATAGTGAAGATATATAGTAAGGAACAATCCATGTGGGGATTGTTTCTTGTATCACATGGAAATCATCGTTCCACGAAAATATCTCCTCAGAACAGTTATGAAATAAAATGAATGGAAAATATTCTATAATAATCATCAATTTGGTCATTCATGTATGTTTTTTAATGTACAAGGAAAGATTTATCCTATACATTAAGTGTGGTATGGAGATATCGATCTAATCCAGGTGACCACCATTGTATGGTTGTCAAGACCATCCTTATGTATCTGAGATATAATAAGGATATGTTTCTAGTTTAGGGAGGTAATTAAGAGTTAGTAATCATAGTGTATGCATATACTAGTTTCCAAACTAATAAATATTACATAACATCACAAATAAGATACTTATTCACATTGAATGGAGTTATTATGAGGTGGATGATCTGAAAGAAGGTTGTAGTGGTAGATTATACAATAGAGTTTGAATATATTTCATCTTCTGAGGCATCTAAACAAGTAGTTTGGATGAAAAAAATTCCATGATCTTGATGTGGAACCTAACAGTAAAGATTTCATCACACTATATTGTGATAATACAACCGTGGGGGATCTCGAAAGAGAGCCATGGTCACATTAGTGGATGAAGAACATACATTAGAAGTATCATCTCTTGAGATATTTTTCTCAGAGAGGTGAATTTGTAGTGAACCTTATTTCCATGGAAGGAAACAACATCAACCCCTTTAATAAAGCCTTAACATAGAAGAAACATGATTATCATGTGAGGTCTAGTGGACTGAAATTTGTACGAAGTTGGCTCTAGTATAAGTGAGAGTTCGTTAGAGTTGGTGTCCAAGAAACAAATATTATTTCTTTGACTACATGAATAAATGATGTGTTAAATATTAAATTAATCATCTTATTACATATTCTTCATTGTTAATCATTACATTAATGAATTAATGTTCTAGATAATTTTTCAGATTTATAAGGTTATAGTAGTTCCACACTCTGATGATAACCTTGAAATGCAATGAAAATATTAATAATATAGTTATGTAGTTGGATAAAATTATATAATGTGACACATAATATATAAACCATCATGTGATAGTACTCATAAGCAGATGATAATTCATTTCACCATTTTTATACATGGTAATATACCAGATGGTTGATTATGATAATAAACACACCAATAGGAACTCTACTAGTTGTGGTGTCTTCTAATATTACTATCTTTAAGTGTGTTTATTTGTCCTTAGACTTTAATATTATCAAAAATTCATGTCACAACTCGTGTACACATATTATCTTACAAAACCTGTCATGCCATATGTTGGCAGGAAGTAGGGTATGTTGGGTGCATCATAAATGACAAGTTATTAATTGATAATTCTATGAATAATTTTTTTCATTCCATCATTATAGATGATGATATCTCGGCCCATTTATTGAAATAGAACTATCACCCTAAATCCCATGGACTTGGTGCATCGATGATTTTATTTCATATAGTAAATGAATGATGTATCAATCATATAGGTTGATAAAACCGTCATGAATCGTACATGATGATATATTGTGATAAACATATTATATTACATAGTTATCATTCATATTTGGTTTTCATTATTATGACTTTATGTTTTCATTCTTCGGTGCCATGGCCAATTACAAGAAAGTAATCTTGGACTTTAGAAAAACCCACCTAATGCCAATGAGAAAGAATACTATATGTTCACACACCAAGTGTTTTTATTAGTGTAGTTTAAATTCTATTTTAATTTTATTAATGGAATAAATATTATTCTAAATAATGATAAATAATCTTATTCCAATTATATTGATCTCATAATTTATATAAATACATCTTCACCATATTTGGAATTAATTTTTTTTATTAAATACATATTTACTATATTAGGAATAAAATATATATTTAAGAGAAAAAAATATTTATAAATGTGCTCAATAATTTTAGGAGGAGTTAGAATGGACCATGAAAATGTCCAGTGAAAAACTAATTATTGACGAGGCAGTAAATATTATTTTTCCATTTTATGTAAGTTGGTTCACCATAAAATAATAGTAATAATAATAATAATATGATTATTATTATGTGGAATGTGATTTCATTAATTGTTATAATTAGATTTAATGGATTCAATGCAATTAAATATTGTAACTGAACTCCCATCTCTATAAATAGAAAACTAAATCTATTAGGTAACTCATTTGAACCCAAATCCATGTTTAGGACAAAAGAAATATTTTTCCAAAAAACTATCTCCTGAATCCTCCATATAACTCATTATCATGAACGAGAAACCCATGATATAATTTTATCTATATGTAATAATGATTGATCAAGAACGAACAATGAAAGACATTTGATTTCCCACTATAGAACCCAGAGATTGGGTGGTGTTTTTAGAGACAATTAGATAATTTGTGGATCACCGCTAGAGGGATTCTACCATTATATCCTCCCAAGTGTAAAAAATACAATATGGATGGGCCTTTTCAGATGATCCATAATCATTAACAAAAAATATCTAAATATCATGTATATATTTATTCAGATATCATATATTTTTTTATAAATATCATGTGAAATATCTTCTCTCTTGGTTTCAGGTAACGATTATTAAATGAAATTTTAATATATCTCTATCCACTACAACACTTCAACAATACCCGGAACTAATAGTCCATGCTATAGAGAAGGCTATGATTAATGTTGAGAATGCTAATTTTTTTTTTACAATTCAGGTAGAATGTTTTATGGAAATCAAATTTATAAGTTAGATGATTATGGTATATATAGATTTTTATTGAGATAATATTATGAATAATAATCTTGTATGATGTGTGGATAAAATTTAATGATTAGTATTTGGATACTATTTGGTTAATTTAATAGATTATAAATATAATAATGATCATGAATGTATATAGAGGATTAATGGAATAATTAGACAAACAATTTTTAAAAATCATGAATTATGTTACCTAGAAAAAATAATCACTATTCAAAATCAATATCACGCTAACATTCAACACCTACAACAACTTTTTTATGAGATATAATTTTCCCATAATGAAAAAATTTATTCAAAATCATAAAAAAAATTATTGTGAAATGTGATCATTCCACAATATAAAAATGAATGAAAATTAATGTTTTTGGACATATAAATTAAGGAAAAAATTGTTATGAATCCTGATCCAATATAATTTTATATAAAGTATACCGACTATGAGTATTTGATCGTATTGAAAATTATATAAAACAATTATTGGATGATAGAGAGTATATTATTGTTTTCAATGGAGTTCAATATAATTATTATTGGTTTTCAAGTATATGATGTTCTTGGTAGATCTTGAATGAGTGTCTTTAGTATCTATAGATGAAAAATCAATGAGAATATTTATTCAAATACTTATTTGGGTTATTCTCTAGAAAATATGAGTATGATTTAGTTAATTTTTACCTATATATGTTATTCTTAAAATCCACTATGGTTGTGGGATAAATTGATTGTTATTTTACTCTATTGAGAGATGTTGTTTAACTTATGTCACATATTTTGAATATTTATTATAATGTTTCATCCATGTAGATATAGGCAGACAATATTATATATCCAGATTCTAAAAATAATTTCAGGATATTTGTGTTATATCATTGTGTTGAAAAATATTTAGAATCATATATGGAAAATTTATAACATGGTTATAATGGATCACCCAAAAATAAATCACACATATCAAGGGATTTTTCTTAGATATTTAGGCAAAATATCAGTCTATTGACTTTAAAACTACTTTTGGGTTTATTTGTTATTCATTATCATCAATTATTTTAATGTAGAGATAATTAATTAATTAATTCTCTTGATATTATGGGATAATTGATATGTTTTGTAAGTTTGAACCATGAGGGAAAATAGATGTTTTGAGTAAAACATATATATTTATTGAAATTTTGTAAATTTATAAACAATATTATTAAATTTTAATATTTTTTTTTCAAAATCTTGTGACTAATTTTATGAAATATTATAATTTTGAGAACAATTTTTTTAAAACTTTATTTAATGGGAAAAAGGATTTTTAAAATTTTATCACTATGAGTATGTTTTTCATTAATGGATAAGAATTGTTTATATCAGAATGATAATTTTATTTAATTTTCATGAGGAAATGTAATGGACTTTTTTTGGTGTAAATCATTGTGGCACCATTTTCATATATTTTTCTCACATATTTTTCAGAATAATTTTTTCTTTTTTAACATGGTATGTTATTTGAATTTTGAATTGTAAATTATTGATCATTCTCTGTGTGGAATTGAATTCCATTAATTATTCTGTGAATATTTACTTTTTTAATTAATATTTTTTATTAACAACCATATAATCTTTTTATTGTTACACAAATGTCATGAATTACATTAATTTATTATAAAAATATTCTTATGCTCAATTATTTATTTATATAGTTAATTTTAAAAGGATTATAATTAATGATGTGAATCTTAGATGTAGTATAACTAATATGTGGATAAGCTAGTTTTATAATGTCTTTTATAATTATTAAATTATGGATGTTGGTTTTAAAAAAGGTCTATAGAGTTTTCAAAAAAAATATTATATGATTTATAGAGGTTGAATGTCTATTGAATTGTTAATGGAAACTGCGCGGTTCTCTTAGGTAGCTAGGTGGGTTTATTTGGTGGTGTCTGGGTATTTTCGTGATTAGCACATTGTTTGGAAGAAATAGTCATAAATTATATGATCGAATCAATTTTTCACTCAATACCAATTCACATGGGGTTCACATAGATTTCCAATCAATTTGGTGAATCCATGTTCATCATTATAGCATTCTAAAAATTATATTTTTAACACATTTATACCACTAAAATTGTCATTCTTCCTCCTTTAACATGGGATGTTGCACTAGAGAGATATGTTAAGAGATTTTGGTAGTTCCATTCATTCCAGAACAACCAATCTTGTATTTTTTTGGGTGTTTGACCTTCAAATCAAAGTTAAGGACCCTGATTATTATTCTGTAAATTTATTAGCTCAATATTTGTTGCTAAAAACACTATTGTATGGAAATAATTCTTACATCTAGTGGATATGGTATGTTTTGAGGGGGTTTTCAATATAATGTCAAAGGATTTTTTTCTAGAGTATGGTTCTGTGAAAACATGATGTGATTTCTTCTTGAAGACATGGTCTGAGATAGTTTGCTTCACACATACTCCACTTTTTTATGAACATTAATGATTTTATCATTCATAATTAAATTAAATTCATTAAAGTATATTAAATATATTGATAAAATCATTTTGTGTTTTATATTGGCTTAACAAGTGATTAAATATTGGTTGGGGTTATTTCTAAAAATAATTGATAAAATTGCTATTTTATGATTTGTTTTCTAAATTTATGTTATTTGAATGTGGTGAACATGGTTGGTAACGCGGGGGTATGAAATTATAAATGCATATTTTTGGGTCATTTATTATATGGATTTAGATGACTTTATAATTCATGGTAACTATAGATTTTATAGGTTGGTGTGAATTAAGGATTCTTTATATAGGCCATTGTTGGTTTTAAACACAGCAATCCGAACCGAATATATAGTCAAAAAATGAAATTCTACTCCTCTATGTGATGAATTTTTTAGAGTAACATGATTCCACTTACAATCTGGATCTATTCATGATGCATGTATTGTCTTTGTGAGTTCATAGTATGTGTAGCTGTCATTTAAGAGATTATGTAATATAATGAAAGAAATAATTTTAGTGTGAGTTTCTTATATTTTTTGTGTGGAATATTTTCCATATTATGTTTCATTTCTATTCTCTATAAATATGTAGTATCTTTTTCATGATTATGGGGATTGTATGGGAAGCCATTGGGGTAATGTAGTCATGTCCCGTCTTATAGGAGAATGTGTCATGACTACCCTAAGACCAACTCCAATTGGCCATGGGCGGGTGACTAGCACCGATAAGGCATATCCTACAAATGGGAGGCATTATTCTATGTACTTGTATGCACACGCACGTCACCAAACCATAAATACTAAAATGTAAAACCACTATGTAAAAATTGCATGCAAACCATTATATCTCACTACCAAGGTACAACCATGATATTAAATAGGGCCAGAATACAAACCCTCCATAAAGATTTTGCAACCAATAGTCCATCCTCTATGAATAGAGGTACTGGTACTGATTTCTAAACTGTATGAATGCCTCATCTATCAGGCCTCACTATGCGTCGCCTGGTCTTGGTCCACTTAAGGATCATTCATGTGTTTGATCATCTTCATAAGCCATCACACGTGTGGGAAAATCCCATGAAGGGGTGAGTATAACAATACTCAGTAGGACACCCTGAAACCTCAAATGAAATACCAAAATTGAAATAACCCAGAAGAAATACCACGAAGGAAATACAATGAATGAAATAAAAAATTTAAAACATCAATCATCTCCACACATGTATATGTCAAAACAATATATAATATGAATATATGGATATAGTCATGAGAAAGAACCACATTATCAGGTAGACTTAACCAACTACTAGCTATAGGATTCTTCTTGAATCTTGATCATTCTAGGAGAACTCACTACATGATCCATGATATCATTAGAGACACTCATGAAGAGGTGTAGCTCATTGGGAGTCACCCAAAGTGTGTACATTGGACATAGATGATTATGATACACAGAGAGGGGATCCTGGATAGAGAAAAAAAATAACCCAATCTAGATCAATTTGCAATGTAGGTGACCCATCCTAGAGAATACCACTAACCCAACTAATGTATCTCTTTACGTAGAGGATCCTTCTGAGAGAATTCTTGTATCCCTATTGATGTGGTCCGCTAGATAGAGGGCCGACACTTTTCTCTCTATGGTCACATTGATTACACAAAAAGTCCACTATGGGTGATAAAGGAACACTCTAGTCCCTATGATAGATACCATACCTCTATTTAGTAATCATACTCTATAGGGAACTAAAATCTAGTAATGTGGATATAATGTGATACAAAACCTTCAGTTAAAGGACCAATAGAACACTTTCAACCTATTGTTGTGAAAGCTAAAATCTCTCCATATTGTCTCAAACAGACTGTTTCATCCTCAGAGTCCCAAATACATAGATGTATTATAAAATAGATGTTACATATGAATGTTATCAAACATTGACATGTTAGAAGAAATTGGTGTTACTAGGTTGTAGACTGACCGTGGGGTCGACTACCATAGTTGACCACCCAGATTGACCGCCATGTGGATATGCAGATGACCCTGCCCCCTTTACAATGAATGTGGAGTATATAGATAGATTATGGATCACGTAGAACCACCATAGTTTACTATGGTCTGGTTCCATTTTGGTCCCCCTTGGTTTAAGTCGGATGTGACTTAGGTCAGACATGGTTCTTTGGGTCGACCTAACGCGCTAGGTCTGACCCCACCCATTGTGCTAACCCGACCTACTAGGTTCGACCTCCTATTACTGGGCCATTCCAAAACTATCTCTCTTAGTTCCAACCCATCCCACTTGGGCTTGAAACATCTCACCCATCCTGGCCCATCCTCTAGCACGGTAAACTTCTTTCAGTCACCCACTGTGATTTTCAATACTCCAAGTTGTCACCCTGCTACATTTCATAACCTCACCACCATGTCACATCGTAGCCCCTAACACATCATATAGCCTTATCATGTCCCATGGCTACCGTTTGTTCCTGTCTCCACTGCCTCTACTTCCGTGAGCCTTCATTCTTTAACCGATGAACGAATTTCAAAGTGATTTCATGTATGTATTCCTTTGTTCCTAATCTACATATACTTGTTATCTATTGTCAATTTTCCTCCTATACGAGGGACCGCTCATGTTCATATCCACTTGGAATGGTAAACCACGGTCATGAGGGTCCAATGATAATGAATGTGAAGAACATGGGATGTCAAATCACAAGAACACCCTATGTAATAATCATTGGCGTTGTTTGTGTTAGTCTCAGTCACTTATAATTATGATGAATAACAAAGAACGATATAAGAAAACTCCTTGATAATAAATCGTGGATGTATAACCATCCTGCAATGATCAAAATGTGGATCAAACAGTTCATATATTGACCCAAGTTCATCATGAAAATCAACAACGACGAAATATCCTAAAGAAGTTACCAGCCTACATCAATTCGGATTAGTCGTTGATGAAATATCGTTGCATCATCATTGGTGGTGGTAATATTCTTTTGAATTGGTTGTGCATCGATTGTCGATCCACAGTCAATCACCATATTTTGAGAGAGTTCATATCCACTTGATAAAGTAATTCTATAACTATGGTGATAACCCTGAATTTGTTAAATAAGAATATTAATAAGAAAATTCCCTACGTCAAATAATTTTTTGATAAATATTATTTCAATTACAATTTTTTCCTCAGGTACATTTTCTCTAGATGATTCATGCTGAAAAATTATATCTCACAAATTGGTCAAAACCACTACTCTGATCTCAATGTCGACCATGTATTTATTATCTTTACAACTGTTTAATGGTTATTCCAAATTTTTAGAAAAATCATGCAACTATGTTGAAAAAAAATTTAAATATTTTTCATAAAATTAAACCAGGAACACCGGGCCCTGGAATTTCACGTCGTCTTCAATGATCATATCAATATCAAACAAAATTATTTATAAATATAATATATGAAAAATATAATATGTTATGTTCTCCCCACCTTGGGGATTTAAGTCCCCAAAATACAAAACAAAGGGCTACCCAAACATATGGGTGTATTGAGTACAAATTTGATCCTCTAGCTCTCATGTGCTCTCCTGGATGTTCTTATTCATCCACCTATAATTCACCAAAGGAATCTACTAATCAAAATTTATCATATCCTATAGATCTTATATCTTCACTAAGTACTCATCAAAATACTCTCAATCCTCAGTGTATATATCTCCCCAGTCGACGATGTGTGATGGTTCATGCACATATATCCATAGATGTAAAATGTGGAAGACATCGTGTACTTGATCTAAATAAAATGTCACATCCATGAGGAATTACACCACACCAACTCTACATAGTATATCAAAAGGGATGCTGATCCTCAGAGATAGGTAGACGACCTAGATAAACCTCAGTAATCCTTGTCGATTAGATAACTAAAGGAACCTTTGGTATCCATCCTCAAACTCCAAATACCTCTACCACCAATCAACATAGCGATTATATCGGATCATTATAGTTTTTATCTACTCCTAGATGATCTAAAAATTCTCTGTGGTATCTCACACCCACTCTGATCCCATGAGTGTTGATTGTCCTAGTTGGTCCAGCAATGTGGCGACCTGTACGGGTGCCCATACAAGGCCTCAAATGGTGTCATACCAGTCCTGAAGTAATAGATGATGTTGTCTAAAAACTCCACTAATGGTAGAAGATTCTCCCAACTACAGCCTAAATACAACATGCATGCCCAAAAAATTTCTTCTAGAACATGGTTGGTCTCGTAAATCTAGCCATCTATCTATGGCTGAAACACAGTGATCAACCATAAATGAGTCCCAATTTCACCCTACACTCCCCTCCAAAACTGAGATGTAAAGTGAGCATCACGATAAGAAACTATGGTTGATGGAACACAATGTAGTTGAACTATCTCATTCATTTAGAGGTGTCACAAGACTATTACTGAACTCTGGTGTCAGATGGTGAGGAAGTGGTTCGGCTTGGTGAGTCGGTCAACGATCATCCAGATGCCATTGAGCCCCCTGTACATATGTGGTAAACACAAAATTAATTACATCTATAACACATAACACATCCATTTTGGAACCTTAAGGGGTTGGGATAAACCCACTGGAATATGGTTCTCCACCATCACTTGCTCACAAGTGTGACATCAAGAGAGGAACTCTACAACTCCCTTATTCATCCCAGGCTTCCAAATCTGACATTAGAGGTCCTGAAATATCTTTTCTACAGCTGGATGTACTTCCAATAGTGAAGAATCAAACTCCCTCAGGATATCCTCTAGCAACACCATCGGTACCACTGTTCCACCTTTGAAAAAAATTGTTCTCATAACCTTTCGAATATCCATGAAGAGAATTCCCAATGAACAAGTGAGCACATTGGGGCTCGCAGCCGGTATCTTCATGTTGTGAACCCCTGACTCTATGTAAGAGTGTAGGGGTGAAAACCATCGACTAGAGGTATTCTTCTCCATCTCGATTGATGAAGGATATCTATAATGATACCAGCTTTACGAAATCATCACTCTGCAACAATAAACAAGATCTCCTACTGATTCCACTAGATTTCCCTTCCCAGAAGTTATACAATGTCATAGTAGTATAACTTAAGGAAATATATCCATAACCACTATCAAATCTTCATATCCTTCTAATAAAATATATACTTGAGACTCTTGTTATTATATTAGATGATAAAACACTTTCCCATTCATTAGTGTTGTCACATCTTAAATGTGACGACTACAACAACTAACTCAATATATTAGGTCACGTAGTTCTGATCATGCGATCTAAACTAGTGTGAACCATAAGAAATCATGAATTTACCCTATATCAGGAAACAACCAATACTAGTCCGTGATGAATCAATGGACACCATTTAATCAATGTCCTACTCTGGCATTATTAATATGGGATCACTTATCATCATCTACCTCATCTATTGAAAGCACTGATGGCACTTATCTATCGACATGAATGGTTTTCCCTTCCATGTCGAAGAATCCTTGGGTGCTGATAGCCTGGAGAATTCAGTTAAAAACATCCAATAGAATCTTTTCAATCCTTGGAAATGCTATATCTTGGTAACACACTTTGGAGGATCCCAAGAATGAATTGCCATAAGCGTCACTCGATCCACCGTAACTCCAGCCTCCAAGATGACATGTCCCAAATATAGACCTCTAAACTCCAGAACATTCACTTCAAGTGGTTCCTATAGAGTTGGTGCTCCCGGAGTGTTTCTAGGATTATCCTCAACATTCTAGTGTTCTCCTCCTCAAACTCTGAGCATAAAAGGTTATTTTCCATGAAGACAACCATGAACCATTTTAAGTAAGGGTGAAACATCTAGTTCATGAGTCATTTGAACACGGATGGAGTATTATTCATTCCAAATGGATTCACCATGTTCTCATAGTGATATAAAAGAAACTCGAAGATCATTTAAGTATATTATCATGTTATAATAATAGTTATTGATACCTTGATCTGAAGTCACTCATCGAAAATCGTCATGATCCTTTCAACCAATCAACGATAACATAGATCCCTGGTAGTGTATAATATTCCTTCATAGTCACATGGTTAAAGAACATGTAATCCACATATAACCTCAAGCTCCCATCTTCCTTCTAGGAAAACAAAATTGGGGATCCACACGGTGAAACACTATGTCTCATGGAGACTATATTCTACAAGTCCTCCAACGGTACGCTCATATCACAATGCTTTGAAGAATCTATCTAATATGTCGGTGTGGATATCTGTACCATACCAGGGTTTAGATAAAATTAACAATTCCATATATCTATGGGGAGTTAAACCTAAAACATCTTTATGAAATACATACATATACTCTGCCACCACTGTTGGAAACTGAGGACTCATATCATACAATATATGTGTTTTCATTTCACCAATAATGGAAAACCCAATTCTATCACAGTGTACATACCTCACTCTATGCCTAAAATAAAAAATCTATGCATGAACTATGGATATCCAATCCATACCCTGAATGATATCATAAGGAATAGATTCCACAACCAAGATATCACAACCAAAACTTCTGCCTTCATTTGTCAGGTCACACTATAGGCACCATTGTGTGATCCTCGAATCCTATCATTTAGGAGTCTCTATGCGTAAGGGTTGAGTCAACATTTCAACTACTGTCTCTGAGCCCCAAACAAGATATGTGGAAATAATGGTATGGCTAGAACATGTGTCAATCTTAATTTTATGGAAGGTGTAAAAGACATAGATCATACCTAAAATCATCCCTTGAGCCCTGAGAGCATAATACTCCATCCCATGTAGCTTTCCAAATTCCTATCCACTAGATTTTAAACCCTGGAATGGACCACTGGGGGTGGTGGGGGTAATACGTCAACCCTCCGACCACTTGGTACTACACATCCTACTTCATTACCATGTCCAAAACCCTAGGACCACCCAACTTATGTTTATTCCTCTACCTTTGAGTTCACTCGACCATCTCTCGATCAACTATATGGCAGGTCCAAAAAATATTGGGTCAAATGTCCCTATCCACAGCATGTGTAACACCCTCTATCTCTAGGATAAATGGAGCCATTGTGGGATCCATGCACCACTGACCCTGAGTCGTATGGTTAACTCCTAATGTCCCAGACCCTCCTAGGTCGTTGCAAAATCCATCAGCTACCTACTTCCAAGGTCTGAGCTACCCAGTTCCGAATATTAGATCCCACTACCGGTGTGTACTCCACTAGAAAACACACTATTATAAAGGCTTCTCATGTACCCTAGAATAACTAAGAATTAAATGGGATCCAAATGTTTCTAGGTAGTCCAATCTTATGCCCTGGTCAATGGTATGAGCACTAAGGAACTGATCTCGCACCATATACATGATGTAGTGTGAGAGATTAGTAAATATCATTTAATACTCTTCCCTGGTTATATTTCCCTACTACTGATGTACAAGCTCTTGTAAATGTAATGATCACAACGTCGCAGGGTAGAACTCCTCCCTGGGGAGACACTTGAAGTCTTTCTATTAGAGTGTCGTCTCATCATGAGATTGGGTAACCAAGCCCCCCCCCCCATCGCCTTATAGAGCGCTAAATAAGGCCCATGGTGAGTACTTCGATCTGGTTTGTAGGCTTCCTCACAAGGCTCAACACATGGGTGACTTCCTCTAGCAAATTCACTTCCAACTGGGGGCCTGCTTCACCCCAAAACATAGGTTATCACTGCATCTAAAATTCGTACAATGAACTCAACCTTTATGCATCCATCATTTGTTTTTTCGGTCCTAAAAATTACTTGATGAGTTGTGGTATAGCTAGAAAATAACCTGGAGGATCAATCTCTAGTGTAGGTCCCGGTACCGGTGCCTTTTTAGTAGCAATATCACCCTCATGATAACATAATGGATTTATAGCGGGATGTTTATGTGGAGGAATCCTTATATAGAAATATATATAACATGATCAATAGAGTATATCTTGAGGGATGAATCAAGAATTACATGGAAAACACAACCATTACTATTTACACATGTAACATTCCTCCCCCAACCATTGTCTTGATGTACACGTTTAAAAGTAGGTAATTAGAGTTATGGTGTATCGATATGTCGACCGCTGCATCAACACTATACACCCGAGCGTGAAATATGATCTAGTAACACATAACATTATTTCCCAAAACCAACCTCACAAACTCCTACTTTAATGGGAAAATGGACGATTAGATACCACTATATTTTGACCCTTCCCAAAGGGGCCCATTCCTTCACTACACCAAGACCACATCCAATTGGCCAAGTGAGGGTCACTAGAACAAAGTAGGCATATCCCAAAAAATGGAGGCATTGGCCTAAGTACCTGAATTCACACACACATCTCCAGTCCAAAAATGCTGAAATGTTAAAACACATAGTAAAAAATTCTTGAAAACCATTATATACAAAAATGAGAGTAAATAGTGAATGTAAATAGTTCCAGAATACAGGCCCATCAAAAAAATTTTGCAACCACATGTCCAACCTGTAAGAAAGAGTTACTAGTACTGATGTCTGAACCAAATTAACACATCGCCTTTTCAGCCTCTCTACGAATGTCTTATTCCCCATCCTCCTAGGACTTCATCAATGGGTCGATTGTCTGCATAAGACTTGAAAAATTATGGCAATTACCATGTAGGTGTGAGTATAACAATTTTCAAAAGAAGACCCCAAAACCTCAAAAGAAATTACAAAAAGGAAATAACCCAAATGAACTACAAAGAAAAAGAAGTACCACAAAGGAAATACAATGATAGAAAACTGGCGATGGAAAATACATGTCATCTCTACAAAGGTATATGTCAATTTCACATCTAAAAATAATATACATATGTACTCTAGCGACACACCATGAAATGGAGTGGTCATAACCAACTGTCAGCTACAAGATTCTACTCATAGAACATTAATTCTGAAGAACTCACTCCTCGGTCCTTGACTCCATCAGAGACACTAAAGAAGAGGACTAGATCATTTGTTCCCGATCCAACGATAATTCAGTGGTCATGAAAGATTATGCTACATAGATATGGGATCTAGTCCAATGAATACGAATAACCCTTTATGGACCAATCCGTATTATAGGGGATATTTTTTGATGAATACCACAAAACCTATGGATGTGGCTCAATAGATAGAGGTCCAACACCCTGCTCTCATAGGTCACAAAAATTCCACAAAAACCATAGTAGTGGTGATAGAGGATCATTGACGTCCTATGGAGGGTTACCATTACACTCTCTAGGACTTGGCCTTTAGAGGGGACTATAATCCATTAATGTGAATGTAGTGTCATACTAATCCCTCGATAAAAGGACCAAGGGAAATCTCTCAACCTGTATTGGTCCCAGATAAAAACATTACATTTTGTCTCAAAATGACCTTTTCATCATTATGGTCCCAACTCTATAGATTGTTCATTAAATAGACGTTCCATTTGAATGATACGGAACATTGATGTTTCAGAAGAAAGTGGTTCATGGAGTCGTGGACCAGCCACATGGTTGGACCAATGACTGTGATGGTCGACCACACACCAATCTATAGCCTTCATGTGGTAGCTGAATTGATTGGGGCTTAGAGTTGACATCCATGGTTGACCAAGGACCAGTTCTAGCATACACGTCAGCCCAGTCTGCTTCACATGGTTTGCAACGGTGCCTGCTTCTACTCTATGCAGATTCCCTCCTGTATCACGTGGCTTCCCCTATATGTCTTGCGGCCTCCGCCAAAATTCTAATGCATGCATCCACCACTATCGTTGACACCTGTCTCCACCACCTTCCCTTCTTTAAGCCTCTATTATCCCTCGGATGAATATTTTTTTAAAACTGTTTCATATTTAGGTTCATCGGGCCCTGATCTACAAAGATAGAGTCATTGTTGTCATTGTACCTCCAATCCAAGGGCCCTCTGATGTTCAGATCCGCCCGTCATGTAAAACTATGACAACATGGGTCTAATTGTTACAAAAACTAAGAACGGTGGAGAAAAAAGACTAATAAAACCCTGATGAACAAACCTTGTCCTTGTTCGTGTCGAAATAAATCTATTCTCATTTAGACTAAGACCAATGAATAAAGAACCAAATAAGACAACTCCCATAAAATTATCCCATCAGTTATAACCATCCCATAACGATTTAACTGTGGGTCAATATGTTCATGGATTGAATGGAATTAACTTTGAATATCATGAACGAGGAATGATTCCAATGAAATACAAGCCTTACCTTGATTCAGATCATTCGTTGATGAAAGATTATTTCATCTTCATCATCATTGGAGAGATGCCATTGAATCGAAAATACACCAATTGGTGATCCACATTCCGTCACTATTTTTTGATAGAGTTATTTACCATGTCTAATAGTAATTCTTGATTTACGATGATAACCCTAATATCATTAAAATATAGTATTTAAAAGAAAAATCATTGCATAAAATAATTGTTTTTTAAAAATTATTAAAATTTAGTTCGTTGTCTGAGAAATTTTCTACTAATGACCCACATCGACCAAGGTTTTATCTTTCTTAGTGTAAACCATTTCATATGAACCTTAGTGGTTTCTTAAAATTTATTATCTCGCCACCCAATTAAGATTTATTCAACTTATCAAGGGAAACTGTGAATGCGTGCTATTAAAAAGTGTTATATTTTTCAAATATTTTTATCAGGCACACCGTGCCTCGTAATCGCATGTCATCATACCAATTGGTCTCAAAAACATTCCACCGAAAATATAAAAAAATATCGGGAATATATGATGTTGAGTCAATAAGTTTTTCCTTATTACTTTTCCATTACCTCTTGTTTTGAAAATCACAAACACCTTATCTTTATGTAAATATGTTTTTACCCCTATTTTACTTCTTTAAGGAAAATTTCCATCCTTATGGAAATTTACCGCTATCTTGTTTTCTTTGTTAATATCAATATTTTTTTTAAGTATAAAAATCAGATTCATATCTATATTCTCGGAATCTTATAATACTTAGATATGAAGAATTTTCTTTCATGATCCGATTTCAGTAATGAATTCTCCTTACGTATTCTGATGATGAAGTCTCACTATGAATTCTAAATCAGAATAAACAATATGAATTCTGTGATGAATTCTCATTACGAATTCTGTAAGGAAATTTCATTACGAATTCTGATGATGAATTCTCATTATAAATTCTGATGACGAATTCTCATTACAAATTTTGCTGACGAATTCTCATTACGAATTCTGTGACGAATTCTCATTATGAATTCTGTGATGAATTCTCCTTACGAATTCTGAAGAAGAATTCTTATTACGAATTCTGATGATGAATTCTCATTATGAATTATGATGATTAATTCTCATTACGAATTCTGTGATGAATTCTCATTACTAATTCTTAGGATGAATTCTCATTACGAATTCTAATGAGGAATTCTCATTACAAATTCTTGATGATTAAATCTCATTAAAAATTATGTTACGAATTCTCATTAAGAATTTTGTGATGAATTCTCATTACGAATTCTGGTTGTGAATTCTGATTATGAATTATGGATACGAACTGTTATAATGTTCGACTCCGAATTCATCTGATAAATAGAATCTGAATATCCTTGTAATATAGACTCCAAATATATTTTTTGGTTACTCTGAACTTTTTACATACACTCCGAATTGTTATGTTTGTTAAAATGATGTCGTGCTTTCAGTTACACATGTTTTTTTATAAAATGACGCATTCCCTTCTATTTTTAACTAACTGTTGGTTTAGTGACACGTGTATATGTACCTCCAAAATTTAAAAAAATATGACCATTGGGGGAGGGAGCTGACAATTGCTACCGAGCCTAAAAACATGAGCTCATTTGAAAGATCTCAACAACAATTGAAGAAGTTGATCACTCTAGATACCACACACTGCTAAGGTGATTTCTAGAGAGAGAAGCTTTTCATGCCATGTGCGTACTAAACTGCTCGTTCAGATTGCTTTGTGCGATTCCGAATGATGGTGATTACATTTGAGGGCATCCATGGATAGGAAGATAGAGGTGCTGACTACCTTGAATTTCGAGGGCTTCCTTGCTGAGGAAGACAGAGGATCCAACTACCTTGAAGTTGAGGTCCTGTGGGGATAACAAGACATACACTCCGATCTTTGTATCGAGGGCTTACCCGGGTGTGGGTAAGACATAATTTCTTGAATGTATAAATCAAGGGACCTTTATCCAAGGTTGTTGGATACCCTTTTATTTGGGTTAAAAGATTTATATCTTGTTACCTGTTTTTGTTACAAGTTTATCTTTTCTAATTCATTTTGTATTGTTAGGAATGTATAACCTTCATATATTTCCTTACACGTGTACTCTGATTTAGTTAGATTCTATATGCTTTAAGGTATTATATATTTTTGTAAACGTTGGTTAAGTTTCATTTTCCAGATCCATATTTCCGGAACTGGTTTTTCAGAATCACTTTCAATATTAAAGAAAGTGTATAGAACAAGAAGTTTGTAAGTTCATACATTGTCCCAATATTTTAATTTATTAGAGGTGTTGTGAATTTGATAAGTTTAACATTGTTAAACCTGGATCATTCCTTGTTTAAGGAATATTTTAATGTGTTCAATTCACGTGCCTCTTGTATATTTAGCAACTACATCATTATTCAGATCCTACAATTGGTATCAGAGGAGGTTTTTGAAATAATTATAATCACATATAATTTTTCTTGCTCAGTTTTTCATTGTTCTATATTTTTCCTTGCTTAGGAATATTATCCTTGAATCTGATCTTTTTTTATTAACAAGTTTTTGTGCAGAAAGTTTTTTAAGTTGGCCGGAATGAATGTTGGTTCCTTCGACAACTTAAATCCTACAAGACCACCAATTTGTGATGGTAATGATTATGAGTATTGGAGAGATAAAATGAATACATTAGTTATCAATACTGGAGTAGAAAATTTTTTTATTATTACTGGAGGTGTTCAAATTATTGATAAGGATGTTAGTACATTCACAAACCAAGAGAAGCATGATTATCAACTCAACTATAAGGTACTCAACACTTTAAATTGTTCAATAACAATGAATATATATAGCAAAAGTTCTTATTGTGAAGCAACTAAATTTATATGGAAGAAACATAATGTTACTCATTTAGGAACATCTAATGTGATTGAGACTAAAAGATCCATGCTTAGAGCAGAGTATCATGGTTTAAAATTTCCTTATGGAGAACCCATTTGTAAGTTGCAACAAGGATTTATGGCTATCGTGAATAGATTACAATCTATGGGAGAGAAAGGTCTGTATGATGAAGATCTTGTTGAAAAGATCATTGATATTATTCCCAATGAGTGGGAATCAAATAGAACTATTATTGATGAAAACAGTAAGGTTACTCAGATTTCCTTAGATGAACTGTTTGGAACTTTTCTCCAACATGAAACAAGGATGAAGAGAGATGCTGACAACATCAAAAATAAGAATGGCAATGGTGCTGATTCTTTTACTACAACATCAAATCACATGAAAGCTAAGACTCCTGAGAGAGTAAATAAATCCAAATCTAAGAAGGTTATTATTCAATCCAAATCTATTTAAAGTGATGTCTCAAAAAATGAGTTAGATAATCTTGCTCGAAGGATGAACAAGATAGCTGGTCAGAAAAATTTCCAATCCAAGTATTAGAAGAATGAAAGGAAAGATAAGAATGATTTATAAGTCACATTCTATGAATGCAAGAGAGTTGGACAACTAAGACCAGAATGTCCTTTTCTCAAAAAGAAATAATGAAAAGAGAGGCATTCTAAAATGAATAGGAAGAAGTGTTTTAAAGCTAAAGCTATGAATGTTTTGAAAGTTAATGATACTTGGAGTGCCAGTGGTGGTGATTATTTAGATGAATATTCGTATTATGAATCTTCTGGACAAAAGAATATTTGACTTATAAACACACTACCTATTTATAATCATTGCGTTATAGCTAAGGTACATAATGCTGAATCATTGACCAATGTTTCATTAAATTCTATTGATAGTAAATCATATAACTCATTAGATGAAGAATCCTCTTCTGATGAAGAAAATATTTTACCAACCTATGAAGAAGTTTTCAGGTATTTTGCACTTCTTGAGATTGAGAATTCAAAACTCAATAAAAAACTAGATAAGGAAAATTCTAGGAATACTATTCATACTAAGGAATGTTCATATCCTCCTATAGATCTTGATAAGAAAAATTATGATTTTATAAGTATTTCAAAAAGTCTTGAGAAAGTATATTCTAAGAAGAATAAACTTTCTAAAGATCTATAAAATGTAATTTCTAAGAAAACATTTTTAGATCCAACCCTTAGTTCCAAATTTATGGATTTTGAAGATTAAAACATGGTTATAAAACTAATGTCTGAAATATTTTCCATAAATAAGTGTTTTCCAATCATTCCGTAAGGTAAGAAAAATTTTGATAAGACGTATTGAAAAATACGACCTTTATGAAACAAATCTGGATTTGGTTATACCCATGCAAAACCTACTTTTAGTAACACTTATTTTGTTCCTCAAAGTGAACTATTTTGTTCCATGTGTCAATGTTGTGGTAAGTGGGAAAAGAATTGTTCTTTAAACAAAACCCAATCTTTATGTTTTGATAAGTATTATTTTTATAAGAAGATGTGGGTTCCCAAATTTTTGTTATCTGAAAATATCATATCCATACAAATTTGGATTCCGAATGTCAAATTATTTTCATATTTTCAGGAAGATAATGGAAGTACCAACATCAATACATGGTACATGTATAGTGGATGTTCCCGGTATATGACTGGTTAAAAACCTATTCTGAATATATTATCAATGAGAAATGAGGAAAATTTACATTCGGAGACAATGATCAGTGAGAAATTGTTGGTATATGTAATATTGTTCTTCTTGGTAAAACATTAATTTAAAATATTTTGTTTCTTAAGGGTCTTAATCACAACCTCATTAGCATAATTCAATTATGTGATGAAGGATACCTTGGGAATTTTAGGAATGATAGGTTCTTATTATAGAATTCAAAGGAATAGGTTCTTCTCTCATACCATAGGCAAGAGAATGTTTACACATTGAACATAGAAGACCCGAGGAGCCAAGAAATACCTTGTCTAAGTGCAATGGAATATCATTCTTGGTTATGGAATAGAAGACTAGGTAACTGTAACCTTCAAATCATATGTAAAATCTCAAAGAAGAAACTAGTTAAGCATCTACTATATCATAGATTTCATTCTTCTAAAGATTGTGATCCTTGTCAATTTGGAAGTCAACATTAATCTAGTTTTAAATCAATCAGTGAAGTATCAAAAACTATTGTGTTACAATTGGTGCACATGGATCTTTTCGGTCCAACAAAAACTGGAATCATTGGAGGAAACTACTATGTGTTTTTTCTAGATGATGATTATACTATATTTACATGGGTAAATTTTCTAGCAATGAATTCTGCCGCATTTTATTATTTCAAATGTTTCAGAGCCCACGTTAAAAATGAGAAAAATCTTCCATTGAAAACTATTAATAGTGATCATGGAGGACAATTTCAAAACATTGATTTTGAAACTTTTTATAGTATAAAAGGTATTACTCACAATTTTTCAGCATCGAGAACTCCTCAAAAAAATGTTGTAGTTGAAAGAAGAAATAGAATTCATCAAGAGATAACTAGAGCCATGTTTAGTGAATATTATATAGCTTGAAATCTCATAGGCGGAAGCTGTAAGTACTTCTTGTTATACTATAAATCGAGTTTTTATTAGACATTTTCATCATAAACTCCTTACGAGTTATGGAATGGTAAAAAACCTAGACTTTCCTACTTCATGGTTTTTTGATGCAGGTTATTCATTCAGAATAATAAAGGTAACTTATACAAATTCGCCCCAAAATCTGATGAAGGAATTTTCTTAGGCTACTTCACAACTTATAATCCTTATAGTGTTTACAACAAAAAAACTTGTACTATTGTAGAGAAAGTACATGTTAAATTTGATTAAACTGATCCATTTGTTTTCAAACAACCTCTACCTACATCCTCAGTTGTGGTTTAAAAAACTGATTATCAACCTTTTTCAAAAGATCCTTCTGATAAAGAAAATATTCAAAAAAATATTTCTGAAACATTTACCCCAGAATACTTTCTACCCTATGTTGATGAACGTGTTTTACAAAACCCAAGTCAGGTGTTTCTTATGAATCATCCCAGTGATAGTATCATTGGTTATGTAAATCAACCTATAAGGACTAGAAATTCCTTGAGTAATGAAGTAGAACATCTAGAATTTCATTCCCAATTAAAACCAAAAATCACTAATGAAGCTTTATGTGATGATGATTGGATCAAAGCCATGCAAGATGAGTTAAATGAATTCGAAATGAATAAAGTCTGGACCTTTGATGAAAGACCTATGGAAACTTCTGTCAGTGGAGTAAAACGAGTCATCAGATATAAGTGTGATGAAAATTGAGTTATTGTTAGAAATAAAGATAGACTATTTGCTAAAGGCTATAATCAACAAGAGAGAATATGCTATGAAGAAACCAATTCTCTAGTAGCTAGACTTTATTCTATTTGTATTTCACTTTCCATTGTAGCATTGTTTAATTTTAAACTTTTTCAAATGGATGTGAAATGTGATTTTCATAATGGTTATGTTCAAGAGGTAGTTTTTGTTGAACAACCTCTTGGATTTGAAGACAAAAAATATCCCGATCATATTTTATACGTACCAAAGTTTTGTATGGCCTTAAACAAGCCCCACGAGCTTGGTATGATACACTTACAAGATTTTTGTTTCAAAATTACTATGTTAAGGGATATGAAGATCCAACCCTTTTTATAAATAATGATAATAAAAATGTTTTGATTGTTCAAATTTATGTTGAAGACATTATATTTGGTTTAACCAAGAAATCTTTAACTCATTCCTTTGTGGATCTAATGAAATATGAGTTTGACATAAGTATGATGGGTGAGTTAAAAATTATCCTTAGTTTTCAAATTTCTCAAAAACCAGAAGGAACTTATATATCTCACCATAAGTATATTAAAGATCTTCTTAAAAAGTATGGATTTGACAATGATAATAGTATCAGTACTCCCATTGGTACCTCAAACACACTTTATCTTGATGATGCTGGGAAACAAATAGATCAATCATCTTTTAGAGGTATGATAGGAAGCCAACTATACATGACATCTAGTCGTCCAGACTTAATGTTTTCAGTATGCTTATGTTCCAGATATCAACCCAATCCAATGGAATATAATTTAAAGGCAGTGAAATGAATTTTTCTCTATTTAAATGGAACATTGGATCTAAGATTATTTTATACTTCTGAAAATGATTTTATCTTAAAAAGTTTTTCAGATTCGGACTTTGGTAGTTGTATAATTGATAGAAAAAGTACATCCTGACCTTTTCATTTATTAAGATATTCGTTAGTTTCTTGGTCTCGCAAGAAGCAACACTCAGTAACACTCTCCACTGCTGAAGCAGAATATGTAGCAGCTGGAAGTTGTTGGCCCAAGTGTTGGGGATGCAACACACACTCAAAAACTATGGCTTGAGTATAACTAAGACTCAAATATTGCGTGATAACAGAAGTGCCATTGTCCTTAGTAAAAACCTTGCACACCACTCTCATGAAAAGCAGAAAGATATTAGGCATCACTTTCTTAAGGATCACACACTAAAATGAGATATCATTCTTCAGTTTATCGGAACACAAGATCACCTTGATGATATTTTCACAAAATCTTTACCTTCTGATATATTTGAATACATCAAAATGACGTTAGGAATGATAACTGTAATGTAATATTCCTTCATTAAATTCTTGTTGAAACAATCTCCTTACAGTAATAAACTCCTTTTTATAGAGGGTAGTATATTTCATTGTTACCTTTTCAAAAAAAATTTGTAATGAGCTTTTCAAAATTTTTGTAATGAGCTTTTCAAATCTTTTGAAATGAAATTTTTGTACTAGAACTTTCGTAATGAAATTTTCATATGTGAACTTTCGTAATGATATTTTTGTACTAGAGATTTCGTAATGAAATTTTCGTACCAGATCTTTCATAATGAAATTTTTGTACTGGAACTTTCATAATGAAATTTTCTTGCTGAGAATTTTTGTAGTGAAATTTTCATACAGAGATTTTTCGTAATGAAATTTATTGTACTCATGTTTTTTATAGTATATTTTTCATAGTAAAATTTTCATCAAGAAGAAAATAACCTATTATGAACAATCTTTCAAGACAATCCAAAAGGTATGATTTCCTTACATAAGTTTTTGTAATCATATTTTACTTGCTGGTACATTCTTATGTGTTTTAAAATTTCTCAGATTGTAGTTTTCTTAAATCCGATTGTTTTTCTTAAAACCTCAAAAGATCAGAGTCAAGTTTTTCTTGCAGCTTGTTTCTTAACCATCAGATGAAATCTCAATGAATATCAATTGTTCAATCTACCGTAGAAGCTGAACTGTCACCTCAACGCCTATATAAAGGGGACCCCCCCAAGTGTTGTCCCACATCAGATATTAAGCTTTTGCATCTCGAAGATATGACCTCCTTAATTAAGGTCATTTTGATCCTTACCAAGCCCATTCTGATTTCATCAGAAGAGTTCAGTTCTGAATGTCTGTAGAAGACACTTCATTGGATATGTCAACTGTAAGGCCTATCTCAAAATGGTTAGTTTACAGGGATAGAATAGTGCATCTGAATTTCTACATGTATGATTCTCTTATATCTAAGAATATCAGATTGAATGGCTGAGAGGATGTATGTTTATCAAAACCATCAAATTAGGATCCGGTTTATACAGATTATCTTGTAGACATTTATGAGTCTATTTCTATCCTTAAGGAAGATTGAAGAGAGATGTTTTCTTGCATGTACTATGGGAAGACTTACAATAATTCTTACACAAAGGATGAAATCACGGTGGGTCTATCCTATGAAGGTGAAGCTGAATTTTTCTCACATAAGCTGCCAGATGAGAAAGGAAGTTTTAATAATGTGAAGGGTAAGGAATTCCTTGGACTTAAAGATGTCAAGACTATTAAGATTGATCATCTCTCTTCGAATAATCAGATTATACAATTGTGATTACAAGGTTTTTTCATATCGAGAAGGATTGATAAGGATAATCTCATGAAGAGTGATATTTACATCTTATATTTTTTGGTAAATCTAAGGAAGTTAAATTTGATGAGGCATGTTTTGATTACAATTAAGAATATTAAATAAGGGAATCTAAAATATAAAATTATAATGTATCTGGGATTACATTCTAATCTGATTATCAGGTGTCTTGATTCATTTAAAATTGCTTGCACTTACATGCCATGAAATTTCATGGTAATGTTGGTTAGTGATGACACGTTAAAGAGGATGAAAATGGGTTTTCTGTTGAATCCATAGAATTTTACTCTTTTCCTATGGAAGAGGATGAGGTAGTTCTGAAAGATCAACAAACTCTATAACCATCAATGAAATCTGGGAAGAAAAGGAAATTGAACGATGTTGATGTTGCTGAAAAAACCCCCAATTCTAATGAAACTCAATCAGCACCACCTAAACCCAAGAAACAAAAGGCTTATCCAGATGAGGTGGTTTCCATGTGGAGGAAAGATAATGAAAATAGAAAATAAGGGGAGCCAAAATTTGGATTGGACCCTGCTGAGGCTAAGGCCTTGAAAGAGAAAGCAGCTGATGAATAAGAAAATCAAGCCAAGGAAAAGAAGATGAAGAAAAAAATGTCATAGGCAGATATTGTTCAATCTCTTATGAGAGCCATTGAGTTAGCATCCGAAAATTTACCCATTTCGAAATCCTTTTTGGTTGAAGGATTGCCTAAAAATCCGGGTGAGAGGACTCTGGAAAATTATAAAATGAAGAAAGTTGTGAATGAATTGATGCTGAGTGTTTAACAGGTAGTAGAAGAAATTCAGCAAGCAGAGAGCAGTGGTCGCTCTAGTGATGTAATCAAACAAGTTGAAGACTATCATGAGAATGATAGTGCTTCCGAGAAATTTTCACTCTGGACATCCCATGTCGCATCCTCAAAAATTGCTACACCTAGAGTTGATGATAAAGGTGAAGAGGAAGTAAAACAACTATATGAGGAAGAAATTAACAATAATGAATTTATATATCATGAGGATGTTGAAGCTGGAGCAGAGAAGGAGAAACTCGATGAAGATGATATTGTTCTACTATCTGAGAGTGTGCAAGAATCACCTGATGAACAGACCGTTCCGAAAGTTGATAAGGGAAATCAAGTGGCTGTTGAAACTCCAACAATATATATTATAAGATGGAATGAATCTGGAGGATCAACCAAAAGGAAGACGATACAGTCAGAGGAAGAAGCATGTCCAACCGGAATATTATATCCAGAGTCCTCTGTCTTTGGACATGACATTGTTGGACAGTCCCTAATGAAGCTGGTTGACGTCATTCCGATTTTTCTGGCAATATAATCCTGATGCCAGATGCATCAGCATAACATAAATGAAAAATCATACACTTTATCCATGGTGATGAATAGGTGTGCTAAGCTTGTGGCCGATCATAAATCTTTCTTATCAACTAATATGCTTATAGATTTTCATGCAAGAAGATAACCAAGTGGTCTAAGAACGTTTCTCAAGACATAGAAGACTTTAATCAATTCCAACTAGATGTTAATGATGATTTTGATGTCGATGACTCTAAAATCAAGGATCTTACAAATTATTTTTAGAAGAAGTTAAATCTTGAGTAGGATGTTCGGATTCAGGAGGTTAAAGATCTGCTTGTCAAGATAATTTCTCTTGTCCATTACTACAGGGTAGAAAAAAATCTTCGGATTCAGTTAGAATAAAAGGTTCTAAAGAAAAATGAAACTCATAATGCTCACGTAGTGGAAATGGAGGCTCAAGATGCATGAATCTTTGCTTTAGATAAGTAAGTGGAGGAGGACCACTAATAAATGAAGAAGCTGAAGACAATTGTCAAAATGCTTATGCCCAAGGAAAAATAAACAAAATAGACCACTAAAATCTTTTGTTGTATTAGTTTCTTTTTACTAGTTAGTTCCAATAGTACTAAAATTTTGGTTACTTGTCTTTTGGTTGGTCGCATGTAACAATATTTTAGGTACTTTATTATTTTTTCAATTTCCTCGATTCTTTTTGAAAATATCAAAGGCAGAGAAAGAAAAATAATTTCTCAAAAGAGAGATAAGGAAGAATCTAAAAGGGAGAAAAAAAATTCTATGTAAAGAAGAACTATCCCTATGTAACGGGTAGCATATATAATGGGGTGTTTCTATTTACAAAGTTTTTCGTTCTTATGATAATGAAAATTACATTCCGAAAATCCAGAATACAATCCTTAGAGTTCCAAATCCTAAGGGGGAGTTAGTTGTATTCACAATCATCCATAATAAAATGGAGATAAGCATTAATTTCAAATCCCATAAATTTATTCTAAGTCCTTATATTATTTTTTGTAAGGATGTCTGTACTTTATAAAAAGGGGGAGATTGTTGAGTCAATAAGGTTTCCCTTATGACTTTTCCATTCCTTCTTGATTTGAAAATCACAAACACCTTTTCTTTATCCAAATATGTTTTTACCTCTAGTTTACTTCTATAAGGAAAATTTCATTCCTTAAGGAAATTTAACTCTATATTGTTTTCTTTCTTCATATCAATATTTTTCTTAAGTATAAAAATCAGATTCATATCTATATTATCAGAATCGTAAAATACTTAGATATGAAGAATTCTGTTTCAGGATCCAAATTCTCATTCTGAATTCTGATGACATATTGTCACTACGAATTCTAATGCATAATACACATTACTAATTCTGTGATAAATTCTCATTACGAATTCTGTGATGAATTCTCATTACGAATTAAAATGATGAATTCTCATTACAAATTCTGATGATGAATTCTCATTACTAATTCTGAAGGTGATTTCTTATTACGAATTCTGTGATGAATTCTCATTAGGATTTATGTGATGAATTCTCATTACGATTTCTGTGATGAATTATCATTATGAATTCTGATGATGAATTCTCATTGAGAATTCTGATGATAAATTCTCATTTTGAATTCTTATGATGATTTCTCATTACAAATTCTGTGAGGAATTATCATTACGAATTCTGTGATGAATTCTCATTACGAATTCTGATGAGGAATTCTCATTACGAATTCTAATGACGAATTCTCATTACGAATTCTGATGACAAATTCTTATTAAGAATTCTGTGATGAATTCTCATTACCAATTCTGTGATGAATTCTCATTACGAATTCAGGTTTTGAATTCTGATTACGAATTAGGGATATGAACTGTTATGAAGTTTGACATTGAATTCATCTAATAAATAGAATCTGAATATCCTTGTAATATAGACTCCAAATATAATTTTTGGTTAGTATCTGAACTTTTTACTTACACTCAGATTTGTTATTATTTTTAAAACGATTTCGTTCTTTTAGTTACACATCTTTTTTTATAAAATGATTTCATATATTCTATTTTTAACTAACCATTGGTTTAGTGACACGTGTACATGCCCCTCCGAAATTTAAGGAAAATATGACCATTGGTAGAGGGAGCCGACTGTTGCTACTGAGCCAATAAATAAGAGCTCATTTGAAATAGCTCAACAACAATTGAATAAGTTGATCACTCTAGAGACCACACACTATTAAGTTTATTTCTAGAGATAGAAGCTTTTCATGCCTTGTGCGTACTGAACTGCTCCTTTAGATTGCTTCATGTGATTCTGAATGTTGCTGATTACAATTGAGGGCTTCTGGGTATATGAAGACAGAGGTGCCGACTACCTTGAATTTTGAGGTCTTCCTTGCTGAGGAAGATAGAGGTTCCAACTACCTTGATGATGAGGGCTTACGTAGATAGAAAGACAGAGACTCTAATATTTGTTTCAAGGGCCTACCCGGGTGTGGGTAAGACAAACTTTCTTGAAAGTATAAATCAAGGGACCTTTATCCAAGGTTGTTGGATACCCATCTCTTTGGCTTAAAATAATTATATCTTGTTACCTGGTTTGTTACAAGTTTATCATTTCCGCTGCATTTTATATTGTAAGGAAACAATAACCATCTTATATTTCCTTACACTTGTACTCTGATTCAGTTACATTCTATACGATTTAAGGTAGAATCTATTTTTGTAAACTATGGTTAAGTTTCATTTTCCGGATCCATATTTCTAGAACCGATTTTTCAGAATCACTTAACAGATTTAAGAACGTGTATAGAACTAGAAGTTTGTAATTCATACTTTGTCCCATTGTTTTAATTGGTTACAGTTTTTGTGAATTTTCTTCATTTAATTTTGTTAAACATGGATCTTTCCATGTTTAAGGAAACATTTAAAGTGTACAATACCCCCCCTGTTGTATATTGAGCATCAACATCATTATTTTGATCCTACATATGAGAAATTAAAAATGAATATATATTTATTAAACTCATCCCCTAACATATGAATTTTAGGGAATATATGGTCATTCTTCATGATTATATCGTTAGGGGGAAGACCTTTAATGTTTTGGTTTGACTTTATGGCTGATAAATATTAAGAAAGTGATAAGATATCATTGGTATATCTCATATGGAGAATAAGAGTTCAAAATAAGATAACCATTCCGTTGATTTTGGTCTAATAGGTTTAATATATTGTATTGTTTTTCACTAATACATTATAATTTTATTTACATTATGCAATAGGAATTTTGTCCCATTATGTTTTATACATCATGTTTATTTTTACTATTATGATATTATTACATTAGGTTATAAATGTAATATAAAATCATCCCTCGTGATCTTTTCATGCTATTGGATGTTATGGAAAACCTTTTCAACCCACGGGTAATCAACAATGTTTTATGTCATTCCACTTTTTTTGGATACAATGGGTTGGGGTATTGATGTTAGAAGTGGTATAAAATTATTATATACCATCAATTGGGATAGTGGGTTTGAAGATATGATGTCTCTATATTTTAAATCTTTATCATTAATAGGAATAAATAACCTATTTAGTCAAATGTTAAGACTACTAGGGTACCCAATGTATAAAAATTATGTTTATTCACTTCTTGACTTTTTTTCATCTCATCATCAAGGGTTTAACTAATTAGAATTTATTATCACATATTATTAGGAAATAATAGAACTAAAATTTTATCATATTGGTGATATTTTTTATTTTCAATTGGAAAATGGAAACCTAATCACTTGGTTTTCTAAAATTATAAACTTATGATTGTGGATGAAACAAAATATTTATGACATTTGGTATCCAAAACATTGTATACATAGAGTGACATTGTTTTTCCTATTGATTCATTCTAGATTTGATTTATCTTTATCCCGTCATTGTTTTTTATTATTTAAAGGAACATGCAATTGGTATATAAAGGGACCCTAAACTATAAATGATGCTAATTATAATTAGATGAAAAAAATTATAATTTTAATTAAAGTTATTTTAATGTAATGTTAAATTTTAATGAATGAGTACATGAATTCATAATTCAATTTTTACTATGCCACTAACATAACGATTTTTTCTGTGCTTATACTATTGAGAACCATTATAGATATTTCTGTGGTTTTATTTTCCCCTAAAAAATTCATCTCTTAGTAATATTTCTTCGGTTGATTAAATTAATTAATTTGAATTTGGTGTATAGTTATCATGATTTGACAATGATAAAGATAAAACATTGAATTCGTATTTTAAGAGTTAATTTTTTGTATGATTAAAAGAATATCATGTTTCTTAATCCTTGTTATTTAAATAAGTTGGTAACCAGTGAAATTATTTCACTTTTTTTTGAAACACAATTTAATGAAAACAGAACATGGTAAGATGTTCCAAAAAAACTTATTTCGTTTGGTTGGAAATAAATTGGTATGCTTTAGATTTTTGGAAATGTAATGTTAATATCCAATCTATTAACCTCAGTCATGCATTATATGTTGATAATGAAATTATTATTTTCTACTTGGAGAAAAAAAATTTCATTATATGGTTGAATTATTATTGAAATTTATATTATTTTTTTATTATTCTTTTGTGTACTGTTTGAGGAGGGCATATTTTGGATACTAAAATGTTTTTTGAATAATGTATATCAATTAGATGTATTTGTTGAAAAAAAATTTTATAAAAATTTTTATGTTTTACAAGAGTTTTCTATGAGTTTTTTAAGATAATTTTTTAATAATTTTTTTGGGAAAAATTATTTAAAACACTATATTAAATGGAATATGGGTTAAATAATTGTTGAAAATAAAAACCTTCTGGTTATTAAATATAAATGTGTCTTATATATATATATATATTAAATATGAAATTGTTTCATAGTTATTTTTAGTGACCTTTTATTATATGGAATACTACATGATTTTATTTATGTTCAAACTCTAGGGTGGATTTTAATAGTTGTATAAACATGATTTTGGTGGATGAATAATTCATATCTAGAATATTGTAATAAAATTGGGGACATATATTTTTTTCATCTCGTTTCAAGGAATGTTTTAATGTTGTGAACTGTTAGATAGAATCGTTGATTTCATAATATAAGGGGATGTGTTGAGATTATATTATTATATATATATATATATAACTTTATATTTTCATGAATAAAATATCGTATTGTTTGTTTTTATTGTAAAATATCTACGGGTCTACATGTGGTTTCACTTATTCATTGTCGATCTTATAATTATTGTTTATGATATTATACGTTTTGACTTATGACTGATAAAATGTGTGAAGATGGAACCCATAGTTTCATTGGTAATTCATTCCTCATATAATGAGAATGAAGAAATATGGTGCCTATTGGGATATTATGGAATCAAGATAGTCCACTATGTTTAATTAATTTTGAAATGGTAAGTATTTAGTGGAATTAACAATCTTGGGAGTTCCATTACATTAATTTTCCAAATAAATTGGTTCCTACAATCCAAATTGAAATTTATAATAATGGATGGAATCTCACAATTAAATCATTTGAAAAAGATTTTGGTCCAATTACTGGGGTTGTTACATAACTCGGATTAGTGTATTATAGATAATATATAATCATCCCTTTTTTAGTGTCCTACTTAACTCTGAAAACTAATAATCTATATGGGGGTATTTGTAAATAAAAAACAAATTACATCAACATGAGTATCCAAAACAAAAGTTTTCATTGAGGAATGCTTCATCACGAGTAGTTATATAAAAAATAAAACACTTTTTTGGGGTGTGGGTAAAAATGGAGTATGGTCTCTCAATTTAGTATAGTGTGAACCAGTTCATAAAATTATTGAATATAATAATTCCATGATACCTCATTTACTCTCAACCCCTATTCATAGTGTGATATTATAAGAACTTGTACATATCATCTCATACCTGGTACACTAAGGAATACTATAACTATGCGAAAGACATCATGATTTATTAGAAGGTGGTTTTTTATCTCACAAGTCATTGGGTGACATGTTGGTGGATTGTTAAATCAGGGATTATTCAAAGGTAAAATATCTAACATGATCATCAGTCATATGGAAAATGATTATTTAACGGTTTTTTATTAGGAATCACCCATTCATAACTTTAGTGATCAAGAAAAATGATATTATGTGGATTAATTATCAATATCATATCATTATGTTAAACCATAATGGTTAATAGTATAAGTAAAGGAATATAAATAGTATAGATGTCACTTGTTTCTCGATATCCACTCTTTTTCCTCCTTATGTTTGGGAAATCTCATGTGGGTTTTCCATTTAGATGTTGAAAACATACAATAGGTTGTTAAAATTGATAACTAATTGGAGGATATTTTATTATTATTAACAATAAAATTCTTGTGGAGAGTGAATTATCATGGTCTTTAGTGCTATATTTTATGAAATTTGTCTAAATTATAATTTTCTCATGGTGAATGATGATCGAACCATTGATTTAACACTACTCATTATTACTCAAAGGATTTTGTCTTGGATGATCATGTATACGGTTATATTCAAGAATTTTTGACACTAAATTATGAAATAATAATCCTTATATTTGAGTGAGTCCATGTTACCTTTATATTTTAGTTCTTTATTAACATACCATTGGGATCTTGGTTATCTATGATTAGCAGATGCCAATTTTTATCAAAAGGGAAACAAAACGGTATATATAGTCTAAGAGGAAGTTTCAATGAAATTGAATATTGTTTCAATGGATCAAATTTCATTATTATAGATTTCTTATGTTTTTGGTTACCTGTAGAAGCCTGATATACCCTAATTTCATTCATCACAAAAAAATATATTGACTTTTTTTGGAGAAGTTTTTCCATTTAGTTCTAGTATCATTTTTGAAGGATCTTGTGTTATTCACATATTTATGGAGATTAAACATCATTAAGAGAAGTAAGAGGAATATTTTAGTTCTATGGAGGGTTGGACCATTCAAGATTCTAGATTTTATTGGTTGTTTTTTGGGAGTTTTTCTATTCATGATTTAATGAAATGTAATTTGGTCTCTTATATAAATATGGTTAGTCGGTGAGTCCAATTATATTTTTTTCTTATTTCTCCATTGATTTGACTGTTCCATTTGTCTCACAAATTAATTAGTATAATGATATGTGAATGATAAGATCATGATATGTATATTCATATCTTTGGTATTTCTATTTTTATTAAATCAATTAATCTCTGAGTAATGTTAGCTGTCAAATTATACTCTGTTAGTCTGGTGGATAGAACTTATGTCTTTAAAAAATAACATCCATATTTCTGAGTAAGGAATAACCAATGTTAAAGAGAATTTATCAGTAATTTATTCAAAGATAAAATTGTTTTTTAATTGATTTTTATTTCATTAAAATGTTTGGATTCGTTTTAGTACAATATAGAGTGTTTTTCGATGTTTTTTTTCATATTTTAGGAGAGCACACACTTGGAGACAAACTAAGGGAAACTGGGCGGTTCATCGGAATAACCATGTGGGTGTTATTGGGGGTGTCCAGGAAGGTTCACAGTTACCACATTATTGGAATGAACCATGCATTGGTAGTGTGGTCGCATCTGGGTTTTAGATATTTCCAATTAGCATGGTTTGATCATGGTTTTCCAAATGGTATATCTAAACCATGTGCCTTATTAATATACTATGAACTTCATGCATTTACCATGGTTTTGACCCCCAACACAAATTATTCCACCATTATCTGGGGTTTCGTAACTAGGAGGTTCCATTGGGTGATTTTGGTGGTTTAATTCATCCCAAAACATGTTCTATTGGGTTCTTTGAGCATTCAAATAATAAATTATAGGAAAAGATTCAGATTACTCTACCCCTCATTTATTCTCCAATTTTATCATGGGGAAATCATATTTCATGGAATATAAGACTAAATAAACTAGTCATGGTAATCTTTTATAGGTATTTGTTTATATATCATCATATGATTCTTACAAGTAACTTGATTTGTGAATGTGTGATGTGATTTTTCATTGAAGACATGGTTTGTAGAACGTGGCTTTACACATACTCCAACATTATTAAGATAATGATTGATTTTTTTATTAATCAAATTAATAATACTAATATCATAAAAATGTATTTATTTAATCATTTTTGGGTTTTCTATTTGGGAAAATAGGATTTAAATATTTGTTTTCTGGAATTCCTAAAATATGATAGATAAAACTCCTATTTGATAACTCGGTTTTAAAAATGATAATGTTGGCATATGGTGAACATCATTGGGAGAGGTTTTATGTGAATTCATAAATGAAGATAGTCAGTTATTTATTGATATTGATGTGGCATCCATATTTATTTTGGGAAACTCTTTATTCTAAGGGTTTTTGTGCATAAATGATTCATTGTATGTGGCCTTATTTTGTTTAGACATGGATATTGATTCCATATATAGAGGGAACAAGAAAATTACCACTCTACCATGTGACTTCTTGGGTCAATGAAATATTATTATGCTCATGAGTTGGTTTAGATAATTAGTAATTCATTGGATGTGTGAGTTTAGGTCACAGGTCGTAAAATCTATTTAATCTATTGATTATATGTAAAAAGTGAATTTTTGTGTGACATTATTTTTTTTATTCTCCTATCTAATTTCTGGTATTCATATTGTCTACAATTTTATATAAATTTAAGATACATTTTAATTTTTAAAATTGAATGTCTGGGAATACTATAGTTGATTTCGAACTAAAATTATTTTTATTATATTATGAGTAATAAAATTTTGTTCATTGGAATGAATTTTTTGATTGAATTTATTATAATGAAACTAAACAAAAAAATCAATTTTTAATATTTTTTTACTTTGAATATTATGTTTTAATTTTTAAATTAATTACTACCACATATAGAAATCAAACACTGACAAATGGATTCAATATTTTCAATCATCAGGTTAATGTTTGGGAAATTTACCATATTATTTTTTAAACTAATTAAAAGTAACAATTGTAATTACTTGTCATTATGGTATGGGTAAGTCAGTTAATTTAGGTTAAAAATGATATGATATGGAATATAAAAAGACACTAAAACGTTCCATAACATCATTAGATTAACATTTTTCATCCATTATCATAAAATATTTGAATAAATAAAATTTTCTGTCTGTTTTTTATGATGTTGACTTTATATCAGTTTATTTAAAGAAAAGAAAAAAATGAAATTCTCTTTGTTTCATTATCATTACCTTTTTTACATAAAGATAAAATAATTTTCTGTTCAATTTTATAAATTTACTAAAAAGATAATTTTTTTATCATTTTTATTTATTTATAATTTTGAGTGATGTTATAATTACCTCAAATGCTTGTGAAACAACATCATAAAATTTATTCAATTAATAGGCAAATAAAATCAATGTTTTGAAAATATTAAAAATTATATAAGTAGTATGAATTAATAAATATCATAGTTTTCCTAGATCTATATGGAATGTTTCGGAAGTTTTAAAGGATTATATTCTAAATCCCCAACTGTCTTTATGTATCTAATGTCATAATAAATGAATAGTTAAAAAATGCCATTAATACTGTTTTATAATTAATGATATTTTATTAAATGATTTCGAATTCATAAAAACATATATTTGGCCAAATTATTATTATGGGGATTAAAACATAAACTAGGGTCCATTTATGTGTCATTTGACCTTTTAGGGTAACATTCTATAACACTAAAGTGAAGAAACATTTAATATTTTGGTAATTTTCCAAAGGGCTAACTTGGGGATAGAATAAAGGATAAGGGTAAAAATATAACCAAAACATATTAAAATTTTACTGAATATGGGTATTTATAATCATACACATATTATAATCAAATTATATAAATTTGGGCACAATTTTATATGACATATTGTTTTTATTAATTTAATACTTTATGAAATTCCAAGAATACCCCTCCCCTGACTTATAAAATGACACCCTTTCCCTGTCTTCCTCACAACAATTTGAGCCTTATAGCTCGACCATACCATAAAGAAATATCTTATCAACATCATTTTAAAAATTCTATCTGATAATATCATCCAAAAAGACCATCCCTAAGAACAATAAGAGGATATCTAAAGTGTTTCTTTCAAAGAATAGTCAATATGCTTAACTGATCGCTATAATTTTAATTATTATTATTTTTCCTATAAACAAGTTTTATTTTACATTAAATAATAAATAAAATTTAATATATATATAATGAAATGTTATTATGAGTATTTATCCACAATTATCCACTATCTTTTCCATTAAATATGAAGTGGAATAATCGCTCGTACATACTCATGACTTACCGTCTCCATGTAGTGATACAATTAATTTTTTATCAACATCATTTATGTATCGTAGTAACGATTAGTTTTATATATATATATATATATATGATATTAATAAAATAATTATTCATCTATAATTATAATATCATATCTTCCATTCTACCTTAAAATCCATTTAGAAAACAATAACATTACTCATGTGTACATGTGGACTACCACCAACACAAAATTATATCACTTGTTTTTCATTTCCTTTTTAAAATGATGGTAATAAGAATAGATTTATTAAATATATATTATATATTATATAAATATTATTCTATAACTTTGAATAATTATTTATCCTTCCCTAATATCTTCTGTCAAAAAGTAGAAATAATGTTCATGCATGTGTATGAGCTACCATATCCCTGAACGCTATAATTCATTTTTATCTATACAATTTATAAAAGAATATAAATACCATTATATATGCTATTTATATCTTGAATAAATTTCTAGATATCATGTAACTTGATCAATTTATAGGTGGAAAAATATCAGAACGAAACAAACATAGAATATGAAGTGGTTATCACCCGAAACAATTATTTTAATCAAGAATTATTAAAAAACTAATGATTAAATTTTATACTTGAATCATATAAGTGTTTCTCATACCTCTTTTACTTTTATGATACATATTCCATACTAACTACTTTTTTCTTTTATGTGGAGAATATACATCCCTTTGATAAGTTATATCATGAATATTTTATATTCATATTATTTGATGTTTCATTTGAAGTTATTTAATTCATGGGGTTTCGAAAAAAATGTTAACAATGTTGTAAGATATTTCATCTCAATTTCCACTCAATTGAGACATTTTGGTATTTTTCACCTATTTATTTATTTAAGGTTTGTATTCTACCCATTTTAATAATTAATCATGATATAAATTTATTCATGATGATTAAATGTTCAATTCAAGCTACTCTTTCTGGTGGTATTATTAAAATAAATGTTGTTATTATTCAACTTCTTGGCTGTTTATATTTTTCTTCCATATCCATATTTTTTAAAACAAATTAAAAATATGTTTTAGTTACAAAAATATATTATTAATGAATATTTATGTTATTATTAAATTTTTTCAGGGTTTTAAAATAATTTATCCAATATTTTCCCCAGAGGATAATTTTCAACGTTATTTATTTAAATAAAAATGTAATGTTTTATTTTTATGTATACCCCATTAGAATATTATACATCTACTATAACTATTTTAAAACCTTGTGATTCTCATAAATATTTCCAATGGTTATATAAAAAAACTATTTAATGAAAACTTATTTTATTTTTTAAATTTATATATAACATTATTATTTAAAAGAATCATTTTAACTAAAAAAATTGGTTCATATAGCCATATCTCATCTATTCATTAATATTGTGGATGTTAAATTTCTCTTCAAATCTCATGAACCATGTTGGGATGTCATCCAACATGAAACTTCACCCTCACCATGAAAATTCCCAAAGAGAATTATTGATCCCCATGGGATATAAAATAGTTATTGGGAATCAAACAACAAATTTCGGAATAATTTAACATGTAATAATGAACCATTATCAACCCAAAAGAATATTATCACATCATAATAAAAGTTTTTAACCAAACTAAATACATCCCTCCTTAGAAAAACATTTTACACATTTATCCATAAACTTAAATACCAAAATTGTGTGGGGATCCAACTATAAGACCATGCCTTCATGAAAAAAGAGCATAAACATCATCATTCCACCTCCACAAACACATAAAAAAACGGAACCACTAGAAACCAGATCCACCACCACCGTCACATAACAACATGCCTTTACCTGGGTCAAACATAACAAGGACTACATAAACTAAAGGGTGTATGTAGGGTGTGATCCAATTCCCAGTAAGATATCACTATAAGGGATTCCATGTTATAACACTATAAGAAAAATAAACTGGCTTGTTTTTATAGAAAATGATGGAAAACATTTTTCAAGGGAACATTCTTGGAATTTAAAAAGGATTGTAAACACCTGAAGATGAAAAATGATAATCATATCAGCACATAAGAACTATGGGTAATAATTAGGGAACTATGCTTAGTGGTTTATTAGGATCTTTCAACCTGATTGATAAGAACAATAAAAACAAAATCCACGTCATCCTCATCCAGAAGCCACTATATGGGAATCACATCCCATGTTCTGGTGGTCTCCAATCATCATCTTTTGTTTATTCTTTCTTGTAGCATCAATCACTCAATGGGTACTATCCCTCGGACGTACCAAACCTCCATGAATATTAGACCTAGTATTCCCTACCTAGTTACCAAGGATTCATTTTGAGCTCAATTCCACTCCCTATTTCACGAGAACCACCACTTACAACCACACACACATCCAAATATAGAAACCCACCTAAAAAGGATACATTTTCATATGAAAAACATTTCTAGTTCCATAAAAACACCAATAACATTTTAAAATATGATTTTCACCACCAACATAATCTATTTAACCCATTATAAATCAAGGAAGGAATACTAAAATCATCAAATAATGATAAATCATTAAACCATCTACCTTTCCATAGGAAACAAACAAGAAAATGGATGTAAACTGAGAATTTATTATAATGATACCCAAGAGAGGAAATAACACATGAACATTATCAATATTAAACCAAAACAATCAAGGTTTAACCCAATTTAGGGAAACCCTTCAACTGGAGAAAGAAGTAACCAAGATGGAAGGAAGAGAAGACTAAGAAAATTTTGGAAATATTAAGAGGACATTATTAAATACAGATTTATTGAAGATAAATAAAATAAATTAAGGAATAAGGTAGTCAAGTGGGGGGATTAGGTCCTCATGGGGATAATAATACTAAATTGGGTTAATTTTGGTGGATTTGGGGATAAATTTGGGTATGGGTAGAAGAGAAAATCCAATATTTTTAAAGTCTAGGTAGAGCAAAAGGCTGAGCAACACAGTTTTGAAAACCATGTTCCATCCTTGAGAAGCCTATGTCTTATAGGAAAATAGGCCACATTGTTTTCTAGTGAGGATTTATTCTTATTAATTCGACCTGGACGCACTGGTATTGGTGAACGGTTAGCCCGCACGCTTGTGTGGTAGGTCATGTAGCCTAGATAGTGGGATTGTTTAGGGAACCTATTCCACTCTATAGTAGATAATTGTTTCAAAAAACTATGCACCAACCATGTTCCACCTTTTTTCATGACTGAAAACCACCATTTGTTGAAAAAACTCATGAGGAAATCATATGGACAGGTAAAATACCAAGATAAAAGAATAAGGACCTCAAAATTAAACCATGGATGTGAAATTCACCCCACAATGAAAATATTGCACCCTTGAAAATTCATTCCAGTGTGTGTTTCGATAAAAAAATCGGTACTTCTTCTCAACTAGATGATCTCATATCATATGTCTCATTCTAATCATTCCCATGATGCCAAAGAACTATGATCAGGGATATGGAAATTCCCTGAAGCATCTTTTCATGGATGTCCACATTCCACACTGACCACTCAATCAATGATAAAACATACTCCATCTCCAATTCCTCCCTATTTACAATGTGAGTAGTGTACATGTAATATTTCATTAATTGTGAGATATGTAACACTTCATGAATTGAAGTAAAATGAGATAGAAAATCATATCATTATGCTATCTTACTAACTCTCTTGGTAACCTAAAAAGTTCTGAAAAACCTCAGTCTCAACTTCCATCTCGTAACAAGACAATATAACCCAAATGAGGGGCCACCTTCAGACCTGGTCACCAATTGAGAATTTCATGGACTTTTGGGGTTGATTAGAATAAGACTTATAGTGGCCCAACACCATCAATAATAACTTTATGATCAACTCGAATTTACCAAACATCTCATGTAAACGGATCGCTCCGAACAATGAGATCTCACCCACCTATTCTAAGAACAAAGTATACCGATATAGACGACCATAAAGCACCTCAAAAGGATCAATTTTTATCAAGGATTGGTTACTATTTTTATTTGAAAAATCAATAAAACCCCAATTTTTGTCCCACAAGCCTCTATAATCCAACACATATGCCTGCAGAATGTCTTCGAATATCGGATTTTACAACTCCATTTGACCATATATTTTATGATGTTATGTCATTCTCAACATAACCTAAGACCCAATTTCTTCTAAAGGTCTTCTAAAAACTGATTAGTAATGATGGAGTCTCTGTTTTAAATGATACCTGATGGAACACCATGAATCTTCAGTATCTATTGAACATACAATAATCCCAAATAATCCATCTGGGTTTTGACTTATATTGGAACTAAATAGAATGATTTTTTCACATGGTCAATCACTACCCATATAGAATTATTTACCTCTATGTCTATAATGCATACCAATGATAAAATCCACGGGGACCTCATCCGACTTCTTGGTATGAATGGGTAATAGTGAATCAAACTGAAGCACCTATATTGATTATCTTTAACATTCTAATAGGTATAACATATTTATTCCAATTAAGTTATATCTCATCTCATACCTAACCACCATAACTGACATTATACATTATATAATTTTAGTTGGTCCAATGATGAACCTCTAATTGAGATTGGCATCTAACCTAAATTACCACCCTTTCTAAAGTCAATTTCACCACAAGGTAAACCCTATAGCATGGATATCACTCAAGAGGCAATGAAAACTATTTTTGCACCTCTCCTCCATTAAGAAATTTCATATAATTATGGAATAACTCATAATTCAGATACTCTTGACGAATCAATACCATAAGGTAGAGAATCAACTAAGCATTGGCCAAGAACATACCTCCATTGTGCTCCTTGGCTTTCATGTGCATCTACGAAAAATGACCTATCAATGTCAACTCACCAATGGACTCTTTCAACTCATTCGTATGAATATTCCTAATAAAATAATTTCCTACTACATTACCTTCACATTGGGTATACAGGATATCAAAATTGAACCCCTTATGAAACTCATCCCAATGGAACTACCTCAAATTCAGATCTTTCTAAGAGAAAATATAGTCCATCATTTTTTGATATTTGTAGACTACACACTTCTCCATAAACATGAAATGATTCCACATTTTCAAGGAGTGAATCAATGCCACTAATTCTAGGTCTTGGTCAAGGAGTGCCATTTCATTTGATCAAAGTGGGTTAGAACCACACACTACAACATGGTAATCCAAATTCAACACACACATAAGACCCATCCATGAAGATTCATAGCATACCACATATCCCTTCCCAGTTTCTGGTAAGATCAAAATAAAGATAGAATTTTATCATTGCTTGATATCCAAAAAGGATGCTTGATTTTATGGGATCCATTTAAAATATAACCCTTTATGAGTAAGGTAATTAATAGGTGGTAAAACATGTGAAACATATCTATCAAACTGCCTACAATACTCTTCCAATCCAAAAAATATACTGATCTCAAAGGCATTACTCGATTTATCATAGGACCTCACTACACTAATATCATCGGGGCCCACTAAAACCCAACATTCCATAATCATGTTTTGAATAAAAAATATCCTCTATGATCTAGAAGGTATACTTGTAATGAATAGAATAGAGATTGTGATCTTAAAGAGTTTCCAACACGATTCAAAAATGATGATCATTCCCTTCTCTAATCCTGATGTAATCAATGATGTCATCCAAAAATGCCACCATAGTGGAATAATGCTTCTAATAGATCACCGTATTCATAATAATCATAAATACCCCTAGATTATTCATCATCATTAATGGCATGACCAAATTCTCAAAGTGGCCATACCATCTTTGGAAGGCTATCATCAGGACATTCGACTCTCCAAATCTGACATGTTGATATCTGGAATTCATGTCATTATTGAAAACACCACCATGATAACATAAGTCGATAGATATGGCCATAAATATGCGGAAATGGGGTTTTATTATTCATTTTTACCTAATTAATCATATGTTAGTTGATTCACAACAGATTATATCCATCATCCTAATTTGAAAACAATCTACCATGGATGAAGTTGAGATTCCCAGTTGAATGAATCTGTTGGATTCCAAATCATCTAGGTGTAATATTAATTCCCTCAGCTCTATAGGGGAATATGATATATTATTATAGATATATGATTTTTCCCTGGATACAAATTGATGGTGAACTCCACATCCCACTCTGAGTTTAACCCTGAGAAACCATATTGAAAAATCTATAGGAACTCATCCACTATAGGAGGTAATCCATCATCTGAACCTCCATCAACATCCTCCAACATGATTTATGATATTGTAAATTTAATATTTCTCATCTCTAAAAGTGTAGGTATATCATGTCCATACCAAGTATCCCACCAACCTTAAAAAATCCTTGGTAATTCCACCAGGTTCAACAAAACTCACTCACTGATGATAGAAATCATTGTTCACATAGAAATGGGCCACATAATCCATACCCAGGTTCACAAAAAATAGACACATTTCCAAAACCCAAAATCCCATTCCAACCCCCCCCCCCCCCCACCCAAAGGGTGTTAGGAACTGATGGACATCTCAATCCCAACACTCTCATTAAACTAAGTGGCATCACCAAATCAATTTTATACAACATGATATCAGTTGGAGATTTCAATAAAAAACAACTAGAGTATAAAATATAACGGAATAAAGAATAATCAATATCAAATAAGGAAATAACTATGGATAATGAAATAAAATTATTACCTTGAACAATGTTTGGTCCTGAATTCAATTCCACTGGCACTTGATCTATACCATGAATGTACCTCGTCCCTGCCAAGGTATGAGAATGACCAATAACTGACAACTCTACCTTAAATTGACTGCCTATATTAACATCTATCTCTACCACTATTACCACAAAACCAAGAACTCATTTTATTGGATGGTTCTGACTAGGCCATCATCCCCAGGAAGCTGTAGAACACAAACCACCTTTGTAAGTGCATGTAAAACACCAAAATTTTTATATGATTCCCAGAAGTCTACACTTATTGAAAGAACATGGTGCAGCTGAAAATGTTAATCACATATTCCGTACCCTTTCAAACTAATGACACGTGATTGACCCAACATCTGACGCTAATTATTAATAGATTCATGAAGTATAGAAAGATCTACCACCACCCAACTTCTCTTGATCATCATGCATCCTCTTTTTTTCAAACGAACCACCACTTATTTATCCAACTACTTATACGTCCATATGAAAACATGAATTTTCACTATAATAAATATCTACCATTGTGTCTCAATCATCCAACTCAACATATGTCTTTAACTTAAAAAAGAATTCTTGGGAATGAATGTCATGCCATAACCCCATTTCAAACTATTTATCCTTTAATTGCTGGTTAGAAACCACCTCAGAGTTGAACCTAACTAACTCAGAAATGTTGATGTCATATTCCAACATGGTCTGACATCCTTGTAGAGATCTAGAAACTCTTGGATCTCAGAAAAATATAATGTATTAGGGAAATTATATTCATTAAAGATGACCTTTATGGGTTTATAACCCATATTTTCATGATTCCCATCCTGTATCGCTGAATCACGCCACCTCATATGAGGAAAATCCATCTAGAATGAAGAAGATTTATCTATAAATGCATCAGGGGTATCAAGGAATCTGAACATACTATTTATCATCTAAATCCAATCATCTTCATAATGGGGATTTATGTTACCCTAAAAGGAAAGTGGCTTGTTCATGGGGATCTTATGATAATATTCCTTTCCCAGACCAAGTTCAAATTCCCTAATAGGAGAATGACCAGAGATCGCTCTCTGATCCAAATCTTGGACATCCCAAACCACTAAATCCACTAGTCTATGTTCAACTAGTGAGTTAAAAATCTCATTGTCCACTTCCGGCAGTTTCACAGGGGATCTTTATGGAGGCATAATCCTATAACCACCAACAAACACAAGGAAACTATCAACACAATCATCAGAAAATTTTCAACAAAAACAAATTTTTAAACCCCTTTATAAATCAAAAAAATAACCATAACAAACACAACCACAAGTACAACCACATCACCCTTGCTCATTTTTTTCACATAGTCTGCAACATTTTTTTCTCACTGGGAGTAGAAGAAAATACATATTCCCGATATTTTGTGCTGATTCAAGTCCTGGCCTGAGGTGTGTCGGCCATAAACCTCACTCCCAATTAGAGCCACAATCTTCTATCTTCCAATTTTTGTCCTATATAGTCTCACTGAAATATCATGAACCAATGAAATGGAAAACACACCCCTGATGCATATTTTTCACAAACAAAGTCAGGATTCCATCTTACTCGACAACCGACCCATACCATGGAAAGGCCTGAAGGACATTCCCGATCCACACGGGTAGGAAACTACTATTTGGGCATCGAAAATTACTATTGGGAATGATTTTCCCCATTAGAATCATCCTGAATAATGACACGAAAATAAAATTTTATTGCAAGAAATAACTTTAACTAAAATAAATATAACTACCACAAGTTAAAAAAATTACCCTTTTAAGAAAAACCAAAATACCAATTAGAGGAGGGTAACAAACTATTAGACCATGTATCCGTGAAAAAAGGGGTCAAAACCCCTATCCCACCTGCACCAGCTCCTATAAAAAGGGGAACCTATAGAAAATAAATCCACCATCACCACCACAATACATTTTTACATTACCTAGGTGAACCATAACAATGTATAAATACACACAAGGGTTTATATAGGGTCTAATTAGGATATAAATATAGTACATAACATTCTAGAACATTATAAGACTAATCAAAATTATAGTTTCTATGAAAATAGGGAGGGAAATTTTTTAAATGGAACCTTCTTTGAATTTAAAAAGTAGAATAAATACATCAATAAGAAGAACGATAAGCACAAAATCACATGATTTTCATTGGTAATCCGTAAGGAACTGGGGTAAGTGGGGTACTAGGATACTTGTACCTAAGTGATAACCACATGAACTCCAAAACCAACAGTGTTCTCATGCACAATACACTAGATGAGAATCACATCCCATGTTCTAGTGGTCTCCAATCATCATCATATATTTAGTTTTTATTTTATAGCCAATCCGTCTAGAAGAACTGGGACTTAACTCTACCAGACTACCTAGTGTACTGAACCTTTTCTCCACTACCTAGTTTCCAATGATTTCTTTTCTACTCTATTCAATTCCATATTTCAGGAGAACAACATATTAAAAAAAGATACACACCTCCAACACACATGGAAAACCACCATTCCCATATGAAAAACCTCTTTGATACACTTATGTACACCAAACCTCTTTGAAAAAATGATTTTAAACTCCACACTTCATAGAACCCATTTAGAAAGTATATAAATCATACTAAAATCATCCAACAATTTGAAATCATGGAACTATCTACCATTAACTTTATAAATTTGAAAAAATGTGTGGAAAATGAAAATGCACAACAATGGGACCCCCTAATGGAAAGAACACATCACATTTATAAATATTAAACACCAAGAATCAGGGTTGAACACACTTTAGGTCAATAAATCCACTGTAGATAGAATAATCTGAGAAGGAAGGAAGATAATACCAAGAAGAAAGAATTAATCTATAAGAGGATGGGATTAATTAAAGATTTATTGATGATCTAATGCAAAATACTCCAAAAAATTAACGTCCAATGGATACAAGAGGGAGGTGAATTAAAAGGCTATAGAATCCCAAATGGGCTGAGTTGTGGTGGATTTAGGTTTACATTCATGGAATAGTTGAAGAAGATATTCTTCATTTGAATTTCTAGGTATCCCAGACAATTTTTCAAACATTATGCCAACCATGTTACACCTCTATTGAAGAGGGAAAGAGGTTTCATGATTGTTTGGGGGAGGGAGCATGATTGTGCAGTTGAGATTGCACTAGAAAAAACCTAGTAGTATAGGTGCATAGTCAACCCACACGTAGGTTTAGTTGGTCCTGCGGCCTTGATAGTACCACTGTTTGTGTTCCACGATCTCCTCTAGGTTGGAGCACAGTTTCTACAAACTTTGTGCAAACATTGCACTACCTTTTTTTGTCCCAATAACAACAGTTTTTTCTAAAAAAATTTCTAATAAAAAGAAATTGACAAAGATAATACAAAAAAAAAGAACCTGAAAAGGAAACTACAGATGTGACATGAAACATTCACATTCTTGTGATAATTAGACATTACATTGAAAAAATAATAATTTTTTTTTATAATTTATATTCTTATTTTATAAACCATATACCATTTCAATGTGAGTGTTTTTACTTCCAATGTTTTATGGTATACTGGGACGATATTCATCAACTATATTATTTAATTGATATGGATATTTTTTGATAAGGCATATTAGTTGTGGATATAAGTTGATCAGTAAAAATATGAGGAATACATTGGGCGTATAGTCTCAGGTGTAGACATTAATTATATATCCCATCAATTAATTTAAATGAATCATGGGAAAAATCAATATTTCATCATTAAATTTATATTTAGTGTATACTTACCTATCAATTAAGGTTCCTAAGAACATGGTTTTGATGGTATAGATGTCAAGATGTTTGAAATAATTATGTATAATACTATGCATTTTATTCATTGAGAATTCAGTAAATATTATCCAAGAGACTATTGTATAGACATTATACATGGATTAATATCATTCTAATATTATTTATTAAATGGAATGTGTTTTCTGTTATTTACATTTCCACATTGATGATTTCTTATTGATTCATGTATGCATTCATTGTTTCTTACTCTGATTGGGAGTCCGACTTACCCTTATTTTTTTTCATTTCCCTAGGATATGAAGATTGATATTATTAATATTTTCAAATATTCATGAATGTCTTTATACAATGAATTTAATAATTATATTTTAATTTAGGAATCATGTATTTATATTGATCTTCAGGACTACAATATTGTTTGTTCCTTTCAGATTAGATCCACTATATCTATTCCAATGTAATATAATAGAAATCAGTTCAATGTTACTGGATTTGGGGTTGTTATAGATTGTATCATATATATTTTAGTCAGAAACTTCATAACTAGATTTAGGAATGCAATGATTAGTTAACATATCCATGTGGATGAATTTGAGGATATATAAATATTGATGATAACTTTCCAATTTCTTTATGATACATATTATAATTTTTCCTATAAAAATGACCATATATATATACTACAAAGTTGATGTGGTTTTGGCACATATACATGTTGGGGAAATAACCGTAAAAATAGTTGGTTGAGTATATCATATCTATATTATTGGTTCACGTTGAGTGTAGCCTTACCACAATCAATTTTTTACACTCAATGGGGATATTCATGGGTTAATTCACATTTTTAGTATGAACTACTATACTGAATGAGAGAATAAAACATATGAAACCATTTGATATTCCATACTAATAATGGATTAACCAAATGTGGGATGATTTTATAATATTACGTTTGATCATATTTTTTTAGGCATAGATTCTCATTATGAGTGTTTATGTAAATAAAGTTTCACATGATGAAGGGTTATTTGGGAGACTTTTTTGTAATAAAATATTTTGGTTTTGTAAATGATTTAGGGAAAATTTAATTTCAGAAATAATGCTTTTAAATTATGTGGACATAAGAATAATTTTATTTATAACTATAAGGGTCAATATGATCGTGGTGGTTAAGGAAATAATAGTCAATTGAAAATATTATATTTTGTAAATAAAATATTTGTTGAAAAACATAGTGGTTATAATGTTATTTTATGATTAGTTGTATTTGTAGGATGTTCATGATTTTTCTGGGAAGGTTATCGGGTGTTTACAAGTATATTTTTTCTTAAAAAGGACAACATGTATACTGGGAGAAACCCATCACATCATACAAAGTTGTAGGGCCTAGACCCATATTCAATGTGTGAACTATGTGCAGTACCTACCACTATCCTATGTCATATCCCTAATAGTATGAAATTGTTTTTACTTAAATTATTTGATGGATAAATATTATGTTTATTTTTGGAAACATATTTTTGGATATATTATATTTTAATTTCAGTATTTGAGATGATTAATGATATTTTGAGATATATTTCATTGGATTCTGGTATAATTAACCCATAGGTTTATCATAGGATTTTACAAACAGGTTATTTGGGATGAAAAATGTTATTTTTTGTGGTATGATATCACCTTTTAGGATAAAACATTATTTAATATGGGGGTTATTGAGGTTATTTGAGAAAAAGGACTATTCATTTATGGAACAGATTAAGTTGATATTTATGGATTATTATTGATGTTTTACAGATAAATTTATTATATTTATCCATATTGAAAACTATATTCTAATAATTTTAATTTTAGTAAAGGCATGTTGAATAGCTTTTTATTATTTAATGGATCTTATTATACTATAAAAGTTATTTTTTGTCCTTTAAGAATGATAATTTCATATTAAAATATAATTATTTTGAGAAACAGATGAGATTCTAATGAAAAATGGTAGAAGTATGAAATTATAATTATGTATATTAATATGTATTCTTAGTCCATATGGTAAAAGATTCCTTCAAAATTATTAAAAGTGTCTTGAAAGAAAATGTTATACTCTTACTTTTATTTCGGATAAATCAATGGCCTCTTCACCCTTCATAGATTTATGATTTTTTGGTCATTAAAATTATCCTATCCATGTTCTATATAACTCTATATCAGTTTTTTATCATTTTTTATCTTCTGTGATTATATAATAATTTACCACTAATTTTCTCCTGTTTGAGAACCTAGTTTTGGGTTATTTCAAATGACCGTCATAGTTCAAATTCCAAATTTTTACGAAGATATATTTTTAATCCCTATATATGATGTGGTATTTCAATAAGGGTTAAAACATTGATGAAAATGAAAAATTGTTACAACCCTTTTTATTTAAGGGTGGTGGAATTTAATATCCTCATAATTTAAAGTATTAATATGATCTATAGTATATTGGATACGTAACTATGTGTTTATAGAACCACACTATACTATTAAAATATAATTTTTTATTTGGTATTTATCTCTGAGCCTTTGAATTAGCTAGTTGAAATAGTATTACCCATAATATGAAAAATATATAAAACCTTTAATAAATATAAATTCCTTGATTAATTCTTAGATAATAAGTACCGTGTTGTTCTTAATGTTATTTTATTCTTTAAATATATGTTTTCTCCAAAAATGAATTTTATTTCAATTATTTTATAAAATATTTATTTTAATTTTAGAATAAACTATAAATTTTATTTCATAAAAATAATATAATATTTTTAAATCAGAAAAACAAATTATCATAGGGTGAAATGCTCATGATTTATCTAGAATGATTAATTTTTCATTGAATAGTGAAAAATATCATTAGTTGTTGAACACCATACTTTTTCTCCAACCATTTAAATAGTTAAATACTATTTTAATGTGATTTAAAATATATATTTGTCATCTTATTTTATTATTAAATCAATTAAGTTCATTTTAATCAATTTTATGATTGAATTATTTATAAAAATATTTTGAAACAAAAAATGCATTTTTATGAAAACATATTTTTCATTGAATTTTGTTATTTGAATTTAAATTAATTTATCACATTTCTAGAGACTGAATCCTAAAAAATGGAATCAATATTTTGAATCATTAGGCCAATTCTTATAAATACACCCCTTTTGTTTTATGTAATTACGAGTAGTAACCATAATAAAAAATTATCACCATAATAAGGGTAAATATTATAATTCTGGTTAAAAATAATACGATGATAATTTGTAAAGGATTTGAACACATGATTTATATTAATTAGAGGTACTTGTTTCACCCATAAAAATCCAATATTCTTATATATAATCATTTATTTGTTTTCGGTTTTTTTGGACCATTATATTATTTTATTTAATGAAACGTTAAAAATTTCATTCTCATTGTTTTTTATCATTCAATTTTTTACATAAGGAAAAAAATTGGCTATGTTATATATTAAAAAAAATTAAAAGATAAATAATATTTTTTATCATCATATTGATTTAAAATTTATAATTATTAAATAATTTATGTAAATTCTTATTGCTGGTGAAAAAATACATGCATTGGGATAAATAGATGTGGTCTTAGCCACGAGGAGTAAAATCCATGACAAAATGGCCCCTAAAACATACTAAGGGTATGTTTCATGAATTCATTTTGTGGAGACCTCCTACCCTCTGTGAGCATGCTATGCCATGATGGAACACTCTATGATTCATACATAACCATGAAACCATGCTAAAGTATTGGTGGATGACTCTGTGAATCTGACTAATCTGTTGACATTCAGGGGGCCCATCTATGCTTTGTGTCATATTTTATTGCATCACAATACCCATTTTCCTAAAAATAACTTTCTCATTCTTCCTTGAATGGATGACTACCCCAACATTTTGGCTTCTGAATTCATGATTCACAATGCACCCAAGAACTATGAACCCAATGGAAAATGAGACATTCAAGGTATTTGAGCACTACAAAAACCCCTTTCCTGTCATGAAAAATTGTGGGATGTCTTCCAACCCAACATCTAACCTGGCCCGAGACAAGGCTCGAAGGGAATTCCTGATCCCCACGAGATGAAAACTAGTGTTGGTATCAATGTAATAACAATGGGAATTATTTTCCCCATAAACTAGTATCAAATAAAGCAATATATACTAGAAGAAGAACTAGTAATAAATTAATGATAATAAATATATAATCTAGTTAAGATTAAAAAACTAAAATAAAAACAACAAATGACTAAAAAACTAAAATTGGACCGTGACAATAGGATCTCAATATGGCCTCTTGGTCACCACCAAACAAAGTAGAAACCTTCTCCAATTGTAACGAACTGAACCAGAAACCCTCACCTAAAAACTAGTTCTGTTCTACTGACTCTGAGTATCACATGTATGGTATGTGATTTTTGTGGAAAGTATGAAATCAAAAAATAATCCATGCATTTACTTCCCTAATAGAATCCATAAATTCTAAATTGTAATACATATATAAAAAATAGGTTTTTAACCCTTTAATAAAAAACATAGTATTCCCTTTTTCAAAACAGTACACACCACATTCCCATTTTTAAAATGCATTACCATTTTAAAACAAAAACTTAAACCAATAAACAATCAATTAAATACCAAGAAATACTGAAAATAATCAATCATTGTTAACAGGAAATCTGGTGCAACAGAATATAAACAAGTATATACTGATAGCTACCATGGGAATTTCTTAATCATCCCCAGAGCAGTACATGGATGTACTTAGATCAGACCCACCATCCAGAATATGGTTCACATCTATAGTTAATAACTCACTAGATATTCTAACATCCAATCATGTCTCACAATCCTACCTGGTCTCTAAAACATCCACTTTAGAACCAAAGCATCTAATCAGGATTGATAATAAACGATCACTCTATCCTCTAAAAGACACCGAGGAAATGAATGGTGATAATACATGGTGAAAGGAGGAGTCCCTCACAAGCTTGACTCGACTTACTTGGTACCACTTCACTTTCCTACACCAAACACCAACACCACGCACAAGATATCCCCATCGGGGAATCCTGCAGAGGGGTCCACATTTTATAAAAATACATTCACAAGTGCCAACATGGCTGTCACATAACATGATCATTCAAAAAATTTCTAAAACCTTGCTAATATTTCATTCAAGTCATTGTAGTCACAAATTAGCATGTCATTTCCAAAACATTATAATGTTCCCACCGTTCCATTAACATTTCAATCCAAACACATTTACAATACCATTTCCAAACTAGAGTGAAACATGCAACTTTGTGAAATGTTCCAAATATCCTTCTATGATATTAATTCTCCAAAACATGTATCATTTGGAAAACATATCAAAAATTAAATTATAATATTTAATCATCTATCAAAATCACAAAGAGAACCAGCATACCATTTATCATCCAATGATACATTTGGGGAGAAAGGGGATCACTCTTAAGTGTCATCATCAATTTTATGCACATACATGCATGCAACCCGTTTAGCCATAGATGTTCCAAAATCCATTTACAAATTTAGAGTGTCTATGGAATCATTCAATAATCATTTTTAATAAATTACACTTTCTATTAAACAAACACATCACGTCACACAGTGGCAAAATCATCACTAAGCATTTAAAAACCGAAGGAACCATTATAATTAATTTTATCATAATTTATCAGGCCATAATGATGGTCCAAAATCAAAAAACATTCCCAATTTTTAATTAATATCATGCCAGCATATTTACCTAGGTACAAGAATCACGAAATGGTATAAATTTAATTATTAAAAACTAAAAGACAATTTATTAGATAACTTATGTGGATAACTATACAACATGTTTATAGAAAACCTCTTAAAACCACTTCCATTAATTTTATACCAATCCATGAAATCATTTCACAATCATGTGAAACACACTAATATATTGTTTAAAACCCCACAAGTATCAATGGAAGGATTCAGAAGTAAATAGATAGAGACACATACCTTAATGATGTTTGAACACAAAAGAACATTTGGAGAAAAAATATCAAATCCCAAGACAAAATTGTCACATACTTACATAAAAAAAATAAAACTAAACATCACGCAATCTATTAGGTTTTTTCCAAAATGATACCCGACCAAGGAAGAAAGAATAATTCATTAGAGGGGAATAAGATCATAAAATTGAAAAATAAACAATGAAATAATATATTGTAACATTAAAGGGCTTCAGAAATTGATGGATTGCTAGGGAGGAGTTTGGAGGACCCCTGGTCAACCTAGGTTGAATAAGGGGAATTAATTCTATTTTTGGTTTAAATACATGGAGGGGATAACTTTGAATTTCAAATTTTTATTGATTTGTTTAGCTTACACGGTTTGGATACACGTTTTGACAAACTATGTGGTTTCCACTAACTATATGGATTGAACCTCATGTTCAGTTGACATATGGTTTTCCAAAACATACAGAACCCATGCTCCATTCTCCGAGAAACCAAAACTAGTGTCGTGGTTACCTGGAAAAGTCTGTACTATTTACCCAAACCATGTGCTAACCGTTCAATGGCAAAAAACAAAACAATTACTTCCAAAACAAAAAACCTTAAACTAGGACTCAACCCGAACCTCAACCAGAATATCAAAAACTAATAAAATAATAATATAAAATAATTACAAAGGTTAGGAAGAGGCAATTCTCCCCACCACAAACACTTTCATCCCCATGAATGTAACCCATCCGAATGAAAAAGAAAACTCAATTCTAAGTTAGAAAAAATTCAGAAGAAACCATGGAACTAGGGTGACATTTCACTCACAAGTCACCCCATACCGTTTCATGAGGAAACCATAGCATGATAAACATTGGTAGAACATGATAGGGATCTCCCCAAGAAAATGAAATGACTAACACGACCAACACTAAAACACATAATAACACCACCTATGGGTGAACAACGTGGGAACAAGGGAACTCCCAACAAGAACCAGGACCACCCACACTCATTGGAGACTCACAGAAAAGATACAATATAAACCATCAATAAAACCATAATTCAAAAAATATCACCCTCAATATTTTAACCCCTAAAATATGGGGAATCCCAAGAAATGAACTTGAACTACACTATAAACTCGAACATATGCTACAGTATTTAATTTTTTCAATAACATGAATCTCCAAACATGATAATTGGAAAACTAAAAATGATTAAAAAAAGGAAAATCATTAAAAGGCTCACATTTAGATAATCATAACCAATCATATCCGTACGAGATAGGTCCAAATCGCTTTTATAATGAAAGGATCAACTTACAACCGAAAAAATCTAAAACAAGGAATCATTCATCTTCTCCACCCTAAAAATGGGGTACATGAGATTGGCCAAGGTTCCCCACACCCTTTTTCATTCCATACAATTTGACAAGATTCTCCCTGGGGCCTATGGTTAGTGACCTGATGTCTGAAGAATATACTACCCACATATAAGGACATACATCATCTGATTATGATTAGTTATTATTGAAACTCTTCCTACAAAACTTATCTAGATGACCAAACTGCATCAATGATGGCACATATTTGGAGGATCACAAAAATATTTCGTTACATGCCCGAACCGACCACACTGTTGAAATACAAGTGAAAATTCTAATAAATTTGGAGATGGAACCAATGAAGGAGAATTATCATGAATAGTTTCCTATAGCCTGCAGTTCTTTCCAATTGGGGAACATTCATGATAACCACCTACCTCTAATTTTACACCAAAAGACAACTCAGATATGAATGCATTATCCACCAAATTATCGAAATAAATATACTTGAAGGAGAGGGCTTTCTCCTTGATCTCTAGACAATGAAATATTATTTAATTATAGGACTTCAAGTAGTCAGGTTTTGATATCTTTTAAAGGATAGAAACCATCTCTTTTCATTTGTCAACATTGGACCTCACTACCCACTGGCCTTGCTGAATATTCATGAGCTCTTCTAATTTCTTATTCCCCACCTCCTTTGTTATAAACCATCGTAAAAAAATAAACATAAACACTTTCCATTTAATCCCAACATTCATTGATGATGGAGAAATAAGAATCCACGAATCTAAATACGGACCCTAAATAAAACCCAAAATATCACTCAATCTCACAACATTTGGAGTTCAATTCATCTGAAGGCACACTCAACATCCTCAATCCATTCCGCTTCCTATACCAGAACTTTGTCACCATGATAGATAGGAAACAATAGAGAATAACCAAAAATAGGATGATACCAACTGGAAACATTGGGGGCCTTTTTGGGAGGCATATTCTAAACAACATAATGATCAAAAAACCGATATCATCATTAATCCAAAACACAAATGCAAATAACATTTAAAGACAAAACAACAATCTCATATGACAAAAAAACATATGCATAATAAAAATTATATTTTCAAAAAGCACCATTTTCATTTGGATTATCAAAAATACCTCCTTCTGAGGCCACCTTTCAAAAAGAAAACCAAATTTTCAGGAAACAAAAATTTACAAAATCATTTTTTCATTAAAATAAATTTTAGAAAAAACAATCCTCCCTTTAATTTAAAATATCCACCCATGGAACCCTATGAGCCTTCACATATGTGTTCACCCACATTTTCTCACATCACCCATTCAAACGGGTGAATATTCACTTTCAACACATCCCCAAAAATATGTGAATATCCATTAGGTACACCAAGGGCCGCACCAAAAATTGCCTCATAAAACTTTAGCATTCACCCAAAATTTATAAAATTATTAATCACCTTCTCTTTTAAAACACATTCATTTAAATAATAATCCACATTAATGAAAACATTTCCTTTTCAAAAACCAGTTTCATTTGGAAATCCCACTCACACAAACTGAAACTAAATCTAAACATAACTCACACCAAACTACCATAATGAGGAACCGTTGTCCATTAATAACAATGAGACTTGGTTAATGGGTCATGACCCATGTATGAAATAATCACTGAAAGGACATTTAACCATGGAAGTGGGATCCACATGGGTTACAACCCAATTTGAGATTTAAAAATGACATCATCGCTCTTCCATTGTCATACCTCGGTCCTAAAGATGTCAAAAGACACACATCTTTGACTACCCATAAAAACATGAATCTAGGGATGAATAAGGGTTCATGACATCCATCCTCTACCAACCTCTCATGTCTCGAGAGTCCTAATCTCCAAATACCTGACAACATAAATAACTTGGGACTACTCTAATACCTAATTTCATGAACCAAAATTAGATTACATCCAAACTATCATCAGACCATGTCTGAGACATGTCCCGAAGGGCCTTCCCAATGCACACAATCTAGAAACTACTTCCATGCATCAAATTAATAACCATGGTGTTTATTTTTCCTAATATATTAGTATAAAATAAATTAAGTTAAACTTGTGAAATAACAAACTATAACTGAACATTAATAAATATAAAATCTAATACATATAAAAAACTAAAATAAAAACAAATCTAAATAAAAATAATAATACCGGATCATGCCAACTAGAAATCCACAAGACCTATTGGTCACCACCAACCATGAGAACAACCTTCTTCGAATATGATCAATGGATCTATAAAACTACACTTCCAAAACAGTTTGGGTCTACTAACACCGGTGTCACAACTAAAGGGTGATATTATATAGATTAGTCGGTAATCACCATGGAATCCATTCAATTCCATTTCTGATAATGTCTATAAACACTAGTTTGGAATACATATATAAAAATTTTCATTTCTCACTTTAATTAAAAAAATGGATTTTATTCTTTCTAAACATTAGAAGCCACCTACCCATTTTCAAAATGGATTACCATTTTAATACCACAACCTGAACCAAAATTTAAACAAATAAATACCATACTATTCTGAAATTAAACAATCATAGTTAATAGTAAACTTGGTGAAACCAAATATAAACACACACATATAGATATAAACCATGGGAATTTCCAAAAAAATATATTGAGAGGTCCCAATATATAATTATATTGGACTCACATACTAACATACGGTGCATCTCCATAGTCGATAACTCATTGTTTGTTCTAACTGACAATATTGTAGACCTATCCCACCTTACCTCTACAATATCCAAATGGTACCAAACCATCTCATTAGTGTTGACAAAAAACCACCACTCCATCCTTTATAATATTACCGGGAAAACACATGGTAATAGTAATTGCCGAAAGGGGGCCTAGAAATGCATGGAGTGTCATACATACTGAAACAACACTTGCCTACCACATACACCAACAACACCCACATAATAACCCAAATAAAAAAAACCTCCATAGGGGTGGCCATTATGTTTCAATACTTTCACAAGAGTCAAATGGTCCATCACATCACATGATCCTTAAAACCATTTCTAAAAACATGATATGATTCCAACCGGGGAATTATACTCCCAAATCTACAAATCATTTACAAAGAATTATAATTTTCCAACAAGTCCTTTAACATTACCATCCAGACACATTTACCAAACCATTTCAAAACCATGTTGAAACAAGAAACATTTTACAAAGTTCCAAACCAACCTCTATGCCAATCATTCAACAAAATAATTCACAATTTCCAAATTGGCCAATCATTTATGAAAAAATTTTAACCCACATTCGAAATAAAAAAAATACAACCAACACACCATTTAGAAACCAATGAGACAATTTGACAAAAATGGACCTTTGTTTTGGATCATCGTAGCATTTATGTCCATCCATGTGTGCACCTAATTCTCCCATTGATGTGCCAATATCCGATCACACACATAGAGGTTCCATGAAATCATCCAAAATTATTTTTAAGAAACACCACTTTCCCTTAAAGTAACAAAACAATTCACACAAAGTCAAAATTATCAATAAGAATCTAAGAATCTAAAGAACCCTTCGAAAGCATTATTCCACAATTTATCAAGACATTAGTTGGCTACCAAATATCACCACTAACCCAAATTGTAATTAAAACCATGAAAAAGGTTAATTGAGGACAAAAATCATCATCAATGATCAATTTCATTTTCACAATCTAATAGAATGTTTATCAAACACTTTATTTTCATAACTATATAACATATTTAAATAATATCTTTTAAAACATGTTCCCACAATTTTTTCCAACACAAAAACACCATTCTAAGTCAAGAAATCATAACACATGATGAGAAACAAATTTATATATTATTTTAAAATCCACAAGCCTCATTGGAAATAGTAGGAAAGCTAATGGATGGAAAAATCAACCAGAACAATGTGTGAATGCAACCAAACATCAAGAGAAGGAATATCCATGATCGAGACACAATACACGCATACTATCATCAAGTAAATCAAACCATACATCACCCCCATCATTTATGGATTGGCCAAAATGAAACCCCACCAAGGAAGAACCGAGAAATCAAGAGAGGATTGGAAGAAGATGATAAAATTGACCAAAAACTAAAGTAATATTACCTTAGAATAATCATGTAGCTTCAAAAATATAACGAGAGCATGTGAGGTGGAATTTGGAGTACCCAATATTTTGACAAGGTTGAATAAATAGAATATTACTGATTTAGGTTTAAAAATGTGCTACGTGAAACTTGGGATTTTGAGTTTTTAATGTTCTTGGTAGCTCCCAGAATTTGGTTGGACAGTGTGACAAAATCTGTGCAAATCATGTGGTCCCCATTATCGAAATGGAAAAAACATCTCGAATTATTTTTCATGGTTACCAAATAATTTTGAAAAATATGTGCCTTACACCTGGACACCAAACCTTCCATACAATTACCTGGTAAAAGTCATACGGTTTACCAAAACGTTGTGCTAACCATGCACATGCCCAAAACTCACTTTAGACTTCTTGATTTAATATTTTTAAAATATAAATCATTCCAAACCTCTACCAGAATAACCAATTCCATGAAAATTAAAAAATAAAATAATTAAAATGGTAGTTATTTTCATTACCCATGTTTATATATACCTCCACCTTTGGTGTTGATACATTTCATAATGTCCTATGATCTTTGAAGTGGAAGAATTTCCTCTATGTTACTTGAGTCTTTATGGTTAATTTAGCATTCATAATGTACTCCTCTACGAAATCATGAATTCATTCCAATGTTGGTTCACCATGTTTCATGAATCCCATCCCTTCACAAATCCCCAAATCTCCACAAAGTACCGAGCTTCAATAGGTACCTCTCAGTGAGGCCCCTACTTCATGAAACCCTTCTACGGCACCCCCAAAATGTTTCATCCATTAGGTTGATACCACTTCATGACGATTTAGTGCCAAAAACCGCATATCTCATTTATGATTGGTCCAATTATACTTCACATCCTTATGTGACTTTTTTTACACATTCATGTGGTCTACTCAACTTCATGTGTTGCCCGAGATTCCCACCTCTTATTTTTAAGAATAGGAATGCTAATTCATTTTTCTTTTCAATAGTGTTTTTCCAATGTAACACTATTTACTTACCACTCATCCACACCGTTGCACCATAATGTTGAAAAATCTATCCCATCCTTAATATTGATGTGTGAGAGTAATGTAAGCCCATGGGGTCAGTGGGGAGTCCCCAACTTCTTGAGTTGCATGACATAAAACTGCCTAGCAGCATAATCCGTAGTGTATGATATTAAACTGCTGCCCCACCATACATAGTATGTCAAAGATACTCCTTATATGAGTGATAAGGGATATTCGTCATTCCACCTATCCTCACATAGAATAATATCCACCATACACGGAATTAGATACTATCCACGTGGAATGATATCAACCTAGGAATCCTTCATCGAGTATGCTCCTATAATTTCATGTAGGAGGTAGCACATTTTCTCCTCCACGTCCACATTATCTAATGGATTATATTATGGATGGGATCCAGAGATCCCTCACATCTATCTATTATTCTTATTGGGCATTGAATCCATTGGCCTCTTTTGTGCGTAATTACCACTAACACAGAATGTGATCCTCCTCAAATTGTATTAGATCCTCCTCAGGAAGATTTTATGTGTAATTCATACACTATCTCTCAATAGTGCATTATTCACATCACTCCCACGATGTTATCTACTTTCTCCATTTTCCCACATATATCATGACTTCCATGGTATTGTAGGTTCATACTGACAATGATACCAATCCAACCTTATGGGACTCCTCCTCAGGTGTGAGCCCCGATTCGCCTTTTAGAACATTGTGGACTTTTATTCCCAACTAATTGTGGAACCTAAGTAACCTCTATATGGTTTAAGACCAACCCTTCAACCACCACATCCTTTCAATCCTTTCCACTCACATTTTCCATAAATCATCATGGTTTTACCTAAGCAACTACATCCTGGTAAATTCATGTAGTTCATCATGGAATTTCATATATGTAAGCCATATCTACATTATTGTTGGTTCTATTAGCACTTGAGAATGTCCAATGTGTTATCCATACCCAATCCTTCATAGTAAATACAAGTGAAATCCTCTTGTGAATGGAATCTCTGTTATGTAATCCCCACAATAGCCATCGAACTATGTGTATTTTGATCCATGTCGTCTAAATAGGGTATATAGGATGCCTCCTTGATGTTCATTCGCAAACAAAGGTAATCCTTCATGCCATCCTCCTAGGGGTGCATCCCTCTGGTCCACCTGTATAGGTGTTCTACCTAGCCATCAAATTGTGAGACCTTCCCCTCATGGGGTACACCACCCCAGGTCCACTCTCATAGGGGGTATGAACTATCCAACTGGTAAACCATGGTGCCTCCCTCCTGGGGATTTACCCTTCATTTTAAGACACCATAACATTATGGGACACACCTACCAAGTCCACCTTCAACAGAATTATAACCGATCCATTTTTTATTCCTTCCAAAAATTCCCTCTTAGGGATATAGCCCTTTGATACTCCTCTACTAGGTTGTCTGATCTGTCTATTCCCATCACATCATGATGCTAAACCTGTAACCTAAATAATTAATACACCTCATTCTAAAAATGTGAATTAATAGGTAACCCTTTTAAGATATTCCTTTGGATTTCAATACCTCATGGTCTCCATGGTATTCCACTAGTTGCATGCCCATGATAAGCCCTCTCATGAGGAAGAATATAGGTGAACAATGTTTCAACATCCATACATTCCTCTGATTCCCAACTTGACTACTCCCCTTACCAAAGGATATTTCCCTATTAAGACCCCTTGGAATGTCTAGGCAGAAGTAGCATAATTACCTACAATCCACAATGATATGGCATTGTGGTTGAGTTTTACAAACACAACTTCAGATATGAGGGTTACCAGGACTGAGCGATAAATTATAAGAATGAAACGAATGAAGAGAAATTGATATCCAAAAATCTTATTTAGATCAGATAGAATACATCATTATTGAATTAAATTAAATATTCCCAACTTTGGAAATATGGAATGCGGGGTAACAACAGTCTCCCACCACCCACATAACCAATGTTTCAAAAACGGTGGATGCACCCCAGGAAAATCATTTGTTACTGAAATGATGAACCCTAGATGAAAATATTTACTTAAATATAGAGAATAGTACCATTCAAGACATCAAGGGATGATCATTCTATCAGATCCAGATATCTAGTGTCATGTCCCACTCAGAAAACAGTGGTCCCAGCATGGAACTCTATAGAAACTAGGGTAGTTAATGATTAACAGTTTTGGTTTGCAACATCATCAACCTGAATACCTCTCTTCTATAATGGAATATTGAACGATGTTGGGGCACTAGTAATTTATTTCCTTGAATCCATATTATCATATGAATCATCCAATTTGAAGGACCCAAGCATTAGCGATCCAATTATCTCTCACCCACAAATGTATGGGCGAGAGAAATTTTAACATGGTAATCCTGCATGACACTACCTCTTACATGACTTTAGCTATGGAAATGACTACTGGGATCCAACTCCACATCTCACTCTCGGAGCACATTCATAGGAGGGTGATGAACACCCTCATATGATGGTATAAGTTGGAAGTAGATATTACAAGGAGGGAAATAGCCCTCCATGGCCTGACAGATTCTACACCTCACTAACACATATGCCCCCATGGGCCACACAGGGAGCCACTAATCCTCAATCAAACAATAAACCAGGTTGATATCCTCTCCCCAGATTATTCCAATTGTTCGATTACCTATTCAAAAAATGTAGGGGATTCCAAAGTAGTCCTAGCTACAGCTACATCCTAGGAGCTACCAAGGTGGTCTCTTACCATGCCTCATCATTGCAACAAACATCCAGTCATTCAAGGTGTCGAACAGGTGGTCTACAACGCTGATCTTTTGGTCATGATCCATATGACCAGATCCCAACATCGAGCGTAATATTAAGAGGATTCTTTATAAGTGCATAATATTATACAGCTCCCATGGATCCTCCCACCATCGGTGCATTCAATCAGATCCCTTCTACTATAGAGTAGGGACTCATCACCACCCATTAGGAATTGAGACCTCAGTTGGCCCACAGTAATGCTGGGAAAAATATTTCAGTTATTGGTGCAATAATCATTCATTATAGGATGGTATGTATTGATGGGATCTAGTATGGAGGCCCTCCCCATATGATCAAAATCTAGAGTGGAGGTCCTCCCACCTCTCATACTCATAATGGAGGTCATTCCCATGTTCTCAGCTTCAATCCACTTGTACATCCACCCCTCCTTGTCAAAATCCATATGGGAGGTACTCCCAATTCATATGGTAACCAATACAGAAGTCCTACGCATGTCATAGAACATAAAGACGAATTTCACCCACATTCCAACCCCGTCTACAGTAGCTGTCCTCCATACTACTGTACCAAATAGAGTGGAGGCCCTCGTCGGTTCATTGATAGTCAGCATGGTGATCTTCTTTATGCTATCACTAGTTTCCTACGTGTTTGTCATCATAATTCAATATCTAGAGAGCGTGGAGGTCCTCTCCACTCCTTTAGAAACCATCAAGGTGGTCCTCCCCATGTTTCCATTATCTTAAGAGGAGGCCATATCTAGTCCAATAATCAAAACTACACAGTTCCACTCCATGTATATAGTAACCAGTATGAAGGTCCTCCCCATACTATATCACCTCAACATATAGTTCATCCCAATATCTAGTTTGATTAGTGAAAAGGCCCTCCTCACACCATACCTCACATAAGAAAAGGACCTCCCCACTCTCACACCCAGTATGGAGGTCCTACCCATTTTCCGACAGAGCAAAACTAAAGTCCTCCTGACCACATCAACTCTTAGAGTGGAGCCCCCCCCCCCACACTTTTATAATTCCAAGAGGAGGTCATACCCACATCAACAACAAAAAATACGGAGGCCCTCCCTATATCCCCATCAATCGAAGAAGAGGTCCTCCCTGTTCTAGAACAAAGCATCATGGAGTACATCCCATGTTGTGGAACCACCTGGCCTCGAAGAACCATACTAGGGTAGAAGGGTGAACCATCACCATGGAAGTAAAACATATGGGAACAAATTCTTGCTTGATTTTGGCACAATCTCATTGTTGTTCCTGCTTTGAAAAATTTTACACTTCACCTCTTAAAGAAATGAAGTTGAATTTGTTATTCGTGAAGTGTTAATAGATCATGTGGTAGAATGATGGGTCATTCCATCTGTTTTAAACAAATGGTTATCAAAAGTTATCAAATATGAATAAGTCCATCTATGGTGAGTTTAATCATATATGATTCCAAAAATGAACATATACTTCATATATCATACCGCATAATAAAATAAAACTAGTTTCTACTAACCAGGGACTTCCAGTAGGCCCGTGGTAGGCGATAAAGGCCATTCGCACTTCAGTTGTGGGTTCGATTCCCATAGCCTTGTCCGACGCGATGGTATATCGCCCGTCTTTCAGGTTGTCCTTTTTCTAAAAATACATTACTATAACATCCCATCAATAATATCGAAAAAAGTTCTATCCTTAAAAAATACTAACTTCTGTCCAACATAATCCATTACAATCTTTAGGCTTATCTAAAATACTTCGGTCCAAGCTCATATGATAAAGAAAATGATTAATTGAAATGTCACATAACAATCACATGAATTCCCTCATTTATCATCAATATATCATAAGATATATCTTGTTGTTCAAATTACAAACATGTAAATACCTTAATCATGTATTCTCTTGAAGAATGAATACCCATTGAACCTTAGTGAAAACATGAATGCAGTTAAAAGTTAACACCTTCCACATACCAAAATCCTCAAAATTCTATATACTCAAACCATGATATCACTTAGTCCTTATATCTATCATGATCTCATGAATACTGTCAAACATTTCATTTTATCCTTATCCCTTCATTATGCGCATATCATCTACTTTCCAAAATATTTGAATCACTTTTCATGGTTACCGGTACCATAAAATTATTGAAAACCAAAATATACTAATACAAAAAATATTGTAATACACCATAAAAGTACCTCAACAACATTATTATTGAACACCAATAAATAAACACTTCAGTCCATCCTCTTCAATGATTGTCCTGGAATAAGTCCTTCCTTGATTTAGAAGTATCTTTTTAGGTTAGGGCATTGAGTTGGGTAATGCCCATGTTCTCCACAAATAAGACATTGAACACCATAACAGTCTGTCACTCTATGACCCTTTTCTCCACATAGATTAAATCTTCCCCTCCATTTGAGGTATTCCTCAATGTTATTCTTCCCTTCTTTAGAAATCTCAATCTTCCTTTCTTTATGCTCCTCAACATGCGAACAGGCATAAAAGACTACCTTCCGCTTATTTGATGAATTAGTCATACCACCAAATTTCACCTTGTTAATCATATATCGCGATGAATGATTCAGAATAATCACAATATCATTCTCTCTAGGCATTACACAATTTTTTTGCTCATAGTAACCATTTTTTCCATTGCATTCAATGTTAACCAAATTCCTTCTGGTTCCTTCCATTGACTAAAACACAAAAAAAATTCTGAGAGGCAAAAATCATGCTATGGAAAAAAACAAAGTAAAGGGGATGTACCATCAATATCTATAATCTTAGGTTAAATTCTATGATCGTTACCATAGTTCTAGGACTATATCCTATATGTATACTTATCCTTTGGGACATCCCTAGACATACCTTAGAAATATCTTTAGGGATCTCACTAACGTTTTCGCATCCTAGTTTCCAAAGGATAACTAAACCTTTCCTCTGATACCAACTGTAGTGACCTGAAGCATGACATACATGGACATTACATTACTTTAGTGGAATAAATAGTACATAACAAAAACATACACACAAGGACCATAATAGTTTAGTGTCTTTGGAAACTCGGAACGTGATCTTCTAATCGTGGTGAAAGATCTTCAACATCTCCCATAAAGATCTTCCACTTTTTGTGTCCTTACCTAAAACCTTTCTTTTAGTCCTGCGGGAAAATAAAACATACAAAGGGTGAGCTCAAATGCTCAGTAAGGGTAAGCATGGATAAAATAAAACATACTATATACATTTGAACATAAAAAAACATGAACATAATGTTTAAACATCAAAATCTTGAGCAAAGACATGAATCATTGAAGTACGTAAGGCATATATCATAAGGGAACATCAATCATGATAAAATTACATGGGAATAAAACATGTAATTGTGGAAACCATTAAGCACATGATATGATTTCCATATTAGCCAATGCATTTCTGCCAAGACCATCTTAGTGGACAAAGTCCCTTTCTGAATTGAGATCACTCCTCGTTCCAGTCTTGTATTACTGAACCAGTTTATCTTGTCGTTATAGCCATGTATATCTCTTGAGATATAAATCTTTACACAATTAATTGGCGAGAGATATAGGTCCCACCCATCTCATTTTTAAATCATTCTTTCGTGTGCCACAATATAAACATAAATCATTCACCATAACCCAAGAATACAATGGGATTCATAAACATTATTCCATCATAACGTAATCCATACAAAAATCAATTGGATATCATTTCATCATTAGAAAAGTCAACCCATGTAAATCAAAGAGACATGATACATGAAACATACACATGTGAAATAATGTCATCTTAGATGAAAATGGTTTTGATAAAACACTTGAAATGAATTCGTGAGGAAAATATCCTTTTTTCTTCAAAATCAGTTTGTTTTCACAAAATGTCATGCAATTTTAAAGAAAAGGATTTTGTGGAGAATGGACATGAAAACTTTTGGAGGAAGTTTCATGAAAATAAGGCATTATAAAACTGTAAATATCCTTTCACTCCGTATACATTAAAAAACATTCTTCTCGTACTTTTGTTGAAAAGTCAAAAAGTACCTTTTAGGGTAAATAAAAGAAAGATTCCTTCCATACCATGGGGTAAAAGTAAAAATGGATAAAAAGGATATTAAACATACATGAAACAATTTTTAGAAAACATGGACATGGATGATAATAATAACCCCAGTAAATACTTAAGAATAAGCAATCTCAGATAAAAATGAGATTTGCAAAATTATCTCTTACCTTAGGTCTGATATGCTTCGTACGTATCCAAACCTCATGAATAATGACTTAAATAATGTCATTGACTTATTAAAGAATCATATTCATTGTTATATCATATATGGTTCACTTATGACTTTATATTACCTGTTCTTTTGTAAATTCATGTTAAAGTAGCACTTTGGGTAAAACCGTTTCATTTTTCTTTCGTGTTTTAACTTGTAATTATTCATATGATTACATAGATCATGATTAATTACATCCAGAATGTAAAAAATTATTTATATATAATATATATTCATAATATACATATATATAATAGATCGATAATTGGAAATAAATACACCGTTCATGGAGACGGTAGGTCGTACGTACGCATGAACGCTATTTTCGTTTCATTATTAAATTGAATGGAATTAATTGGATGACATACATATATATATACATAAATACAGTATCATTATTATGTCATATATTTTATTATTTATTATTATATATACTTTATAATCATTTATGAATGGTTAATCATTTAGAATGAATCTCATCGCGTCGTGGAGACGGTATTCCGTACGTACGCACGAGCGATGATATCGTTCCCATGATCTTGATGATTTATTGGACTGTATGTATACCATTATAGAATCAATATCACTTTACAATAATCATATATAGTTATTATTTAAACCATTATACCCATCCAAGTAAGGTAGTGGTGAAAAATAGATTACACCACATCGTGGAGACAGTATTCCGTACGTACGCACGTGCGATGATTCAGTTTTACATAGGATGGATAGTTGGTGAAATAGGTTTGTTTCATACATATAATAACATATCATTATATTTGTGATACTGATGTTATTACTTCATAATGAAAAAACCTAAGAAGAATAAGTGGAAGAAGAAATAAAGTTAATAGAATTGGTAACTGACATTACCCCTTCTTTGAAGCGTCTCTTTGAGACTTCCTCTTAGGGCAATAAAATTGGTCTTTGATGAAGACCAGGACCTCTAGGATGTTACTAGGGAAGTTTAGAAGAAAATTTTTCAGGGGTTGGCCGAGCCTGAACGCTCAAAGTGGTGTGAGGAAGGGATGGAGGAGGTGCCTTTTTATAAGGGAGGAGAGGGGCACCTTTGGAAACCTTAAAAATATTAATTAATAATAAATCTGACCCCACATAAAAACCTCAAAAAATTACTCATATTCTAATATTAGATGAGATAGGGTTGTAATAACATCAATTAATAAAATTTAGACATGTTAGAAAATTATTTTAAACATTATCAACTTGATTTATCCTTACTTAATCAATTTAATTTTATTTGTTGTAATAACATTCTAAATTTTAAATTATAACAAATAATTACTTATTTGTTGTGAATTGTCCATAATTTGATACTTTATAAAATTTTAGACCATATAAATTTAAAATTATAATTTTTATATATTCTTTGTGATTTTTACACTATTTTATAATATGTTATTTTTACAAAATAACAATAGTGAAAATTTTGATAGTATTCATTTAATTGAATTTAAATAAAATATATATAGAAGATATGTTCGAAATATAAGCTTTAATAGATTCATAAAAGGTCATATGTATCTATAATATTAGGGAAGAACATTAAATAGTTCATATAATATTTATTTTATTATTTGTAAAACCATTTATTTAGTTTATCTCCTAATAAAATAATTACTACAACATTTTTTCATAATTATTTAATATACTTATTTGTTGCATAAAAATTAAAAATAAAATCCTATAATGAAGAAAAATCTATTACCTTTCACAATAATACATTTACTATAATTTATCATCTTAAAATCACATTATTTAAATTGTTATATTTATTATATTATGAAGGTGATAACTTTGGAATCATTTAAAATAAAATAATATAAGTGTAATAATCACTTTTATAAGACTATAAACGGTTATATATTAGGTAATTGGATTCTTATGGTGTAGATATACACTATAAATATGTTTTGGTCAGGTTTTGGGGTCTTTTATTGGGTATTATTATTTCAATAAAAACTATATTACTGATTTTTCACTTAATAAATAATTTCTGCATCATTAATGTATCACCATTAATGACAATTATTTAATCCCTAAAAATTCTAAATAAATTATTATGATGTAAATAATTTTATTATATTTCTGGAGACTAATCATTTTCTATGTTTTATGATGTTTATCATTATATTAAAATTATTATACTTATAAGATTTAAGAGAGTGACATATTGCACTTTCCTTGGTTTTAATAATAATTAAAAGATTTTCATGGTCAAAAGTCCATAAAATGAATCTAATCCAACCCTTAGGTGATATGGGTATACTTTTAGCCATCCAATAGAATTTTGGCATGATTTAGGGTAATTTTATAATATTATATTTACCCTTAATTACCCGATTTACCTTTAACTAGGGTAAATAAAATTTACCGTAGTTACTATTCATAATTTCCAAAAATAAAAAGTAGCCTATTAACATAATTTAAACCAACTGATTCTAAATATGGAATCCATTTTTTCAAATTCAATACACAAAAGTTGCAGAAATTAAATTAAAATTAATCCCATTGTCGAATGAAAACGGGTTTTTATTTAAAACATTGCAAAAGATTGAATTGATTTAACCTACAAATACAATGTAAAATCAATGCTAATGACATAAATTTTATTAAATGTTAAAAATATATTATATTTATACTTTATAACCATTAAATATTACAATTTAATCATATAAATTATTACGATGAAAAATGTTGTTTTTAATTAAAATATAGCGTGTTTTTAATATTCATTAAAATATCAAAGTTATCAGAAAAATATCGAAACTTTATCCAATGTAAATTTTTATATCCTGATTCAAACGAAGAATTTTATTTTGTCAAAATGAACTTATAAACATTTCAAAAACTAGATTTAATGTGGGTGCACAATCAAAATGCGGCAAATCTGAATTTTTTTAAAAACACATATTTTACCTGAAAAATTTATTTTTTGCTTATACCATGTTCTATAAAATGTGTAAGATGAATAATAATGTTATAAAATTCATAATTTAGTTTATACTATTCATAATGGCTAGTTCATAATATTATTATAATAATATATGGTTGTTTATTAAAACCCGGTATTGCGTATAACACACGCTATCGAGGAAGGTCGTGATTGCGTGTAATGCAAGCCAAGTCAGGGTTGCGTGTTGTGAAGGAATCCTTTATTATTTCGTATAACAGAATCCTACCATAGTTTATTTATACATATTATATATATATATACACTCAATTTCGCGTAGAATGACTATTATAAAACGAACTTGAAATTGTGTGTAACACAATCTAAGAATAGTGTTGTGTATACTTCAAGCTAATACAGTGTGGCGTATAGAACAATATAATCTTGTTGTATCATAAAACAGATGACATCAAATAAATTAAAAATAATACTGATCATAAAATATTGGGTTGTTACATTCATCCCCCCTTAAAATGAATTTCCCCCTCGAAATTCGTTGGGGTTGTACATGGTTTTCTACTTGAAAGTTTCTTTAATTGCAATAGAAATCGTAAAATTAAATACCAAAAATTAACATTAATATCTAATATATGAAACATAACAGTTACCCAAATTAACTAATCACTGAGTTTCCACATAGGAGAACATAGGTGGAAATATGGATATGGATGAAAAATCTAACCATCAATTTCTGATGGATTATGGTAGAGGACATGGCTATGAAAATGCCAATAATCACAAAGCCATAAATTTGTGATGATCTAAGATACCATTCTGATTAATCGGATATAAGAGAACTAGGAAAACATTTTTGGTTTTCAATATCATTTCCCTAAAGTTGAAAAATTTTAATTAAAAGAAATACTTGCTTGATTTTGGTAAAATATCACTGTTGTTCGTGCTTTGAACAATTATCCACTTCATCTCTTAAAGAAATGAAGTTGATTTTGTTATTCGTGAAGTGTTAATAGATCATGTGATAGAATGATGGGTCATTCCATCTGTTTCAAACAAAACGTTAGCAGAAGTTATCAAATATGCATAAGTCCATCTATGGTGAGTTTAATCAAAAACGAATCCAAAAATGAACTTATACTTCATATATCATACCGCTTAAAAAAATAAAACTAGTTTCTACTAACCAGGGACTTCCTGTAGTCCAGTGGTAGGCGATAAAGGCCAGTCGCACTTCGATTGTGGGTTCGATTCCCACAGCCTTGTCCGACATGATGGGTTTTCGCCCTTCTTACAGGTTGTCCTTTTTTCTAAAACTACATTACAATAACATCCCATCAATAATATCGAAAAAAGTTATATCCTTAAACAATACTAACTTATGTCCAACATAATCCACTCCAATATTTAGTATTATCTAAAATACTTCGGTCCATGATCATAGTATAATGAAAATGATTACTTGAAATGTCACATAACAATCACGTGAATGCCATCATTTATCCCCAATATATCATAAGATATATCTTGTAGGTCAAATTAAAAACATGTGAATACCTTAATCATGTATTCTCATGAATAATTAATACCCATTGAACCTTAGTGAAAACATGAATACAGTTAAAAGTTAACACCTTCCACATACCAAAATCCTAAAAATTCTATATACTCAAACCATGATATCACTTAGTCCTTATATCAATCATGAGCTCATGAATACTATCAAACATTTCATTTTCTCCTAATCCCTTCATTATGCGCATATCATCTGCTTTCCAAAATATTTGAATCACTTTTCATGGTTACTGGTACCATAAACTTATTGAAAACCACAATATACTAATAAAAAATATTTTCTACTACAGCATAAAAGTACCTCAACAACATTATTCTTGAATACCAATACATAAACAGGTCATTCCATCCTCTTCAATGATTGTCCTGGAATAAGTCCTCCCTTGATTTAGAAGTAACTTTTTAGGTTAGGGAATTGAGTTGGGTATTGCCCATGTTCTCCACAAATAATACATTGTACTTCATAGCAGTCTGTCACTCTATAACCCTTTTCTCCACACAGATAACATCTTTCCCTCTATTTGATGTATTACTCAAGGTTCTTCTTCCTTTCTTTAGAAATCTCAATGTTCCTTTATTTATGCTCCTCAACATGCGAACATGCATAAAAGTCTACCTTCCCCTTAGTTGATGAATTAGGCATACCACTAAATTTCACCTTGTTAATCATATATCGTGATGGCTTATTCTGCATAATCACAATATCTTTCTCTGTAGTCATTACTCAATTTTGTTGCTCATTGTCACCATTTTATCCATTAGATTCAAATTTAACCGAATTCCTTCTGGTTCCCTCCATTGACTAAAACACAAAAACAAATTCTGTGAGAGGAAAAAATCATGCTAGGGAAAACAACATAGTAAAGGGGAAGTACCATCAATATCTAAAATCTTAGGTTAAATTCTATGATTGTTACTATTGTTCAATGACTATATCCTATATGTATACTTATCCTTAGGGACATCCCAAGACATACCATAGAAATATCGTTAGGGATCTCACTAATGTTTTCGCATCCTAGTTTCCAAAGGTTAACTAAACCTTTCCTCTGATGCCAACTATAGAGTTCCGAAACATGATGTACATGGACATTATATTACTTTAGCGGAATACTTAATACATAACAAAAACAGACACACAAGGACCGTAATATTTTAGTGTCTTTGGAAACTCGGAACGTAATCTTCTAATCGTGGTGGAAGATCTTCAACATCTCCCATAAAGATCTTCCAATTATTGTTTCCTTTCCTAAAACCTTTCTTTTAATCCTGGGGGAAAATAAAACATAAAAAGGGTGAGATCAAATGCTCAGAAAAGGGTAATCATGGATAAAATAAAACATACCATATACATTTTAACATAAAAAACATGAACATAATGTTTAAACTTCAAAATCTTGAGCAAAGACATGAATCATGGAAGTACGTAAGGCATATATCATAAGGGAACATCAATCATGGTAAAATTGAATGGTAATAAAACATGTAATTGTGGAAACCATTAAGAACATGATATGAATTCCATAGTAGCCAAGGAATTGCTTCAAAGACCATCTTAGTGGACAAAGTCCCTTTCTGAATCGAGTTCACTCCTCATTCCAATCATATATTACTGAACCGGTTTAACTTTCGGTTCCAGCCATGTCTATATCATGAGATATAACTCTTTACCAAATGCATTGGAGGGTGATATAGGTCCCACCCATCTCATATTTAAATCATTATTTCGTGTTCCACAATATTAACATAAATCATTCATCATAACCCAAGAATAAAATTTGATTCATAAAAAATATTCCATCATAATGTAATCCATACAAAAAAATGGATATCATTTCATCATTAGAAAAGTTTAACCATGTAAATCAAAGAGACATGATACTTGAAACATTCACATGTGAAATAATTTCATCTTAGATGAAAATGGTTTTGATAAAACACTTGAAATGAAATCTTGAGAAAAATATCCTTTTTTCTTCAAAATCATTTAGTTTTCACAAAATGTCATGCAATATTAAAGAAAATGATTTTGTTGAAAATTGTCATGAAATTGTTTGGAGGAAGCATCATGAAAATAATGCTTTATAAAACCATAAAAATCCTTTCATTCCGTATACATTAAAAAACATTGTTCTCGTACTTTTGTCGGAGAAGTCAAAAAGTACCTTGTAGGGTAAATAAAAGAATGATTCCTTCTATACCATGGGGTACAATTCAAAAGGGGTAAAAATTACTTTAAACATAAATGAAACCATTTTTAGGAAACATGGACATGGATGATAACAATAACCTCAGTAAATACTTACGAATAAGAAATCTCGGATGAAAATGAGATTTGAAAAATTATCCCTTACCTTATGTCTAATATGCTTCGTACGTATCCAAACCTCCTGTATAATGATTTAAATAATGTCATTGACTTATTACAGAAAAATATTCCTTGTTATTATATCATATATGGTTCACATATGACTTTATATTACCCGTTCTTTTGTAAATTCATTTTAAAGTATTGTTTAGGGTAAAATCGTTTCATTTGTCGTTTGTGTTTTAACTTGTAATTATTAAAATGATTACTTAGATCATGATTAATTACATCCAAAATGTAAAAAATGATTTATTTATAATATATTTTCAGAATATACATATATATAATAGATCGATAAATGGAAAGAAATACACCATAATGGAGACGGTAGGTCGTACGTATGCATGGACGCTGTTTTAGTTTCCTTATTGAATTGAATGGAATTAATTTGATGACATACATATATATATATACATAAATAAAGTATCATTATTATGTAATATATTTTATGATTACTTATTATATATACTTTATAATAATTTATGAATGGTTAATCATTGAGAATGAATCTTATTGTGTTGTGGAGACGGTATTCCGTACGCACGCATGAGCGATGATATCATTCCCATGATCATGAAGTATTATTGGAGGGTATGTATACCATTAAAGAATCAATATCACTTTACAATAATCATATATAGACATTATTTACACCAGTATACCCATCCATGTAAGGTGGTGGTGGAAAATAGTTTACACCATAGTGTGGAGACAATATTACGTACGTACGCACGCGCGGTGATTTCATTTTACGTAGGATGGATATATGGTGAAATAGGGTTGTTTCATACATATAATAACATATCAGTATATTATTGATACTGATGTTATTACTTCATAATGAAACAACCTAAGAAGAAGAAGTGGAAGAAGAAATAAAGTTGAAAGAATCGGTAACGGACATTACATCTTCTTTGAAGCGCCTCTTTGAGACCTTCTCTTAGGGAACAAAAATTGGTCATTTAAGAATACCAGGACCTCTATCATGTTTCTAGGGAAGTGGAGAAGAAAATTTGGCAGGGGAAGGCCGAGCATGAAGGCTCAATGTGGTGTGAGGAAGAGAGGGTGGAGGTTCCGTTTTATAAGGGAGGAGAGGGGCACCTTTGGAAATCGTAAAAATATTAATTAATAATAAATATAAACCCACTTAAAAACCTACCAAAATGACTCATATTAGAATATTATATGATATAGGGTTTTAATATCATCATCCAATAAAATTTAGACATGTTATGAAATTATTTTAAACATTATCAACTTGATTTATACTTGCATAATCAATTTAATTTTATTTGTGGTAATAACATTCTAAATTTTAATTTATAAAAAATAATTACTTATTTGTTTTGAATTGTACATACTTTGATAAATTATAACAGTTTAGACCATATAAATTTAAATTTAAAATTTTTATATATTTTTGTGATTTTTACACAATTTTATAATATGTTATTTTTATAAAATAACAATAGTGTCAATTTTGACACTATTTATTTATTTGAATTTAAATAAAATATATATATAAGGTATGTTTGAACAAAAAGCTTTAATAGATTCATAAAAAGTCATATGTGTCTAGAAAATTTTAGGAGAACATTAAACAGTTCATATAATATATAATTTATTATTTTTAAAACCATTTATTTGGGTTATCTCTTAATAAAATAATTACAACAACATTTTTGTATAATTATTTAGTATACATATTTGTTGCATAAAAATTAAAAATAAACTCCAATGCTGAAGATAAATCTATTACCTTTTACAATAATACTTTTACTAGAAATTATCATCTTAAAATCACAATATGTAAATTGTAATATTTATTAAATTATGAATGTGACAACTTTGGCATCATTTAAAATAAAATAATATAAGTGCCATTATCACTTTTATAAGACTCTAAACAGTTATATATTATATAATTGGATGATTATGGTGTAGCTATACACTACAAATATGTTTTGGTCAGGTTTGTGGGTCTTTTAATGGGTATTATTATTTCAATAAAAACTGTATTACTGTTTTTTCACTTAATAAATAATTTTTGCATCATTAATGTATCTCCATTAATGAAATTTATTTAATCCCTAAAAATACTAAATAAATTATAATGATGTATATAATTTTATTATATTTCTAGATACTATTCATGCTCGATGTTAAATGGTGTTTATCAAAAAATTAAATTTATTATACTTATAAGATTTAATATAGTGACATGTTGTCACTTTCTTTGGTTTTAATAATAATTAAATTATTTTCAATGTCAAAAGACCATAAAATGAATATAATCCAACCCTTAGGTGATATGGGTAAACTTTTAGCCATCCAATAGTAATTTGGCATGTGTTAGGGTAATTTTATAATATTATATTTACCCTTAATTAATCGATTTACCTTTAACTATGGTAAATAAAATATATAGTAGTTACTATTCATAATCCCCAAAAATAAAAAGTATCCTATAAACATAATTTGGACCCACTGATTCCAAATATAGAATCAATTTTTTCAAATTCAATACACCGAAGTTGCAGAAATTAAATTAAAATTAATCCCGTTGTCGAATGAAAACGGGTTTTTGTTTAATACATAATAAAAGATTGAATTGATTTAACCTACGAATTCAGTGTAAAATCAATGTTAATGACATACATTATATTAAATGGTAAAAATATATTCTATTTATAGTTTAAAACCATTCACTATTATAATTTATCCATATAAATTATTACGATGAAATATGTTGTTTTTAATTAAAATATAGCGTGTTTTTACCATTCATTAAAATATGAAAGTTATCAGAAAAATATCAAAACATTATCTAATGTAAATTTTTATATCCTGGTTCAAAAAAAGAATTATATTTTTTCAAATTGAACTTATAAACATTTCAACAACTAGATTTTAATGTGGGTGCTCCATCAAAAGGTGGAAAAACTGCATTTTTTTAAAAATACATATTTTATCTGAACAATTTTTTTTTTCTTATACCATGTTCTAGAAAATGTGTAAGATGAATAATAATGTTAACAAAATTCAAAATTTAGTCAGTAATATTCATAACGGATAGTTAATAATAATATTATAATAATATATGGTTGTTTTCTAAAACCCGGTATTGCGTACAATACACGCTATCGAGGAAGTTCGTGATTGCGTGTAATGCAAGCCAAGTCAGGGTTGCGTGTTGTCAAAGAATCCTTTATTATTTCGTATAACAGAATACAACCATAGTTTATTTATACATTGAATATATATATATATATATACACTCAATGTTTCATAGAATTACTATTATAAAACGAACTTGAAATTGTGTGTAACACAATCTAAGAATAGTGTTGCGTATACTTCAAGCTAATATAGTGTGGCATATAGCACAAGATAATCTTGTTGTATCATAAAACACATGACATCAAATAAATTAAAAATAATACTTATCATAAAATATCTGGTTGTTACAATGTGAACATTAAAATGATTTAATAGAAGAGTAGTATTAAACTTATTCCTCTTTCTATGTAGTTTTTTTGATATGGAGATTACATAAAACATTGGAGTTTTATTTTTTTTTAAGTTGCATTATTTTTTATCATAGAACTATTATTATTATCATATAATGTTTATTTTCATTTAATTTATAATTGAATCAAAATAATAATTAGTTAATAAGGATAGGATAATGTGGTTATTTTTTATGATCATGAAAGGAATGATACCTACTACCAAGGAGGTAATAATTATCAATTTTTTTTTGAAATAATAATTTCTGAAACAAAACAGTGGTTCTGATGTGATGATTCTATATTTTTTATCGAATTTTTTTAATACTAATTTAAATATCATTCATGATTAAATGTGTTATTTAATGATATTGTTTTAATATTCTTAATATGTTGTGATAATACACTATTGGAAATAATCTAAGAACTAAAATATGTTTTTGGAATGTTTCTGGAACAATGGAAAAACTAAACAATTTGAACATTAATGGGTCCCTATTTCAATTCATTCATCATCTAAATAAATAAATAAAAATTATGTTTAACTGTTAATTTTATATTCTTCATCTGAGTTTGAAAATGAGATTATATTTGGTTTATGTGTCTCTGGGGATCCCTTATATGTTCTAAAACATATTTTATATAGTATCAAAAAAATATCATCAAATTTTGTTGAAATAGTTGGTTCTTAAATATTTTAATTTTTTCTTGAGTTAGTAAATCATTTTACTTCTATTTAATTAATTTCCTAAATTTATGTTGTAATTCATTTTCACATCATTATGGACTAAATATGGTTTTTTATTTTTCTTATATCCGTTAAAAACATTTTTGTTATCATTTAAATAGTATATTTTTCATTTGTATCTGACCTTATACCTTTTAATTTGTGTCAAACATATAAAATATAGATACAAATAGGATTGAAATTAGCAGTTAATTCATGTTTATGTTGTGTGTGTTACATTTTGTGAATTACATATTTATAGTTATTTTGAATATAAATTCATTTTTTAAATATATGTATCCATAATTATGGATTTGTATTAATTTAAAAATTATTTATCAAATGACAATGAGTAAATTTTTTTGTTCTCAAAATCGATAGAAATATATATTTCAATATACACATTATAAAGGAATGATGTTCCCTTAATTACTCTAAAAAATAACTTCTTTCACTATTTCATCAAAATTATATTGAAACATACCACCATATATATTAATTTTGAGTATACATTGTTTCATTTTAATATTTTGATTTAATATATGGAGAAAATACTTATCAAAAGTTCCTTACACTATATAATGTCTTTATTTATTTTGAGAATAATTGATATTTACAAAGTGTGGGGAATATTTTTTGGTTGATATAAAATTAATTATTTTATGGGGAAGTTATACATGGATTGATTATAACGTCAAGGGAAATTATATTAAATCATTGATTGGATATATTTATTCTATTGGATCTTGTGGTAAACAAATAAATAAAATTCAAACACACACAAAAAGACATTTATTAATTGATGTGTCATAAATTTCACGGTTATATGATTATTGTTGATGTTAGTAATTTTTATTACATAAATTTAGGAGTAATCTAGATGTTTCATTGTTCTTATGGCAATTCAAACTAAAATTTGGCTATGTATAAAATTAATATGAGTCATCATTATAAACTATATGGCTCTTTATATTATATTATATTATAATTTATCTGTTCCATCAATTTTTATGACTTCCAGATAATGAAAATGGGTTCCAAATTAATAGAAAATATATTTGAATTCTCATAAGAGTTAGATCCATGTAAAAGGAATTTCATAAGATTTTAGTGAATTATATAAGATTGAATGTTATTTCTTTGGAGTTACTATGAATTTTCATACTCATTCATTCAGTTTAGTATGATTTTTTCTAGTTGTGTAATGGATTATGGTTTGTGTAAAATGCTTTATAAGAGTATCTCATATAATTGGATGCAATTTCACCCAGAATAATAGTTTTTTCTATAATTTTAAATGTGTTGTTTTTTGATAGAATTATTCTATTAGGGTCACTCTATTTTAATATGTTTTTTAATAATTAGAAATAAAATATTAATATATAATAATTTGATAGATAATATTTATGTGAAATTATCATTGGAAATTTTAAAAGGATTTCCTAATCATACAGGGAAATAATGGAGTTTTTTATATTATATAATACTAAATCTTCTATTATAAAGAGTAATTTTAAATAGGGATACCCATGATTATTGTTATGGGAGAAGATGTATATACCCCATGAAAAGTATATTATACAACAATGGATGCATTTATTGGAGTAAAACTACTTTTTTGTGTGTATCATCTTGTTTTATTATGCCCTGATGATATAAAAAACTCCTTGAATTGAAGAAGTATATGGTAAATATGAAGACATGTTTTTTTTGTTATTAAGGATATTTATCTATCTACTATCCAGATTGTAAATTCAAATATAAAATTTTTAATATGTTAATTTTTTTAGAAACCCTGGCCCTTATAACCTAAATCCAGTGTCTTAATTATTTACATTGACATAGAGTAAATTGGTCAAATTCTAAATAGATAGTAAATTTAGTAGGTTTTGAGAACTAGATTCATATATGATACCTATTATACATTAACAATATAAATTAATGCTTAATACATAACAAAATAAAACGAAATCTATCACTAAAAACTCATTTAGTGATTTATTATTCATATAATAGGAAATGAAAAAAAAATAAGGGTGATCTATAATTCTAAATAAAGATTAATTACATTGGAAGATATCTAGATTCAATAAGAATAATCATCATGAAAAAGAAAATAACTTAACAAACATTCTTTTTAAATGAATTTTCAATGATGATAAGATAATTAATAATCTAGATTGAATAAAAATTAATTGAAAACATGTGAAATTTAATTAATAAGTGAGAATTAAATGTTTCCATATATTATATAATATAAAAAATCCAATTGATAATGATAAAAAATATATAGTAAATGAATGAATTGAATAATTATTGTACACCATGATATTAGGAATCATTATACCTATACTATCAATATCATTTTGCTATACAGTTTCAAACTACTGGGTAAAAATTCATCTGATTTGGCCAATTAAATTTTCCCATGAGACCTATCGATGCATTGAGGGTCCATCTACAAATTGTCACCACCCATAACTGCATGTCCAAGTAATTACTCATATATCAAAAAATAGATCTATTTCATGAATAATATTCCTTCTCAAAAAATATCCACATTGAATAAAGAACACATAATTATGAATATTTTCCCCATTTAATCAATTAACTATCAAATTAATCGCTGTATTTAATAATGGCATATGGTTCAGATGATATTTATATCCATTAAACAATGAATATGGATAACAATAAATTGAAACATTAACCATAAACAAAAAATAGGTATTCATGTTAAATATATCAAAGGGGATGTATATATGCCATGTAAATTTTAATAGTCGCAAATTAAAAAAATCTCATTGAAATAGAAATTGAGACTAAATTTGTTATCTCACACATCCCTTTGGTTGAAAATAATTTAAACTTATGTAAAGTGGTTTTATACATGTAATTAAATTATTCCATATTCATAATCATAATTCTAATTTATCATATTACCCTCTTATTACATTTTAACAACCATTCATTAATAATATATTATTATTTTCGTGGGTTTGGGTGTTCATTGCCTTGTTTTCTCATGTATTTTTTATAATGATTATTCTGGTTCTTGTATATAGCATATAAATAAATCATATACAGAATGATAATAATGTTTTAAATATCATTATTACCCAATGTATACAATATTAGAATCATTATTAAAATTTTGGCATGGGAAACTAGCCACATCAATCCATGAAGTTGATAGGACATATGCATGCATGAGAAATGATATCATTCCCTTAATAAGTGAAAGGGTGAAGAATTTGGTGATTTATTAATTTTATAGAACCAATTTCAAATGATACATTTCACATATATTAATTCATTTTATCCATATTTCATTTCATGTAAATCCTAAGAGAAAAACAAATAACATTGCTTCGTAAGGTGGTAGTCTGTTGTACACACGAGCGACATTATCATTTTTCAAATAGAATGAAACATAAGAAGTTATATGTTGTATTAAAACACATTAATTGTAATAATATAAAAATTATTTTATACATGTGTTAAATCCATCATTATATCCATCCTTGAATGGTGTTGATTGAAAATGACTACATCAGTTCATGAGGCCGTAGTCATCCGTAAATAAGATTGATGAATTTGATTCCCATTTGATAGATGTTGAGATGGATAAATATTATTACATAAATATAATAATATATTATTATATCTTTTATAATTTTTTATATTATAATTTTTATCCCATAATTGAATGTTGTAAAATAATAAAGGAAAAAATGATTTTAGTGTCGACATTTTCCTTCTCATGGAGAAAACTCATTTGAATCTTCTTAATAACCCCAGGGCATGGATTTTTTCAATAGAAGAAGCTATAATGGGTGTTTAATAATGTTGGGTGGGGGGGTGGTATTTTGAACATTTTCCTTTAAAATTGATTTTTATTTTTGATTAATTTAGGGGAGTGTGTTCTCTTTTACAAGTGTGGAAAGGGGCCTTTTTTGAAATTACATAGAAATTTCCCAAAATAATCAAAAATGTTAAAGTTATTCAAATGAAAAAATCTTCAAAATGAACATATATTAGATATTGGTATGTATAAGGTGGAATTACGTCCATTAAATAATATTTTTACATGTTAATATGTAATTTTTAACCATTTTATTCTTTGTTTAACCCCATGATAAACCCTTTCATTCCTTAACCATGACAAATAATTTATAATGTTATTAATATTCATTTTTGTCAGAAAAATTATGATCCCCTTTTCAGGTAATATAAATTATTATGAATAAAAATATGTAATCCAATTTTCAAAATTCCATTCATAGGGGTAGAAATTTTTAATTAAAAAGTAATCATGTTGTCACGATGACAAATAGAGATTTCAAATTGAAAAATTTCATAAGTTTGCAATTTTTTAATATCAAAATTCAATATGAGAATTATTCCGATGAAAAAAATGGATTAATAGTTATATAACTGAACTATTGTTTCTTTAAAAACAATCTAATATTTTCACGACCCCCTCTCTATAAATGTACGACAATAAAGGCTGGGAGATAGTGACTTCTCGAGTCCATTATCTATTATGCCTCGAGTTAGAGAATCCCAACAAGGGTATTATAAAAATACATATGGGGGGAATTTCACTCCAATAAAACATGAAAAATATAGAGATAATATTGATTCAAAAATAAAAAAACCTTATCAAACATATATTTATATATAAAGAAAACCTATGTGAAAACATGAAATACTATAAATTACTCAAACAAGTAAATGAAAAGTTTTATGTACGAAAAAGGTAATGTCGAAAAAAACCAAGAAGCCTAAACTGATATTGAAAGACAAAGAGTTTATAATATTTTTCCATATCTCTAAAAATTCCCAAATGAACTGAAATATATAAATATATATATATATATATATAGGATGAGTATAACATTATACTCATTACGATCATCTATTTGGCCTCTCTAGTAAAATATTAAAAAACCATACTAAAACCCAGTGAACACTATATGAAAACAATGTTTTAGAGGTGGTTTTTTCGCGGATTTTTTTTCACGGTGGTTTTTAAAAATTCCTTTAAAAGTGTTTCGATCAATAAATTTTTATCTGTTTATAAAACTGACGCAAAAAAATTGCTATTTTTTTAATTTTTTTTAGTTTTTTTAAAATATCTTCTAAATAAATGAAATTTCAATTTTTTAGGGGCAAATTATTTATAACCTCCGGAATAATTTTAAAAATTTTAAAAAGAATTATTTACCTATTATTTTTTATTTATTATTTACTGTCAAATGCAGTTTATTATTTATAATTTTAAATATTTTTAATTTCTCAATTAATAATAAATAATAAATAATAAATAATAAATAATAAATAGTAAATAATAAATAATTATTAATTAATAATTAATAATAAATATTTTATAATATGTAATAAGTAAGAAATAATTAATAATTAATAATTAATAATAAATAATATTTAATAATTGATCATTAAAAATGTATAATTTATAATGAATATTTAATATTTAAAAAATTATAAATAATTAAAAATTAATTAATTAATTATTAATAAAAAATTAATAATTAATTAATTAGAAATTAAGAAATATCTAATATTGAATTAACATATAAATAATAAATGAATAAAAAAATAAAAACGTAATGTTTTCTAAATTTACAATAAATTAATAAATAACAAATAATCAAGCTTAAATTCAAAATAAATAAATAAATAAATAAATAAATGAATGAATAAATGAATAAATTAATTAATTAATTAATACATAGAGAAATAAATAAATAAATAATAAATAATAAATATTTTATAATTAATAATAACTAATTATTAATATTCAATAATTAATATTTAACATTTACTAAATAAATAATATTTAATTAATAAATTATCAATAAATAATATTTATTTATTTATTTATTTATTTATTCATTCTTTAGTCCTTATTATTTATTAATTTTTTTTTAGTTTACAAAATATTAAGATATTATTTTTTATTCATTTATTATTTATTTATTTATTCAATATTCAATATTTATTAATTTATAATTAAATAATTATTATTTATTAATTAAAAATTAATTATTTAATTATTAATTAATTAGAAATTTTTAATATTAAATATTCATTATTCAATATTCATACTTAATGATCAATTATTAAATATTATTTATTATTTATTATTAATTATTAATTATTAATTATTAATTATTAAATAGTTATTACTTTTTATTTACTATTTATTATTCATTATTCATTATTCATTATTTATTATTTATTATTTACTGTTTATTATTTATGATTTATGATTTATGATTTATGATTTATGATTTATGATTTATGATTTTTGATTTATGATTTATTTAATTATTTATCTTTTATTTATTAATTTGTTCTTAATTTTTTATTTATTTATCATTTATTCAATTAGTTTTAAATTGATTTATTATTTAGACATTACTTATATATTATATGTTATATATTATATATTCTATATTCTATATTCTATATTCTATATTCTATATTCTATATTCTAGGTTATGTATTATTGATTATATATTATATATTATATATTATATTTTACATATTACATATTACATATTATATATTATATACTATGTAGTATATATTATGTATTATGTATTACTTATTATGTATTATGTATTACGTATTATGTATTATATATTATGTCCTATATATTATATGTTATATATTATATGTTATATATTATATATTATATATTATATATTATATATTATATATTATATATTATATATTATATATTATATATTATGTATTATATATTATATATTATTAATTGATAATTATTAATTGTGGATTATTGATTAATCATTAATGATTAATATTTATTTATTAATAAATATTTACTATTTATCTATTTGTTATGTATTAATTGTTTTTCCAATTAATATATATGTGTATAAGTAAATTAAATTCGATTTATTGACCACATGAAGAGCCTACTGGAGTGGTAATGTCTTTGGCGAATAAACATGAGGTATGGTGTTCAAATCTCACCCAACGTATAATTTCTATATATTGCAAGGGCATGTGCATGGACATGGACTTATTTATGGAGATTGGAAAGATATTGGTTATAATAAATAAATACATATATACATACATACATACATAAATAACGAAAATTAAAAAAATCAAAAAAATTAATAAAAATAAAAATGATTTAGTGATTGTTTAAACCGCCGCTAAAAAACCATCGCTAAATCGTTCTATGACGGTTTTAAAAAATGACCACTTATTATTTCCTGACAAACAATTTAGCGTCAGTATAACTCATCTATCGTAGAATGATTTAGCAGTGGTTTCAACCGCCTCTAAACGATTAAAAACCCACCGCGAAATACAAATTTTGGCATAGAGGAAGAATATTGAAACTAAATCATTGCCTAAACTGATATAAAATGATCCCAACCATACAATGAATAACTCTAACCATGTAAAACATAATAGTGAAAATATAATTTAACAATGAAAAATTTGGCAACCTAACTCTCAATTCCCCACTATTATTTTTATTTACCCCAACGTCGCACATACAAGGCCACCAATGTACAAAAATAGGTCATTCCAATGACACTTGGGAATTTTTTCACAACATAAACTTTATATATCACATCATCACATGATCCCATCCACATATCCATATATTTTAGTAGATTAGTTTCTTGGAGCAATCATTACCCGTATAATTATACCATACATCGGGTAATATACCTCAAGTCGTTATAGCCTAGACCCTCATTAAGGTACTAGAAGCCATTACATCTTATTCAAATCATACATATAATAACTCTTTGGATGATATATATAGTAAAACATATGTCTGAAATAAACATAATCTATTATATACCTCTACACACAAATATGGGAAACTATTCGGTCTGTATATCATCACAGGTGACTAGAAATAGAAGGGAGTGGGGTTAGAGGGGGTAGACAACCATCCATCCTCTCACTGTGTTGTTGGGGAAAACATACTCCTAGATTCTAATGGGTATCAGTCAACATAACTAACATGGGACGGGAATCGTATGAAATCACATAATATAAAATATAAATTATCTCTCACAAACACACTATGGTCATGGGCCTTGTCTTCTACACAACGATTGTTAGCACCACTCATACTCCTATATTCCACTAAAAAGACTAGATATCATATAAGAACAGAAGCATTTAAAAGAGCATCATTAATTACTTATTCACTTTTTATAATTTAATTTCATTAATTAATTCATTATCCAATAAATTACCAATTTTCACTATTTTACTTTACATTACATTAAACATTATAGTAAAGTATATTCCCTTGATAAATAATCAAAACCTACTACACTGTTTATCATGATTTATTTTTTAGCATTTTTATTCCATCAACTCAAACCCCATGTTGTAAAAGAGATTTATATATTATTATAACCCTTTCATAATTTGGGTACTTTAGGAAAATCATCTTAGTATACCACTAAGAGTAAACATGAAAACAATCCCATCCAACCGTCTCAAGTATTGGGGAATGGAATACATTTATAGTAAGTAACCAACCAGCATCCATTATGTATATATATAATATACATTCCCAAATCTCAGTTTCACATCAACCAGAAAGAACATCCTTAACAAATTCCAATGTACCTAGTGAAATCCCTGACACCCTCATGCATATACCAATTCATCTCATCATCACAGGCATCAATTAATGAAACATCATCCACGTTTCCACAATAATATCACATTAGTCATCCCATGTTAATCTATTCAAGGCTCAGAACACATCCAGGACACCACAACCTATATAAAATTACAAAGAAATAGTCACAAAGAAAGAGTAGCACATAAAATCAAGAATCAAATATAATAAAAATGGAAATCAAGGACCAAAAACATTTCATCCATCTTTCATATTAAAATGATCTCTCACGCCACCAAACCCTTAGTGGTTAATCCTATACTAGAAAACAAAAATATCAACACCCATCAATTATCAATATCAACAAACTAGTTATTATTACATCTTAAATTTACCATTTTGTTATTCGTATGTTCTAATTAAGGAAACCATAAGGCCTTAATATATAAAAATCTATAAAATATTAAACATGATATCATGAATTTAAACTATCTTTTTCATTCCGAGAAAAAAAAAACCATTCCCATTTGGAATTCCTTTTTAATTTATTATCAATGAGAATTATCATGCTTCATAATATTAATCAAATATATTAACCATATGTAATATCATTTTCAATTAAACATGCACATTTGATCAATTTGATCGTTATCAAATTACATTAAACACAACATTTGAACATGAATCCTATATAACAATTATAAATCTACTTAAGTGTCAATTCATTCTAGAATAATTTTCATTAACAATACCATTATGTTACATAATCCATAATAACATTTTAACAAATCATATCATTGATAACACACTATAAATAAAATCATGAGGGAAAAAACTACAACAGTGTAAAGAAGTAACATAGACATGAAATAACTATCCAATTCATTATTAATCAACTTTAATAAATTATTTTGTAAATTCCATTCCCATATATAGGGATATCCATGTTCAAATTTTTTTAAATTTAAATAAAATAAGAAAAACAATGAATCTCTAACCTTAATGTGTCAATGTTCATCTCACAAGAATAAACCAACATTACAGATCTTTGATCACGTATCCTACAACCAAATAATAGAAAACAACATTACAATAGTGTAGATCATTTACCATGGTATGTTGATAATAAATGGGAGTAAATGAGACTGATTATGAAGAACCCTCTAGAAAATAAATAATGAATGCACCATGGATCACCATTTATTGAAGATAGAAGCCAAGGATCGACCTCCATTGAAGGAATCCCCAATCTCCTAAGAAGAGGATACTAGACCACATAGAAAATTATGGAAGTTGATGGTTTTGATGAAATATTGAGTTGTTAATGAATTTATATGTGTGCTGCAGATTATGTTTACATGACATTAAATCCATTTTCATGTCATGTAAATGATGTTCCTTATATCAAACAAAAAAAACTTGTCACCTCAAACTATTTAAACATGATGATTTACATTTAACATAACACCGCGTGAACTAGTGTAAACAAGCCATGAACTTTCAAAAAATGACATGAAACACATTTAAACATTTTGTATTCTCCTTGTTTTCATCATTTTTAGTCGAACCCCTTCATACCGACTTTATCAATTCTTTGAACACAATTATCATTGAAAACATTAAAATGGATGGAAAATATGGATCTGATCCCTTAAATTATATACCTATCATATAATTGTTGTCCTCTAGAATCCAAAGTAAAACCCAGTGAGAAAAATAAGGGGGTCACCCAAAAATTCATCCAATAAGATACCTATTTAATATATCATTATCATATGAGATCAACCACCTATTAGAAGAAATAAGTTCAAAAACATGCAATAAAAAACCACATCCTAAACACTCTCCGAATGGATATACTTATCAAATGATAGTATATATAAAAAATGAAAAAAGAGGAAAACATTTCATAAATTATAAATGCAAAGATCCATAATATAATAACATTATAATGGTAGAGATAAAAAAAATCATGGGTGCCGAGATCCCATATGTGAATCACATTCCCAAAAACTCTCCTCTATGGAACAATGTAACAACAAGACATGAACTAATGAAATATAACACATATAGAACTCATTCTTTTGATTTTCCATGATCTCCATGGGTCATTCCTCGAAGGTCACATTCTTGCCAACATCAATATTTCCTCAATCAATGACAAGAGATCTATCATGAAGATAACGACGAATTTTTGACACATGAAAAACATATTGTATATATCTTTCCATTTTGGGATGTTTTATCTGATATTCCATAGCTCCAAAATGTGTCCACACAATGAATGTCCCAAACAAATTGGGGAAAATCTTACTTCCATGACCAAACCATCTCTTCCAACAAAGAAGAGTCTCCTACAAGTACTTGTGATCCCCAACGTCGATCTCCAAATGTTTCCTCCTTTGATTATAATAAGATTTATGATGATTATTCAATAACTTCATCCTCTCATAAATTATTTGTACCATATTTGTTTTATTCTTCACCAACTCTATCATGAGAATTGATGACTCTATGACCCTAGTCCAGCAAATTGGAAAATAGAATTATTGGTCATAAAAATATTCAAATGGCAGCATACCAATGGTGTAGTAGGAATTATCATTTAACGAAAAAATTACTGACAGAAGGTGCCTAATCCATGAAACTGCAAAATCCATGACATGATAGCACAACATGTCTTCAAGAGTCTAGATGATTCTATTTATATATCCATCCTTCAATGGATAACATATATTTCTATGGAAAAAATGAGATCTAGAATCATAATGAAGGCATATCCAACCCATTGGAGTTAAATGAGGATCCTGATTAGAGATTATCATACTTGAGACTACATAGAGTCACACCCCCTCCTCTAGATACTACCTCGAAAAAACCTCTACTGAGTTTGAATACCTTATCATTGAAACTCAGATAATTTTTTAAAACAATCCCATGTCACCTATATAACATCATAGACTCCTTAATATAAAGGTAAACTAGTAACGAAGTCCATCGAGATGTTATACCACTTACATTAGGGAATATCAAATGGATGGAGAAAACCCTCAAGAACACATTGCTCATCGATCACTTTCTAGAAGACCAAACATCAAGAGACAAACATCACAAAAGAACCCTTCAACCCAGTCCACCAAAATATTCCTCTGAAAACCTGGTAAATTTTTTTTACTCCATGATTTTATTCCAAATGTGGGATAAGGAACTCATAGAAATCCATCTTATTCATCACCAATGGAATGAAAATCATTCCTAGGAATAACATCCACTAAAATCCATCTGTAGACCAACCATTAAGAGAATCACCAATAAAACTCTATCCCTCCAATCCTCCATCTCATAATACCCCAACTAATAATCTACCACCTATTGCACGAATAATGAAAAAACATTCATCTAAAAAGAAAAAAGATTCCTCCAAAATATACCATATCCAGATGAGTCACTGATAGTCCTTCCATCACCCTATAAGAGTCTCCACATTCACATAAAACATCACTTTGTGAATTCCTACTCAGAACATTGAATACAAAATTTCCCTTTCCAAGAATATATTAAATGTTGATGTCATAATCCAGTAATAATTCCATCCACCGATCTTAATGAATTCTCAACTCGAACTAGGAGAAGACAATCTGTAAGATCTTTATGATGATAAAAATACAAAACACCCACAACTTAGGTAATGTCAGTATAATTTCAATTAAAATTATACTGCATGAAACTAAATATCATGGGTCTCATTGTTTCTCTAATGGGGATGAAACTAACAGTACACATAAGAAGCATCTAATCTACGATGCAACACAACATAGCCCAGTCTAATACATGAAACATCACTGAAACCTCAAATTGAACTACCGCCACTCAAAAACAAAGGAATGGATGGCTTAAAAACCTATCCTTTAGGTACTAAAATGATTTATGGAACTAATAATTCCATAAATATTCTTGATCCATCAATTTCAATTTTTCTTGAGGAGTCATATACTGAAATAAATCACCTAGAAACCTATTATAATAGCTTGGAAGACCAAAGAAACTCCACACCTATAACACTATATTGGGGGATTCCCATGAAAAAACTAACTCTATCTTTAAAGGTTCCATAAATACTTCATTAAGGGACATAACATTTTCCATGAAATAGAATTCATCAGTCTAGAACACACACCTCAAGAACATCACAAATAGATACTCATGATGAAGCACTACTAAAATGAAAAACATATGTTCAACATTATCCCCCTAAAACGTCAAGTACACAACTGTTTTATTGTTGAAAACCACCCTGAACATATCTATAAAATATCTGAAATTGAATTTATAGATACTATGAAAACATTTAGAGAATTCACCACACCCAATAAAATCACAACAAACTGAGAATACCCTTGAAGACAATGGAAAGTATTCTTCTGGATATCCACATCATTCGCCAACATCTGATGATTTCTAGACCAAAGATCTATATATGAGAACGAACTTTCTCCCTATAGATTTTAAAATAAATATGTGGTTCATTGAAGATAATGGTGGTTTTTTCTATCACTTTGTTATGTGATGGTATTCGATACAAAGCTATAAAATTCCATCAACATTCTCCCGGATCAAAACACAAGTAAACCAAGGTTACAGACATGGTAGAATAAAACATCAATATATGATATCATCAAGACCTAATCATGGATCTAACAACCTAGAATGTTCCATACTATATGAAAACATCAAGATAAGAGACATCCATGACTATAACATGATCCAAATCACAATCTATAATTATGGGGGTAACACTATAAAATCATGTGGAAGTACATCAGGGTACTCTTCCACAATCCAAGGAAACACAAACTTCTAAACCTATGAGGAGTTCATCATCATCTTTACCATAAAATAAGGCAAGGAAATATCATGGCTCTGACCCATATGAGGGTCTAGCTTTCCAGATAACACTATCAGATTTTGATCCATATCATAAAACAAAACATTAATTCATTAGATATCCAACATATAATGCATTGAATAAAAAATTACTTATAATGGATTATCTCATATGGATACATCTATAAAAATAGTAAATCTCCCCAAGATCGTTTTTCCCTAGCACTAGCTCATATCCTCTAAATACTTCATACAAACAACTCGACCACCAACTAGTGTATGAAATGCCAAGGGAACTATAATACTAACTAAATAAAGTCTCATGCCATAGATGGTGGTAGGTGACATAAAGGATTTCATTTATCCTCATTAAAAAAAAACATTCACCCTTATTGAAATGAATCAATGGGATCAACATGTGATGTTTTGTTCTCCTAGTGCTGCGAATGCTAAAGCATGAAAATTACGAGAACATTTTATAAAGACTCTCTTACCCTACTAAGAATTATATCCGTGGATACAATCTCCTCTCTAAGGATAAGGATTGTCTTAGGGATACATTATTCATACCCCATCTCCCCTCTTAATATTCCAAACTAGCTAATTCTACTACTGTTGTATTAACTAAAACTACCTCAATAGATGAAACTGAAGTGGAATACTTGGAAGAAATTGAATGGTAAGAATGGTCAGGAACTCTCATCAATGATGACATCAACATAAACAAGAAAAATACATATATTAACCCTTATCATTGGTGTGAAAGTGTATTCCCCAAAATAAATGATATAATTATGGTTTGGACCAACCCTCAGTTGACTGAATTATCTCACGTCTAGGAAACTAATAACCCTAGTCCATTACTCTAATTCACGAGTAATCCTAAATTCTCCCCTCTTATGATGATATGGACATGTACATGACCCTATCAATAACATATTATCTCTCCAATATCTGTAGATATGTATTATAAATATATTTTGTGACTTGGAACACGATACAGGGATACAAAGTCTCCTCCAAATTCTTCTCCATAGCATCCACATATAGATATAGGACTTGATAAAATCACATAAGTTTCCGGAGATGGATCCAAAACTCTCACACACTAGAAATATCCTATTTATGGGTAAGATGTTCCTAGAGAATAGATGCCTTCAAAATCGAAGAATGAAGCTCTTCTTGGATTTGGTCTCAGAACTTCTCCACAAAATAGCTTCGACTACTAATGATCTATGTGGAATAAGAACAATGAATTCCTTACTTCTCCATAAAGCATCATCTTATCAAAGGAAACCAATTTCTACATTCATGAATGGATCAAACTGAATGATATCTCTACCCCCTCCAACCGTTATTCAAATATTGAATATGAAAAACCTACCTCATACTTTTATAGGATCTTAAACTAAAACTCTTGCTGTGTCCTCCTCTATGTGTCATCATCATCAACCACTAATCTATGAAGATATATTAGAACATCCTTCTGAACATATTTGGTGAAAACATAATAAAGATTCCCAGATTGAGCCATGCCTAAAAAATATAAAACTGCATATCTTTTAATCCTGTAATATGGAATATTTAAAATTAATTAATTAATTATTTATTATATAATCATAGTTTAACCTATCAGAAGATCTTCCCATTTCAAACATAGGTTCAAAGAATAATGAAGCATGATCCTTTCCTAGGTCTCTACACTACAACCAGTATCACCACATATAGTAGGCTCAGTAAACATAAAGGTTTGAAAACTAGATCATTGGGGGCCTTAAATACCTATGCAATATCTACACTCCCCTATTTAAATTGCCTTTAAAATTAGCTGATATAATTTCCCTACAAAACATGTAGCCTCACATGTTTTTATTTCCAAACTCTATCATGTCTTTCAATCTAATACACAAATCCAAATCATTCATGAACCCCTCCTCCCAAAGAAACCACAATCTTGGAGAGAGATAGTGAATACCCAAGTCCTGCCACCAGTAGTCCCCAGGTCGATGACTAACACTGAGGGTATAACAAACATATATAGGGGAGGAATCACACACTAAGAGAACAAGAGAAAGAGATAGATATGGTAGATACACCAGTCAACACCTTCTAATAAATATTTATATATATATAACCATACAACAAACATTCAATTCCAAACAGTACTATAACAAATGAATGGAAATATAAAAGTACAAAAAAGGAATAGACGTCAACGACCATGATGAAAAAATTGATCCTACAATACCTTGATCTATTAATATCCATACCAACCTCTAAAAATATATAGCTGACCTAAAAATATTATTTATATGTAGGGTGATCATAACAGCATACTCATTGGGATCATGTACGGATCCCCTCAGGCAAAAGATAAAGGAATCAGGCTAAAGAATAGTGTAAATAGTTAAACTAAATTTTCACCTAAATAGGTGTACTATGTTCTGATACTCACCAAGACTAACTCTCATTAAGTATCACAGAAAAGGGATAATATAATATAATAATTATACATAATGGGTACCCCATTCATCCGTCCCGACCAGTATTCCTCTATGCCAAACATAACATGTCATGTTCCATCTCTCTCCAAAAATAGGCTAGCCCACTAACGCTTCGTGAAAGCATCACAATGGGAACCTCGTTCATAACATCATCACAGAAACCCATCCACATATATACATAGTAAATTATTAGATTCTGAGATCCATCATAGCACATATAACATATTCATACATCAGGCATTATTACTCACTCTATTACAACCATTACATAATGTAATGTATAAAAATCAATCATATTCTATACACATCATACCTATAATAATCCTTTGGATAATATTATATCTAATACATGTTTGTGAAATAAAAAAAATGTCATATCATCCCTAAACACATATATATGTGGAAAGTAAAAGATGTTTGTTCAATCATAATTATCTACCCATAGAAGAGAATGGGGCCAGATGAGGTCTTCATACATCCATCCTCCGACTTGGATATTATGGAAAACATCCCTCCCAAAGTCCACTAGTTTTCCTTCACCATAACTAGCAAGAGTTGGGAAGTGTATGAAATCAATAAATATACAAGACATAATATATATCATTCCACACTATGGTAATGACCTAGTCTTGGACTCAACTCTAGCTAGCATCACTCAGAATTCAAGATTCTACTACTAAAACTAGATATCCAATATTCACACAAACATTTAAAATATATACATTAATTAATTCTTTTATTAATGATTTATTTTGGTTAATTAATTAATTTTCCATTAAATTAACCGTTGCAATTATTCCACATTACATTACACTGATCATCAAAGTACAATCCATGCCCTCTAGGTTTAATCCAAACTGAGACCATGATTTATGAAGACTAAATAGTTTTTATAATTTTCATTCAATCAAAACCAACCACATTGGATAATAATTACTTATTCATTATTAGCATCATTCCATATTGTCAATATTTTAGAAAAATCATCCTAAGCTACAACAAAGAGGAAAATTGCTACCATGAACATACGGTAACATAAGAAGTGGGGAATGTAATTCATATGAAACACGAAACCTGACCATTAGCCCATAAAGAGATCTCTATGAATGGTTCCATGTTCTCAGCGTCACATAAATTGGTAAGACCGACATAAACATATTCCATCATCTATGTTACATCCACAAAACCCTCATTTATATACCAATATATCTAACAATATTATGCATTAAATTGTTCCACATCATTCAGGCCTCCCCTCCAATATCATGTCATCCATCCCAGGCTTATCTTGTTTTAGCAGATAATGACAAATTGAATAACTCAAGAGTGTGTGAATTGATTTATTAAAATTTTATAGAGTATTAGACAACCCTATTGGATGTATATGATTTTAATTAATTCCATAGGATTGAATGTGAAGTTGAAATATATAATCATGTAGAAATGAAATTGAATATAATGATTTGTAGTTTTTTAGGGAATATAAATTCCCTAGTACACTACAATAATGGTCTAATCCACAATCTTAGTGATTTTCATTATAATAGCTCTTTTACCTGGGGATCCCAATAGAGTAAAAATAGAAGCTTTCACTTAACAAAAATGTCTATGATATTTCAGCCTGAATCTACATATAAAATCAAAATCCATGGTACCAACCAAAAACATTCACTGAGTTCAAATATGATAAAAAATAGAATCATTGAGAGGATAATTTTTAGTACACAGTTGCAGGAAACAACTAATAATAGATGATGATTCGTCATAACAGAATGATATATCATAAAGTATTTCTTAATATAATATTCAATGAAACTTGTTGAACTAATAAAAATAATAAAAAAAGTCGTTTTCTATATGTATAGTCCTCTAGTGTTTACTTTTTGGATCCCAAAAGCGATATGCTATGGTTTTTCGTTAATATTTATTGTAGTCACTCATCAATCCTTTTATATTATTTTTAATAGAGAGGACTAGACCCATCTAACGTTCGAGTGGGATTGTAATGTTATCATCATAAGATATATATTAATAATATGAGTCCCAACTTTCCAAATATAGGGATTACTATTAGGGATATGATGATAGAGATCATCTCAATCTTCAGATAATTTTTTTCATAGTATGTCACGTGAATACTAATATTTCCTTAAATGGATTATTGCATTATGATGTTCTGTAAAGGGATAAAGTGACTTATTGATATATTAGAAAATAAATAATGATGTTCTTAAACTATATATCTTCGTAAGACATCAACTAAAAGAACTATTTATCATATCATAACTTTCATAAGATAATGGAACACATCCTCGTAAGACAAAATGTCTTCACCAAAATGTAAGATAATTTTCCATCGTAATATGAACTGTTTTTTTTATGTTTCAATTAATTTTCATCATCATTTTCTGGATATTAATATTATTTTCAAAGGATAATTTCCATTTATATTTGTACTATGATTGAGAAATCTGTCATGAGTAATTCAACCATTCTTCATAAGACAAAGTCATAAATGAATCATTTTGATTTTGACCAACATATGATTTTATATTTATCTAATGAGATAATATAGTCACATAATTAAGGTAAAAAATATCTAAAACACTTGAGATAACTTGTTAGAAAAAAATATTTCTTTTTTAACTCAAAAAACACATAAAATAGAAATATATTAGAACAATATATTCTTTACAAAAATATTCCCCCTTTTTAAAGATAAAAATACCCATGATATGGTAAAACAAAAAAAATTTACACTAGGTTTTAGCTTGTCAGAATGGGAGATGTTTCCTATTATTTAATCTGAAAAGTCATTACTTCTCTCTATTTTTATAATAACAAAAAATCACATTTCCATCTCCCCTTGTAGAAATGTAATAGTTCATTTAATTTCAATTTCATTCTTTTGTTATGAAATATTCAATAATTTTTATATATTCATTTTCTTCTCTCACTTTTTATGATATCATAAAATGTACAAAAAGTAAATAGTTTGACTTCCACCCATGTACATAATGAGTTGACACTACTATTTACAAACACAATTTCATAGTAAATATAGTTCATAATGAAACATTGAACTAGTATAGAATAGGAAATTAATTATAAAATATATTGAATTGAAATCATGAAAAAAGATTATTGAATATATATGAAAATGGTAAAGTCACAGTAAATGTAAAATTTTTATAAATATTGTATAAATTATTAAGATAGTTATTTAATTTACGGAAAATAAAAAGATAAGGTGTTACAATCATTTAAAAGAGATGTTAACATAATCATAAAAAAATGTTATGAATGTCATAAAAGTGTCATAATTCAAATGGTTTTGTGGATTACTAACCATTGGGAAACTATTACATGAAAATGAATGGGTGTATATCAATATCGTTTCATAAATGGATTTTTTACATCCTACATTTTGAATGATAGGGGATGCTCGTGGGGTGATTATGATGTAAGAGGAGGAGCATCTGCTATCGTTCCAACAACATCACACAACGTTAGTTGGGATGATCCAAGACCAGTGTGATCTTCTTGAGATATCCTTACCTGTATAGACTTGATAATAAGATCATCTTGCATTTACCTATCCATGTTCAGTTTACCTATATGGGTAAGGGGTAATTTTGTTGACGATTCAGGTAATGATAATGGTGCTTCTTTATAAAACCATTGGTTATGCCTTTAGTTAACCTATTAAAAATCAAATATTTCATTCTGGTGGTGTGAGTTTGATAAAGAATGTTCCACAATATAAGGATTAGGAATCCATCAACCACAAATTTTAAAATGTGCATCTACGCCAGCATCAACCCTTTTAGTAATATCATTATTGCAATAATATTAAAGTCTTGTAAAATTGTTCCACACATGTTGATAAAAGTTCCCAACAAATATAAATAAGTATACCTTATTTTCACAATTATATATCAATATTTTAAAAACATTTAACTAAGTTTCTAATATTCTATTGAATGAAAAATTTTAATTTTTTTGATGGTGAAAGTATGTATAAATATTTTACAATGGAATCAACCTCTTACTCGTCGTTGTCTGTAACATCTTGCAATAAAATATTTACCACTACTTCGTGCAGGTATTCAACATTATTTTCTAGTTATCTATAGTTGTTTACAATGATACAACCAATATTTTTAGAATTGTGATGATGAATCTTCTATCCTTATTTACTTGATGGGAATTTTCTCAGGCATCTGGAATCTTTTTGATGAGTATTCACTTAATTTACATTTTTATCAATCAATAGATCCCATAACTTCCTTTGTTGTAATTATAATCCTTATAAATTTGTCTATGAAATTTCTAAAAATGTTTTGGAAATATATCTCTTTTTTTAACTTCAAAGTAAACTAATTAAACATATAAAGTTACTATATCGAAATTGAACAAAAATTACCACTACTTTAATATCATCATTCGTGACCATTTTATCGCACAAAAATATTACTTTTCAATTATATTAACTGATATGGAATTTTATAGATTTGATTTTAGAAGATAACTTTGAATCGATTTGTTGATATCGTCATAAAACAAATTATTCACATTTGGAGCTTCCTCATTTACAATATTTTTAGAAATAGGGGAAACTATTTCATGGTGAAATTTAACACATTACTCATGAAATAATTTTTTCTTAGAAATGTTAGGTACTTTATCAATGTGACTTGATTCTTGTGATTCTTTTATAGTTATTTTATTTGAGCCATTATATCCAACTCTAGAGCGTGGGATTCAATAACCTGATGGGACACTGTCAATCATTCAAAAAATTTATTGTCTAGGAAAATAAAAAATATCCAACTAATTGATGAAGCAATCATTTATTTTTTTATATGAACAAGTACTGAGGTAGTAACAAGAATTTTTATATACTAGAATCCAATTTCATTGTCTAATGGAATACCAATCTGAACTCTTCTCCTTAATGTAATATTTTCTTTTTTCCTATAGACATTCCATAATCTCGATTTTGTGAAGAGACGATTATTTTATATTCAACGGTGGATCATTTAATATAGAATGATCTCCCATATTCAGGTAAGGGCATGTGTGAGCTGTCAAGGAAAAGGGAATAAATTTTCTTAACAATGTGTCCCGATGCAAACAAATTTTCCTTAATAAACTTGCATTTATGTTTTTCAACCTGTGATGAAGAGTTGTGTTGATATCGTCTAAATCAACTTCAGTACTTCAAAAAACATGTGTTAATATTTGTCTAAAAGGATACAAGTTCAACGACTTGTTTTGGATGTTTTATATATATATTATAATATAGCATGCTATATATTTTTTTTTTCAAACAAACACAAATGAATCAGGGTAATAATTTAAAAATTTATCTTCCAAAAATAATTTTTTTTGTTGAGAGATTACTAAATAGTGGATTTGGTAACCCTTTTGTTTTATGCTCAGATTATTGAATTACTTATTCTATTTGATAATTGTTCTGAACAAATAATTCATGATTTATGGAGAGGTCACAACATCTATGGTAGAAAAAGAGTTTCTAATGAATGGATAACATTCATCTGAATCTCGTGGAGATTCATCAAACTAGACTGTGGTTAATGATAGATTTTTCAGTTTAATAGTTGAAGTAAAAAAGTCTTCATTATCTTTAGAATAAAAAATGAATGACTCATAAAACTCAAAAACATCATTCGTTAATACATACATGTTTTGAGACTCAATAGAAACATACAACCATTCTTGATGGTTTATGAATTTATTCAAAATCATATCTATTTTATCTATCCTTCAAAAGTCAATATCTTGACCACTTAACAGTTTTCATGATATACATTGATGTTTCAATTTTTTATATAAGGCACCATCAGTTATTTTTTATTTTTCTATTTGAAGAGGTTTTGAAATAGTGAAGGTTTAGAAAGGAAAGTGTTACTAATGGTTTGAGCGAAGAGAAAGAGGGTTCATAGGGTTTTCAGGCTTTTCTGCATGTATATTTGTTATATAACCATTTTTTAATTGTAGCAATATATGGGTATTTATGTGAGGAATTGGGTAAATATTATTAATAGTAGGATGCATGGACTTTTTGATATTACATGTACTCAAAACAGAGGTATGATAATAGATTTAAATAAAAAATAATTAATTAATTTACATAAAATGTGAGAAATATACAACAAAATATTTTTAATAAAATTAAAAATACCTTATTATAACCTAATAAAATAATATAAGTTTGGAGACAATGGTTTAGTAAAAATATATTCTAAATTTTTCAATTAAAATGAATTCAAAATATAATAAATTTTTGTATTCATGATCTCTCAAGAAATGATGTCTTTAATCAATGTACTTTTTCCAGGAATGGTTTATTAGATTTTTTGAGATGTTGATAGCACTAGTGCTATCACATATAATTGGAACATAATTAAAATTAAATCCAAAATCAATTAAGCTATGTTTCATCCACAACTATTGTGCACAAAAACATTCTACACCAAAATATACAACATTAATAGTTGATAGTGGTACATATTGTAGTTTTTTAAATTACCAATACACTAGGGACATAACCAGAAAAATATAGCTTACAATGGTAAATTTCTATTCTAATATACATTCATAAAAAATCAAAATCCAAGTAAAAATGAAATTTAAATCATAGGTTTTAAAAATTGAAGAGAAAGGGTTACATTTCATTTTTTATATCATAACATAATATTTTTATCATTCAAATGAACATATTTTATATTATTTTTAAATAATACAAGAATACATACTGAAAACATATTGGAATATCTATTTAGTGTAAGATACAAAAAAAATCCACTGATTGTAGTATATAACTTGATTTCACTGGGTTTTCCAACTTCATCCAAGTAATGTTTTCTACTGTAACTCATAGGACTTGATTAAGTCCATTTTTAAATTATATACATATTAATTAAGTTGATTATGTATTTCTTATGATTTAAAATGTTTGCAAAATATTTTTGAAAAAGATGAAGTCATAGAAAATAGTTTACTTCACCCATTATTCTTATTTTAATTTCATTTTTCAATAGTTTTGAAAAATAATTTCACAATTTATTGTTTGTTTATTTTAAATTAAAATCATCATACATTAATTTTTACCATAAAAATATTAGAGAATGATGTTTCCTTAGATAATATAAGATCTGTTATTGCTACAATAAGACCATTTGATAAAATAATATAATGTAATATTTTATTCCACTCCCTTTGAGCTTGATTATTTCCATATATATCTTTGTTATGTTTAAATAATGAATATTTAATATGAGGATATTTAAAACCCTGTGGTTTTTCTACATAAACATCCTCCATTAAAATCCCTTTTAAGAAGGTGGATTTTACATTTATCTAATATAATTAAAAAAATTATACGATGTATATGATATAAGTCTTCTAATAGATTATAATATCGATATGGGTGAAATGGTTACCTCATAATTTATTATTTATTCATGATTTTTTTCCTTTGGAAACTGATCTAGCATATTTTCTAGTAATTCATCCCTAGTTATTATTTTTTTTCTAAAAATATATTTTTAATTATTACAAGTTAACACTATGATCTGTCAATTAGTTCCAATACCTTATTTATTTTAATTTATTAATTATTCTTACATAGATAGGGGACAATGTTTATATGATAATTGTTCTTCTATAGATTTAAGATATATATTTTTATAGAAAAGTATAGAATTATACTAGAAATTATATTATTGTTCTAGTTCTTAATCATGTATCTATGTTTCCAATAACTATTTATAATGGATGGTCTTTAAGCTTACTAGGTTATATAGGAAACTCATTTTATAGTTTACTAGTGTTCATCCTTATTGGATTCAGCTTACTGTAATCATGTTTTAAATCATCATAATTTATGAAATCAAAGAGAGTTTCAATTGTCGTATTTTTTATTTAATAATTTTGATCATTAATTTGAATCATTTGGTGACTGAAAGTATCACATTTTTCAAATATCATGTGAACCGGTTCTCAAATGATCCTTGACATTTTATTGAAAAATATACAATCATTGAAAGTAATAGAAAAACCTAGGAACACAGCATCAAAAACCATTGGATTAATCATTCTATGATTATACGTAGTGTTCAATATGTAAACCATACATCCAATTACATTAATTTACCCTAACATGGATTTTCAATTATTCTATAATTCATGTTGTATTTTCATTAATATGGGCCTTAAGTACTCTGTTAATGATTGAAAAAGTTCTGTTAAAATCCTCGTCCTAGAAATGAGGGCCAATATTATATTTATATAACATAGTCCTATAAATTTCTTTTAAGGACAAATTTGTACTTTTAAGAAAAAAAAATTTATTTGCCTTGGGGGAAGATAAATTATTTTTAAGGCGTTATATATAGAAATAAGTTTTAAATTATTGATTCACAAATTCACATATATGATCAATGTTCAAATGCATGATTTTTGACATATTTTTCATTTTTCAGAAGTTTACAAAAATTAAGTATAATAGAACATTATTCAATTTTGAGTATTAAAAATTAAACCAATTTTTATCATAAAAAATTATCAACTAACAAATAAAAAACTTTTTTACCATTACGACAAACATTTATTGTAGTTCTAAACAAATCAATAGGGGTATGATTATAATATTCAAGCCTTCTATGCTAAATCCATGATTCATCAATTTCATCATTTAAATAGTTTACATTATTTTTTCACAATGAATAATTATATAATGTGTAAACATTATATTTTAATGGTTATTTAAACATTAGTAATTTATCATAAAAAAATATGAAGTAATTTTTAGAAAAATCAATAGAATAACCATTATCATAATGTTGAGTGATACTCATCAGATTTTTCTTCAAGCCTTCAATGTAATGCACTTTAATTTATGATAATAGACTGAGAATTTTCAGTTGATCAAATGCCAAAAATATTTCCTTTTTCATTATCACCAATCCAGATATAATCTCAGTCTATTTTGAGTGAATAGAAATTGGATTAATCTCCACTCATATTCCTTGAACAAGAACTATACATAACCCATTTTGTATTTTTTTTCATATAGATTGTTCCCTATAAAGAAAAATAATAAAAAATATTTATTTGGTATGAAAAAGATTTTGGTTTTAGAAATGTTATCTATAATAGAACTCAGTATCCATACTTTATTTTATTTTCCTGAAAATTTTGAAACCATTTTTGAAAATATTTTAAAGGAAAAACACTATTAATTCTACACACGAGATGATTTTTCAAAAAGAAAAATTTAAAAAATGTCCTATTTTACCACAATGAAAACAAATAACAATTGGATGGTGTTTTTTAGCAAGACACAAATGGATTTATATAAATTATAAGCCTTTCAACATATCTTTTGATTCCAAAATTTTCGTTTCTATGTTTTTTTACTTATACTTTCTTTTAAATAATCTACCCCTTTCGGAAAAACAGCTACATCATCATTAAAAACCATAACCACCTTCTATAGTTTCTCAATCATTTTGACTTGTTCATTACTCATGATAGTAGATTATTCTATCTATCTTATTATGTATAGGTTCATATTTTTCAGATTTTCCTCTTCAATAAGTATATCATTATAATAAATTAGAAGGGATTTATTTTACTCTATCAAACATTCATACATGATTTCTAAAATGGGTTATTAGTCATTTAACTATTCATATTAGAAATTTTCATTTTATGACTCACATTATTGATAAAAAGAATAATAAATGTGTATCTCATTCAATTGTTCTATAATGAATATGATGGCCTTCTAATTTTTAGCTTATGATTAAGATTCTGATAAAATTTGTTTTCAAGAATCCGTAGAAGCACTCCATGTGGAAATCATGATTTACTAGATTTTTTGTATCTTGTGTTCTTGATATATTTATTTGTTGTCTTATAATCATATTAAATTTTTTGATAGTAAGACCTGATGTTTCCCACCTTTTTGGCTTCGTAGAATCTCAACTCTTTAGAGTTTTCACCACGTTTTATGTGATTATCGATGAATATTATAAATCCTAGACTCTTGTTATATATACCATTGAACATTATATATAATTGAGATATCTGATCATTTGATTAAGATTTTATTGTGAAATATCCAACATCTAAATATTTATATATTTGTATGATTTATCATTTTCGGTCATCGATAGAATTTGAAGCCATCAAGCCATAATTTTCCCTCTTGATCACCTTATTCTCTTAGATTCTAGTTTCCATTTGAGATTCATATATCATGAGAGTTTCCATGAGATAATTTATCATGAAGTTCATGAATTCAGTAGATTAACTGATGGAAGATAAGAATCCACTCCACTTGGGTGGTAATACTCTAAGAACTATTAATTCTTGTTCAAAATGACTGACAGGCATTCCTAGAGCAGCATTGTAATTCACAATCTTAGTGAATAATCCATTTAATTGTGTAATTATATATCATTAAGATATTTTGAATGTGACGAACATAAGATTTTATATATAATATCTAATAACTTCAACATTGTCAATTCCATCATATGAAACTTTTATAGTGGTACTCATTTCATGTGATTTGTAAATTTGAGAGAACCTATTAAAATCATCTAGTCCTAACCGACAAATGATATCATTCATAAATTTGGTATTTAAATCATAATTTCCATTAGATGTAGAATTACACATTCTAGGTTCTATCATTGGAATATCATAAGGATTAATGGTATTGAGATATACTTTCAGACCATGATTTTTTAGATAAATGATAATATGAGATTTCCAAAAACCATAATTCATACAATTGACATATGGAGTTATAACCAATGACATGTATTCTCAGTTATCAGCCATAGATTCCATGTGATAAGGGATATTTTAAATTTAAACATTGATTTTTGTCAACTCAAGAGTCATTTTATCTCATACTAATTGTTTTTCTATATAATAACTGACTAAATAACTCAAGAGGGGGGTAAATTATGTTCGTAAAATTTTCTATAGTATTAGACCACCCAGTTCAATGAATATGAGTTAAATTATTTACATAGGAATGTATATGTAGTGGAAATATAAAATAACTTGGAAATGAAAATTAAACATAAGGATTTATAGTGTTTTAGTGAAAACAAATCCCCTAGTCCACTCCACCAATGCTCTTCTCCAAGATCTTTGAAATATTCACTACGATAGCCCTTTTACCAGGGGTTCCTAGCATATTAAAAAAATTAGTCACTTAATAAAAATGTCCAATAGATTTCAACTAGGATCTCTCTATACAGGACCTATCAACAGTCTTCACCACTCCCTTATAATGAGTTAGAACATGATAAAATAACCATAATCTTTGAGAGGAAGGATTACAACACACATTTACAAGAAACAACTGATAGTAGGTGAATATTTGTCCTGAGAGAATTATAGTCATAAAATTATAGCTTTATATGATAATTATTTAACCTGATATATCTAATAAGAACAACATGAATGTTTGGTTTCCTCTAGGTATAGGTCTCTATTGTTTTCTTTTGTTATGGCCCTTTTATATTATATTTATACTTGATTACCTGATATTTATACTTGATAATCTCGTTATGATGTTATCTAATGTTATGAAGTCATGTATAAAAATATTATAAATTTAATCATTACATTGTACAACACTAGATCTTCATAAGATGTTGAATGAATGTATTGTTTGTCAGAAGATAATTTTCATAATATAAAAAGACTCATATGTGTAATAAAAAATGACTTAACTACTGTTTAAGATAACATTCCAGTGTAAGATAGCGTGTTACTGTGATGTAACATTTAATCTTATTCAACTTATTCTAGTTATTAATATTATTTTTTGACGATAAATTCATTTCAATTTTTTTTACATGGACTGAGGACTGACATGATAAACTCAACCATTATTCGTAAGATAAATTATTATGTAGAACATTCAGATTATATGAAATTGAAGATTTTATTTTAATCTCATATGATGAAATACATATGTTCTATATGATAAACCTGATCTAAAACATTTGATATAAACTTATTATAAAAAAAGTAGGGATATTATGACTCATCTAAAAACATAATACGAAGATATATAGGAACGATATATTATTTACAGCACAACCATCACAGGATCACAACACATCCTTGAATCCCTATACCATATGAAATTGTATCGTGAAACTCACATCAAACAAACATAACAAGTTAGTTAGAATCCATCATAATAAATATGGATATCAATGCCCTAAAACAGATCATCCATACTTCACATGAAAATTATTTCTCGTGACTATAAACTCAAGGAACTTCAATCATCACAATCAAACAAGAAACTCCGGACCCATCAATTATATTTTCAAAACAAATGGTTCTTATTCCATGTTGAATTAACAGATTCATTATTCTTAGGTTCCAAATAACGTTAACATGATGAATCAAGATATAACAATAAATCTATGATTAAACATGAACTCTAGCTTTTAAATCTTATTAACCAAACATAGATGAGTACCATTATAATTTAATATACCGTTGTAATTTATTATAAATTATAAATGTCATGTTTCAAATTATTTATCAATTTAATTATCCATATAGAGGTTCATTTTCAATAAAACATGTGTATTGCATCAATTTGACCAATATAAAATTACATACAAGTAAAGATTTAATCATTAATATTATTAAATTATTTTTTATCCAATTAAATTTAAATTAAATCTTTATTTACATTATTTTTTAAATTTAATCATTCTACTCCAAACATAATAACATTCTAACAAATCAAATCATTGATACCATACTATCTATAAAAACACGATACAAATAGTTATCACGGTATAACGAAATGAAATCGGCGTGCGATCACTATACAATTCATTACTAATATGGTTCTATAAATTATTACATTAATTATATTTATATTCAAAAGAGTCAACAATTCTGGATTTAGTAATTCACATAACTAATTTTTTTTGAAAAAATGAATCCCTAACACTAAAGTTGTCAATGTTCATTACATGGGAACAGACCAATGTTACCAATCAGTGTTCACTTCTCCCATGTGGAAACTACGATATCCTAAACAAGTCATACCAAAAGTGCACCAAAAACAAAAAATAAACCACATTAAAATAGTATATATCATTCCCCATAACATGGTGAGATGAAATAGGAGAAAATGAGACCTATCAAGGTGAACCTGCTAAAAAACAATGAATGAATGAACCATTATATCACCATGAATTGATGATGGAGGCTATGGATTGATCCCCATTGTTGGAATCGAAAATTCCTATTAAAAGGGTCTCTTTATTCTTATAAAGTGAGAGAAGCTATATGTCTTGAAGAAAACCCGATTCACTATTGCCTTTATAGGTGCACTACACTAGGAATTTACACGGCGTGAAACCCATTTTAATATCATTAAAATATAAGGCTTCAAATCTCATAGAAGAATGTGTCGCCTATAAAAAATTAATACCAAATATTTACACATCATGTAAATACCCATGAAAAAGAATTAACATGCTAGGAACATTAAAAAAATTATTTGAAACACATTTAAATGATGTTTAATCTCCCTACTTCCATCATTTTGCAGATGAACCCCTCTAGACCTTCATTATACCCCCTCTGAGCTCTATAAAATTAAAAAAACACAAAAACATTAGACAATATATATCTAGGTCATTACCAATATATAATTTAACATTATAAATAGTATAAACATAAATATATATTCAATTAAAATTTAGTATTTTCCACTATTCATCAAAAAATAAATAATTTCAAGAAGAATCCAAAAAATTCACCATAAGATATTTTTGATATGAAAATTTCACAAAAGAAGATCATTTTTTCAACAAGATATAAAATTGGATATAAAAATACTTATTAATTATGTGTGTGATGTTTTACAATCTATTCTATTAGAAAAATAATAGTTTTTCAGAAAACATTTCTTTTTAATTTAAATGATTCATCTATTTATTTTTAATCAATAGATAACAAATATCCATTTCAAAAATAAATATTCCTGATAATTTAGTTTTCCATATTCATACACATTAACTAGTTCATATGTTAAAACTATCAGGTTTAATCTTTTAATAGAGTATCATGATTTGTTTAAACCTGAAGTTGTGTTTATCAAAAGCTATAAAAAATTTATATTTTTTCTAAATGAAATATATTTTAAATTATCAAGGATTTATATTCTTCCCTCATAAAAAAATTATATCCACAAAATTTCATTGAAACTACCCTCTAAATAGATATGGGTAGCGATTCTATATTGTTTGTTTTTGTTCCAACATTGCCTCTTCGCTTTTATTATTTCTAAAAAGTGCCTTTACGAGTTGATTTATTTTGATCCCTCATAACATTCACTCTATTATCGTGATGTTGGATAGGTTCTTCATAGTATTATAATCATGTTCCAATTCTATTTCATTATCGGTGAGAACATATGGAATCTACTTCATTAATAATGATATATAGAACAAATCATGTATGATTGAGAGATATTTAAAATTTTCATAATTATTAGAATAAACATCAATTAAATAAAAAATTTCAATGGGATTGATGTACATTGGGGTGAATTTACCTTTATTATTGAACCTTCTAATAGCCTTCCTTGGATATATATTCAAGAAAACATTTTCTCCCACTTGTAATTCCAAACCATTCCTCTAAATGTCAACATAACTCTTTACCTACCCTGAGCTAGTAAATGTGATACTAAATCGCCTTTACATTAAATTTTGATTCATAAAAAATTTCTAGGACTGCCAGTTTTCTTTCACCAATATATTTTGAAAATCTTGGAGTATTCCATCTCTTTCCATATAATGGAACATATGAAGCCATTTGAAGACTAGAATGTAAAATATTATTATAGGAGAACTATATCAAAGGTAAATACTAATACCACATACCTTAAAAGTTATGTGTGAATTTTTTTCAGTATATCTTCAATTTTCTCTATAGATCATTCAATGTGTCCATCAATTTGTGGATGGTAGGCAGTTCTAAAATGAAGCTCAATATCTATAGCATTCTGAGAAATTTTCAAAACAATTATGAAAATTAGGGATCATGATCATACCCAATATTTTGAGGTTCCCAATACTGTCTTACAAATTCAATAATATAGATACCTAACATGTGATTAAGAGGTAAGTATTCTCTTATATCAAGGAAATTATCTGATTTTGTTAGGCGGTCAGTAATAATCCATATTATATCATTATTTCATAAAGTTATTGATGACATATTTCATAGTATTTTTCTCCCATTTTCAAGCATGGATAAGAATAGGGTGTCTGAATCCAATAAGATAATATCTCATTGAATTCGCATATTGACAATCCCACATATGGAAACATAAACAAAAATATCCCACTACCATTTATCCCTTAAAAAATGTTCCCCCAAATCCCTTTACATCGTTCTTATACTAAGGTTTATAGAGAAAATTGAGCTATGAGAGTCACCCAACAATTCACTTTATATCCTAGGTACAGATGAAACACATAATATCATTAGAAATTTTTGAGCACCATCATCATAAATAATGTGTTGTAATTTCATTTTATTCACAGATTTAATTTTCTTCTGAAAGTTATCATCATCATATTGTGAACATTTTATCTTTTCTAACAAATATGGTTTTTCAATAATTTAAAAAATGTGTGATTCCCCACCCCCTATACATAATAATTATTATATCTATATTAACCTGAACCATGAACAAAATATCTCCCTTACTCCACATAGGGTTTAAAACTCCATGATTTATCCTAATCAATGAATATGATACCTTATTTTCTTTTCTTGTGTGGAAGTGTATTGAGAAATCATAATCCTTGAGAACCTTGAGCCATCACATTTATATCATATTGATAAATTTACATAAAAAGTGATATTTCAATTTTTTAGGAGTTTTGTACAACTAAAATCTTTCACCATAGATAAAATGTCTCCAAATACTCAAAGAAAATATTTTATATTCAAACTCAAGAGCTTGGGTGGTAAAATTAAATTCATGAGTCGTAGGTTTCCATGTTGTATATGAAATAATGTTATCATTTTACATTAGGACACAATCAATTCCCTTCATATATATATCACAATATATCACAACCCATAATTTATATATGGTTGATAAAAAATCAGTGCATTGACCAATCTCTTATTTAATTCATGAAAACATTCTTCATATTCGATTTTCCAACAAACATAACTCATTTTTATGTAATATTGGTTATTGGGATATCCATTCTGGAAAAAATCTAAATTAATCACTAATAGAAACTTCCAAACAAATAAATATACATACCATAGTAATGTTTTTTGTTATAGTCCATTCTCTTACTACCGTTGTCCTTGTATTATCAAATGAGATTTTATCCACAGATAAAATATGGACCATAATATAAACTCTTAATACATACTTAATTTCCCCTATAACTCATTCCTTATATGAGTCTCAACAATTATCTACATGTTATTCTCACGATCATTTTATATTCTATAATACACAAAAATATCATCAATGGAAACCACACTAAAGTCAACTAGATATTCCATGGATAATCATTTAATTAAATCCATAAAACATAAGGTTTATTAGTTAATCCAAATGGAATTACAATGAACTCATAATATCCATAACTTGTTCAACGATATTTATTTTTAATGAATTCCTTATTTTTTCATAATTGATGAAAACCATAATGAAAGTCGATCTTTGAAAAATATAGGGATTCAAGAATCTGTTGAATAATTATTTCATTTGTATAAGAGGATACCATATATTTATTATAATATTATTTATTTACCTACCATTAATGAATAGTTTCATGGATCCATATTTCCTCTTAACAAAGGGAATAGGGGATCCCCATAGTGAAACACAAGGGAAATAAATCCCATAAAAACAAATTATTCTAGTATTTTATTCGACTCCACTAATTACACATTGGATATTATATATGGATTCATTGATTTTGGACTTTCAACAATGTTAAAATCAAGGGGAAACACAACATCATGCTCTTGTAAATGATCATGTAATTCACTAGGAAATAGATCAATAAATTATTGTACAATAGGTACATTATCAAGATGAATATGACTTTATCCATCCAAATATTACATTTTCTCTTATTGCACACGAATCTCTTTTAGTTGATATACTAGTGTTGGATCAATATATGAATAAGATTATTAAGTAACTAATCTCAAAATAAGTAATTCTATATCTTCCTTACAAATCATATTTCCATTATTTTTCAATAAATTATTGCATTATTTTTTTTAATACATTCCATACAAAAAATTATAACGATGTTAAATACAAGTATAATAATAATGTTATCAAATAAAGAATGTTTATATAATGACCAATATTTTCATAAAATAGTATTTCATCAATTTATATGAATATTAAATACATTTAAATATTATCCATTCTAGAATCCTAATGGTTTAGAATATTAAGATATTTGATATAATATCTTCTTATTTTATAAAATATATTCAAACATATACCTCAAGGATCATCAAAAATCATCCACAAGGATCTGTTGTATAGTAATCTACTTAGGCATCCCCTACGAAATAATTTCTTCACAACCTAGTGAAAATTAAAAATAAGATAAGTTAAGATCATATTCATAGTAAGGGTAACCATAAGAGATATCAAATATTATATAAGTATAACATGAGAATAGGGGTATAGAACATAAGCATAATAATTGAACATTATACACAATATATCAAAAATAATAATCTCGAGTAAGAATAAAAATAAAATATATAAATACGTGATAATATGTAAGAATAAGATATTAATTTGATCATGATCATAACTGTAGAATTTCATACTCGACCTATCATAAATCATAAACATGAATCAAGGCATAAAAATTAACATTTCAGAAATCATGGTCCACAAATGTGATAAATAATTATAAATAAATCATGACCCATAATTTTATTTCATAAAAGTGTGCACGATCATAAATGCAGTAAAGCATTTCATATGTCAAGGCTAATAACCAATACCATCAATATTGTGGATCAGGGAACTAATATTTCCCATAGTCGATCTGGATGAACCTATTTCCTATAGTTTATCAAACCCATTATCTTATTTCTCATTGTTATATCATGAGAAAAAAATACTTCACCAATGGATGGGAGGGTTATATAGTTACCAAATATCAAATAATGATATATATATATATATATATATATATATCTGTGTGTGTGTGTGTGTTTTGTTCTATTCCACAATAACATGAATCCTTCATCATATCATAACCTAATAAAATAAATGTGTTTCGTGAGCATTTCATCATACCATAAACCATGGAAAAGAAATGGGTTTCATAAACATTTCATCTTTTCACCATAAACATAAATTATCCATAGAAATTGTAATTATGGTATCATTTGATCATATCCCCATTATATATTAAGTAACATAAAATTATTTCATTATGGATTTAAAATAATACGGAAATATCACATGATACAATTATTTAGGAAAAAATCCATTCACTTTTTTATTTTTTTTATTTTAACACCATGAAATTAAAAATGCAAATATTTTTACTTAAAAAGAACCATGTAACATTATAAATGTTTAAAGACTAATATTAATTAATTATTTATATATATAATAATATTTATAATACCTTATATTATCCTTTTCTAACATGTTACTACTTTTTCATTAATAATAGTATATTAATTTCAATGTTTTATGTATGTTCATTTCATTGTTCCATGGACATTTCACATGTATATAATTATCGATATTTTTTTCCAAATGGAAATAAAACTACAGAGTTGAAATGAAATGGTATTAATGCACTTCCAGATGATTCAATGTTCCCCTATATAATTTTTCTTTCAAAAAAATGATGACTCATTTCATAAAATGTTGATGAAAAATGTTTAGTTTATTTTGGTAGTTTTTCTAACCACCGAGAACAACTTTCATATTATTTAATATTATATAAATATATTAGTTTTAGAAAAGTAAATATACAATAATATAACATTTACAATAGTATTTATCCATTATAATAATTTTATGAACTTCCTTGTATGTAGTAAGGGAAAATGAAAAATCATTATCTACAGAGATGATTAACCACCATAATTTGGCCAACAGTTTCATTTCATTGAATAAGAGTTGATTAGAAATGGGGAGTGTATATGTTGTTACCATAGACATATAACATTACAATATATACATGATACAAGATTTATTATGCTTTATATGTCAATGAGGTGAATATAAGGTTTAAATTAAAATGAAGTTAATTGTGGTTGTTTGTGAAAGTTACCTCGTAAATATTACCTTATTTAAGGAACCATTATGGAACATGGAATTGTTATTTTGCTGAGACTCCATACACATGGTCATGGGAGAGAGGGTAGGTAGTTCTTTTTTAGTAATTTTGATATCTTCATGTCATTTTATGTCAAATGGGGTGGTGGAGAGTGGTATTTCTACTTTAGGAGGGGTGGTTTAATGTGATTAAATAATGATTATTTTATATTTAATGCCAACCACATTTGGGTGTAATTAATTCCAAAACATTATTATGAGAATAAATTTTGTATTTGATTTTAAAATTATATAAATACATCAGACACACATTTAATTTTTTAGATTATAGGTATTTTATGATTTTACCTTTCAACAATAATCCAATATATTATTGTACTTTTACTCTAGTAAATATTTTTTTCACCAAGGTAAATTTTTTATGCATAAAATGGAAATTTTACTTATTGTATAATTTTTACCTCGTGATTCAAAATATAGAATATATTTTCAAAAGTTAAAAACCCATAAGTCAAGAAATTATATATAAAATTATATCATCACAACTCCATGAAAAAAGTATTTTTGGGAAATGTGTTTTTAAGCCAAAAAAATGTATTGATACAAAAATAAAATGTAAAAACTATTTAATATCAATTAATTAGATTATATATAACTAAAAAGTACTTAATTTAAATTTATATCAATTTATAATCATACAATTACTTTTAAATATATATAAAATGAGTGTTTTTTTAAAATAATTATTTTTACTATTCACCTAAAAATTAATCATTTGACCAAATTATAAAAAAATAATCTTAAGATAATTTTTACATGAAGAATAAAAAATTTATGTTCAAACGATAAAATAAATTTAATAAAATTTTAATAAATTACATATATTTAATACCTCAGCGACTGTAATAAAAATCACTTTTTTGAAGAAAATATATATTTGAAGAATAAAACGAATTTTCCAAAAAATTACATGCATATTAAAAAAGAATTTTTAATACCTTAATAATGATTTTTATGGTAATATATTTCACAATGTTCGTAATACTATTAGTTCATTACAACATAATTTCTATGATATAATGGTCATGATAGAATAATAATATTTTGGAGTTATTTTAATCTCAATGTTCTATGAAAATGTAAGATATCTAAGTAAATAGATTCATTTAAAAAAGATATACTATAAAATCATGGGGTGTTATACCCCCTTTAAAATGAATTTATCTCTATAAATTCTTCAGTCATTCATCAAAGTTTAAAAATTTCATAATTCATCATAGAATCCCACATTAGACAAATGAATAATAAAACATCTTTTAAAAAGGGAAATTTAGGAAAATAATGTTTACCAAAATTAATACGTAACTAGGTTTCCACATTCTAAAAAAATATTGGATAATAAAATGTTGTATTCAGATGGGAAAACTAGTCCCTAAGAACTAATAAAGAGTGATGATGAACATGATCATGATATTGATAATGTCCAAAAACCCATAGACCAAATAGGTCTGAAAAAGGTTATTGATATCATAAAAAATGAAGATATTTTTTGAAAATACATTATTTCATAATCATTTGATAATATATTCTTATTTGATTTCATCACATACATAAAATATCACTCGTTTTGGTTTCTTTATCAATTTACCCTTCATTTATTACTCAATGAAATAATGATTAAATTAAAATGCATGGAGAAATAATGGATCATAAGGTTCATAACGGGATGAAAATTCATTCCTTAAATAACTAGTTATCATCATAAAAAAAATTTTAGCAAGAGTAATCAAATATTAAAAATAATATGCATATGGTTAATTTAATAAAATAATCTCTAAAACCACATAAAAAGTTCAGCATAAACAATTACATAATCGGATACGCTTATAAACATTCTAAAATATTAAAATCCAGAACATTGAAAATAAGGTCAATAAATATTCAAAATAAACTTATCATTATCCTCCTAAAAAATTTGATGTATATCTTAATTTTAACACACAAATCATGTGAATATCATTATCATGTATTCTATTGAAACTTGTTAATAACATGGATTACCATTAAACCTTAGTGAAAACATGAATTCTTTCAAAATTTAGATCTTTTCTCATACCATAAATCAAAATAAATATAAACTCAATCCCTAAACCACCTTTTCACAATATTACTAATAAATTACAAGGCCATAAATATTAACCCATTTATTTTTTCCCAATCATACATCTTCTTATCTCACTATTATAAAAACAATATTCACATATTAAGGGTAAAATTTCCCTTTAATCATTTATTCACCTAAAATATCAGCTTACGACCCCAATCACCATTCATGGTTACTAGTACTCTTCAATATATACTATCAAATTCTTAATGAAAAAATATTTAGGAATTATAAATATATGTTTACTTATTCCATAGTACCATAAAATTACTTATTCAACATTATTATTAAATATAAACACTAAATAATTACACTTCCTTCATAAAATATAAATTAGTTTCAACATTTTATTCCATAAAATCATTTCTATATAATATGTCATTTGTATTCTCTTTATCATAACCAATATACAAATTAATCATAAGGCCTTTTTGATTCTCATTAACATCTTTCCCCCTATAGAATAAATTTTTATAATTGACATACATTCCACATTAATGAAATTTTTATTTCGACGATGCCTTTACTATATAATTATTCTCATACATTTCATTAACAACAAGTTTCAATTTTCCTATTCAACTACTTGATCTATGTCCTTATCTTCCAAAACTAAATCATCATCCAGTTCCACTGAAACAATATCCTTGATTTCTCTTCCATCATTTTTTACATGTGGAAAATTGAACTTTATTTCCATTATGGGCACCATGAAACTCCATCATCCTTTTATTAGATGGATTAGAAAACTCAAAAAATTTGATATTTTTGATCATATTATAAAATATATGATTAGAAATAATAATTATTTTTCTTATTCTGACTCTCATTTCATTTGGTTTATCATAATGATGGTTTCATACATTTTCTATCACATTCACCATTAAAATGATACCTCTTTGTTCTAAACACTTTCTCAACCCCAAAATGTATAGTGTGAGTAACAACAATCAAAGTGGAAACCCACATAATAAATGTATATTGATTATAAAATTTCAATATATAACACATAGGAATATTCATAGGATAATAATTATCATGATAAAAACATTAGGATTTTATACTTTACATAGTCCATTACCCAACGTTTTCGTAAAGGATTTCTAACCGTAATCTCAAAATATTGTCTAAACCCTACTCTAATACAAACTAAAATGGCCCATGATTTTTATACCTAGATATTGTATATATTTAGATTAATATTCAATACATGAAAATTATATCATCATAAAAAATGTAATGGTTTAGAGTATTTAGATATTATATATGCAATCCTCTTATTTTATGAGGGATCTTCAACATCTCCCCCAAAGATCTCCTACACAATAATCCTCTAAGGAATACCATACTGAAACCATTCATCATTACCTAGGATAATGGAAACAAAAGGAAGGGTTATCTAAGATTCTAAATAAGGGTTTCCATAAGATATAACAATAATTATCTAACTACAACATGATCATAAGTGTAATGAACATAGACATAAAATTTTGGAATTAGAACATATGCGTTAAAAATAATAATGTTGAGTAAGGATAGAAATAATATATATCAATCCTAGAACATTTTTAAGTATAATATAATAATTTTATCATGATCATAACTAATGATGTGCATACCCAACTATCCATAGATCAGAAACACGATTCATGGAATAAACATTATCATTTTATAAAACATTTACCATAAGAGTGATAAATCATTACAAATCAATCATGGTCTATTATATCATGTCATAAATGTTATAAAATTCTTAAATATATTAAATAATTTAATATTTCATGGTTAACTATCAATACCATAAACAAAGTTTATCAGGAAACACATGTTTCCCATAGTGGATCAGGGTGAACCTATTTCACATAATGGATCAAGCCCATTATCTTTTTTCTTATTGATATATCTGTATATATAAAAAGTTACCCAATTATTTAGAGTTAGATGTATCTCCCACCCATGAAAAATTGAAAATGGTACATCTTCATGCCACAAGAACATAAATCATTCATCAGATCAGAACCAATGAAAAGAAATGAGTTTCATAAACATTTCATCATAGCATAACCCATGAAAAAATATGGTTTTCATAAAAATTCCTTCTTTTCACCATAAATATAAATCACACCTAGAAATATTAATGATTTTATACTTTGATAATATCCCTATTAAATCTTCTACAACATCAAATAATGGAATCTTACTTGGAAAATTATTTTTATAGAGCATATGAAAACTTTCTTGAGAAAAATAACCTTTTTATTTTGAAAAGATATTTTTTTAAATTTCCAATCAATTATAAATGAAAAAAATTATATTTAAATAAAATAGTATTCTTTTCAATTATAATCCAATAAATTAATTCATCATGATGGTAGGAAAATCATCCCACTCTATATAAGTTAAAAACAATCCATCTATATTTTTTGGGAAAGTTCCTAAAGAACATTTTTTAGAAAAGAACAAAAATAATACATTCGAAAAAAAATTTAAAGCAAAAAAAATGATAAAAAATTGATGTTAACAATCATAAGATAATATTAAAATTATTTTTGGATGAAATTTTAGAAAACAAATTAACGATGGAAAAAGGTGTTTTAAGGGAAACTTCAAAATGGAAATTTTTAAAAACAAAATAACTTATGAATATCATATCATTGATGTGAGAATTAATAGATTAATATATTATGTGTATCAGATGTCAGTCCACATAAATATATAGGAACTACAACATAATATCCTACAAATCCATCTCACACATAATCTTGTCATGCCATAATCAAAGAAGTATAATTTTAACCCAAATAAAGGTAATTGAGTTAATAATTTTTTTACCACTTTGTAATAAATCGAATCATAATCTACATAAAAGTAAAAATTATAACATGAAACATTGAACAAAATGATTTTAATTAGATTCATAATACGATATATCAGGAGTAAATATATATACCATACAGAATTAATAAGTAGTTTATAAGGCATATATCTCACAAAAGTAAAATTGAGATGACAAACTATTGCCTCACACTTCCCTTCAGTTTTGAATACATTAACCTCTTATATAAAATATTAAATAATTTTATTGATTCATTAAAGAACTATAATCATATTGATAATACCTTATATGATCCTTTTATAACATCTTATAGTGTGTTCATTAATAATATTTCATTATTTTTATTATATTGTCTATGTCTATTTCATGGATTCATGCTTGGTTCACTTGTTTGTAATTATGTATTTTCTTTTAAGATGGAAATAAAACTCTATATGTGGAATAAAATGGTATTAATTCACTTCCAGAAGTTTAAATAATCACATATATCATTTTTATCTTACATGATTGTAACAATACATTAATTTGATTAATAATTTTAAATAATTTAAAATTATCTACTTTAATTAATTATAATACATATAAATAATTATAATTTATAACTTTAAAATTCATTAATGTTGTAAAAATATATTATTTTTCTGAAATATTTTATTTGGAAAATAAAATTTTATTATGAATATAATTATATTTGATTTTTTTAACAATATTCATTTTATCGATGTATTATTTAATTATATATAATATATATATTGACTGTTGTAATTATTTTAATATATACTAATTTATATTATGAATATGTTCACTATTAATAGAACACCCCAATATTTTATGATATATTTATTCATAAGTAATCTAACTTCATTATATAGTTTATATACGCACAACACTGAGCCTCCTTGAAACAACACCTTTTTATAGATATAACTTAACTGTGAATCATAATTTTCCTACTTCTGTGTTTTGAATATCTAAAAATTGATATACATCATTGTAATTAGTATGTCTTTTAGAGTCTAATAGGATCTTCATAATAATTCCATGAATAGTTACATGAACCTTGTGAAAAGTCATACACCCATATAAATAGTAATGTTACCCTTATGAATAGTAACATCACCATTATGAATAATAACCTCACCCATGAAAGTATAAATAAAATTTAGAAGCATTAAAAATGAGAGTGAATGTATTAAAAATAAATAATTATGGGATTTTATATTATTGAGTAATTAATATTAATTAAAAATAAAATTCATTTACATAAAATTTATTCATAAATACATATTTTTTGTAATTATTTTAGGATAATTTTATGCGACCATGGTTAATTTTTAGAAGTGTCATAAAACCAGTTTTAAAATTAAAATCTATATTATTCAAGTAAATAATGATTTTATTTAAAAAATGTTGAATTTCACTTATATAGAAAATTATTTTTGTAAATTAGAGTCCTTTTATATAATCTACATGTCGATAAATGGTCAGGGTGTATTTTGGGATTTTTCTAAAATACATGAATTTTTTGTGAATATTAAAATTCAATAATTTACGAAATATGCTAAATACATGATTTTTTGCATCATTATAGAGTCATGGATGATGTAAATGGCTATGAGATAAAAATAAAATTCACTTGTTACAAATTGTAATGATAATAATCAATACAATTCAAATTTGTTTTATCCAAAATAATGAAATAATCATTAAAATAGTCGGAAACCCCTATTCTCCTCCACTATAAATATTACCCCATACCCCCTCATCTCTTCACTCCTATACACCTTGATACTTGTCAAATTTCATCCCAAATAATCTTCCCTAGTCCATACATACCTATATGATACAATGGTATTTCCAAAACACCAAAACCCCTTCTCTTAAAGAGGTTCCCAAGGGGGGTATTTCAAGAGGTAAACCCTCCCCCTTTTCTTATAAATCCATTTTAAATATGTTTTATATTCTTATATAATCCTCACCTCCTCTTTCCAAATTATCATGATGAATACACTATTATCTATATATTAAAATTATATACTGTTAATGGAAGATATATCATCATCATTATCAATACACACTCTCTTTTATTCTAAAAATGAACTCATCCGGGAGGTCCCAATTTACAACCTTCATTGATGACGAACCTTGATTATTCATTTTCTCCTTAAAGGCTGGTCATGAAATCATTGTTATGGTTGCACCAAATTATAAAATATTTATTTTATAATATTTAATGATTCTGGAATTTTCATTTGTACATGATACAAAATATTGTTAAAAAACATGTTCGTTGTGATCGAAAAACTATAGTAAAAATATAAAGGATTGTCACTAAATAGATTATCTAATAATTAATCATCATTCCACATAAAAAATGTTATATATAACCATAATTAAATTAATTATTTTTATTAATAATATATAAATTGAATCATGTATAATTATATCCTTCCAATATGAACTTAAATACATATAATCATGTGAACCGATCATGATTATCAACAAGGAAACACTCTAGAATGACGGAATTCAATCATATAACATATCAAAAATCCATAAAGGAATAAAATAAAATTATATTAAATTATATACATGTATAATATATTATATGTTAAAATATTAATGGGTCTAATTTCATCTTCTATGTTGTGAGATATTCCTTATTCAACACTATTTATTATGTATGGTGTTTTTATACATTACCTTGATGTATAATAACATGAATCAATTTATCTTCATGGAATTAAATGTGTCATTTTATTATTATTACTTTTGTTTCATTTGATTTGATTGATTACATGTGGTAAGGCGTTCCACCCAAACCTTCAATTTTCCATAATGTTATTCCTTCACTATCCTTATTCAAAATTAATGTTTACTTCTATTTTTGTACATCATATATATTATGATTTTATTTTCCAAAATTATAAATTCATGTTTTTTCATACATTTTTATGGGGATTATATGTTTTCAAACAGTTCCCTCCTTAATCATCGCAATAAACAATTTCGAATCAAGGGAACTTCTCGAATTCTTACCCATATTCAAGTGCACTATATAATTTGTTTTATGCATTAATTGTTTTATTAAAATAACAAATTTTATCATAAAAACTACCAGGGTTCATTTCTAGATTCATTAAAACAAACGTTCCATTCCACTTTAAAATATCATTAATATTTCCTTTGAACCACACTAAATTTTTTTATTTCTATGTTTTATTTAAAACTCCTTTTACGTGATTTCACATTGGTGGGAAAACATTTAAGAATAAAACATATTTTCAATGAATTTATCTGTTCTATTAGGGGATAAAAAACATTACAATATGATTTTAAAACAAATAAAAATTGGTTTCCACAATAAGTCTTCCTTCCAAAATAAAAGGGTTTTTATGGTCTCACTTTTAATTCTGTGAGATTTATGACATGTTCATCACTTATTCCATGAATTTAGTGGATTAATTACCTTTGATATATAAAATAATGAATATTATTATTTTTATTATATTATATGGAATTAGAATTTAAATGATTCAATGGGGTATGAGACATGTTGGAATGTTTAATGATCATTTTCCTCAGGAGTTTATCAATAATTTAATTATAGTATTTTCATATATGATTATGATTCAAGTATTTAGAAGTATTATGAGGCAATTTTATCTAAATATTTATTTGATTATACATAATAGTAATTCATTTTACTTACCACGATATGGTTTGGGCCGACTATAGGCCCTCCATGCATCAGTAAGTCTCTTGAGAAATATCAGAATTCGGTTTTGGCCGAGGCCCTACCATTATGTTTTCAGAAGACTTAGAAGTGGTCTCAACAATAGCTTTGTGATGTTATAAATATCAATTCCATAATTATAATATTATTAATAGATAAATAATGTGATTATTCATCTATTATAGTATCCATGGTGATGTTTCATGTGATTATTTATAAGGCATTATTCAATCAGATTTTATTCCTTCAGCATTATGCTCAATATTTTGTTTTAGGGGCATGAGTTATTAACATTTACTTATTTATTATGATATATTATACTATATTATAAGATCTTACTAATAAGTTGAGCTCACCCCAATCTTATATTTCCATTACCAACATTATGATGGAGAAAATTTTGAATACGCCCACAATGATGTTGTTTATTTCATATTGTATGATATTTTATTTTATTTTTATATTGTATTATTGGTATCATGGCTATAATATGATCTTTGAAGACTACTGAACTGATAATTATTTCAGGATTTTAATTATTTTAATAATGAAAATCTATTAAAATAATGCACTAGCTCCGGGCTTCTACGGTTAGGGCATTATAGTTGGTATCAAAGGATGTATACAAGCAACCATAGAAACTATATTTAGAAAAAATAATGGGTTAGGGAAAAAAACCCAAATATAGACTATGAGGATAATAATAGAATAAAATCATATAATTTTAGTAAGGTATAAATTATTTTCATCTTCTTTGAAAATAAATCCATGTCTAAATACTATAAGTGGACATAGTTCTGGAATATATGTTCCAAGTGGAAACAACTCCAACAAGGTGTTCCATGATTGATTCGAGGTAACCAAGAAGATGAATAAATGAATTACTATGAACATGGTTTTAAAATATCAGGGGATATTCTTATGATAATTCCAATTTTTTTAATATACCATAATGAAGGATTTATGCTTCCAATGTAACCAAAGAATATGCTTCGTGGATTTATAATGCATTAATTAATGTTATTTTCTATAACATTATTGGAGTTATAGAAATCTTATGGTTATATAATATAATATTGTATATTAAATTGTTTAGAAATGGTTCCTAATAGAAAGAAAAATAACTCCTCTATTTCACGTGATGAAATGTGTAAGGAGGATCATATCTTTCTTGGTCTTAAAGAAAAATTATGATTAAAAATAGTCTCCAAGGTATCCTCATTGTATGATGAAATAATAAAATGTGTTAACAATATAAGTAAAGAATTATTATATTGCTATGTCATTATAGAGAAACAAGAGAATAAAATCATGCAAGCGGAAAATATGGTTAACGAGAAGAAAGGAATGAATGGTTTTCCCACATGTGATAATTGTGGAAAGAATCACCCTTGAAAATTAATGAAGGGAATGAGATTTTGTTATATGTGTGATGAAAAAGGACACCATTTTCATGATTTTAAGGTTATTAAAATGGTTTACAATGTACAATACTTCAATTATGAGGATATGGGACACTATATCAATAATTTTCCCAAGTGTTAGAGAAAAATATCCCAAATGATGCTATTGGATAATGATAAATTCATTCTACTTCCACAAATAAATAAAAATGATTAAAATTTTTATTCAAGAATTATTTAATTTGAATATTTTATCATAAATGTACATGTTATATGAATTATGTATTATATTTGAACTATACTATAATAATTTTTCATTAAGGATTTTAGACTATATGATGGTTGGTACCAAGAAAATGTATCCAGTATAGAGTTATTTTTTTTGGATAACATGTGATTGATGGAATGGAAACCCTAAATATATTTTTTATTTTGAGATAATGATGAATAAATGATTGATTTTAATATGTACTCACTACCTTGTAACTAATTATTGACATGTGGATAACTGGTGTATGCTTTAATTGATGGAGTTCACAAAACTTTTGGATTTATGGAATATATCCAATAAAATGTATCTTAATTAAAGAATATGTATGAATTTATGTTTAAAAATGTTTTACGGTAATTTGAGTTAATACACTAATGGAAAAGGTTACATGATGGTGTTATTCACTAGTTCGGAATGTGAATATCTGTAGTTGCTTCGTGGATAAGATCAACTTGGAAATTCAGTGACCTTCTATCTAAATTTTTTAATTATTACATTTTGTGATTTTTACCCATTTATGAATGGTTTAAGTTGATCATTGTATGAGGATCTAAATGTTATTTTATAATTTCACCAAATGATGCAACCTTTTCTTAGAGATTATGTATATATTGTTCAAAGAGCATTTAAAGGATGATATTGTCTTTATGAAATAATATTGTATCTTTATACTCTTGTAGAGTGCAATAATTCCTAAAATCATGGAAAATCTTATTAAATAAAATATTGTCCTATCATCACAATCTTTGATAACATATATGACTTTTTTATAGTATTTTATAGTTTTTTTGTAATCGCCCTTCATCTGAATATATTCTCTATCACATTCCATCAAAACATCATGGTTTTATTTTTCATCCATGTCCAGGTTTTCAATTCTAATAAATGTCACCCCATTCCAATGAATATTTTTTTTACTGACCACCCTCTATCCCATAACCACTTTTTAAGATGATACATTATTAACCATATTTCCGATGTGGGATTCAAAGAATCAACAATTATCTTTCAAAGTGCAGTTTTGAATTAAAAGGACATTGTTCTTTTTAGGGGGAATAATTTTACACCCCTTTAATTTTTTAAATAATTTTATATAAATTAAAATTCTGTGTTTTAATTAATGATTGTAATTACAAATAATTATAATTTATATATTTCCAATTAATTAATGTTCTAAAAAAATCCAATTTCATTGTAATATTTTTGTGTAATTGAATATTTTAATATGAATATATATATATATATATTATATAGAAAATAATTATTATCAATATATTATTTAATTAAGTATAATATATATATTTACTATTATAATTAGTTTTATAAATACTAAATTATGCTATGAATATATTCACTATTAATATACCACCACAAAATTTTATGGAATATTTCTTCATAAATAATTCAAATTTTTTAGATAGCTCATATGAACTCATGACTGAGTCTCTACAAAAGAACACTTTTTCATAGTTATATCCTAGTAGTGAATCATAATTCTTCCACCTCTGTGTTTCTAATTTCAAAAAACATACATACACCATTATGATCGATTTGTTTTTTACATTCTAATAGGATAAACATAATTTTTTGGTCAATAGAAACATGACCCTTATGAATAGTAATGTACCATTATGAATAGAAATTTTACACTTATGAATAGTAACATGCACTTATGAATAGTAACATCAACCATGATCATTTAAATAAAATTCAGGCACCTTATAAATGAGGGTGACATTTTTCAAAATAAATAAATTATTACTAGTATTTTTGTGAGTCGTAAATATTTATTTTGAAGTACAAATTAATAAATTTATTTAAAATAAAAAACATTTTCATAAAATTTTTCCATAAATAAATATTATTTTTCCTATGATTTTAGGATAATTTTATAAGACCTCAGTTAATTTTTTGAAGTATTATAATATCAATTTTAAAATTAAAATTTATATTTTTCATGTAATTAATGAATTTATATAAAAAATGATGTTTCAAATATTTAGAAATTAGTTTTGGAAAAAATTGATTCCATTTTTGAATTATTCATGTTTACAAATGTCTAGGGTGAATTTTGTGTATTATTCTAAAATAATTATTTGATTGAGAATAGTGAAATTCAATAAATTATAAAATATGCTAAATAACTGAATTTCAGCATCAATAATGTGTCATGGATGATGTCAATGGGAATTAATTCGAAATTACATGCACTAATCACTATTTTTTGTCACAAAAATCAAGAATATTCATTGTATTGAGCCTAAATAAGAAAATAAATAATAAATAATGGAAAAACCCTCCCCTTCTCCACTATAAAAATCACCCCTCGCTCCATATTCTCTTCACTCCTCTAAGCCTTGAATATTATAAATGTTCTTCCAAAATACTCTTACTTGATCCCTACCCAACTCCAAGATCCCTTTTCATTCATAAAGATAAAAACCCCTTCTCTTAAGGTGGTTCTTATAGAGGTTATTTCATGAGGAAAACCCTCCCCCTTTTTCTATTAATTTCATTTTCGATTTGTTTTATATTATTAAATTGTCCTTACCTATGATTTGAAAATGATAATAGTAAATCCAGTTTAATTTATATATTTTAATTTTATAATTTTTAGGTATTATAAAATAACAATCTCCTTACTTCCTCTCACTCACTCCCTCTCATTTCTTTTAAAAAAGAAATCATCGTCTGGGAGGTGCTAATGTACAACCTTCATGGAGAAAAACATTCAATCATTATTTTCTCCATCAAGTCTGGTCATGAAACGATTTTTATGGTTGAAATACATACTAAAATATGTATTATATTTTATGTAATTATTTTGGAACAATCATTTGTACATGATACTAAATAATATAACAAAACTAGTTTTTGTGATCGAAAAAATTTCGTAAAAATCTAAATGATTATCACTATAGGACTTATCTAATGATTAATTCACATACCATGTAACAAATTGATATATATTTCAATTTTATATTATTTATGTTTATTAATAATATATAAATTCAATATATATAATTACATCAATTCCAAATGAACTTCCATACTTATAATCAAGCAAACTGATCATGAATTTCAATAAACAAACACTACGAAATGACACAATTAAATATTATAAATTATTAGAAATCTATATGTGAAAATAATAAAATTAAAATAAATTAAATAAGTTTCTAATATCCTATAAGATATTTTTTTAATGGTTCTATTTTCATATTCCAGGACCTTATGGTCAAGTGCAGAACACATTCGGACATTAGGTAAGGGGTTTTTTTATCTCATATCCATTGTTGTGAGATACTTCTTATTCACAACTATTTATTATGTATGGTGTATGTATACATCCAACTTATATATAATATCATGAATAAGATTATTTTCATGATATTAAATGTATCTATTTAGGACTATTATATTTTTGGGTGTATGAATCAATTAATTACAAGTGGTTAGTGGTCCACCCCAACCATCATTTTTTCATCAGGTTATTCCTTCAGAATTTTTTAACAAATGTAATTATTATTATTTTGAACAAATTTTATATAATATTTTTATATTCCAAAATCATTTATTCAGATCATTTCATGTTTCATTTATTGGTATTATATGTTATAAAATAGTTCCCTCCTTAATTATTCCAGATATATATGCATGAATCAAGGTAACTTCTCGAATTCGTACCCATTTTCAAGAACACTATATAATATTTTTTAATGGATAATTATTTTTGAAAATTATCACATATAAATCTTAAAATAAATCATGGTTCATTTCTGGATTTTAGAAAATAAACATTCAATTCTTCTTTAAAATCTAATTAATATATTCTTCAAAATGCACTATAATTCTTTATTTCTAAAGCTTCTTTAAAAACTCTTTTTACAAGATTTTACATCAGTGGGAAATAAATTTTTCCTCAAATATAATTTAAATTTAGTTTATTTTTCTTTTCTTGGATAATAATTATTATAATATGATTTTATGATAAAAAAATGGTTTTCCAAAAGAACCCTTTATTCGAAAATACAAGGGGTGTTCTCATCTCAGCTTAAATTCAATAAGATTTCCGATTTGTTCAACACTTATTCATTGCATATGGAATTTGAAATTAAAAATTATATATAAATTCACGAGTCTATGTTTTCTTATGATATTATATTAAATTAATAATTAAAATTTTAAAAGTGGTATCGGACACTAGAATGTTTAATGATTATTTTCTTCAAGAGATTATCAATGATTTAATTATAGAATTTTCATCTATGATTATGATTCAAATATTTAAAAGTGGTATGGTAAATGTTGAAGTAATGAAACTATTTTAATTTTAATATGAGTAATTTATTAGACATTGAAAGTTGTAGGCGGGGCCTGCTATAGCTCCTCGATGCATCATTAGGTCTCATAAGACAAAACAGAATTCCGTTTCGGCCGAGGCCAGCATTTTTAGAAGTCATTGATGAGGACTCAAAGAAGGATTTATTATGTCCTAAATATGCATCACCTCTTTATGATATTAGTAATTGATAAATAACATGATTAGGTTACTATTAAAATATCCATTGTGAATTTTAAAGTGATTATTTATATGGAATTATTTATATAGTTTTTATTCCTCTCATGTTCTACTAAAGATTTTGTTTTAGTGGCATGAGTTTTTCACTTTTCCTTATTTTTTATGATATCTTATACTATATCACATACCCTTGCTGATCATATGATCTCACCAATTTATTATGATTCATTTCCATATGTTATGAAGAAGAGAACTTTGAATAAGATTTCAAGGATGTAGTTTATTTCATATAGTATAATGCGTTATTTTGTTTTTCCAATGTATTATGTGTCTCATGACTGTAATATAGTCTTCCAATACATCTAAACTATTCATTATTTCTGATTTTATTCATTATAATTATGGTAATGTATTAAAATAATTCCCCAGATCAGGGATTCTAGGGTTGGGGCCTTACAATGAGGATGATTCATTTGATAAAATGTTAAGGATAAATGCTTATTATATTTTAGATCTTTTTCCAACCATCACAAACTAGTTTCATTTTATTTATAATTCTGTATATATATTAGTTTCAAAACATCAAATAGGTTATAATATATATTTTAAAATATTATTGATCTATAATACTACTTTTATGACCATCTTTGAAGGAGGTAATGGAAATAAAACAATCATTATCCCCAGACATGGGTAACTTCCATAATGTGGACAATGTTTTTGTTTTGCTAAATTAGAGGAGATGAGAAACAGGCTGGATAGAAGTTATTACATTAGAAATATAAAATTCTTATATATATATGATATTGGATTTATTATTATTTTATTCTTTAATGTGGAAAAAATTAGGCTAAAATTGAAAATAAACTAAGAGAGGTAGTTTGAGAAAGTTACCTCCTGAATATCACATATTTGATAGACTCCTAATGGAACATAGAATTGGTTATTAGGTGAGACCAAGAAAATATGGATGTGGGGAGGGTTGGTAGGATAGGTTTGGGTATATATAATTTTATTATTAAAATCTGTTGAGGATAAATGGGGTGGTTAGGAGTGGAATTTAATCTTGAGGATGAGTGGTTTTAAATGAATAAATAATGTTTATTTTAACTTAAATGCCAACCAATTTTGGGAGGAATTAATGACATATACTTAGGATAATAATTAATGTTGTAAGGGATATTTAAGGTATATAAACAAATAAAACAACAATTTAATGTTGTAATATTTAGTTATTTTTATATTTTCCATATTTATCTATATCCAACTACTTTATTTTTCTTATAATGCAATGTATTTTTTTACCATAGTAACTTTTTTATGCCTAAAAATGAAAATGAACATATAACAAAAATAGAACCTCCTAATTCTAAATATGGATTCCATTTTTATAAATTCAAAATATATAATTTTAAAAAATAAATTCAAAATTTAACTGTCAAAATTAACGATAAATTGTTTTTTTGGAAAAAAATGTTTTTTGAAAAAAATATTTAATTGTTCAAAAATATTGTATGATGAATGGTTAAACGTAATAAATAATATAATAAATAACTAAATGTTAAATTTTTTACTTTGAGGACAATTTAGGAAAATAATATTTCTTTTAAATATAAAAAAATTATGGTTTTATACAAATCTGTAATTCATACTATTCATTTAAAATTTAAACTTTTCTGAAAATTCTCAAAATTCACAATGAGATAATTTTTAAATTATTAATATTTTTTTTAAAAAAAATCATTTTTCTAAAATTTTGAAAAATAATTTTTTTATTTTTTCACATAGAGGAATAAAATCACAATGCGACGAAATCATATATTTGATAAATAATATGGCTAATAAAAATATGTGAATATTAAAAAAGGAACAGTTAATACATTAATAATGAGTTGGATAATTAATTATTTCATAATGTGGTAAGTACTTTTTTTCCCTATAATTTATCGGCTTGGTTATAATGGTCATGTTAAAATAAAAATATTTTGGAGTACGTTTAATCTTTATGTTCCATGAAATATATGTTATAAACGAGAATAAATTTATTTAAAAAGATACATAAAATAAAATAATTGGTTTTTATAGATTATAAGAAAGAATAGGGACTTCCTAAAACATCCTTATTGGAGTGAGACTTCCACTATGAGTTTTGACATCCAACTCCATTCATAGAGTGCTAGTAAAAGATCTAATTTTCTTAGAAAAATAGTAGTTATGAATGAGTGAGAGGATCAAAAATAAAATAAATTATTAGCTATATTTTAATATATTATTAATGTATATGGAACAACATCATTGGGTACTTCCACCTTAGTTATAGTGATTTTATAAGTTTATCCATCTCCCCATTGCTTCTTCCTTGGTGGATTCTATTGACACTTGGGGAATTAATATGCATAATGACCAATTTACCTATAGCTAAAACACAAAATAGATATGTTTAATTTATTCCATTTTTAATATTTAGGTTCATGTCCCATATCTCCACTATTTTAATAGAATCCCTATCTTATCAAGAATTTCCCAGGGTGATTCAGTCTATAGTTTTCACAAGGTGAAAGTCATTGTGTTCTCTTCTTCTTCTTCGAAAAAATGCATTTTTCATTCTGTTATAACACCCTCTTATTCTATTGATTTACTTTTATTATATATGATTTTGATTATTACTTCTTGGTTTTTTTTCATATAAATATTTGTCGTCATATGATGAAAAACTCTGAGTGACCAGGGCCCTTTAGAGACTTTTCAAAACCACTTCAATGAAATGGTCAGTATTTCACTCCATGTTGCATATATATTCTATAGTATACCTAGATAACCTTGTAAATGTTACCTCAATCTCGAAAATATAACCTTTTACTATTTTCATTAAGTGAATTAATTTTATCTTCAATTTAGTATTTTCTCACAAAGGAAATATTTATCCTAGAATGAATCGTAAAAAGAATTTCATTCAATGATTTATATGACATATTATTCTCTATTATTCTAGATCAATGTTCACTATTAATCTAAACCAACTTCATGATAATAGACTAAAAGTTTATCCTTTTCTTTTTCACTATATCTCTAGGCCCTGAATATCATCCCTATATACAAAACTCATTTCTCATCTTCCCTTGGATTAATAGTCAAATGAAATGATAGAGGTTTCAATTTCAATAAACTATCTAATATATGAAAATCATGGAATGAAATAAGTTTTTACAATAGGTTATGGTTATTTTTTATAACCCAATTAAGCATCCCTAAAATAGGCATAATTTTCAATGTTCCTATAATGGCGGTATTATCTTCCTCAACCAGGAAATATCAACATTTGTTATTATTATTGGAATCATTCTTACTTCTACATGATATTTCTAATCAATATAATATACTAGATTAGCTCATAAATTTTGAATTTTAATGAAAATTTGAACTTCCAAGTCTATTGTAACACTTATTAAGAATTTTTAATCTCAATTTCATAAATTTTGATTTATTTTTTATATATATAATTTCAAATCCTTAATAATGGTTTGTAATGAATATTTGATATATCCTAAAAATATCTCAAGGGAATGTCAAACTAAGTGTATTGTAAGGACCATTATTGTAAACTAGATGACTATAGGGTCATTACTAATGCACTTTTTTAAGAGTAATTACACCTAGGTACCTTCATGCCAAAACCACTTCCACATGTTGTATGACAACATGGTTGTATTTATAAAAAACCCACATTATCCATTCCTTAAAAAATAGGATTTTATTCTATAGTTGTCCTAAATGTATATAATAGGGGGTAATGTTACCTAATGATTTTTTCTCTTATTATAGTTCAGAATGATTCTATTAAGCATTCCTATGATACAATATATATGTACCCAACCCCAAAAATCTTGAGCTAGTGTCTTACTTTATTACACTAAAAAATATACAATGGGTAAAATCCAAAAGTATCAATCAAGATAGAAGTTATAGAGAACCCAATACATGAATAATATCAAATTTATATGGTGAATATAAAATATATTACAATACATTAAAAAATAAAATTAATTTTATCCCTAAAAACTCATTCTGTGGTTTCTTCTTGATATCATTTTGAAAGGAAACCACATAAGGGTGATCTCAAATTCTCAACAAGGGATATGTACAATGGATACGATTATGAATAAATAATCATAATCAACATCTAAAGGTATGTAACTGAACATTAATTCAACATAAATAACATTTCTAACGTGATAATATAAGTAATGTTGAATATGTCAAGGTAAATAACTAAAAATCCCACAATTTAATCAATAATTAAGAATAAAATGCATCCAGTGTTATTATCATAATGAAAATATCTTGAAAAATGATAATAAATATAATATCAATGATTTAATGGAATAATTATTATATTTGATGATATTTGTCAATATAATACCTATAAACTAATGATATTTACATTATAGAGTTTAAAACTACTTGGTAAAAACCCATCTTATTTTTCCAACTGATTAGTCCCATAATATATATCAATGCATCGATGGCCTATCTCTAGCAAGGCCCCACATATAAAATCATGTCCGAATTATTCATCATATATCAAATAAAAAATTTAATTCATGATTAATATTCCTTATCAATAAAAATCATCATTTATTAAGTAACATTGATTTAATGATATTTCCCCAGTTAGTCAAATATGTTTCTAAGTAAACATCATATGTAAAAATGGTATACAGGTTAGGAAATATTTATATACATGATACAAAAAATATAGATATATTTTAATTGAAAAAATATTCATATTTAATTTATTTTTATTCATGTTAAATAAATTTATATGTTACTATATACACCGGGTAAAAGCCAAAAGTATCATATTAACAAAAACGTCACAAAGAAATTGAAATTGAGATGAAATCTCTTACCTATTGATTCATTTTGGTTGAACATTCTTGAAAATAATGTATATTGGTTTTAAAACTGTTAATCACTTATACTAGAACCTTAATCATCATTATAATATCATATATTATCCTCTTATAATATTTTACCACCCATTGTTTAATGTTATTCTATTATTTTTATTATTTCGGGTGTTAATTGTCTTCTTTTCTCATGTGTGTTTTGAAATGAAAGTTATATTTATTATAAAAATGATATAAAAAATCATATTTATAATAATAATAATGTTAGAAATATTATTTTTATTCAGTATATACATTAATGAATCATTCATAAATGTTGGGAATAAACATTTAGTCACATTGCTTTGTGGAGATGGTGGGCCCAACGTACTCATGAGAGACAATATAATTCTCTTGATGAGAGAAAGGATAATGAAGTGGGTAATATATTAATTTCAAAAGAATAAATATAGTATCATATATATAACATATATTGATTATGTTTTTCCTCCTTAACTTCCATGTAATGTATAAGCGACAAATGAATCACATCTCTTTGCAAGAAGGTGGTCCTCTATACACTTGAGCGACATTAACATATTTAAAATAGAAGGGAATATAAAATGGTATATGTGATATTAAATTTACATATATATAATAATATCATAAATATTATACACATGTATTATTTTAATCATTATATCCACCCTATAAAAGAGGTGATGTAAAATGAAATACATCTTTTTATGAGGTGGTAATCGTCCATATACACAATTGATGATTCTATTTCCTATTTGATGGATGTGAAGATGGATTAATATTACTCCATTAATAAAATAAAATCATTGAATATATAATATAAATTTTTTATACTGTACTTTTTATGACATAATTTAATGTTTTAAAATAATAAAGAAAAAGAAGGAGTTTAGTGATGACAATTATTATCTCTATGAAAAACCTTCTTTGGATATCTTCTTAAGGAACCTAGGGTTCGTATCCGGGGAAGAATGAAAAATATAAAGTGTGTATATGGTTTTTTGTGTGGAATTTTATCAGTATTTTTTCTATCCAAATGTATTTATATGTATAAATAAGTGAGGGGAGTGAGTTCCCTTTTATAAGTTGGGAAATATCACCTTCATGGAAATTACCAAACAATTTCCAAATGGAATAAAAAATGATTATGTAAATCACATGAAAACTGATTAAAATTGAATATATATTCTAAATTAGTAAGGATAATGTGAAAATATGGTCATAAAATATTATTTTCAAATTTGTGTAGGTTATTTTAACCCATATCTTCATAGTTTTACCCCATGGTAAAAACAATTTTATTTTAACCATGGTAATTTTTTTTTTCTATTTTCATTATTAATTGATTGTAAAAATATTCATTTTAACTTATTAGATAATATAAATTATTAATATTCCAAATATTAATATATATATTTCCTAGTTCCATTCACCTTAATTTCAAATTATAATTTAAAATTAATCGTATAGATGTAATGACAAATAATGTTTTTGAAGAGAAAATATTCAAAAGTTTAGAATGTTTTTATATCAAAATTCAAAATAAAAATGATTAACAAAATAAAATTTAGAATAGTAGATATATAATCTAACAAGTTTTTATTTAAAACCAATTAAATATAGAATTTAACATTATAGATAGTTTAAACAAAAAAGATAGATACCAATCAAAATTCAGTATTTTTCACAGTTCGTCAAAAAATGAAATATTTTAGAAAAACCTCAAAAATTAACCCTCAAATAATATTTATAAGATGATTTTAAAAAATGAGTTCATTTTATAAAATAATTTTAAAAAAAATTATAATTATTTAATTTTAATTATTTTTCTAAAGTGCGATTAAATAGTATTTTAGAAAAAAATAATGTTTTTCACAAAAATGTATTTTTCATTTAAAAATTTATTTTTTTATTTCCAATAAATAGATAAAAAAAATTATATGTCTAAACTATTTAGATTTCATACTATAGTTATTCCTAGTCATACCGCCTCATTCAATGGTTATGTTAAACTATTCATTCGTAAATAATATTTTTATGAAGTAGCATGTTTCATTTAATCTCAATGTTGTGTACATAAAAAGATATTAAAAAAATTAAAATTATTCAAAAATAAATATATTTTAAAGTCTTAGGGTGTTAATGTATGGTGGAAATATATATTTTAATGTTTTATGAAAATAAATTTTAATTAAAAATGATAAAATCACTCAAAAAATAGATCTAGAAGTTATTTTATAATGTGCATGTAGAACATGAAGATAAAGAAATTGAAAGACAATATTAATTTTTTATAAGAAATATCAAAGTAATTATTCTCCATTTTAGGGCTCACTTATTGTTAAAATAATTTTTTATACATTTCGAGAACTATAAGATAACATTAAAATATGAAAACTATAGTAACCCATACTTTTCATACAATGATATTACATCTTTATAGAAAAATATTATATACATAACAAAAGGATCGAGGGTACGTCATATTGGTCTTGTATATTTACAAAAATGATGACATAAAATCTAGGTGGTAAAATATCTACATCATCTCCCAAAAATTCATTAATAACTATAAGCCTTATTAAGAAAATCATAATTTATTCCAATGTGTATAACATGGGGTAGGAAAACCTAATAATGGGTGGTATCATATTCATAATAAGGGTAAACAAGGGATATATTATTAATCAAACTAGTATACCCTGATATTAAGTGTATGAGAACACGAGTTTCACATTTTAAATCCATGTGCTCTATATCAATGATCAAAAACCTGAGGTAAATAATAAATCATTGATGCTCATAAGACATGAATCATAAAGGAATCAATTAATATTATCTAGAAGTGAATAACATTCGTATAAGATAATGAACTATAGAATAAAAAAAATCCTAATATTTATTTTATTTATTATTCAATGATATTCTCCAAGACAATAATAATGTAATGGTATCACTTCACCATCCATCGTAGTAGTTAGGGTTCACTCCTAATTCATTCATAGTGTAAAAATTTCTTACTAAAATGGCCTAACTCCCCATTCTAGTCCCATATAACTTGTGAGTTGTCAATATTTACTTGATAAATTGGAGGGAGGGATAGGTCCCACCACTAACTTAATTTAAATCATAAATATGTGTTCCACAATATCATAAATCATACATCATATCATATCCTATGAAAAAAATGTGTTTCATAAAAACTTAATTATATCATAAAACATTAAAGGAAATGAGATTTATAAATATTCCATCATAATATTAACCATGAAAATGAAAACAATTATTAAAAATATTGTCAATTTATAAATAAAAATTCTAATGTATTAATAATTATTGTATTTTTTTGTTAACAACCATATAAATCTTATGTAACCTGAAATGATTTTATCTTAGATGGAGAAATATTTTGAAATGAAATATCTAACATCTCTTGTGGAAGAAACCATTTCAATTTTGAAAACACTTATATAAGAGTACTATTTAAATATGAAGGAAAAAGTTTCTTTGATAAAAAACTTTTAAACCTTTAAATCAATATTCAAATTAAATATGGGTCATGGTGGTGGGGATGTTCATTCATTCAATATAAATTAAAAATGGCCCTTTCACCCCATTATAAAAATGTTACAAATAATACATCATTCGAAAAATGAAAAAATATTCAATTCAATCATTTTTTATATTATTAAAACATGTGTAAAAATGAACATAAATAATCATAATTGAATATTTAAATAATTTTTTAAATAATTTTTTTAATAAATTTATATGGAAAGAAAATATTTTTCCACCAATGAGAGAAATTATGTCAATTTTCCATAAAAACATACCTCTTCTTTAATGAGTACATAAGATGATTAAAATTAAATGAAAAATTATATTTTAAATAAATAACAAGAGGTGATTTAAATTTATATGTTTATTGATAGGTATATCATAATATTTCATCATCAAAACATAATCATAAATAATCCTATTAAATAATGAGATTGTGACATAAAATCTTTACCTCGTGTTCTCATTACATTGAAATCATACTAAATTACAGCATAATAAATTAATATTAATATATATAATATTAATATTCATTCATATTATATAATATATGATCCTTATAAAAATAATTACATATTCAAATTTCCATTTTATGGTGTTAACTATTTCAATTATCATGACTATTTCAGCTTAGTAGTTTTGGTCTGTGTACATTAATCATAGTTTCATAATTTGTATATTATTAGTCATTATTAAACAAAAAATATATTCAGTGTGTACATATTAAATATCATCCGTTAATTTTAGAGATAGAAAAATTAATTTCACCATTCATGAAGAAGGTAAGTTGTACAAACACATGAACATTGTTTTAATTTCTCAAATAATGGAATGTAAGAATGACAAACATTAAAGAAAATTTCCAATATCATTATCATATATATAATACAGAATCCTAAAATTCATCCTCATCTCCATCCATTTACAATACCATTTAAAAAGGAATTGCATCGCGTCATGGAGGTTGTAGTCCACATCTATTTATGAGTGAAGTTATCACTTCCAAAAGGATTCGATGTTAATAAGGTAGACAAGATAATATCATTAATAAATTATAATTAAGTCATAAATATAATTTATAAATTTTTAAACTATAATAATTCTCATCCATAAATTTTTTAGATGAAAAATGAATTTTATCACTACATAGTGACGGTAAGTCGTACGTTTGGACAAGTGCTACATTTACTTCTCATTTAATGGGAACAAGGGTTGATAATGTTGATTTTATAATTATAATAACATTTCATCATATTTTTGATACTCAAGTTATTATTTTATCATATATAATATATATTTAGATGAGGTAGAGAACAATTTAATTGATCGTGACTTGTTGAGGAGATTACCACATCATTGAAATGTCTCATTTGTTTTCCTCTAAAGGTCTACAGGAATGGATTTTTGGGAATATAAGAACCTATTCAATGTGTATTACGATTTTTTATGATAAATAGCAATTTTTTTGTAGATATATGTCACAAAGTGGTGTAAATAATTTACATTGGAGGGTCCCTTTTATAATTGTGGTGATGAGAACTTTTTTAATTTTCATAAGATTAAATTATAATAAATAAATTCATAAGATATATTCCAAAAAATTATGAGAAATTTAATGATAACATTGTATATGGTTTTAGTCCCATAAAAATTTATTGTAGACATGATTTGTATTTATTTTAAACCTTATTATTGTAATTAACACTTTATTATCAAATTTTAATTTTAACTATAGTAAAAATCTATTTCAACATTAATGGGAATCAATATTTTACTTATAAGGTGAAATTTCTCCTAAAATTTTTTAGGTATTTACATTTTAGTCCATGTAATTTGAATATTTATTTTTTTATTATTTTTATGATTTTTAAAAAATTTAATATAATATTATGTTTATAAAATATAATTATTATCAATTATGAGGCTATTTATTTAATTTGACTTAAAATCCTTATAAAAAAAGTTTAAATTATAATATAATATTATAACCGAACCATAATATCTCATATACACCAATACAATTGATGGAAAACTATAAAACACTCAAAATATATCACATATCAAAATTTTAATATAATTTATCTGATTTTCCAATTATATGAATAAAAATTAATTTGGAGTGGTGTAAGATTTTATGGTGATTATATAATACCAAAAAATTATAAATTATCTACCATGATGAATATAATTTCATTATTAACATAATTACTAATAATATTTATTCATAACTAGTTTTCCTTATTTCAATACATATAATATATTTAAAACTTTGAGAGTGATATTTTTTCCTTTCCTTGATTTTAATAATATATTAGTCGTCTTCATGGAAAAGTGTGCATTAAAAAACACAATTTTTATCCAATTTTTATGAGGGATGAATTTATACATCCAATATGAATAATTATTTAAAATCATGGCCTTATAACTTATTTTTAATCTAGATTTTCCCAATTTATCCTTTACTGAGATGAAAAAGTTTATCACAATTACTATTCATTTTAACCAAATATTAAAGGTGCTGATTTATAATATTAAGACAACCTAATTCTAAATAGTAAATTTATTTCTTCTATTTAAATACATATTAATAGTATAATGTATGTTTAATGTAATTTCATCAAATGTAATAAAACGTTTTTTAAATAATAATTTCAATAATAAGCCTAAAAATGGGTTTATTCTTATAGTATACATAGAAAAATATTTTTATTGAATTTTTTAATACATTAATCTATTAAAAAATATATTCATTCCCAAAAAAATCACTAATATGGACAAATTTAATTTATATATATTAAAATAAATTTTCCTCATAAAAACAATTTCAGAAAAAAAAAATTCACTTTTATTTTCAAATAAATTTTTTCAAATTATATTAATTTTAGAACTAATGGATTAATTTTATTAATATATAAACCACATATTTGGAATAATTAAGATTCCATTATTAAAACCATAAAATCCAATTGATATTAGATATTAGACAAATGATATTTTAATAACATTATATTGATCATCTAAACATGTAGATACGTGTAATGAAAGATATCAAAGAAATAAATTTATTTAAAGAGACATTATTCCTAAAAATATACAGTTTTTACATTATCAAACCCTCAAAATTAATTATTCCATTGAAATTTCTATCCATAATAAAACATATGAGGTTACTTCATCCTCATCGCTTCATCTGGTTCCCACATAACTTCCTCAAATTAGTGGTTTCACTACAATCTTTTCCCTAGGGGAGTGGTTTTTCTTCTTTGGAATTTATCTCTTTCATCATGAATATATACTTCATTTTATCCATAAGTAATATTTTTCTCCTGTGGTATGACCTATTTTAAGTACATGTTAATGATCAGTTCTGTAAATTCTCATGATAAACAAATATAACACATCATAAACCCAAGAAAGATGTGGTAGAAGCACTAATCGATAAGCTACATCCGAATACAGTCATAAATATAAAAAGGTAAAATACACCTATGTATTATCATTCCATTCATTCCAAATTTCATCACCCTCTATTAGGTTGATATTCAATGAAATTATTTTTCACCAACATCAGATTCTAGATCATTATGATTATTGTCAACACAACTTTTTTGTCAAATATGAGATAATCTTACTTTTTTTGGAATGAATCAAACTATATCTTACATTTACTCAGTAATATACTATCCCAATATCATTGTTTCTTCAACATCCTTCTGTCTTTTTTTGATTTAAACATGCTCTGATTGAGGGCTTTGTAATGATCCAACAGAATATTGGATTCAAAGATAAATTTTTTATAAAATTCAACCAAATGAAGGTGTTAATCCCAACACCCATAGACATCCATATATCAATCTATCTACATATATTTTATTTTGTTAATGGTCATCTCATATGGAACATATTTTTGAGGATGATAAATAGTGTGGAATCAAAACTTTGTATCCATATCCTACTGAAGAATTCTCCAAAACACTTCGGTAAACCATAGATCACACAATTTACTATTGTACACCACTAAATATTACTATTTTATTATTGTATAAAAAATTATTTTGATGAATACAGACGTATTAAACAATGTAAATTATGTTTGATGACATTATTAGGAGGTCGAATATAACCCAAATAGCAATATGACCATTAGATTTTTATATGGATTCGGATGAAAAAATACATGGTGATGTTTTCTCATTTATATTTTGGTATGTGTAATAGTTTTATCATCCCTTTAGACATATATCTCTATCATATTTAACATATCACATACCAATTCCCTATAAATATAATCTACAATATCTCTATTCAATTCATCCCACTATAAGTAGTCATTAAAATTAATATCCATCTTCGAACATCCCTGATGAATATATAATGAATATCTATGACCTTAATCACTAAATTACTTATTCAAATATGATACTAAAGGGACCCATATATGGTTCTTGTAACTTATTATTAAATCATAATAAAGGTTGTTCTTAGTAACATTTATCTCATTTTTTTCAGCTTCCTCCTATGACACTTAAATATTCACATGGATTGATGGTTGAATACTAATTTTAAAAAGATATTATTTGTCCACATCATTCCATATATCAAGATACATATATTAGAAATCAAAAAAAAAAATCCAAATCATAGATAATCTAACATGATATTTTCGACTGAGAGTATCTTGCACCACATGTTCTTTTCTATGGTGGTAATGTATTGAGATGTCATAATATTTAATCAGAACCAATAAAATTATTTGGTTCATGTTAATCTCATTTTAAGTAAAAGCATACTATTAAATATTTTTAGCAGTATATTTTCCACACCTTTATTTGTATAGATAATGAATATTTATCATCAATCAAAAAATTACACAGCAAACTCCAAAGCATGAGTTGGTTAATTTTTCTCATAGCCCATCGATTGACCCGAGTCATAATCTATAACCATATTTTTATACATGTGGATTCATCTTAGTCACTTATTTTTTGTATCCATATATATTAAAAACCCTTCTATACTATACATTAGTTTTATCATATGTATTTAGAAAATCCATCTAATTTTTTCCAGAAATAATTTCTCACATTCATCCATCCAGAAGAACATGGATCCCTTTAAAGGTAACATGTTGTGGGTATTTGATTACGACAGAAAATTTCCCAAAAAGAGCTGATAATGTCCAATAAAACAAAATAATAAAATATATATAAATCTTTGTGTATGTTTTGGGATATTTTTTATAACAGTTATCATTGAAGGGTCTACTCGTATTCCCTCACATGATAATATATGACCAAAGAATGAAACATTCTGAAGAAAATATTCACACTTGGTATATTTTTCATAATTGTACTCCTTCTTCAAGGTATTTATTAAAATTTTAAAATGATCATCATGAAACATTTTGATTATTGAATAAATAAGAATTTAATTTATAAACACTATGAATGAACAATGATGTTAATCTCTAAAGACTATATTCTTTATATATTTAATGATATATGGGTAATTAAAAAGACCAAATGGAATATCAATAAATTCCTAGTCTCCAAAAATTATAAGGAATGATATCTTGGGAATATCCTCCTTCTTTACCCTCAATTGATGATATCCATAATGAATATGAATCTTGGAAAATTATTTATCTTTTCATAGTTGATCAAAAACATCCTAATATCATGTAAGGGACACATATTCTTGATAGTGATCTTGTGGTGTTCTCGATAATCAATGTAGTTTCACATTTATCGTTCTTTATTGTTATAAAATAGAACATGTGAAACCCACAATTATGTACTTAGACAAATGAATCTCATTTCAAGATTCTCCTTGATTAAATCATTCAATCTGTAAACCTCAATTGGGGTATTCTATATGGATTCTTTGAAATAGGTGTATTATTATATATAATTTTAATTCAAAACAAATCTTCAAAATTCAATGGATGACTATGAAACTCTTTTGGGAGAAAATAAATAAAATCCTAATTGATAGGAATATATTTATTTTTATTTTATTCTAACTCATCTAAAATACACTCACCTTCTAAATATGAATCATGACCCATATGGTAGATGTTATTTCCATAGGATGAATAGTTATGTCATCACACAGATAAATTATCATATGATTGATCAGAATATCATATGTCGTATTACTTAATCCGAAATTGATGGAGTATTTATGTGAAGAAAGCTAATTCATGACCAAAATAACATTAAAGTCATAATGAATAAGAATTTAAATATTTATAGGGATCAAATTCCCATAAAAATCCTCTCGAGAAAATTCATATACTTTAGATTCTATCATCATACCAATTAAGTTTTGTACTAATTCCTCAACATTTTATTTTGGAGGTGGTACTATTATTACCTTATAAATTTCTTTAGATATAAAAATGTTGGATGATACCAAATAATATATGCATTATCATTTCTAGATTGGATGGTAAGTGCACCGATCACAATGTTTGTATTGTACCCCTCATCAAAAATAGTTAGCGCATGGGATTTCCCATTATCAATAAGATTAAGAGGTTTTGTTAATCCATAATAATAATTAACCATTATATTTATGTAATAGTTAGAATAATTATCATACTTATTACATTTTAAACACTGTTTTGTGGGTGGTGAATCCAATGGAGATTTTTCTCTTTATGAATCATTAGCTAACTTCTTCACATCACTTTTATATTCTATTTCTTGATGACCTTACTTTCAACACTTGAAACATTTAACATTTCCTTTAAGACAATTTACACCATCATACCTTGAAAACATTGATCATCAAGGAAGGAGTGCCTTCTTCTATCTACGGTTTTCATAATTTCATATGAAATCTATTTTTCTATTCTTTTTAAAACCACAATATTGATGGGTAACTCCAATATCCATCGGCACCATGAGATTATACTGTACAGTTTCTTTATATATACTAGTGTACATTATTGTTAACTCATTTTTATGAGTTTATTTTAATACACTAAATAATCAATCAACCTTACATTCAGGTTGGATTATAATATTAGAAGCGTACCTCACATGTCTTGTGATATTTTCCCCATAAATACCCACAGATTCATCATCCTTCTTCTTTAACTCAAGTAATTATTTCTCTATTTTAATAGAAATAATATGAAGAACATACTTATCAAAATATAAGTTTTAAAATTTGTCCCACTCTATAAATTTAATTTATTATTATTCTATTTTGCTCATAGTAAGATATCACCACTGGTCTTATTCTCTTTCGAAAGGAAAAATAACAAAAATAATATTCTTATGTTTTAATCAATAAAGAATGTAAAATATATTTTCAGTGGTACTGATCCCATAATGATTGACAATTGTATTAGTGGACCAATAAAAATAAGGTGTTCATTTATTAATAAAGGACTCAACATAATAATGTTCCTTCAATTTCATATTTGAAATCATAGTGTGATTCATATATTGAGATATTTTTGTTATCATAGAAAGAAATTTTTCATTCAATATCCAACAATATTTATTTTATAAGGAGGATAATAATTTATTTTCCACCGTGTTAAACATTATCATGATCCCTTCAGGTTCCATCCATTGAATATAATGATAAATTATAGTGTAGGAAATAACATACTTGTTGGGTATTAAAATAATCATAAAATATTATTTATAGGATTTCTAAATCATGAAACCATCTTCTATGGAAGCTTATGATTAGCTTAGGTAATTCATGATTTTAACCATAATTTTAATATTCTATCCTATATAGAGACTTATACCTAGTGTTTTAACTAATTTTTTCTCATACTAGTTTAAAAAGGTCTACTAAAACATTCCTTAATACCAACTATAATGTCTGATTCATTTCATAGAAATATATTATATATAAATTTATTAATATTTTTTATATGACACAATGATCTACGAAATAATCATATAGGTCTAGTATCATTGGAATATGGAAACATATGCAACTAGTTATTGAAATCTATATATCATATCCAATAAATACTTTTATAACTCACACCCTTTTTATACAAAACATACATAATTCACATCTTCATAACCGTGTAAAGGGAAATAATAAACGGTGACCTCAAATGCTCAATAAGGGTAATCAATGGAGATATCAATGATCATATAGGAATAAAAAAAGCATAATGGTATGATAACATGATTTGGAAATTTCAAATCAATACCATACATATCATAGATAGAAATATTATGTCATGGAATAAATATAGGTAGTTCGTAACATGTGAACCTAAAAGGAATTAAAGAGCATGATAAATGATAGCATAAAGTTGGCATAAGACAAGGAATTGGGGTATATACATAAGAAAATAAAACAATTTTCATAGTAGTCTAGGATATTTTATAACACTATCATAATGGAATGGGATCACTCCCTAAAAAATCATAGTATTAAGTATTTACTCTAATGACTGTCATTATAGACAATGACCCTTACTTAATTGGGTTAACTGAATTTTCTGGTCTTGTTTATCTCATGAGATATCAATCATTATCTAATTCGTATGAGGGAGATATAGGTACCAACTATAACATAATGAAAATAATATAAATGTATAGAAAATTATTATAAACAATTCATCAAAATTAACTCATGAGAAGAAAATGGATTCACAAAACAATCATCTCAGCATGACATATGAAAATAAATGTGTTTCACAAACATCTCATTCTAGCATAACACATTTAAATAAATGTTTTTCCTAAAAATATTATTAAAATAACTAAAAACCATCTATAGAATCAATAAATATGATATCCTTGGATCATATCCCCATTAAATATTATCTAGAATCAAAGTATGTAATTATAGAGGGAAAATAATTTTGAAATATAACATGGAAAAAAAAATTTAATACAACCTTACAAATTTGATATCAAATATTTTAATACAACTATTCAAATATGAAGGAATCTATTTTATTTCAAAATAAACATGTAAAAATTTAATGAATAATTAATTTATATTATAATCACGATGGTGGGAAAATCTATTCATGTCATATAAGTTAAAGATATTTCATTCACAACATAAAAAAATGGTTAATAAATTACATCATTTGGAAAATGACAAGAAGATTCCATTAAAATAATTTTAAAAAAAATTAAAAAATGGCTAAAAATTACTATAACTAATCAAAGGATAATGTTAAAACCCTTTATAAAACATTATTAAAAAATTGATGAGGAATAAAATGTTTTCCTGGCCGATGAGGCAAATGGAGTAAATTTCACTTAAAATTATTTTTCGTTTCGTGAATAAATAAGATCAGGAATATTAAAGTAAAAAATTTATTTAAAATAAACAACCATAGTATATAAAAAATTATATTTTTATTCAGGGTTATATCATAATATTATTTCATCAAAACTTAATCATTAAGAATCCCAATAAATAATGTGATTGTGACATAAAAAACATACCTCGAGTTTTCTTTATAGAAATTTAAACTATTATATAACATTTATAAATTTATTATAATTCTATACTATAGTAATGTTAAAACATATAATATCATATTTCATCCCTTTAGGAAAATTCAACAACCCTTTTATTAAAATCACAATTTTCATTAGTTAGTTTTTTCATTAATCATGAGTATTTTTGTTCAATTGTAAAAATACTTGTATATTTATCACGGTATAATCATATAAAAATATTAATCATTATATGAAACTATATATATATTCATTATATAATTATTTATATTCATCATGAAAAAATTTATTTATAATAGTTAATGACATCGTTCATAGAGATCATATACTATACGAACATGTGAACACTGTTTTCATTTTTTTGGATGGAATATAAGAAAATTAGATATTAATTCACGTTTATAGGATAATTATTATAAAATATATATCATATATATAAATTAATATAAAACTCGTCATCATGAATGTAAAATATAAATTAAAAACAAATCAAGTCGATTCATCAAGGTTGTAGTCCACATGTATGCACAATAGATGTTATTGTTACCCAAATGATTTGATAGTAAGAAGATAGACATGTTATTGTAATTTAATAAGTATATTTATTCTTATATATCATAAATAAATCATAACCCCATAATAATAACCATCCCAAAAATATAGTTATCAAAAAATGAATTGTATCGCTACGTGGAGACAGTAAGATTTATGTACGCATGCGCGATACATTCACTACTAATTTGATGGGAAAGTGGGTATATAATGGTGTTATAATAATAAAAATAACATTTTCTAAAATTTATTGTGCATAATAAATTATTTTAAGATAAATACCATATATATATATATATGAGGAAATTATGAATATATTAGAATTTGATCGAACAAGGTGATTACTTATTCTTTGAAATGACTCCATTAAATATCCTCTAATGGGACGTAGGGTATGAATTTTGGGAACAATAGAAAATATAAAATGTTTATAGGTAATAATATAATATAATTTTTAATATTTTGGTTGAATTTTAAGGCTCATATTGGTGTAATTAATTGTTGGAGGAGCTTCCCTTTTATAATTTTGTCGAGGGGAACTTTTGGAATTTTAAAAATGATTAAATTATGATAAATTAATTATAATGAAATATTGATCATAATTTTAAGATATTATATGATAATTATTCATAGAGTTTTTATCCCCTTAATAATTCTATTTATATAAGTTTTGGGAGTTTTTTAAACCATCTTGTTTTGATTAACTCTTAGTTAACAAATTTAAATTTTAACTATGGTAACAACTTTTTCATTATTAATGGGTTGGATTTTTGTACATATAAAGTGTAACATATAACATAAATGGAAAAATAATTATTTTTTTCACTATATCATAGTTTGAAAATATTATTTAAATATTTAAATTTTTTTAAAATTATTTTTTAAAATTATTTTTTAAAACTGTTTTTTTTAATTCATTATTTTCGATTATAAAACTATTTTTTTAATTTGAGTTAAAAGACCAAAATAAAAATATTTATTTTGAATTAAAACTTTTAACACACAATAATATGTCATATAAACCCAAAAAATAATATTATAAATTACTGAGATTCTATTAATTTTGGTATTCTTTATATCAACTATTTTATTTTACATTAATTGAGGAAATATTGTTTTCATATTTTGTTATTATTTAAGTTAAATATATAACTAATAAATATTATAAACAAGTTTACATCATTAATATAATTTCAAAATACACAAAATTTATATTATTAATAGTTCATAACTAGTTTTTTTTTAATTTTGGGACCACATAATGGATATTTAAAAATAAGAAAGTGACATTTTGTAACAATCTTTAATGATAATAATATATAAGTCATTTTTATGGACATGTTTCCATTATAAGACTAGAAATACAACATATAGTTATAATTTTGTTATAATATTCATCCAATAATAACTACGGTGAAATATAATGGCCTTATCACTTATTATTTATCATTATTAATCCTACATACCCTTTATCGAGGGGGAAAATTTTACAACGATTACTATAAATATTAACTAAAAAAGGGTCCTAATTAAAAATTATGAATCACCTAAATTTAAATATTAAATTAATTTTATAAATCTATGAAATTAAATTTTTATTAACATCAAAAAAGTGACAAAAAATTCTTTTACAAAAATCATTTTTAAGAATGAAACCGAATTTATTCTTATATTACTCCTAAAATTATTTATTGAATGCTATAAAATTTCACCAGTTAAATAATATATATTTTTTATTAAAATACTTAAGAAATATTGATTAATTTAATTTATTAATATAAAAATACATTTCATTTAGAAATCAAATTTTCAAGAATAATATTCACAATTATGTTCAAATAATTTTAGTTATTAATTATAATAATTTAATATATAATGATTCACAGTTTGTGTCATAGCCTACTATTATAGTTGACCCCATAACCAAAATCAATCTATGTTTAAATACATGATAGACCCATATTTTTTGGATTTAAAGGAGAAAGAGTATATTTGTGAGTGGGAGGATCTGTAGGGTGTGGTTGGATGAAAGGGAATATATGGGGTGATGGCTTCAAGGCGGGCTTGATGGTGATGACACATAGAAGTCATGGTGGTTGTGTGGATTAGTGGGACAGGGCATGGAGGGAGAATTAGCTACATGGAAAGAATCGTTGGATGTGGACACGATTGTGATGACACAGATAAGGAATGACATAGAAGCAGATTAGGAAGTGACATGGTCGGTTCGACCTAATAGGGGAGGTGGGCTCGACCAAGTCTGGGAGATGGTAGTAGTCATCAACTAGGGGTTGACAATGTAGTCAAAGTTGTATCATGGATTCATATTTATGTGGAGATCATATGGGATTCAGCAGATATCATTGCTGATGAGGATTCTAGAGAAGCTATTTTTATTGGATGGGAATCACATCCATGAAAAATTACATGGATCTGATCCTAGGTGCAGTGCCAGATGTGGTTAGAGAATAGATAAATCACATAAAACTCTCTTAGATGTTGATAATTGTGATGATATGTATTTTCTATAAATACAAGGACCTTTTATTCATGCATTGGGATTACTATCGGAGAAGCATTGAAGGTTGATTGTTGTGGTTCAAAATAATCTACATCAACTAAGGTAGAGATTACAGATGGACATTTGGTACATTGGCCTGAAATAGACATGTATTAAAAATGTTTTAGTTTGGTTTTTGGTATAAAGACTATATAATAGTTTATCATCAACCTGTAAAAAGATATTATCAAATTAATAAAAACATATAAAATTGTTGAGCATTTAGGTAGGATGCACAATAAATGCATTTTGTAAATGTGTTGACAATATATTTTCCACAATTTGGTTATTTTTATTCATAACCACCAATCCAATGGCTATTAAATAATAGGAAAATAATATTTTAATATCTTTATGAGTTTATTCTAAACATGATGTTGTTTGTAATGAATTCTATCGAATGAATTAAAATATTTAAAGAGAAATATTTCATAAAAATATAATCGTGTTTCAATAACCCATATCACTGATAAAAATTTTGTCATTAGTAATTATGAAAAGGTGAACCTAATAGTATCCCAAAATATCATAAAAACTTATTTATTTTAAAAATAAGGTACATAGAATAATAAATTTCATCATGAATACAATTACATTATTGAAATATTTCTTAAAATGCTGCTAACATTTCATTGATCTAATAAAACATTATGAGATAACCTAGGAATGTATATAATAATGTGGTGAGCTATAAATCCGTGTAAGGGAATAAAAAATTCATGTAATAACGGAATGAAATAATTTTTATACAAAAAACATATCAATGTGACATGAGAGGGTGAGAATCATAAACGTGGTAAATGAGGCATTATATAACTTGATGACACAAAGGAATCATTGGAATGTGGAAACAACATAAAATAGGATATCATAACAAAAGTTAAGATAACCACAAATAAAAAATAACATATAGTGAATAGGATAACCTATCATTGACTGTACATGGATTCTCATGAGATTAAAACATTACCCAATTCATTGGAGGGATTTATAATATTGGGACCACTAGTAACATTCATATAATGTTCATGCATAATTGTGCCACATTGATCATTCAACATAGGTCCATATTTTTTCAAATTTAATTTTATTATTTAAAATTTTGGAATAAAAAAATGAATATACCCAATAAATTAATGATAGGTACATCTAGGTGAATACCCTTGAGTGGAAATGGTGATTGGGATTCACAATACAATAGTTTGGCATGGTAAAATCACAAGATATTTTCGAAAACATAATTTCGGTACATAATGCTAAATTAGAGCGATGGATTAGATTTAATGGTTTCTCACATCACATTGACATCATAAGGTAATTATTTCGGTTATTGGGAATAATATCCCAATATGACCAATTGTATATCAAAAGGAATAATTGAAAAAGGTGCTTGAATAAAGAGGAGAAGAGGATCCCTTAACTTGAGAAGACACTTCAAAAATCTTGGGAATCATCTTAAGAGAATAGGTAACATTGTGATGTCTCTAGATATGTAAGGTAAGTGTAATTTCATTCTAAAAGTGTCTTGATAAAAGAGTACATGGATGTTGGGTGGTTTTACATAGTAAATTATAAGATATTACATTAATGATGTCAAAATTTATTTATTGTAAACTATATGATTTTACTATAAAAACAAAAAATATTCACATTTTTTTACCATTTTTCTAACTAAGACGAGTGGTTTTTACAATTTTATAATTCTAAAAACCTAAATCAAAAAAATAACATCATTTGTGATGTGTAATTTAGACATTTTTATAATAATTTTATTTTAAAACAACAAAATATAATATAATTTTTGGAGGATTAGTTTGGTTTTAACAAAATGAACCAATAAACAAAAACAGTTCAGTTTAATTGGAAAATATATATTTGGTCATTGAAACATTTAATGAAACATTTTAAATTATATTTTTGTCATTATGAGTTTATAATATGCACTTTATATTTATACCTCATTTTATTTTTACCCAAAAATTGGAATGTCTATAAAAATTAGGAAGAATTAATTATTGGATATTTTCCTTGTAATGATTCCAAAATTAAAATTTATTATATCAAAAAATATTCGTTAAATTTAATAAATTAAAATTTTAAATAAAATTACAAAATTTTTTTTGAAAAATAAAGTTTTTTTGATAATCTATATTTTCTAATCATTTTATGATTTATATTTGACATCTGAAAATTATATTATCAATTATATTTAACATATATTATTTATTAATATTATTTTAATAAAATGTAATTTATTAAACAATTATTGAACTAATAAAAAGAGTTTTTTGATTAAAATAATGTATTTACGAAAAATAAAAATACGTTATTTTGGTATTAAAATATAATTTTTATCAAAATCATTATTTAATCATTTATATACTAAAATTGAGAAGAAATAAATATAATCAACATAAATAAAAATATAAAAAATTCTTAATATTAGGGTTGATATGAATACCCCCTTATTACATAAATGAGCGACTAAAGGTTAAAGTGCTTGATGGTCAGATTTCCATGTGGTGGTTTGTCGTACATGGATTAGGTCATGATCTTTATGAAGTTTAAGTTATCCAGCATACAGTTTCAATCATTATTTAGTTTTCTAATGTCATATTGGTCTGGGTGAAGGGAGATTCCATTTGATGAAATCTCCCTTGGATGATCTGATAAATGAGTATCATAGTGTATGATCCTACATGTCGAGGCCATCTATTCTTTTTTCTATTCCCACTATAGTTTTCTAACCACTTAATATATACTAATCATATAGTAATTTCACAACGACTATATTATCAATGGTTATGATTCGTAACAGTGTTCCTAAATTCATAAACTATATAAGGGTCTTAAAAATCAATGAAGTGCATTTTTTTTCTCTAACTGCATTACATTATAATTATTTTATTCAGTCACAAAAATAATTCTATTTCAAAAATCCCAGTTTGTTACATTATAACCCTTTATAAATATCATCCTCCAAATGTTAATTTAATCCATTTAAATTATTTTAGAACTTATTTTTCATCACATTTTGTAGTTCCCATGTTTTTTACTCAAACTTTTTTTTCTTCCATAACACTTTAACCAAGTATATTGTCTTATTTTGTAGAACATTGTATCCATGAAATAAGATCTCCATCGATTTCTCCTCATATAAAAGATCATATTCCAATGATACCACAACTAGATTCAGTATATGTGAGGGGCCCAATATGTAATTCATCAAAAGGGATACATTGAAGATGTAATATAATTTACTTATGTGTTCATGGATTTCTAGTTAATAGTCCACTACACAGATGCAACAAAGTATCTAAGGGGTCGATGTATCTTGGAATGGGAATTCCCTTCACCCAAAACATCATGAGTTTCATCTATATAGATATATGAGGGAACACATGTTCTCTGACTTTGAAATCTATTAATCGTTTACGATTGTATTCCAAATATTTATAAAACAAATTCATGAATTTCATATTATAATTACTAGTTTGAACCTTCAATATCATATCATGTATAACACCAGGAACTATAATTTTCCACTCTAATTTCATCTCAACTTTCTAGATTCTAACACATATTCCCTTATTGATCCTTATAAGGATTCTTATGAATGATAGATTAGAAACTTTTGTTTAATAATAACTTCAATATGGAATGGTGATTATACCAATATCCTTGTAAATACATTGACAATGATATTATTAAATCATTCATAGTCGGAATATTTCATTCACAATGACCATCCATATGATTGTGATAATAAATACTGAATTTAAGCTAAATATATGATGCTTACTCAAGGCCTATTTAGATCATCTAGGTAAAACATGATTTCAATTAGATACAGTAGAAAGTTGAACATTGATAATTCATACCACTTCCCTTGTCTATATCATGGTGATTTCGTCATGATATAAATATTCCATGATAGAAAAAAAAATGTCTGAAATTGTAAGGTGATCAAAAAGCACTCATGTGGCATTATTACCTTTAGAAATCATAGGGATTCCTACATTGAAATCAAGAGTTATGTTTTCCCAGTTCAATAATAGTATGGAATCATATTTCAATAATGGTATGGGAAATGGTTTTATCATACACTTATCATTTATTTCATTCAACCCTATCATAATGGAATAAGAAGAGTTGAGATATAAATCTCAAAATCACCTTATATATGTTATCCAAAAATAATTTTTCTTCCAATCATAATACATCATAGTTATTCATAGATTAACAGGGAAGTATAATCTATGGGAATAATCATGAAGTTCCCTATTTTTTATGTTTTTTATGTGACACATATCACGGATCCAAAAATTATAAATACATCATCAGTGATGTTTAACTCTATAATATTTGCCATAGTCTTCTGTAGAATCTTTTCATCGTTATTATCCTCCTTGATCATCTTGATAATTGATCGTTTAGAATTAATATTATCAAGGAAGTACAATGATCTATTTATTGTTACTATATATCATTTTAATGTCGATGAAGAGTGTATCCGATGTAATCCTTCTCATAGATAGTGTTGTAGGATACTTTATTCTAATACCGTATTAATTTTTTTTTGATTTCTAAGTATAATAATTTATTAAATAATCATAATCCTTGAAAAAATATATCAACCTATGTTTGATATTAATGATCTTTATCTGTTCCAATATATACCTGAGGATTTTATGGGAAATTAATATGTCACAAATCTCCCCATGGAGATAATGCCACCAAATATTTAATAATACTATCACCTTAGCCAATTATATATAATGATTATGGTAGTCCTAATCATGAATATTTAATTAGTTGGAGGAATAGATAATCACTCCTCCATATTTCATGAGTCCTCATCCATTTTATTTTTGGATTCATCATTATATATAAATCATCCTTCCCCACTAGTGGGTAATGTGAGCACAATTGTTGTGATTATACTCATCTTCATCTCGTTAAAACATTCCTCACATTCATCATTATAGAAATTTTACTCATTTCACATTTATCTTAGCTATGATCTTGAAAATCATGATTAGTTTATCATAAATCTAGTATAGTTCCATGAAAATTCATGGAACCTATAGACTACCTTCACAAAATTGATATAAAGCATCTTTTAATTGCATATTTTTTAGAATTGTCCAAATATATCTCATTTATTGTTATAAAATTCTACAGTAATGATATATAATACAACCAAAATTAATATTTTCTATACATTACATATTTTTTTCCTTCATATCATAAGTATGTTTTAAAATGATAACAATATTCCTCCTTGATATTGTAGTAGATGAGAAGATCATCTATAAATACTACTATAAAATTGTTGAGGTAATACCTAAACACTCAATTCGTTATATCTATAAATATTATTGGATTTTATTGAGACTAAATGGAATAAATATTTTCTCAATTTTATCATGCCTTGTACAAAAATTAATATTTGGGATGTACTCAACATTTAACTTTACTTGAAAATATCCCAAATAATGATCCACCTTAAGAGAGATACTAATATACATGTATCATATCAAACAAGTCATCATTTTGTGTTATAGGATAATTTTTCATTATCATGATCTTGTTGAGAACTTGATAATCAAGGTAGAAAATCATTTATTCATCCTTCTTCTTGAGGAAGAGGATAAAAACACCCCTTGATAAAGAACTTGTTACTATAAACCCTTTATTCAGATTCTTATTAGTTTATTCATAAGCTCTTTATGTTCACAAACATTCATTCAATAATGTTTTAGGGTTATTAGAAAATATTCATGTATGAGATTGATTTAGAACTCCACCTCACAACTATAAGGGAGACAAAAAATTTCATTTTGAAACAAATCAGTTTATTACCTCATAATGGGAATAACTTCATGTATGGTCTTTAATTTTTAATCAATAATTTGAGTAAGATATAATATATCATAGGTAAATAATATCCATTTTGGAAATGATGATTCTAATGTAGATTCATCTTCCACCTTGAACATGAATTATATCAATGGAAAATGCATGATACAGAGGGTGATTTCCTTATATTGAAAATTTATATTGAATTGATATAATAGGATCTAATCCATTATCGAAATATAAATGAAGTCCAATAAATTATGAAAAGTTTTACAATGGTGGCAATCCCCAAAATTTTGATAGTGGAGTAGTTATATATTTAGGATGAAATAATTTCCACATTATTGATTCTCAATGTTATCTATACTTCTCGGAATTGTAGTCGTGTTTAAATAGTTCTAGTAAACATAATATATATGATGAAATTCATAGAAAAGTAGTAAAAAAGTATGTTCTCAATTATTTAATAAATATCTATTCTACATGTCATCACTTCATTGTCCTGATTCAACAATACAGTTATGATGGAATAAAATCATCCTTGAATTCTAAGATATAGAGGATTGTGTTGATAGTTTTCATCAACAACCACTTTATTAGGGAATTGTTTTGTATAGTATTATTATTTTTTATAGTTAAAACATTGGAAAATAGGCTGATAGTTGGCAGTAGTATTCCTTTTTTCCAGCACATTATTGGGATTCTCATTAATACAATTACTAGATAGGTTCCCTTCCTTCCCCCAACTAATTCATTCCATCGTATTCTTGAATCCATTTTAGGGATCCTTATCCACAAACTTTTGACAAGTGGATGATGTACTTTCATACCCCCAATGATATTTTCCCATCACACCACTAGAATGAAAATCAATTCTCTGCATATTGTCTCTAGTCCCATGATATCATTGAATTTCAATGATATTGATTACAAATTTGATGGAACAATGTAAAATTTCTGTATATAATTTTATGTCCCCTATTGTTAAGTCATTTAAAAAACATATCCTTATCCCACTAAATAAGAATTAAAATTTACATTCAATGGAGATAAAAAATCCAAAGGCATATTTGCATTTTTTATGAGGTTTTCCACTTGTGTCTAGATGGATTCATCATCCTTTGTCTTGAGGCTAAGTTAATCCATCTCCATTTTTCATAATAGAGTTCGACGAAAATATTAATAAAAAAACATTGTAATTCCTTCCTCTCCATCACATCAATCTCCTCCTCTGAGTTCATATTTATGACCAACGTACACCAATTATTTGCTTCACCCTACATATGATAAACATCCCACATAACATTATCCTTTATAGAGAATTGAATTATTGAGAATATCATTTCAATGGATTTGATTCATTTTAATTCAACTAAGGGATCATAATAACCATTGAATGTCTAATGACTCTTTTGTATAAAGGTCTCAATTACAAATTGACATTTCTTAGGGGAATTTGGGTGTTCAACATAATCTTGGATTCTATTTAAGACCTGAGTTAATTGTGAAATTATATAGATTAATTTCATGATTTCTACCTCCATTAGGTATGGAATATCAATTATGTTGTCATCATATTTCCCCCCATATAGGTTTTAACATGGTTCCTCTAATATTCTTCAATTGACTATAAGAATTGGAAATTTAGGGATGAGTATTTTAAAATTATTAAATACAGAAATAAGAAACCATGAACATTAAATGGAAAAGTAGTGATTGAAATATAATAATTCACATTTTAGTTTATAGGATTCAATTTAAGATATACAAGAACTATTTACTAACATAAGCTATTATGGGAATTTTAGTTTCCCCAAAATGGTTTGCAATGAGAAGGTGGATTTACAAAATCATATACCTTAAGATTTTTTAAAAAATTTGTAGCTACCCATTTTCTGTGCACCCGTTTACAATTGACTCTAGCTCAATACACCATTCCTAGGTTATTACCCCTAGGCACAACTATGATTGTTCCACATATATTTGAAGTTTCAATAAAGGGATGTATTTGATTATGAAGAACTTACTCTACACTTTAACAAAATTTATAGATGTTTTCCTATGTCATGGGTGTCCCTACAGCTTTCATTATAGTTTTTGTGCCTAATACCAAATAAAAATAAGCTATTCTCTTATTCCAACTATGAGAACCCATATATTTGATAAACATTATTTCATGACTAATTACATAAAAGGAACATAATATCTTCTAAAAATATCACGAAGACTAGTATATTGATAAAATTAGGTCTTATCATAATGACATGAAATATATATACAATAATATTATTAAAAACATCCTTAACATTCTCTTGAAATTCAATTTCTTGTTTAAAACTTCATGGAATAACCCCATGACCTACATAGGATGCGGGTGAGATATAAATTTCATTCAGCGAATAAAAAATGAAAAAATATTGTCAAATAATAATTTGATAAAGGGAGAATATAAAGGTAATAGAAGAGGGGTGAAAAGAAATATATTTTACAATGAGGAAAAATATATCATGATAACATAAATTAAAAATGGGAATGTGGAAAGAATATAAAACATGACATCATTAATTTATTCAAGGATAACCACAATGAAAACATGACATGGTGTTATTAGGATAACCTCCTATGTAATATAAATGGAAAATCATGAAATTAAAACATTAATCAATGCATTGGTGGGATATATATATCTGATCCCACTCATCACAATCATATCATGTACATGCATAACTATGCACCATAGATCATTAAACATAGGATTAAATTAATTCTCATCAAATCACATTAATAAGTGGTGTGGGAAAAATTCACGCATTTACCCAATATATGATATATATTTTCATCTATTTTTTAACCCTCGAGTTGAAATGGTGATGGTTATTAAGAATACAAATATTTTTCATGGAATAATCATAGGATATTTTCAGCACTGTAACGAGGGTACATAATGGTTCATGGGAGAGATTAATGAGAGTGAAAATGGGTCTCTAACAACTTGGAAATAATAATTTTATTAATAGGTATGTGTAAAAACATATCTCAATATCATGAATTGGAGATTGAAAGTCATTATTTTAAGAATGTTCTTGAATAATGTTGAGAAATAGGTGATCCATTACCTTCATAGGATGCTTCCAAAAGCTTGGAATGATATTATTAAGAGTATAAATGAATCTTGTGACGAAAATAGGTTAATAATGGTTGGGTAATTTCATGAACTAATGGTTTTTATTTAAGAGTAATGGGTGGTTGTTTTTGTTTCTATAGAAATATAGAGGGGAGTTCTTTATTTTTCCCATGGTTTCTACAAAATATGATTGGTTTCCATTATTTAATAAGTTTAATAAATTAAATGATTAAATTAATACCATGGGTGACGTGGAAGTGAGTCAAATATTTATATTTATACTGTAAAATATAATATATGGTTTGGAGGATTCACTAAGGGTTTATAAATTTCATAAAATAACCACAAAATAAAAATATTCCAATGGGACATATATATATATATTTGAGTAAACAATTTATGATATTTATTACATTACTTGTGGGTCATTATAATTTCATAATATGCACTCTATATTTATAAAATATTTAATTTTTACCCTAAAAATCGATAGACACCGAACATTATGAAAAAATATCCATTGTGTAATTTCAATATGATTATTCAAATAATAATATTTATTATATGAAAATAATTCACTACATATGAAAAATTACTCATCTAAATAAAAATCCATATTATTGAAAAATACTGGTTATTTGACAAGAGCTTTTCTCCAAGGATGTTGGGTATAGAAAAATTGGTTAGCCTGTGGAATGACCCCTTGTGTTATATAGAAAATAATAACATAATGGGGAATTTAATTAATTAGGTAATAATTAATAATTAGCATATGTGTTGTTACATAATTTTTTATCCCATGTGAAAAGACCATGTCTAATAATAATAATAATGATATTATTTCTATGATATGTACTTATAAAATTTAATTCACCGGGTAATAATATGTAATTTCTCCTTGTTTTATTAGTTAATTTAATATTCCATGTGAAATCCTCAAGTCAAATAATAATAACAATTCTATTATTTCCATGACATGTGCTTAACTTTCATGATATATTTAAATATTATATAATAAAATAATATTTAATATTATTTATCATCAAACCAATAACATGGTTCACGAATCCTCCTCAATATTTACTAGGCATTAAAAAATAACTATTTATTTATCAAATAATTAAAACTACATTATTCACCAATAAATAAATATTTCATCCAAAATATATTCTCTTAAATAATTAGCGTTAAAATTGATTAAATCATGCATACATGAATAATTATTAAACCACAATTGGTAATGCTATTTATTTACCTTGTTAAATAAATAATTTATTTAACTGAGATATTGGTAAAACATTGTGTGTGACCCTCATGGCCTCTTTGTCAATGACATTTGGAGGGAATGCCAAATGTCTATGATTGCTATCTAAAAATGGGTAAATTCACCAATGAGAAAGAAAGCGATGTTGCAATGACATGTTCTTGATTTATTCTTCTTTGACGTCTCGAAAATGAAATATCCAAGAGAAAACCATTTCCATGGATTTAGTTAGGCAATATCATTTCTATCATTGGGATTAATATTTTTACTTCCATATAAGTGACAAATAGTTTCTCAAATTATTCATTAATTCAGTATTACTCGTGACCCACCCAATATATCCAACCTCACCACAAACTTTTTCCATCACATTTTTCATCAATTCATCAAAGTGCAAGAGTCATAATACAAATTAATAATATCCATAAAGACTAAAGATCAATACACACGTCCCCAAATAAGAGAATCTAATGAAACTTATGAATGTGTATTTCATACCTTCTAGTCTTGTTCTCAGAATATCCACCATGATATTACCAAGGGTGGACATCATGAGAAGGTGCCTCAATGTTTCACGAGTCCCCACCATTGATAAAAAATATCATTTTTATCTCTTAAAATGATATCATTCATCTATAGAACATATATTCAAGTATAGTGTCATGGCACTTCCATGTTATCATTATAGTAAGGATCTAGTTCGACCTTTTAGTGTGATATCTATTTATTGGAAATTATCACAAAACTTGTCACGTAGAAGAACAAACATGATGTGATAAGGAGTTTATAAATATTTATCCAATGAATATAGTTTTATCATAATGTTCAAATAAAATTGTATCTACGACACGATCTCCATCATACTCCCACATGCCCAACAACCAACTGCTAACAACCTTAATTATACTATCTCTCACATGATATTCATTCTTCTACTGAGATAGAACATTAGTTAATGGGTCTACCACATTCTATTATATGGAAACTAATATCATTGTAACTTCTCACCTTTGATATAAATACCTCATGAGGTGACACTTTCAGAGTATGCGCTTTTTCCATTGATGTGACCTCGACTCTTTCGGAAGTGCCATTGCTTAAATATTATCCCAATACAATGTAATAGAATCTTTAGTGCAAGGCACCACATCACGATACTAGACAATGTTCCAAATCCATACATCTTCCATGTCCACATCATAAGCTTCTATATAGTTGGACTCTGTTATAGAATCATTACCAACTTTCTATTTTGGACTCTAGCAGCATATAACTCCTCTGGTGAGACTGAAAACATATCATATTGCAACATTATATGGTTATGATCTGATTGATTTCCAACATCAGCATACATTATAATGACATGCTCCTCATCTCCTCCATTCTCCAAGAACATACCCTTAGTTATATTCTGATATGTAAGGATTGTCTTGAAAATACTCCAATGTTGTTCATATGGATCTACATTATATCTTCATAAAATGATCAATGTAGAGGAATCATCAAGTCTATTAGATAACATGGCAGACACGATAGATCCTACCGTTGAAGTTTAGGGTATCTTACTCACCCTATATTTCTCATGTTGTGTTTGAGGACACATATTCTAGTAATTATGTATACCATTTGACTCTGGAACCAATCCCCTATTAGGTTTTACTATAACAATTGTCTTTAGTATCTGTTCAATGTATGCACTTTTACTTTCTCCAAGAATCCTATTGGATATATCACAAATCTTATTGATCCCTTGAATGGAGGCTTGTTCTCCTATTTCCATTAGGGAGAATAAAATGTTCAACAATTCCTTGACCGAATACAAGACTGGTATGTCGTTTCCAACAAAAAATACGTCATCATCATACACTACTCAAATAACAAAATCATTAACATTAAACAACTTGTAAACACATGTCTTACATTCATTCATAGTGAATCCAAATTCAATTATTGATTTATAAAACTGAATGTTCTATGACCTGGACTCATTCTTTTATCTATAAATGGATCTCTGCAACTAGAATACCCTTTTAGCATCACCTGGTGTCACAAACCCTTATTGTTAAGTCATATAGACATCTTACTAATGGTTTCAATTAAAGAATCCAGTTTGTACATCCATCTACCAAATCGCATAGTCATAGAATATTTCTATGGAATGTATGATTGTTATGGATTTAAAATGGAAATGGGTAAAAAGGTTTCATCATAGTCAATTCCGCAAAGCTGTTTAAAACCTTTAGCCATGAGATTGGATTTAGCGGTACTAACATAAAATTTCATGTCTAGTTTTTTCTTGAATACCCATTTACACCCATCAGGTTTTCTATCAACTGGAACAATGACCATTACCCAAAATAGGTTCTAATATATGATATCCATCTCATAATTCCTTTCACTCAGACTTATTACAGCTTCTTAGTTCTCTAATACATCCTTGTAGGAGAGTGATTCATCATTGTCTAACAATAATGAGTCACCTTTCTCAGTTAAAGGGAAACCATATATCCGAGGTTCCCTTACCTCTCTTGTGATCCTAGATGGTACTTATGTTTTAGGAACTACCCCTTCCATGAGGAACTATGGAACATGATCATGTACAAAATCCTATGTATCCTGATCATCAACATCATCTTAGTCAAAATTTCTCACACTATACATTATGAGAATGTTCTCCCTCCCAATAAAGACGGAATGTTCGACAATAATCACATTCTTTTTCTTGATGGGTTGTATAGATATTATCCCTTTTTCCCTTAAAATACACTATAAAGATACACATTGTGCCCCTTGGTGCTATTTGTTTTCCTGAGAAATCCTATACAAATTCCTCGCACCCCCATACACGTGTATACAGCAAGGTGGGTTACATTCCACTCCATAGCTCAATGGGAATCCCTTTTTCCACCTAAGTCGGTATTTGATTTAATATGTATTTTGCAGTTTTCAATGACCATCCACGAAAGCATAATGGTAGATTTTTATAACACATCATCGACCTTACCATGTCCAACAAGGTAGGGTTCCTCCTTCCACTAACACCATTACATTATGGTTTATAAGGTGGAGTTAGTTGGGATAGAATCATAGATTCCTATAAAAGGTCGATGAACTCTTGTTTAAAATATTCTCCACCTTGATCTGATCGAAGAATCTTTATCTTCATAACAATATAATTCTATAATTCATTCTTGAACTACTTGAATATCTCAATGAACTCGAACATATACCTCATTAAGTAGAAAAATCCATGTCTACTCAAGTCATCAGCAAATGATATTAACATAGAATATCCACCTATAACGTTTACTAGAAATGGTCCACACACATCATTGATTACAAATCCTAGAAGCTCTATGGACATTTCACTTTGTCCACAAAATGGTGCTTCGATCATTTTCTCTTGTGAAAAACTGTGACATCTATCCAGTGGTTTTAGCTTGAAAGAATCCAATTAAACCTCTTGATTGTGTTTTTTCAATTGCTTCTCGTTTGCACGACCATGAAAGTGATTCCACAACTATGTGTTGTATGAGTCATATTTGTTGGATCTGAATCTACAGATTATACACAAGAGGGTGGCGAATTGTGTATTTTGAAATTTTTTGGTAACCCTTTGATAGAACGAGTTCTGTCCCTTATACATTACCAGATCTGATCTTGCAGCGGAATAAGTAAAAAAAAGAATACAAAGATGTATAGTGGTTCAGGAAACAGAAGGCCCCAAGTCCACTCCACCAATGCTCAACTCCATGAGCTTGGTGGGTTTCACTATCTGGTCCACTTTTCCACAGACCAGTTCACAACTGAGTATAGGAAGTTGACACCTTTACAATCTTCAGGCTAACAATGCCTTCAGGTTCAAACATGAACCTACACATCATATAATGACAAGCTGGTTACACATGAATAAAACGAATTTCAGAAAGAAGTTTTCCAGTTGATCTTCACAATTGCAACAGAAAGAAATTGACAGTAAATGAATCGTCATCTCTAGAAATATTGATTTTCAAAACAATGAAATTCTGAGTTGATCTAGTTGCAGTAGATATAGAGATATAGTTCACAACTTCAGCAGTAGTAGATCCATAATATATATTCGATGCAGAAAAAGTTAATTTTCCAATGAGTTCCTTATTATTAAATAAACAGATCTTTGACACTCCATTTTGAATCAGCAGATCAATCGTGAATTTCTGCAGTCTCTGTTTTCCAACCTTTTTTTATAAAACATTGATCAACATAAATTTATATACTTGGTGTTTCAGAGAGAACATATATATTGAATATGATCACCTCTCCTACATATTTAGATCCATAAAATTCACCTTCTAATTCGTGAAATTCAAAAATTTGAATTTACAGAGAAGTCGTAACTTCCCTTAAGACTCGGCATAAAAATATCCCTTTAATTTGATCTTAAATCCATTGATAAAACGGCTTTGAATCACTCAAAGTCATACTTTAAAAATCACTCTAAATCTGGATTGAAATCCACCCTTTAATCAGCTTGTTGACCACTGCATAAAAAATATCGTCTTATTAAAATTTCTGATGTGAAACGTAAGGTTGATGACATGGCCTCCAAACATAAGGTTGATGACATGGTCTTCAAATGTAATATTGAAAATGTAAGTTTGAATCATAAATCTAGCGTTGATCATCAATACTTTTTCTTCAACTCTCAAACGTATAATAAAATATCCTTACTTTTACATGATTCATACATTTTCAAGAACGTATGATTGTTTACAAAAGTAAGGTTGATGAAACATACTTTTGAAAAAAAACAAACGTAACATTTAGTACTAACGTTCGGTTCTCCGTACATACTTTGCTGATAAGAAAAATGTAAGGTTCCATCCTAACGTAAGGTTCTTCTTCCATACTTTGCTGAAAATGTATAGTTTTTCTTCCATACTTTACTGAAAATGTATGGTTGTTTTTCCATACTTTGCTGAAAACGTATGGTTGTGTAGCCATACTTTTTTCTTATCTCAAAAAGTATACACACATTTCATCCTTATGTTATGTTTATCAACATCGGGTATGAACATTGATTCCAGAACACGCTAATGAAGATTTCACGCTATATTTATCCATGTAAGGTATAAACAGTGATTCCAGGATGCACTAAAGAAGATTCCGAACAAGTAATAAATTCTCATTATTTCAAGTGTAAAATAAATTAATAAACACATTAAAAATACTAAATAAAATCATTAGAATATAATTAAGGGTATTTTTGAGAATCCAAATTATCATAAAGAGACAGAGTAATAATTTCAATAATCTCCCCCTTTAAATTACATTATTATGTATTATTGAAAATAATCATTTTCTCGAAAATCTCCCCCATTTTTATGATCAAAAAACCCATAAAATAATTAAAATTATTTAAACAAAATTAACATTCAAAATTAGTTACATAATGTTTTATAATTTTGAGAGGATGAAACATTATTTAATTTTAGAAAAATTTCTCCGTCTGAATAAAAAATAAATATACAAAAAACTATTGATATAATGTATTGTAAAATAAAATCTTGTAGTTATCCTAATTTCCCCTTTAATTCTCCCACTAAATAAAATGTTGATGTTTATACAAATTCTCCCCTTTTTTGATATAAAAAATAATGGAAAAAATCATCGATTTGACCACATTTAATGTTGCACTGAACTATAGGTAAATGCGTATTATTAACTATTTATCATTAATTAAATCTGGAGAACTGGAATATCAAAAAATAATGTTAGTAAAATAAATAGATAAATAAACAAATAAATAATAAAGGAAATTTTCATAAAAAAAACAGCAGTATATATATGATAATGATATACATAGTAATCAAGGTTTTGGTAAGATAAGCAACAAGTTCTATCTCCACTAGATTGCTGACATGATTTCTGTAAAATGTTTCTGAAGTCTCTTCATCATCCCATCTCCATGTTTGAAAATGAGCCCTCTGTTTTCATGAGTCATATGAATATCCCCAATAAAATTGACTATGAAAAACTAATGCATACTTTCTTCTTTTTAAAAAAATATTGACAGCTTCTCTTACAACTGAATTAACAGGATTGTTACTGATGGCTCACTAGATGACAATTGATCCACTAAAAACATCTAATTTTCCAGCAACACTAAAAAAGTCTCATTGTTACATTAATGATCTTGTAACATGTCATTCATGTTGCTAATCACAGTTGTGATAGCTTGAAATATTCTGATTAAATCAGGGGAAGTACCTGATCCACTAACAGTATTATTCGCAACTGATGCAAATTGGTTCTCTATAAACAGCTTCAGATCTGATAAATCTGACTTCAAAGCCATTTCATATTTCAATTGTGTAACAGCATTCAGCATATCCTCTTTAAACATTTTAACTTCTTGCCTTGAGATTGTACATTCCTTCAGATTTTGAAATTTTAAATGTTCTGTGTCTAAGGCATATCTTAGAATGACATTCTCAGATTCCAACTGATATACTTCTCTATATAGTTCATCAATTTCTTCTTTCCTTGAATCAGATGCACCCGGTGCTTGATTCATACTCACATTCTCTGGATGAGACACCAGTACCAAAGGTAATGATTCAGCATCAGATTTGTTTTTTCTCTATCCTGAGATGGTTGGTCCACAGATTTTTCCTGAGAGTTTTCAAACTCCTCCACCGAAAAATCCTCTTGAAGTACCTATGTGTGAGCGTCATAAGAATTCACACCACAAACATCAGCATCATGGCCTTCCACTATGTTTTTAAGAATATTATCTTCAGTAGTTTCCTGAGTTCTGGCCACTTATTCACTTGGAACTGCCTCCATCTCTTAATCCTGTTGAAGTGCAACTTATACATCAGCTAAAATCTGTTCCTGATTCTCCCTCTGTGCTTCTTCTTGATCTCTTCATCCCTCTACTAGTGTTGTATTGTCACTAATACCTTCCATGATCTTATCAACAATAGACTCTCCTACAAAAGTATAAGAAAAAAAATCTTTTTTTGTTGTTTCCAATGTAGGGGAAGTAACGTCCTCATTAACTGGTCTCTTTCTTTTTGATTGAAGTCCCTCCTGACATTTTTCTTACTCAAAATCTTCCACTTCAAAGAGAATCCTTCTTGCTACATTGCTGACTCTGGATTATGCTTGTCCTTCTTTAGACTTAGCAGGTTGATACTAAGCACTCTCCGAGTCTTCCTCATCTCTTACTGGAAAGAGTTTCCCTTTAATGGTGCTCCAGAAATTTCCAACGTTACATCATTAAACGTATTACTGTGATGAAATTTTACTGAAGCATCCAATAGTCTCACCATGTCGTTCTTAAATAGATGTTTAGAAATAAATCGACCGAAAGGGTAGAAATTCATTTGGGCATCACTTTGACAGCAGTAATTGAGATACCATACCATGTACCTTGGTAAGTTTAACATAATATCGCTTAACAGAAGAAACATTATATACATATCAGGGTACAAAATCATTTCCATTTCAGCCATTCTTGGAGCTATTACAGTCTGAATAAATTTGACCAAAAGTTTATGATCAGGCTCCAAATCCTTGATAAACTTGTTCTTTATTGTCTTATTACCAAATGAAAAGACATGATGTCCTCGGATTTATGCACATATTCTCCAATATTTTTCAAATCAAAATTAAAAACTCCCACATGAGGGCAGTTAAGAATCTGACCAATCTCTACTGATGAGATTACGAAATCCCTATCCTCTATCTTAGACATCATATTATCCTTGGTATCTCCCAGGCTAAACTATACAGATTTGAATAAGTATCTAAGAACAACTTCATACAGAAATTCTTTATTTTCACTGTTGAACATCCGTTCAAGATTCTGAAATGACAGCGCTTGTTTGAACAACAGATTTTTCTGAAATAACTTATTGAGATCGATTACTTTGCCCTGTAAAATTTTTCTTCCCTTGGTGTGTTGTCTCTTGGAATTTCTTGGCTCGACTTCACGGGGTCTTTTAGTTATTACCATCATTGCAAGAATCTATGAAGGTTTGAGGGTTAGGGTTTCAGTTGTTCGAAAATTAGGGGTTACAAGAAGAAGTGCGATTTTCTAATTTCGAAAGAGTTTCGATAGAAGTGAAACAGTTTAGAAGTCTAAAAGGCTCTGACAGCATTGATTCCCATGTAATCACTAATCATTTCATATATTTAAAACAAATAAAATTTTCATTTGGAAAAAGAAAAAAAATCTTAAACAGTATTCAATAAACAAAATTAAATTTACAAAAATAAATAAAAGTAAATAAAAATAATAATTATTTAAAATTAAATAAACCTATCTCCCCTTTAATAAAATTAAACCTTGCAGTAGGTAGTGGTTTAATAAAAATATATGCAAATTGAATTTCAGTGTTTATAAATTCTAAAAATATATCCTTTTTAATAACATGATCTCTTAAAAAGTGATCCTTATAACAATGTGCTTAGTTCTAGAATGACTAATAGGATTTTTTGAAATATTAATTGCACTTGTATTATCAGAAAAAATAGGTGTATTATTTAAATTCAATACAAAGTCCATAAGGCTGTTTTTCATCCACAATACTTGTGCACATCAACTTCCAGCAGATACATATTCTGCTTCGGTTGTTGACAGGGTAACTGAATGTTTTTTCTTACTAGACCATGATACTAAATACTTTCCTAAAAAGTGACATGTTCCTGATGTGATTTTTCTATCTAATCTACAAATTCCAAAGTCAACATCTGAATATGAAATCAAATTGAAATCATAATATATAGGATAAATAAGATATTTAAAAAAAATTCATTTTAAATACATAAAAATTATTTTATCAACATTTATATGAGATTCTTTAGGATTTGATTAAAATCCAGCACAAAGACATACTGAACACATTATATCTGGCATGCTAGCAATAAGATATAACAAACTACCAATCATACCTCTATATTACCAGTTGTCAACTGATTTCCCAGTTTCATCCAAACCATGTTTTATATTAGTACACATAAGAATTTTAAAGGTCTTGATGTTTTCAAGTCCAAATTTCTTAGGTAAATTAGTAATTTATTTGGTTTGATTTAAAACATTTCCAAAATCTTTTTGAAATATTTTATGTCCTAATAAGAAATTTAATTCTCCCATAATAATCATTTCAAATTTTTCTTGCATTAACTTTAAAAAATCATGAAAATGGGTATTATTAGTTGATCCAAAGATTACATCATCAACATAAATTTGAAATAATAAAACATTATTTTTCACTGTTTTCTTAATGAGTGTTGGATCTACCTGTAACGCCCCGACCCTAGTTGCCTAGAGTCGGTGCATTATTAAATAACATTGGCATGATCACAAGAAAGATCAAATCTCGAAAGACCGATTGGTTTAGTAGCCTTGGAAACACTAGACATATTCATAAGTTTTACATTACATCATAAAATGAAAAACTACTACAACAACATAATGTTTCCACAGTCCACACTATAATCCCCTCATAATATCCCTGCAGGTCATTCATAACTTACATCTTCACTTCCTGGGAAAAATAAAACATAGAAAAGGGTTGAGCTCAAATGCCCAGTAAGGATAACAATATAGCGGAAACTTTCATCAATAAGAATAAACATTTAAGGCAATGTATAACTAAAACAAAAGCCTTTTAAACATGAACATTCAACATGGTATGGCATAAATAAAATGAAATAATGCCATTTAATTATTCACATGGATATTCTACTAATCGAATAATCACATGAAAAAATCAATAACCACTTTCATAATGTTGGAATGCATAATGCCAGACTATCAAAACCACATAGCCAAGGCCTCGTGCCAAGACTACAAATAAGATTTTGTCAAGGCCTTGTGCCAAGACACTAGTTTGTCTCATGAGACCTACCGATGCATCGAGGAGCTATAGCGGGCTCCACCCGTCACATATTAAGTCCAATGCATTCCCATATGAAAAGGTTTAAACATAACATAAACATTCATATTAAAACTAGCATATGAAATGTCAATACTTTCACCATAAACTATGAATTGTATAAAAATAGCACATCCACAGTCAAACATATCACAAAACCTTCAATACAATATAGAAGTTTTGTATCATAATAAATCAACTTCAAATAATCTTAAAATCCATCAAAGGATGTTGACATAGATGAAATCAAAATTCTTTTTAAAGAAATATCTCCTTTTATTTTGAAATAATTTAAGATCCATATAAAATAAAACATTTTCTTTGAAAATATTCTTATAAGCTTGTAAGGGAAGCTTTGAAGATTTTATAACGGCGGAAAATAGCCGCACCCGCCATATAAGTTAAAAAGACATTCTTACCTTAATTCTGTCGAAAAGGTTAAAAAGGACCTTGTTTTGAAAACGACCGAAAGATTCCTATATAAACCACTTATAAAAGTCAAAAAGGGTATAAATGACTTTAACTCATATTCTAGTAAATAGTAAAAATGTTTTGAAATGCATTTTTAAGAAACCTGGATGTGGATGATAAAGAGATCTCAGTAGATTATTACGTATAAACAACCTTGGATAATGAAGAGGTTGTAATGTAAACCCTTACCTTGTACTTTTCCTTGGTTGGGGTAGGTTAACCTCCTGTATAATGGTGAAATAATTGTTATTAAATTATACAAGAATCATATATATTAATATGATATCATATATGATCTTTTAACATTGATTTGTTAATAATATCTTTGAATTATCGTAGTTTCGGGTGTTAACTTACTCATTTTCTTTATATGTTTTGTTACATAAGCCATGGTTGTTGTATCTTATTCATATCCAGAATGATATCTAGTCCTTAAACATCATCTTTAAATCATCAAATGATAATTATACTTGATTGGTTACGATGGAGAATGAATCTCATCGCGTTCGTGGAGACGGTAGTCCGTACGTACGCACGAGCGACAATATCATTCTTTTGATATTAAAATAATATATAAATGAATGGTATATCATAATTAAAGAATCATTAACATGTTATATTTATTATTTACATGAGTTACACATCATTATTATACCCATCCAAATAATATTATATTGAATAACAATTACACCATGACGTGGAGACGGTAAGCCGTACGTACGCACGTATGGTGACATGTTATTCAAAGGGTGGATAGAATACTGAATATGGTTGTACCATACTTATAATAACATCACAGTATATGTGAGATACTGGAGTTATTATTTTAGAATGGTAAGAACAAAGGAAGAAGAAGTGGAAGAAGAAATGAACTTAGAAAAGGGTGGTGAAATAATTACCTCTTCTTCGGGTTCTTCCTTTTGATTTGATCAAAAGGGCTCCTTAGGTTGGCTTTCTGATCAAACTAAGGCCTCTAGGTTGTAGTGAGGGATGTTGGGAGAGTATTTGGGCAGAGTTTTGTCCGAAACAAAAGGCTTTTAAGGTGTGAAGAAATGAGAAGTAGGAGTGCCCTTTTATAAGAGGGGTGAGGGGCACCTTTGGAAAAGCTAGAAATATTAATTTTTAATAAATTCATATTCGGTTTCTAATGGCTCCAAAATTGACTATTAAAAGGTTAAGGTGGGGATAGGTCGAAAACAACTCAACCAATAGAATTTAGACAGGTTTGGGTACTTATATTAACCTTATCTTTAAGTATTAACTCTAAGTTAATTAGTTTCACTTTTACAATGTCTCTTTGTATTTTTATATTATATGGTTAATAGACTTACCATATACATACAAGAGACCCCCAAGTGGTCCATCAATGATGATACTATCATTATATAAGTCTCTTGGCCGAACCTTAGATTTTTAAAAATTTAATATCAATTAATAATATAATATTTGTGTTAAGAACTCTTTTATGTCGATTTTGACACTATTCAATAGTTGATTTTTGGGAAACTCATAACAGATTTATTACTTCGAACAAAGTCAATTAAATCACTCCTAATATATCATATTATCCTAGAAAATTAGTTTAATTCATTAAAAGGTTCATATTATATTTATTTGGGTATTTATAATATCAATTATTTTAATTTTTCACTATTTTAGAAATTACTGCATCATCATTGTGTCAAACATAAAATAAATTATTTAATGTCTAAAAATTATAAATAAATTATCATTATGTAGGAAATATTTTTATCTTTATAATGAATATTTATAATATAAAATCCAACATATATAACCCTATGTAACAATTGTTTTTCTAAAAGATATATGCTTATGTCATTTTTGTATTCATTTTAACTTAATTAAAATAAAGTGTCATTATCACATACAAGTGGATCCATGGGGTCCCAAAATAGACCCAAAGATTCCCATGGTCGACCATGTATCAACCAATAGGGTTAAGACACGTTTTAGGGTAATTTAGTATTATTATAATATTATTTTTTAACCCTTATTTACCGGATTTACCCTTAACTATACCGCAGTAATTATTCAAAATGTCTAAAAATAAAAGTTACCTATTTACACAATTTGAACATCCTGATTCCAAATATGGAATCCATTTTCCTAAATTCAAAACACAGAAGTGGCTGAAATTAATTTAAAATTAAATCCCGCTGTCAAAACAAAAAGCGTGTTTTTAAGAGATAATAACTATCAAAAGATTGACACTCGTTTATGTTCGGTTAAATTGTAAAATTATGTCCAATGACCAACATTATATTAAATGGTAAAAATATATTCTAAATATACTTTAAAACCACTCAAATTCATAATTTAGCACTATTAATTATTTTGATTAAAAAAGATGTTTTTAATTAAAACTTAGTAATTTTCACTATTCATCAAAATATGAAAGTTATCCGAAATGTACCAAAATTTCACCTTAGGCTAAATTCGATATTCCGAATCCAAAAATGAAGTCCATTTTCAAATATAATATATATATATAAATTCAAAAAGTAGGTATTACTATTCATAACGGCTAGTTTGATTAGTTATGGTGTGTTAGAACTCGGTGTTGCGTACAACACACGCTATCACATTATTCAAAGAGAAGCGTACCGTAGAAGCTTGGGGTGTTACATTCTCCCCTCCTTCAAATAATTGAGTCCTCGCAATTTCTAGGGTATTACTGCATAAAAAGACTCGGATGGTTCTTCATCATAAGTTCCTCGGGTTCCCACGTTGCCTCTTCCATCTTATGGTTTCTCCACAAAACTTTTACCAGACGCGTCGTCCGGTTTCTCAGCACTTGTTCTCTCGTATCAAGAATCTTGACGGGCTCTTCACAATAAGACAGATCGGGTTCCAGTTCTAATTCTTCATAGGTGAGTACATGCGTTGGATCAGGCATGTATTTCCTCAATAGAGATACGTGGAACACATCATGAAATTTGGAGAGACTTGGCGGCATTGCCAATCGGTAAGCTACAACCCCAATTCGTTCTAGAATTTCGAAAGGTCCGATGTACCTGGGACTCAATTTACCTTTCTTACCAAAACGTATGACTCCCTTCCATGGAGATACCTTTAGGAAAACATGATCACCGACTTGAAATTCCAAATCCTTCCTTCGATTATCGGCATAGCTCTTCTGCCTACATTTAGCTGCTTTGATGTGATTTTGGATTACTTTCACCTTTTCCACCGTTTCCTCCACCAGTTCTGGGCCTACAAGTTTTCTTTCACCAACGTCATCCCAACAGGTTGGTGTACAAAATCTCTTTCCGTATAACGCTTCATATGGTGCCATCTGAATACTCGAATGGAAGCTATTGTTATAGGAAAATTCTACCAGTGGTAAATATTGATCCCACATACCCTGAAAGTCAAGTGAGCAAGATCTCAACATGTCTTCTAGGGTTTGAATAGTCCGTTCTGATTGTCCATCTGTCTGAGGGTGGTAAGCAGTGCTCAAATGAAGTTCAGTATCCAGGGATTTCTGAAGACTTTTCCAAAATCTTGAAGTAAAACGGGGGTAACGATCAGAAACAATCGATAGGGGTACTCCATGAAGTCTCACAACTTCATTAATATATAGTCTTGCTAGACGTTCCAGGGGTAGATCTTCTCTTATAGCAAGAAAATGTGCTGACTTGGTAAGACGATCAACAATCACCCATATTGCATCGTTCCTTCTAGGAGTCTTTGGTAGCCCCATGACAAAGTCCATCGTAACATTGTCTCATTTCCACTCTGGTATGGGAAGAGGTTGCATGACTCCTCCAGGCTGTTGCCTTCCAGCTTTCACTTGTTGACAAACCATACATCTTGACAAAAAATCAGCAATCTCCCTCTTCATGTTGTCCCACCAAAAATGTTCCTTCAAATCTCTATACATTTTGGTGCTCCCAGGGTGTATAGAGAAATTGGAACTATGAGCATCATCCAGAAATTCCCTTTTTAGATCAGGTATATTGGGAACACAAAGTCTCTTCCCAAATTTCAAAATTCCATCTTCATACACAAAGTCTCTCAATCTCCCATCATTCACAACTTTAATCTTCTTTTGGAATTCTTCATCATCGGTCTGAGAACTCTTAATCCTTTCTAGTAAAGATGGTTTGGCAACCATTTGAAAAAGCATCGATGTTTCACCTTCCCTGGTTATTCCCATGTCCATCTTCACTAGATCCATGAAAATTGGATCCCTTTCAATTATCATATTTTTCAAAACTCCATGGTCTTTTTTACACAAAGCATCTGCCACCTTGTTTGCCTTCCCTGGGTGGTAGTGTATCGTACAATCATAATCCTTGAGTAATTCAAGCCATATCCTTTGCGTCATGTTGAGTTCTTTTTGTGAGAAAATATACTTCAAACTCTTGTGATCAGTATAAATCTCACATTTTTCACCATAGAGGTAGTGCCTCCATATCTTCAAAGCAAAGATCACTGCTGCTAACTCGAGATCATGAGTAGGATAGTTTTGTTCATGAATTTTCAACTGTCGTGATGCATAGGCAATAACACTATCATTCTGCATAAGGACACAGCCAAGTCCTTTCTTCGATGCATCACTATAAATAACGAACCCATCATTCCCCGATGGTAGAGTCAATATAGGAGCATTGACTAATATTTTATTCAGTTCTTCGAAACATTCTTCACACTCTTTTGTCCAAACAAATTTAACCCCTTTACGTGTGAGCTTCGTTAATGGGTTAGCCAATCGGGAAAAATTCTGGACGAAACGTCGATAATAACCTGCCAAACCAATAAAACTACGTACCTCAGTTATACTCGTAGGTGCTGGCCATTCTTGGATTGCCTTGGTCTTAGAAGGATCAACAGAGATTCCATCTTTAGAGACAATATGGCCAAGAAAAGAAATCTCCTGAAGCCAGAATTCACACTTGCTAAACTTCCCATATAATTCATGCCTCCTCAGAGTCTTCAAGATAATGCGCAAGTGATTTTCATGATCTTCGTAGGTTTTGGAGTATACCAAGATATCATCAATAAATACCACCACAAATTCATCGAGATACTCCTTGAAAACTCTATTCATTAGATCCATGAATACAGAGGGTTCATTAGTCAATCCAAACGGCATTACAGTAAACTCGTAATGCCCGTACCTGGTTCGAAATGCTGTTTTCGGAATGTCTTCCTTCTTCACACACAACTGATGGTATCCAGATCGAAGGTCAATCTTTGAAAAGTATTGAGCTCCATGCAGTTGGTCAAATAAATCATCAATACGAGGGAGGGGATACTTGTTCTTTATCGTTATAGCATTGATCTCCCTATAGTCGATACATAACCTCATAGATCCATCTTTCTTTTTAACAAAATGAACAGGGGCTCCCCATAGAGAAACACTAGGGAGAATAAATCCCTTATTACTCAGTTCCACTAGTTGTTTCTTTAGTTCGACTAATTCTACAGTGGCCATTCTATAAGGGGTCTTCGATATAGGCCTTGATCCAGGAATCAAATCAATGGAAAAATCAACTTCTCGTTCTGGAGGATGTCCAGGTAAATCTTCCGGAAATACATCTAAAAATTCTTTCACAACAGGTACATCCTCTATTTGAACATTCCTTTCCTCACCGACAGTTATTTCATTCTCTTCCTCCCCAATAATTGAATTAAGTTGAGCTACTAGGGGTGGATCTAAATAAGAATTAGGTGGTGATGATTCTGCTCTAAAGATATGGTGTTCCTTATCATTATCATCAAGAATCGTAACCTCTTTCTTCTTACAATAAATCTTCGCATCATAGTCCGAAAGCCAGTCCATACCGAGGATTATATCTAACTCAATCATAGGTATGATGATGAGATCAGCTGATAAAGAAAATTTATGTGCTCTAATGGGGACTGATTCACAAAACTTTGTTGCAATGATACTTCCCTTAGGAGTTTTAACTGACAACTCCCTTATTAAATCAAATTGGAAATATCTAATTTTCTTAGAAAACTGGGAAGATATGAAACAATGCGGTGATCCAGAATCAAATAATGCATTTTCTAAACTTGAGGAAACCATTAAATTACATGCCACCACGTCTTTCGGAGCTTCTACCTCAGCAATAGTGATAGAATATGCCTGGCCTTGATCCCTTGGCCTTTTCTGAGGTAAGTTCTCCTGACGCTTAGGAAATGAATTTGCATAATGCCCCATCTCCCTACAATTGTAGCACTGAACGTTGGTAGCTTCCTTCTTTCCTTTGCAATTATGAGCTTGGTGGCCTTTTTCACCACACTTGTAACAGACTCCCATTCCCTTCAAGCAAGTACCAGGGTGTTTCTTCCCGCATTTACCACAGGATGGATATTCAACCTTTCCCTTCTTCCCCTTATTTCCATTCCCAGATTGTTCAGCATGTCTCTTCTTCTCTTGCTTTGCTTTAAAGTCATAAGACTTAGAGAATTCCTTTTCGGTCTTGGTGGCACATGAGACAATGTCTTCGTACGATGAAAAGGATTGTGAGACTAATGCTCGACGGAGAAATGGTTTTAACCCATCAAAGAAACGATCAATCTTACTTCTTGGGTAGCGTATACAATCTCCAGCATACCTCTCTAACCTTGTAAAGTTAGCCTCATACTTTGCGACATTCTCATCCTCCTTCTGTCTCAGACTTAGAAATTGCCTTTCCATATCTGCTCGATGGTCGCGATGGAAGTATTTTCCTAAAAACAGATCTTTGAACTCCCTCCATTCCATATTTGATACTTCATCATCTTCCTTCATGTTTTGAATCAATGACCACCATTGATCAGCATCTCCAGTGAGGCGGTAAACTGCCATGATAACTTTCTCCCTTTCACTGCTCCCCAAAGCCTGAAATATTTTCTCTAGGGAATTTATCCATTGCTCAGCTACTAAGGGATTTGTACTCCCATTGAACGTTGGTGGTTGTTTCCTCATGAATCGATCTAACATTGATCCTCCATGCTGCGGATCAGGGTGCTCCATACGGGTAAGGTTATTATTCATAACCTGAGTATGTTGTCCCAGTATGGTGATTAGCTGATCGGCACCAGTTGCATCACCATCCCCACTATAATTATCTTGAGCAGGAGGCCAATCCCTACATGGAGTGCGCGCATTGATACGGTTTCCATTTCTTCCACTAGGTGCCATTTATAAACAATGGCATAAACTAGATCAGTTTATGAATCAAAATACATAATACCATACTTATAAAACACTTAACATAAATTGAACTATTTATGGATATAATCCATAATCATAAAAATGTTTTCTTTGAGGAAGTATATACTCATAAACCCTTCATAATGATTTGTAAAGAAAATGAGAGTTATCCTAAGCATATCCCCCGGGAGTGTCGTAACCAAGAGTACAGCAAGGCCCGTTGTCGTGCACCAGTTCCCGTTAGAGTCTATCTCAAAGCGGTGTTTTCGGGTTTTACCCCTAGGTACATCTGTGCCAGAGCCGCCTCTACCTGCTCGTATCTAGACAAGGATTTATTGCTCGGAAAACTCAAAAAATCTCTATAATACCAAAATTCTAGGAAGTTCTTCTATACTAATCCTCAAAGTTCATCTTAGGTCTACGTGCTCTAATCAGAGTTTATCTAAATCTAGCTTCCAAGGTTTGTACTAAACTTCCTCTGATACCAACTGTAACGCCCCGACCCTAGTTGCCTAGAGTCGGTGCGTTATTACATAACATTGGCATGATCACAAGAAAGATCAAATCTCGAAAGACCGATTGGTTTAGTAGCCTTGGAAACACTAGATATATTCATAAGTTTTACATTACATCATAAAATGAAAAACTACTACAACAACATAATGTTTCCACAGTCCACACTATAATCCCCTCATAATATCCCTGCAGGTCATTCATAACTTACATCTTCACTTCCTGGGAAAAATAAAACACAGAAAAGGGGTGAGCTCAAATGCCCAGTAAGGATAACAATATAGCGGAAACTTTCATCAATAAGAATAAACATTTAAGGAAATGTATAACTAAAACAAAAGCCTTTTAAACATGAACTTTCAACATGGTATGACATAAATAAAATTAAATAATGCCATTTAATTATTCACATGGATATTCTACTAATCGAATAATCACATGCAAAAATCAATAACCACTTTCATAATGTTGGAATGCATAATGCCAGACTATCATAACCACATAGCCAAGGCCTCGTGCCAAGACTACAAATAAAATTTTGTCAAGGCCTTGTGCCAAGACACTAGTTTGTCTCATGAGACCTACCGATGCATCGAGGAGCTATAGCGGGCTCCACCCGTCACATATTAAGTCCAATGCATTCCCATATGAAAAGGTTTAAACATAACATAAACATTCATATTAAAACTAGCATATGAAATGTCAATACTTTCACCATAAACTATGAATGGTATAAAAATATCACATCCACAGTCAAACATATCACAAAACCTTCAATACAATATAGAAGTTTTGTATCATAATAAATCAACTTCAAATAATCTTAAAATCCATCAAAGGATGTTGACATAGATGAAATCAAAATTCTTTTTAAAGAAATATCTCCTTTTATTTTGAAATAATTTAAGATCCATATAAAATAAAACATTTTCTTTGAAAATATTCTTATAAGCTTGTAAGGGAAGCTTTGATGATTTTATAACGGCGGAAAATAGCCGCACCCGCCGTATAAGTTAAAAAAAACATTCTTACCTTAATTCTGTCGAAAAGGTTAAAAAGGACCTTGTTTTGAAAACGACCGAAAGATTCCTTTATAAACCACTTATAAAAGTAAAAAAGGGTATAAATGACTTTAACTCATATTCTAGTAAATAGTAAAAATGTTTTGAAATGCATTTTTAAGAAACATGGATGTGGATGATAAAGAGATCCCAGTAGATTATTACGTATAAACAACCTTGGATAATGAAGAGGTTGTAAAGTAAACCCTTACCTTGTACTTTTCCTTGGTTGGGGTAGGTTAACCTCCTGTATAATGGTGAAATAATTGTTATTAAATTATACAAGAATCATATATATTAATATGATATCATATATGATCTTTTAACATTGATTTGTTAATAATATCTTAGAATTATCGTCGTTTCGGGTGTTAACTTACTCATTTTCTTTATATGTTTTGTTACATAAGCCATGGTTGTTGTATCTTATTCATATCCAGAATGATATCTAGTCCTTAAACATCATTTTTAAATCATCAAATGATAATTATACTTGAATGGTTACGATGGAGAATGAATCTCATCGCGTTCGTGGAGACGGTAGTCCGTACGTACGCACGAGCGACAATATCATTCTTTTGATATTAAAATAATATATAAATGAATGGTATATCATATATACAGAATCATTAACATGTTATATTTATTATTTACATGAGTTACACATCATTATTATACCCATCCAAATAATATTATATTGAATAACAATTACACCACGACGTGGAGACGGTAAGCCGTACGTACGCACGTATGGTGACATGTTATTCAAAGGGTGGATAGAATACTGAATATGGTTGTACCATACTTATAATAACATCACAGTATATGTGAGATACTGGAGTTATTATTTTAGAATGGTAAGAACAAGGGAAGAAGAAGTGGAAGAAGAAATGAACTTAGAAAAGGGTGGTGAAATCATTACCTCTTCTTCGGGTTCTTCCTTTTGATTTGATCAAAAGGGCTCCTTAGGTTGGCTTTCTGATCAAACTAAGGCCTCTAGGTTGTAGTGAGGGATGTTGGGAGAGTATTTGGGCAGATTTGGGCCGAACCAAAAGGCTTTGAAGGTGTGAAGAAATGAGAAGGAGGAGTGCCCTTTTATAAGAGGGGTGAGGGGCACCTTTGGAAAAGCTAGAAATATTAATTTATAATAAATTCATATTCGGTTTCTAATGGCTCCAAAATTGACTATTCAAAGGTTAAGGTGGGGATAGGTCGAAAACAACTCAACCAATAGAATTTAGACAGGTTTGGGTACTTATATTAACCTTATCTTTAAGTATTAACTCTAAGTTAATTAGTTTCACTTTTACAATGTCTCTTTGTATTTTTATATTATATGGTTAATAGACAAACCATATACATACAAGAGACCCCCAAGTGGTCCATTAATGATGATCCTATCATTATATAAGTCTCTTGGCCGAACCATATATTTTTAAAAATTTAATATCAATTAATAATATAATATTTGTTTTAAGAACTCTTTTATGTCAATTTTGACACTATTCAATAGTTGATTTTTGTGAAACTCATAACAGATTGATTACTTCTAAAAAAGTCAATTACATCACTCCTAATATATCATATTATCCTAGAAAATTAGTTTAATTCATTAAAAGTTTCATATTATATTTATTTGGTTATTTATAATATCAATTATTTTAATTTTTCACTATTTTAGAAATTACTGCATCATCATTGTGTCATAAATAAAATAAATTATTTAATGTCTAAAAATTATAAATAAAATATCATTATGTAGGAAATCTTTTTATATTTATAATGAATATTTATAATCTAAAATCCAATATATATAACCCTATGTAACAATTGTTTTGCTAAAAGATATATGCTTATGTCATTTTTGTATTCATTTTAACTTAATTAAAATAAAGTGTCATTATCACTTACAAGTGGATCCATGGGGTCCCAAAATAGACCCAAAGATTCCCATGGTCGACCATGTATCAACCAATAGGGTTACGACACGTTTTAGGGTAATTTAGTATTATTATAATATTATTTTTTAACCCTTATTTACCGGATTTACCCTTAACCATGGTAAATAAAATATTTACCGCAGTAATTATTCAAAATGTCTAAAAATAAAAGTTACCTATTTACACAATTTGAACATCCTGATTCCAAATATGGAATCCATTTTCCTAAATTCAAAACACAGAAGTGGAAGAAATTAATTTAAAATTAAATCCCGCTGTCAAAACAAAAAGCGTGTTTTTAAGAGATAATAACTATCAAAAGATTGACACTCGTTTATGTTCGGTTTAATTGTAAAATTATGTCCAATGACCAACATTATATTAAATGGTAAAAATATATTCTAAATATACTTTAAAACCACTCAAATTCATAATTTAGCACTATTAATTATTTTGATTAAAAAAGTTGTTTTTAATTAAAACTTAGTAATTTTCACTATTCATCAAAATATGAAAGTTATCCGAAATGTACCAAAATTTCACCTTAGGCTAAATTCGATATTACGAATCCAAAAATGAAGTCCATTTTCAAATATAATATATATATATAATTTCAAAAAGTAGGTATTACTATTCATAACGGCTAGTTTGATTAGTTATGGTGTGTTAGAACTCGGTGTTGCGTACAACACATGCTATCACATTATTCAAAGAGAAGAGTACCGTAGAAGCTTGGGGTGTTACACTACCAATCCAACAGTAAAGTCATTTTTCATAAGAAAGGAACATAATATTTCATACCAAGATCCTAGTGCTTGTTTAAGTCCATAAAGAGCTCTAAGTAGTATAAAAATAGAATCAGTTTTTTGAGAGTTTTCAAAACCAGGAGGTTGCTGAACATAAACTTCCTCCATTAAATAACCACTTGAAAAGGAAGATTTAACATCCATCTGAAATTTTTTAAAATTCATATAAGATGCATAGGCTAAAAGGATTATAATGTCTTCTAACATAACTATAGGTGAAAAAGTATCATCACAGTCCATTCCTTCTTTATTATTATATCCTTTAGCTACTAATATAGCTTTATTTCTAATTATTGTTCCTTGGTCATCTTGATTATTTCTAAAGACCCATTTGGTTCTTATTATAGGATAATTCTTAGGTCTTTCCACTAATTCCCAAGCATCATTTCTTTTAAACTAGTTTAATTCATCTTGCATTACTATTACCCATCTTTCATCTTTTAAATCTTCTTCTATAGACTTGGGTTCTTGTTGAGATAGGAAGGCAGTGAATTCCACTAGATTTCCTAAGATTCCTCTAGTTTGAACACCAGTTTCTAGGTAACATATGACAGTTTCTAAAGGGTGCTTTTTTAGGGTTCTAGACTGTCTAGGTTATATATTTAAAGGTTCATCAATATCGTTTTCCTCTGAACTGGACTGAATTTCTTTTATATTATTTTTAAAATCATTCTTTATGTCTTTAAGTCTCTTGTTATCATTAGAGTCATGTTCATCCATTTGATATGTCCTTTTCTCAAAGGGATTATATTCATCAACTTTCACATGAACTGATTATTCAATAATACTTGACTTCTTATAATAAACTCTATAAGATTTGGAGGTAGCATAATATCCTAAGAAAATACCTTCATCATATTTTGGATCGAACTTACCATGATTATCCTCGGTATTTAAGATGTAAACTTTTCACCCAAAAACATTAAATTAAATTACATTATGTTTTCTGTTATTCCATGGTTCATAGGGTGTCTTTTTCAAAATATGATTAATTAAACCTCTATTAATTAAATAGAAAACTGTATTCACACCTTCTACCCAAAAATATTTAGGAAGGCTGTATTCATTTTACATCGTTCTAGCTATTTCATGAATTTTTCTATTTCTCCTTTCTACTATCAAATTCTGTTGAGGGGTTCTTGGTGTAGACAAGGTGTGTTTAATACCCTTATTTTAGCAAAAGGAATTAAACTCTTGATTATCAAATTCTCCACCATGATCACTTCTTAGTGAGATTAAATTAAAACATTTTTCATTTTGAACAGATTTGCAGAAACTTTCAAATATGGTAAAAGCATCATTTTTGAATTTCAAAAATAAAATCCATGTAAATATAGAATAAACATCAACTAAAACATATACATATAATTTACCTTCTAAGCATGCTAATCTTGATCGTCCAACCAAATCCATATGAATAAGTTCTATAGGTTTTGATGTAGCATATTTATTAACAGATTTGAAGGATTATTTATGTTTCCTTCCAAGTTGACATGCATCACAAAATCTGTTACTTTCAAATTTGAGACTAGGTAAATCAGAAAATAAATTTTTCATAGATAATTTATGCGAAACATATACATTGCAATGTCCAAGTCTCCTATGCCAGATCCAGGATTCACTTACTTTAGCAGTCAAGTAGTTTACATTATGTTTACACAAGGAATATAAATCCAATGTATAGACATTATCAGTTCTTGGTGCATTAAATTTAAACAGTTTATATTTACAAATAGTACAACAATTGACAGTAAAATCAACAATATATCCATCATCAAATAGTTGAGAGATACTTGTAAGATTGTGTTTTACTCCTTTTACATAAAGTACTTTGTTGATTGAGACTGTTTTTGGATCTCTAATAGTTCCAATGCCAATGATATTTCCTTTGGCATTGTCACCAAATGTGACCAGTCTTCCTTCCTTTTGAATTAGTGAAGAAAAATTCAATGAGTTTCCACTCAAATGTCTTGAGCAGCCACTATCCATGTACCATATATCTTTTCTTCTCTGGTGGCCTGCTAACTGCCAAGACATTTAAACAAATTGCTTTGGTAACCATATTCTGTGGGTTCCAGGTATGTTAGCTAGAAATATTCTGTGTATCTGGATTTGGTTTATTCTTTTAAAATCAGCTGAATCATATAAATCTTTTGAAACAAAGGATTTCTTAATACCACAAATATGAGGTTGTCATAAGAAACATTTTATTATCAATATGTCCCTTTTTCCCACAAAAATTACAATAAACATTTTTAGAGATTGGAAAAAAATAATTTTTAAATAGCTTATGTTTTTTTATTTTACATCCAATTGGAAATATCTCCTTTTTAATGAAATTTTTTCGATGAATTTCATTTAATGAATTTTCTCCTTTTGTAAAAACCAATGCAGCCATTTTGTATCATTCTACATTATCCTGTAGTGTTTTTATTCTTGACTCAATATTAATATTGTTAGAGTTAATAGAATTGTATTTATCAGTTAATTCCTTATATTGTTTCAGCATTTTCTCTCTTTCATCTGAAATGGATTTATGTTTTTTTTTTGATTTATGTTTCTTAAATAGTGGGTCATATATTTCTTCAAGAATATTGCAGTAGGCTACATGTTTTTCATTTGTGTATCTTGATTCAGAATTTGATTCATTGTTTGATTCATAAGAGTAATAAGAATGTACCTCATCAGTTTCTGCCATAAAACACATTTTTGGTTTTATATTGACTTCTTCTCTCACTGAGAATGATTCAGGAGAGCTATTGGAGTCTTCAGATACACTCCAGGTAGCTTTCATATCTTTCTTGTCTTTCTGCTCAATGTCATTTCTTTTGAAGAATTTCTTCTTCTTCTTTGTATCATTCAATTGTGGGAAATCTGGTCTGATATGCCCCATCTTATTGCATTCATACTATCTTACTTCCTTATTATCTCTCTTAAATGATTTTTTGAAGCCTCTTTTCTTACTGTAGAACTTTCTATATATCCTAGCTAGCTAAGCCAACACTTCATCTGAGTTTGATGAGTCAGAACTCTCTGGTTTAGCATTGACTTCTCTATTTTTCAGCATTCAATTCTTTTTTTGTGATGTCACTTTCATGTCAGTATATTATCTTTTGATAAGAACATTATGTTCATTAGAATCATCTTTCATTTCAGCTTCATACATCATCAGTTTACTAATCATCTCTCTCATGGTTAGATCTTTGATAGGAGTTGATTGTCTGATTGTAGCAGAGATACCATTCTATCGAGTAGGAAGTACCCTTAGAACTTTTAATTCTTGATCTGCCTTCTTTATAGGTTCTCCTAGAGATGTTATATTATTGACAATTTCGGTCAATCTCCCATTAATTTGGGTAATACTTTCACCTTCAAACATTATGAAAGTATCAAATTTCAGTTTTGCAGTTGCATATCTCATTTGTCTCACATTGTCTATTCCTTCACATGCCACAGCTATTGATTTCCACATATCATATGTTGTGGGGCACTGAGATACTCTGTTAAATTCATATGGTCCTAGAACACAGATGATTGCATTCATTGCCTTCGAATTCATATAATACTCTGCCTATGTAGCAGCACTCCATGTCTCAGAAATTTCATGAATTTCATAAGGAGTTAAAATCTTTTAATAGACTTTATATCCGAGGTTTTTCAGATATATTATCATGCGCGATTTATAGCATCCATAGTTGTCTCCATTAAAATATGGTTCTATGACCGTTGACATCCCTTATCTTGTATCAGTCATGATTCTCTATTGTATATAATCTTTAAATGCTTCTTTCTTGCTAAGGCTCTATCAAAAGCTCTTCCTCCGATAACAATTGTTGGATCTCAATCTACAGATTATACAAAAGAGGGGGTGAATTGTATCTTTTGCAATTTTTCGGTAACCCTTTGATTGAACGAGTACTGTCCTCTATACTTTATCATATTTGATCGTGCAGCGGAATATGTAACAACAAGAACAAAAATATGTATAGTGGTTCCGGGAACAGTAGGCCCCTAGTCCACTCCACCAACACTCAACTCCATGAGCATGGTGATTTTCACTATATGGTCCTCTTTTCCACAGACCAGTTCACAACTGAGTACAGGCAGTTGACACCTTTATAATCTTCAGGCAAACAAAGCCTTCTTGTTCAAACACGAACCTACAAAGCTTAGAACGTGAAGCTGGATACTCAAGAATAAAAATAATTTCAGAAAGAAGTTTTCCAGTTGATCTTCACAATTGCAATAGAAAGCAATTGACAGGAAATGAATCGTCATATCTAGAGATATTGATTTTCAAAACAAAGCAATTCTGAGTCGATCAGGTTGTAATATATATAGAGATATAGTTCACAACTTCTGCAGTAGTAGATTCACAGTAGATATTCGATGAAAAACAAGTGAATCTTTTATCGTGTACCATATTCTTAAATAAATAGTGCTTTGACTCTCCTTTGTGAATAAGAAGATCAATCGTGAATTTCTGCAGTCTCTGTTTTCCACATTAATTTTATAAAGGATTGATCACCATAAATGCTTGTACCTGGTGTTTTAGAGAGAACATATATATTGAAGCTGAGCACATCTCCTGCATATTTAGATCCATAAAAGTCACCTTCTAATTCGCGATATTCAAAAATTTGAATTTACAAATAATTTTTAACTTCCCATAAGACTCAGCATAAACATATCGTTTCAATTCGATCTTAAATCCATTGATAAAACAACTTTGAATCAATCAAATTTGTACATTAAAAATGACTCTAAATCTGTCTTGAAATATGCCCAACAATCAGCTTGTTGACCGCTGCATATAAAATATCTTCCTGTTAAAATTTCCAATTCCAAACATAAGGTTGATGACGTGTCTTCCAAACGTAGGATTGATGAAATAGTCTTCAAACGTAAGACTGACAACGTAAGGTTGAATCATAAACATAGGGTTGATCATCCATAATTTTTATTCAACTATCAAACGTACGATAAAAGTTCGATACATTTACTTGATCCGTACTTTTCCAAGAACGTATGATTGTTTTCAAAATTAAGGTTGATGAACCATACTTTTGAGAAACAAACGTAACATTTAGTACATACGTACGGTTCTACTTCTATTCTTTTTTGATAACCAAAACGTAAGGTTCCTTCCTAACGTAAGGTTCTTCTTCCATACTTTTCTGAAAACGTATGGTTGTTCTTCCATACATTACTAAAAACGTATGGTTGTTCTTCCATACTTCTCTGAAAACTTATGGTTGTTTAAACATACTTTTCTCTTATCTAAAAAAGCATACACACTTTTCATCCATACGCTACGTTTATCCACGTAGGGTATGGACAGTTATTCCATGACATGCTAAATCAGATTCCACGCTATATTTATCCACGTAAGGTATGAACAGTGATTCCAGGACGCGCCAAAGCAGATTCCAAACAAGTAATAAATTATTGTTATTTAAAGCGTAAAATAAATTAATATACTCCTAAAAAATACTAAATAAAATCCTTAGAAATTAATTAAGGGTATTTGTGAGCATCAAAATTATCATAAAGAGATAGAGTATTATTTTCAATAATCTCCCTATTTAAATAACATTATTATGTATTATTGAAAACAATAATTTTCTCAACAATTTTAACTTGGATCCTTATAAATTGGAAACACTTGGTTATTGAAATTTAATAAAAATATAATGTAATTTAAATTCACCATACCATAACATATGTTTTCCTTATTTAAGTAGAAAAATTTATTTTCGAACATGAAAATTAATCCATGTGTATCTAATCTCGATACAACAATTATGTTATTGGTAACACTAAATATATAAGGAAATCCATGTAAAACCAAATTCATTCCCGTAACTATGGTGAGGTGGTAGTCACCAATGGAAAGAGCAGCTTGCCTCACTCCATTGGAAGCTTGTAGATCCACATATCCTCTAAAAACTATCAACAATCGACTTAGTTCCATCATTTTAAAACATATGTGAGCCCTACATGATGTATCTAATACCCAATGTGTAGAAATGGAAATATTTCACTCAATAAAGATGCACATTTTGCTTCCATTTTCCTCTTGGTGTAGTTCCATTTCCAATTTCATAACTATCCACATGAAAAAATTTCTGCATCCTTTTCATTGCACTTCCTTTGGATCTTTTTCTTCTTAGTTGAATGGTTTATAGAGGATTTTGATTGTTTTTAAATGTAGGGCCCCTTTGTTTTGTCCATCCTCTACATATTCACCATAAGGACTGCAGTTTTTTCACACCCCATGTCATTATCAACTTGGAGAATCAGGGTAATAAGCTCCAATAGACTCTTCTCATTATTTTTCATATAATAATTCACAATTAAAATAGAAATGTTCTTAGGAAATAGTGACAGTATAAAATTTTTACACAACTCATCTAGACATTTAATCTATAAGATGTTCAAATGATTAATGTAGCCAATAAGATTGACTACATTTAGTACATCTAGCACAAAATCTCTATGATATGTAGTAAACAAAGAGTTTGAGATCTCATACCTCTTATGTATCACATTCTCTGGATAGTTATCCTGAAGGTGATACATCATGCTATAAGAATATATTTCGTCTATTTGATTCAAGATTTCATTGATCGTGGATGATAATAAAAGGCACTAAATATCCATTGTATCATTTAGATATTTCACATACATAGAGTGATCCTCATCACTTGCCTCATTTATCGGCAGAATTGGTAAAGGCACTTTCAACACATAATGTTTCCTCACATAGTGAAGGATAAACCGAATATGCCATTTACACACTTGAAAATTATTGATGTTGATAAGGGTTTCATTCTCGAGTGTGGGGCACAATAATATGTTTGATTTCATTTTGATTATTGTTTCTACAAATTAATATTAAGCGAGTTTTAATAATTTATCTTTATAAATATATATAAATAATAAATTAATATCTATTAGTCTCCCACTATTTTGTCGAAACCAAATATCCCTCACCAGTAGCATTGGAATATCCTGTATCTTGGACATTATAGTGGAAATGATCCATATTTCCCTTCACAATTCCCCAACTATGGTTGGACAATCAACAAGATATGTTTTATAGAGGTATTCCAAATTACAACCACATTAACTCATAGCTCCTTGACCAGTTTAGTGGACACCCCAATCCTAAAATCCTTAATTTTAGATTTCCTCAACCTTTTCCTATCAGTTACACCACGTCATGCTAGGGAAATAAAGCCTTCATGTAAAAAGTTGTATGTCAACCAAAATCATCAAAGTAGAATTCCCAAATAATTGAATGCACCCCAACTAGGGATGGTCAAGCCATCTGAACTACGACACGATTCTAACTGATGTCATGTAAGGCTGTATCGACTTAATATTTAAATGAAGGATTTTATCCTTTATTAGTAAATTTCCACTTATTATCTTTTCACATGCATGTTAATGTTATGTGGTACATTGTTAAGTGATTAACCATTTATAGATAATATTTACACATATGTGATTTTTATTTCAGTTCCATCTGGTATTGTTGTTAGTTAATTAATTACGTGATCACAAAAAATATCCATAATGAATAACCATACAACTGAGAGAAATAAAATAAAGGGTATGATCATGAGCATTACTATTGGATATTTTATCTAGAAATTGATAATATAACCCAATCATTGGGGAGAAACACAGTGAATGTTTTTATGGATTATGTTTACAGCTTTCCTCATGTACACCTTTGTGTCTCCTTAGAGTGGTTTTTCCTCAACTCATAACACGAACCACTTACACTAGCTTGGTATATGCATCTAGGACATATTCTTTAAACTAACATGCAGGTGATGTATCAATGGGTGTTTTCATAAAATAAACATTGTGAACACATGCCTTGCAAATTAATGAGGAGAAGGCATGAAGACAAATAATTTTAATTTAATAAATAAATTAAAAGGGAACCAATAACATAAAATGGTATAGTCTATCTAATGATCATCAATTTACTTGTAACAAATTATGCATTTAATAAATCTAGCATTCAATTATTTAATCATTATTATTAGGAAAAATTGTGTGTGTACTGATTAATCATTATATTTAATTAATCCATCCTTTTTATCTTAATACTTTTTATTAGTTTCCATGATATTGTCATCCATAACCTTGTACATAACATGAAACATAGAATCAAACTATGATTACCCGTACAAGACTACCATGTATATATTTATCTTGTATACACTTTATACATTATGACATGTATCATGAACGTAGAATGATAATTGTAATACAACTCATAGATGATGTAGTTAACATTGAACATTATGAAGAATCTAATTAAACACACATATAATATATATATATATATATATATATTTATATATATCAATCCCCTATCACTTTTTGTTTCCCAACTTTATGCCCACACGAAGGTATATGTCTCAAGGGTATTATAATATAATAATATAATATTTTTAATTTTCATAATCTAGAAACAGTACACGACGTGTATATCTGACTACATGATTCTTTCCCTCCTCATCAGCCATCTAAATTACACACCTTGGTAAATGTCATGTGAGGTGTACTTCGGAATTATTCAAAGTACACAACATGTACGGTGGGCCATATGCCATGTAGACTCCGCATTACATAGTCACAAGCCAGGAAAGCCATGTATGGGATACAAGAATGGACCCTAACCCGAAGAGACTACAGGCCATGTGCAGTGTGCCACTCAACATGATGTCCGACTGATGGTGTGTCAATCTGTCTTGGTCAACATGTGGGGTAAGAATTAACTACACCATATCTCAAAAACACACATAGCATGAGTAATTATTGAATTACACCGAATGCATTAAACAGAAAATACATGGAATGTAGATCCAACTACATGGTGTGTATTCATGTGTTGTCTGGAAAGAAACAATGGCACCTCCTGATGAAATACTCAGTTTAGTTTTAATCATAAAGTTATTTTTCTTAGTTTGATCAGAGAGAAATGATAAGGGAGGAACAGATCTCAAAATTTAAATTACAAGAAATATTAAACATGAATTGAAAAACTAAATTATTAATGGTTAATCATTATCGAATTATTTAAATAATTGTACATGAAAATATGACCCCCTTTGATACCACTTGTAGGATATGGGTACAACAGAAGGGAAGGATGGGTGTATACACATATTTTCAAATTGTCATAATCAATGATTAATCCAGGATCAAAACTACGATGAATGATAGTATCCAAAGAATTTAATCAATGATAAATGTAAAATGAGAGAACCTTAAACCACGATGATAGGATCATCATATTTTTTTATAATTAATTAAATTAAATAATAGAATTACCGCCAAGGTGACTCTTTCATCATTGATAGGTCCAACTAGGGATCTGAGGTGTGACTTCGTTGCGATGTATAATGAAAGGATAGTAATCCTTTTATAGCAATCCACATGTACCCCATGTATCATTGTATGTCACTAACGGAGTCTCCAGGTGCTATCGTACAAGAACTTTATGTGTTTGATGTCTTCCTTCGATCGTCGTGAGAATCCTTTCTAAAAAAATCTCTTTGATATGGTAGAGGAGGATCTCTCTTGTTATTAAGAGAAATCTAGAAGAAGGAAGAGTTCTCTAGGATAAAGTGATTTTCTCCAAGTATGTTGTACATACAACTATTGGTAAGCTGGTTGAATGACCCCTTGGATTATATATAGAATAATAAGATAATGTGGAATTTAATTCACTAGGGAACAATAAATAATAAGCATAGATGACATTAAAAAATTTATTCTTCCATGTGAAATAAATCATGAAAAATAATAATAGAAATTCAATTATTTATATTAGATGTGATTAAAATATTTAACTCACCATGTAATAAAACATAATTATAATAGTATTCGTTACTAAATTTATTATTCAATGTGAATACCCCATGTCAAATAATAATAGAAATTCTATTATTTCCATGAAATGTTCTTAACATTCACATTACATATAAATATTATTTAACCATATAATATTTAATATTATTTCCCACTAGACCCGTAACATGGTTCGCCAATCCTCCTCAAAATTTATCAGGCCTTGAATTATGATTATTTATTTAATAAATAAATATAACTGCATTATTTTCCGATAAATAAATATTCCGTCCAAAATATATTTTCTCGAATAACTAGTAGAGAATTAAAAGTGATCAGGAATTCTTGAATAATTATTAAACTATAACCAAAAATAATATTTATTCTGCATGTTAAATAAATAAATTATTAAACTGAGATACTGGCTAACCTTAGTGTGTGTCCCTCTAGGCCTATTTCTCATTGGCATTAGGCGGGCTTGTCTGAAGTCCAAGATTACTGTCTATAAATGGGTCAAGGGACCCATGAGAAAGAATTCAATATCACAATGACAGTCATCTCATACAAGCACTAACCGTGTAATGTAATCCATTTTTTTACCAATGTCTCCAATCAAGCAGGTCGCATTCCAATGTCATCAACACATGTGCTTTATTTCTCATTTTTTTCTTCCCAGAATTGAACATTCCAAGAGAATTCCATGTCCATGGATTTAGTATAGCTATATCATTTCCATCAAACGAACTAAGAAATGTACTTCTGTAGAAGTGTAAAATCATTTGTTTCATTATTCATTCATGTAATATTACTCGTGACACACCAACATATCCTATGTCACTGTGAACATATGTCATAAATATTTTCATCAATAAATATATGTGAGAAATACAGAATACCAATTAATAATAATATTAAAGTCTAAGGTCCAATAAAAACATCTGCAAATAGGAACATCCAATAACCCTTATCAATGTGAATTTTCTTCTACAGGGTCTTGTTCTCATAATATCCTCCTAGATATTACCGAGGGCGCAGACCATGAGATAGTGCCTCATGTTTTAATGACTCACCACCCCTGACAGCCTGTATCATTTTCCCTTGAAATTATATCATCTGGACATAGAACACATATTCAAGAATAGTTTCATGGCACTTCTAATTTCTCATAAAACTAGGGATACACTATGACCTCTTAGTATGAATTCTATTCTTCATAAATGATCACTTAATATGTCATATAGATGAAAAATAATGATGTTATTGGGAGTTTATAAAAAATAATCCAATGAATATAGGTTTTTTCTAAAGTGTAGTGAATTTGGTTTCTAGGGCACCAACTCTAGTAGACTCCCACATTCACTAAAGCAAACTACTGACAACCTTCAGTCTGCTAGCTCTCACATGATATTCATGCTTCTGCTGAGATAGACCTTTAGTCAATGGGTTTTCCAAATTCTCATCTATGGATAATCTTCCAATCATTCTCAATGCATATGAATCATGATGTCTTGCAAATAACATGTCACATATGATAGATCTAATCACTGAAGAGTATGTAAAATTACTCATCCAATCATTCTCTTTTTTTATCTGGGGACACATTTTCTAGGAAGGATGCATACCATGTTTCACATGAACCAATCCACTCGTGGATTGTTCCATACTAAATATATTTAGTAATTGTTCAATGTATTCACTTTAACATAGAACAAGAATCAACATGGATTTGTCAATAATGATCTTGATCCCATGAATTTAGGTTGCATCAACTAAGTCCATGGATAAGCACTTGTTCAACTAGTCCTTCACTGATTACAATATTGTTATGATGTTTCCAATAAGAAATATGTCGTCAACATAAACCACTAGAATAATGACCAAATTCCCATTAAACCACTTGTAAACACATGGATCACATTCATTATTAATGAAAACAAAATGTCATGTAGTTTTATTTAATTGAATGTTTCATGATCTGAATTATTAATTAATATATAAATTGATTGCTACATCATTTAATACACTTTTAGCATAACCTAGTGTCACAAACGCTTCTATGTTGTGTCATATAGAGAAATTCTAAATGGTTCCAATTATTGAATGAAAATTTGACATCCATCTTCGAAATCTCATAATAAGGGAAAGCTTCTATAGAATGTATGATTCTTATAGATTTAAACTTTGAAACTGGTGATAAATTTTTATCAAAATATATTTCTTGACACTGTTAAAAACCTTGATAAACTAGCCTTGCTTTATAGCTACTATCATGACCTTCCATGTCTATTTTTTTTGAATACCCATTTACACCCAATAGGCTTTTTATCAACTAGATCATTGACTAGAACCTATAATTAGTTTTGATACATGGAATCCATCTCATAATTCATAGCATAGAGAGATCTTTCACCTTCAATGATATATAATAATTTCTTGTATTAGAGAGGTTCATCATTGTAAAACAATAATGAGTCACTTCCTTGGTGACCAGGAAACCATATCTCTATGGTTACCATAACTCTCTTGAGATCATACACATCTATCGAACTTCTTCTTTTACCAGTTCTTGTATATATATAACTTCAACATTATTTAATTAAATATTTCTTCCACTATCCCTTTTGAGGTTGTTCTCCCTCTCAAGAAAACATATTATCTAGGAACCATCACTTTCTTATCTATGGGGTTGTATAGGAAGTATTCCATTTTTTCCTTATGATACCCTATAAAGAAACAATTTGTTCCCTAGGGAACTAGTTTGATGAATGAAAAAACCATAACAAATGCCTCACATCCCTATACATGAGTATGTGATAATGTGGGTTTTTTAAACTTCATAGATTAAAGGGAATCCCATTTTCCACCTTAGTTGGTACTTGGTTTAACGTGTATGCTGCAGGTTTCACTGTATCTACCCAATATAATAATGGATGATCTTCTTGACTCATCATCGACCTTACCATGTCCAACAAGGTATGATTACACCTTTAACTAACACCATTCCATTATGATTTATATGGTGGTGTGAGTAGAGATAGAATCCCAAAATCATGTAAAAGGTTGATTAACACTTGGATAAGTTATTATCCACCTCAATGTAATCAAATATTTATTATCATCCAACCAAGATAATTCTATATTTAATTCTTGAACACCTTGAATTTCTCAGAGGACTCGAACTTATACCTCATTAAGTAGACATATCCATATCTAATAATGTCAATATTGAAAGTAATTATGTTAGAATATAATCCTCTAGATTCTACTAGAAATAGTGTAAATACTTCAGTGTGTACCAATCCTAGAATCCATGTGGCCCATTAACCCTATCCTCCAAATGGGTTTTTGGTCATTTTACCTTGTAAACAAGTGTGACTTCTATCATGTGATTTTAGCTTTAATAGTCTAAATAAGCATCTTGATAGAATTTTGTCAGGTTCATATCCTTTAAATGACCTTGGCGGTGATTCCAGAACTCAGTGTTGTATGAGTCATGTGACCTTAGTTCATTATCAATTTACAACACTTGGTTCTCATAGTTTTATTGATAAATATCGTTACTTATATTCTCCATACCATAACATATACTTTTGTTATAAAAGTAACAACATTTATTTCCGAAATTTTATATAATTACAGATGTATCTACACTTGATATTGAAATTATTTTCTTTGTAACAATAGGTACATAATAAAAATAATGTAAAACGAAAATCATTATTTTCAGCATTGTGAGGTGGTAGTCAACAATGGCAAGGGAAGCCAGCCTAATACAATTATTATCTCACATATCCACCTATCCTCTGGAAATGTTTCAGAATCTAATTGGTTCCAAAATTTGAAAATAGATGTGATAATCACAAGTTGTATATAATACCCAATGTATAAAAATAGAATGATTGAACTCGATAATGAATGTATAGTTGGCATTCCTTTTCCTCTTAGTGCATTTCATCTTCCATTGGCCTAACTTTCCACTTGAAAATCATAATGTCTAATTTTCCTTACCCTACTGATGGATCGTATTATTGTTGGTCAAATATTTCGTGGAGGATTTATATTGTATATAAATCTTAAGACCCTTTTCCTTGTCCTCCCTCTTCATATTCCCCATAAGGGCTACATGTTTTTGATGCACCATGTCCTTATCAACTTGGTGAATCAGGGTAAGATGCTCTAATAGATTCTTCTCATTCATACTCATATTATAATTCAAAATAAAACTCATGATAGTCGTAGGTAGCGATGATAGTATGAGATCTGTACGTAACTCATCTGGGAATTTAATCCCTAAGATTTTCAGATGTATAGTGTAGCCAATAATCTTGACCACATGCAGTCCCTCTAGAACATACTCTCCAAGATTATTAGTAAAAAAATAATTAGAGAAATCATACCTCTCTTATCTTAATAGAGATCCTGAAGGTGAGACGGCATGCAATATGCATCCATTTTATCATGTTTTTTAAAGAGTTTCTTTATCCTAGATTATATTGTGAGGCACTCAACATCCATAGAATCATTCATATATTTCTCGTACACAGAGAGTTCATCATCACTCTCATAATTTCATGCTTCTACTTGTGAATGATCTTACATCATAAAAAGATTCCTCTCATTATGAAGGATATCCCATAGGTGCCTTTTCCACTATTTGAAATTATTACTGGTGAAAATGTTTTCCTTCTCAAGTATCGATCACAATGATATGTTTGTTGTCATATTGATTTTTTTTCTACAATTTAAGAAGAACATAGTTTTAGTACATTATAATGATAAATATAGACAAGAAAATAAATTAATATATATTAGTCTCCCACTATTTTGTCGAAACCCAATATCCCTCACCATTGGATTCATTATATCTCATTTCTTGGAAATTCTACTTGCAAGGATCCATATTTCCTTTCACATTAATCCAACTAGGTTTTCTCATGATACGTGAAAGGTTATATTTAGGAATTCCAAATTCCTACCGCATTAACTAATATCTCCTTGATCTGTTGGGTGGACACCCCAATCCTAAAATCCTTAATTTTGGATTTCCTCAAACTTTTCCTCTTAGTTACACCATGTCCTGATATGGAAGTCAACCCTTGATGTATGCTAAGATAATTCAAACAAAAACTTCAATTCAGAATTCCCTGATAATTGGAAGCAACCCAAATTGGGTTATTCAGCAACATTGAACATTGGTTTGATTCTAATAGATATGATGGAAGGCTTTACCAACATAATATTTAATTGAGAGATTTTATAATTTATGAAAAAATTTCCATATATTATCATTTTACATGATTTTAAATGTCGTTTTGGATATAGATAATTGATAAACCATGTATAGATAATATTTATGAAAAAGATATTTTTTTGTTCCATCATGTATTCATGCCAGTTCATTAATTATGTGATTGCTTCAAACATCCAAAATGAATAACCATACAACTAACAGAAATAAAATAAATTGCATGATCATGATATTTACTTTTGGTTATTTTATTATCACTAGATAAAAAAACCATGATCTATAGGAAAAACACCTTGATCCATTTTAAGGATCATGTTTTCAGCTTTCCAACTATCCACATTTGTATCTCCATTGATTGGTTTCACCTTAGATCCTAACTTGAACCACCTCCACTATCATTGGATCTCCATCCATTACATATTATTTTAACTCACACGTAGGTGATGGATAAACTAGTGTTTACATAAAAGAAACCATGGGCACACATACCCAACATATTAATGAGTATAAGGCACACATGATAACAATTTTAATTTTATAAATAAATTAAAAGTAATCCAATAACATACAAATGTATGATATAACTCTTGATCATCCAAATACATGCATCGAATTACACATTTAATAAAAAAGCCTTCAACACATTAATTAGTATTATTTATATAAATTAGGCTCAAATCGTTTATTCATTATATTTAATTCTTCAATCCTTTTTATCGTAATCCATTTTTTGAATTTCCATGAGATTATCATCCCTAACCTTGTACATAACATTTACCTTGGATGAAACCCGGTGATTACCCATCCAAAACTACCCTACATGTATTTATTCTTGTATAAACATTATTCTTTCTGACATTTAGCATGCACGTAGAATTATAATTGTAAAACAACTCATACATGATGTGCATATCATTTAACATCACATATATGTTAATTAAACACACACACACACACATGCATAGTTATATATATATATATATATATATATATATATATCCAACACCTATCACATGTTGGGTCAAATATTTACACCCACACGAAGGTAGATGTCCCAAGGGTTACATAATATATTATTAAGTCCTTTTAAAGTATAAATAATCTACAAATAGTAAATAGTGTGGCATTCCAACTACGTCGCGTGTACCCTCCTCGCCATCCATCCTAAGTACATGCCAAGGAAAACAATGTGACATGTGTACTTAAAAAATCATTGGATTACACAATGTGTCCACTGGGACACATTCTGTATAGACTCTACGTTACATGGTCACCATCCAGGAAATCCATTTATTGGATACATGACTTAAACCTAACACGAAGTGACTACACATCGAGTCTAGTGGGCCATAAATCATGTAGTCTGGCTAACCATACACCAGTCTATCCTCGTTAATACATGGTGTAAGAATTAACTACACCACATATCATTAATGCACACGAATTGAGTAATTGTTTAATTACACATGTTGTATTGAACAAAAATACTAGGCCTGTAGATCCAAATATAGAACATGTATTTTTCTGTTATCTTGATGGAACCATCGACATAACCTAATGAGATCCTCGATTTAATTTTAATCATAAAATTATTCATTTCTATTAAATCATTGAGAAGCGATAAGGGAGGAAAAAATATCAAAATATATATTATAATAACATATAAACATGAATTAAAAAACTCAATTATTAAAGCACAAATCATGAATGAATTATTTATAAAATTACAAATGAAAATATGACCCTCTTTGATATCACATTTAGGTTCTATGTGTAGTTGAAGAGCATGATGGGAATTTACTCAACTTTGAAAAATATTCATAATAGATTATTAATATGGGATCAATATGATGATGACTTCTACTGTACACAGAATTGAATCAACGATAAATGACCTAGGACAGAACCCAAAACCAATAATAAATGTTTGACATATATTTTTTATAATTAATTTAAATAAATTATGAAATTACCTTCAAGGTTATTCTTTACTAATCGATGCATATGAACATGGGTCTTTGGTGTGTCTTCATTAATATTTCTAATCCAAGGATAGGAATCCTCTAGTGGTGATCCACACATTATCCATGATTCTCCAGACATTTTCGAAGAAGTATCCATGATCAAGAACACAAGATCATTAAGATAGCAATGTCTACCTTCGATCTCCTCAAGAATCACTTCCAAATCATTCTCCTTGATCTCGTGGAAGAGGATCTCTCACATTCTTGAGGGAAATTTTGAAGAGGGAAGAGTTATCTAGGCTCGAGATATTTTCATCAAGGATGATGTGCACACAATGATTTGTCAGCCGATGTAATGACCCCTTGGATTATTTACAGAAAAATAACATATTGAGGAATTTAATTAACTATGTAATAATATATAATTAACACATGTTCCAATAGTTGGAATATTATTCGATGAAAAAACACCCTGACAAATAATAATAGCAATGCTATTATTTCCATGACATTTTCATAATTAATTAAATTCATTTGGTAATAATAATTAATTAGCACAAGCATTGTTACTTAATTTTATATTCTTTGTGAAAACCACATGTCAAATAATAATAGAAATTCTATTATTTCTATGACATTTTCTTAACATGCATGTTATATTTAAAAATTATTTAACCAAATAATATGTAATATTATTTATCACCAGACCCATAACATTTTTCAATAATTATACTCAATATTTACCGGCCCTTGAATAATGAATATTTATTTATTAAAATAATATAACTACATTATTCACTAACAAATAAATATTCAATATGGAATATATTCTATCAAATAACTAGTGATGAAATAAATGCAATACGGAATACTCGAATAATTATTAAAACAAATTCGGGAATAATAATTATTAAATATTTAAAATAAATAAATTATTTAAATAAGATAGTGGCTACACATCGTGTCTGACACTTTATGCCTCTTTCTCATTGGAATTAGGTGGGTTATCCTAATGGTCAAGATTACTTCCTTGCAACGGATTAAGGAACCCAAGAGAAAGATGATGATGTTCCAATGATATGTCACCTAATATGAATGATAATCAGGTGATATAATACATTTGTTATGATATCTATAATCATGTACGTTGCATACAAGTGCCATCAACCCATGTGCTTGATTTATCATTCTATTATTTCTCGGAATTGAACATGACTATAAGAAACCTTGTACATGGATTTAGTTATGCTATATCATTTCCATCAAAGGGCCAGAGATATATACTTTCGTATAAGTGAAAATTATTTTCTCTCATTATTCATTAATTCAGTATTACTCATGACACACCCAACATATCCTACCTCACTGCAGACATCTATCATCACTGTTTTTGTCAATACATATAAGTGAGTGAGTCATAAAACCCATTAATAGTAAACATAAAGTATAAGGACCAATACAAACATCCATGGATAGGAACATCCCAAGACACGTATGAATGTGGATTTCCTACTGACTGGTTTTGTTTTCATAATAACCTCCTAGGGATTACCAGGGGTACACACCATGAGAAGATGCCTCAAAGTTTCATGACCCCCAACTCTCATAGCATGTATCATATGTGTCCCTTAAAATTATATCATCATCTATCCATAGAACATATATTTTAGAATAGTATCATGGGACTTCTGAGTTCTCATCATGGTAGGGATCCACTATGACCTTTTTCCACGACATCTATTATTTGTAAATTATCACATACTATGTCACATAGATAAACAATCATGTTGTGATAAGAATCTTATAAATGTTCATCTAATGAATAAAATTGTATAATAAGGTACAAATAATTTGATTTCTGGGGAACAAACTCCATCAATATCATCCTACAGCTTCATGTAGTGTAGAGGAACAACAGGTCTCTCAACTTGCTGTTGGTCGTAGTACAGATGACCAATTGGTTTCTCAACCTGTTGCAACTACCTCTCCAAGTGTAGAGGTACAACCACAATCTCCACATGTCATTTCTATAGCTCTATAGGAAAATATTGATGATGTACACACCATGGAAAAGGTAGGAAACATAAAACTGGTGGTGCAGAAAAAAAGGAGGATTGTAGTTTGATGTTGTTATAAAAAATACTAAAGGAAAACATGAAAGGCATCAAACAAAAGGCCTGATGGAATAAAAGGGGCCATCGGGTTAACCAAAACAATTCCATTTAATTAGTTACATTGTAATCTTCACTCATCTGCGTGTTCCGATTGATGTATAGTCGTGGAACCATGTTTTCATCAGGAATAAGACATTGATGTGGGGAGATATTATAGTAATATTATGAAATCATTTGTTTAATTTACTAAAACATAATAATGAAACATTAAATTACTCTTCATAATCCATTATTGAGTGTATTTATAGTGTAATGATCACACTAGTACTATGAATTAAGGTTTTTTGGAAGGATTCGTAGAGGATTTCGCACAATTTTACGGCAATGTTGTCTTATAGATACTGATGGGAAAATAAATCTGCACCGACCTCCAATTTATGCACACGTGTTAACCCAAGGATCATGGGAAAAAATATATGAAACAGTTCCCCCTAATTTTTTCTTCTGATTCATAATAGACACATTTTCCATATACTTTATTAACAATTTTTTTTTCTAAATGATGAAGTGAAATAAATGCACAATGGACTCTCTATATGTATGTCTCACAAAAAAATATTAGAAGTGGAAAATTATTCATCCATGCAAGCTAACATTATTCATGTTTAATCCCCTAGTCCCTGGTCCATTATGTATGATATTAGAGTGTTTTGGAATATGATAGACATGAACATCATGAATTGAAACACCTAGAGAGAAAGAAATATGGTAGCATATTCCATAGTCATTAATGTTGGGAAAGAAGTGGATCTCATCATATACCTTTACACTACTTCCATCCCTAGGGAATCTTGGGATGTAATCATCATATAGGCCCTCAAGATCCACCATTTTAGACCCCCATAACTAATTAATGGAAATCGACACGCTCCCTTGCTTCCACTTTCCATATCCTTAATTAAAAATTGACTTTTGAGTGTATTGACATGATTATATTTCATATTTATTTTTACCACTTTTATAAATAATTTATTATAACTATATTATAGATTTTTGTTTCATTAAAAATGTAAAAAATTATTAATATGATATTCCTTCCTACTTCCATACATTTTTATATCTTTCACTCCACATTTTCTTCGACCTTTACATCCTTTTTAAATGTTATATTATAGGGATGTTTACTTATAAAATATTTTAAAAAAATATTTATTTGAATCTTGTAAATTGATTTTATATTTTACATATTTCATTGTCTTTATGAAAACAAAACATTAAGAAAACCATTTTGAAAATTTTCATTAAATTTCCTCTCTACGTCTAAAAGATCAATCAAAATTGGAATTATGTTTCATGTTTCACCCTATTTGATTTTTTCCAATGATTATTTTCGGTGACATAATATTAGGTTTCATTTGATCCACCCTTGATTTCTTCTATCATGATACCTTACGAATATTTGATATGACCTATTTTATTTTCTTGATTTTTTAGGATATTATGTATTATAGAATTCATGAAACATTCATGTGTATGGTTCACCATTATTTGATAGGTTGATTTGGTATATCCCTCTGATTCATTGGGTAATAGTTTATATCTCATGAGATTGATAAGAGACATGATTAGTGAGTCTATGTCCACTATGTAATGGGAAACGAGTGGTTAGGCCAAGACTAAAATCTTTTAGACTGGTGTTTTTCTTTGTCGATTAGGATATGAATGTCTTATTTATTAACGTTAACCTGTGTTATGAATGCATATTCTTATGTTTGTGTAAAATTCCTATGTCATTCTCCATGTCTCATAATTATCATCACATGTTTCCATATTCTATTTTTATTATATATGTTATGACATAATGATGATCATTTTGAAGATATTTGTCCTAAATACATACTCTATGTTAATTTATCATTCCTTATAATTAGATCTAATAATTCCAGGATGTTTTTAATCAGGTATTTCTCCCCTGAATATATTTTATAACATATTTATGATCTAATTATTTATGACTCATGTTTTTCCCTTAATGAGTTCTTAAGATCACTCCTTCTGTTTCCATTTACCCAAAATGTTAAATATTTGAATATATCTAGGAGGAACTTATATGTTGAAAATTTTATGGAATATGTTGAATAAATAATTTTTAAGAAAACATTTATAAAGTTTATTTTAAAAATTACCCATCCTTTGGGTTCTGTTATTATGTGTTTTATTTTTATGATTTATTGTTTAATCATGGAAATAATGTAATATATTAGTATATGATGGTTGTATTGTCACATTCCATTTCAATGGTATCATTTCAAGCATACCAACTAGGGCCTCAACTGATTTAATAATATCACTTTCTAAATATAGTATAACTCAAACATATCTAAAATATTACTATTTTGATGACCAAAATAGGTGAAGAAAATATATGCTTGATTGCACTTCGTATCCAATTTTTTTTCATAAGTGAAAACTTATTGAAATGAATAATTCACATAATCAAAATGTATTTCAATATAAAAAAATGTGGTCTTAGAGAGGACTCGATCGATGATGGCATATCTCATCATATGCAATAATGTAGCACTGGTGACACAACCTCAGCCAAAAGCATAATGAAAAATGGGATATAGTGGGAAGCCTTTAAAAGGGGTGAATTTATAATATTATTTTTCTCTATGGACATGGAGGGAGAACTTGTAGATAAAGAAGTCCGGTCTAGAATTTCCACGATGTCGACAACGAGATTCAATCCCTCATAGTATTGGCTATGAAAACATATGAAATAGTAGGTATTTTCATCGTTGAGGTTGAATACTTCTCAAATACCTCTGGTCAGGTTACAGATGAATCCCACATCTGCACATGAATCGTAGCTGCATTTGTTAACTTCCAAGTCACTAGAGGTGCACATGTCAAATCCCAAATTTAATGAACATGATACAGTTAAGTTTTATTGTTTTGAAATTCGAAATAACTTCCCTATAAATTTCTTTCAAATTCCCCATATATACAATTAATTATAAGAATATCGGATTCTTTATGGTTGTATGCAATCCAAAATTTGTGTGAGAATTCCGGGTCTGAAAGAGTGAGAGAGTGATGAAATTGAACCGAGAAATATTCTAAATCTCAAATAAATGACCCAATTATGGGAAATTATATTCAAATATCACATTAATAAAGGGATATAATCTATGAAACAGATACCCTAAAATCTGAAAATATATTCGAAGATCACATTAATTAAGGGAAAGGATCCATCATGGCATTAAAAAGAGGATGGGTGGAGTACCAAACCTTTCACTCTTGACATTACCTCTATTTTACAAATTTATAAAAGGGTTTAATTTTATCTCTAGTGGAGGGTTTACTTTTATTTTTTGTAAGTACATGTTTATAAGTCAGAAACGACCAATGGGTGATTCACCTAGTCTCCTGCGATAATTCTGCCAACATTCTGGCAATGATCTTTTGGTGAATATTATATTTTTTTCACTCTCCATGTTTTATTATTTAATTAATAGTCTTCCATTTTTTATATCAATATTTCCTTTTCTTACAAATTAAAATAGTGAAGTGGGAGTCCTTATCCCCCTGGTTTGAGGAAGCAACCAGAATGTCTATGTTAGGTTCAGTTTCCCATAAGAAATCAAATTTTGAAGCTCGCTTTCAACAACTTGTGGTGCAAGGCGGCACTGCAAGATGTAGATCCACCTCCAAATGAAATGGATGCCTCAAACCATATAATCGTCCATGTATTCTCCCTAGACCTACCATTAAAGGGATTATACTTCTCCCCACATGATCAAAAATGTGAAGCTATTGGATGCCAAACAGTCACAGATGATGATTCCGATCAAAGAGTGAAGAGAATTGATTCGACCAGTCACAACACATAAAGGGATGTTCCATTCCCGAAGACCCCAAAAACCATAATTTATAATGGGTTGTCTAGAGAATCACTGAGTCAGAAGAAGGCATGGATGCCTGGATTCTCATCATGTTATATGACCATTTGGGTAACTATCTCTAGTACCAGGAGTGCAATTCTTGTACTTCTGGATCCTCTCTTTTCCTGCGAATCAAAAATATAAAGAATTGAATTACTAGAATACCTTTGGCCAACTATTGGAACCTATTAATAATATATAAAAGATAAATTACATACATGAAAACAAGTTTTAGTTTTTTCATCCAAAAATGTGTGATGGATTGATAAGTTCATTTGATTTGATTTGTAGAAAACTTCATATATTTTATTGTCACATTATCTGAAGAAGTCATGATGGGGCTTCTAAACCATGTTTTCGGAAGCCTATTTCTATACTTATCTCATTTAAAACCATTATATTGAGGACTTATGTAACACCCCAAGCTTCTACGGTACGCTTCTCTTTGAATAATGTGATAGCGTGTGTTGTACGCAACACCGAGTTCTAACACACCATAACTAATCAAACTAGCCGTTATGAATAGTAATACCTACTTTTTGAAATTATATATATATATATTATATTTGAAAATGGACTTCATTTTTGGATTCGGAATATCGAATTTAGCCTAAGGTGAAATTTTGGTACATTTCGGATAACTTTCATATTTTGATGAATAGTGAAAATAACTAAGTTTTAATTAAAAACAACTTTTTTAATCAAAATAATTAATAGTGCTAAATTATGAATTTGAGTGGTTTTAAAGTATATTTAGAATATATTTTTACCATTTAATATAATTATGGTCATTGGACATAATTTTACAATTAAACCGAACATAAACGAGTGTCAATCTTTTGATAGTTATTATCTCTTAAAAACACGCTTTTTGTTTTGACAGCGGGATTTAATTTTAAATTAATTTCTGCCACTTCTGTGTTTTGAATTTAGGAAAATGGATTCCATATTTGGAATCAGGATGTTCAAATTGTGTAAATAGGTAAATTTTATTTTTAGACATTTTGAATAATTGCTGCGATAAATATTTTATTTACCATGGTTAAGGGTAAATCCGGTAAATAAGGGTTAAAAAATAATATTATAATAATACAAAATTACCCTAAAACGTGTCTTAACCCTATTGGTTGATACATGGACGACCATGGGAATCTTTGGGTCTATTTTGGGACCCCATGGATCCACTTGTAAGTGATAATGACACTTTATTTTAATTAAGTTAAAATGAATACAAAAATTACATAAGCATATATCTTTTAGCAAAACAATTGTTACATAGGGTTATATATGTTGGATTTTAGATTATAAACATTCATTATAAAGATAAAAAGATTTCCTACATAATGATATTTTATTTATAATTTTTAGACATTATATAATTTATTTTATTTATGACACAATGATGATGCAGTAATTTCTAAAATAGTGAAAAATTAAAATAATTGATATTATAAATACCCAAATAAATATAATATGAAACTTTTAATGAATTAAACTAATTTTCTAGGATAATATGATATATTAGGAGTGATTTAATTGACTTTGTTCGAAGTAATCAATCTGTTATGAGTTTCACAAAAATCAACTATTGAATAGTGTCAAATTTGACATAAAAGAGTTACTAAAACAAATATTATATTATTAATTGATATTAAATTTTTTAAAATCTAAGGTTCGGCCAAGAGACTTATATAATGATAGGAGAATCATTAATGGACCACTTGGGGGTCTCTTTTATGTATATGGTAAGTCTATTAACCATATAATATAAAAATACAAAGAGACATTGTAAAAGTGAAACTAATTAACTTAGAGTTAATACTTAAAGATAATGTTAATATAAGAACCCAAACCTGTCTAAATTCTATTGGTTGAGTTGTTTTCGACCAATCCCCACCTTAACCTTTGAATAGTCAATTTTGGAGACATTAGAAACCGAATATGAATTTATTATAAATTAATATTTCTAGCTTTTCCAAAGGTGCCCCTCACCCCTCTTATAAAAGGGCACTCCTCCTTCTCATTTCTTCACACCTTCAAAGCCTTTTGGTTCGGCCAAACTCTGCCCAAATACTCTCCCAACATCCCTCACTACAACCTAGAGGCCTTAGTTTGATCAGAAATCCAACCTAAGGAGCCCTTTTGATCAAATCAAAAGGAAGAACCCGAAAAAGAGGTAATGATTTCACCACCCTTTTCTAAGTTCATTTCTTCTTCCACTTCTTCTTCCTTTGTTCTTACCATTATAAAATAATAACTCCAGTATCTCACATATACTGTGATGTTATTATAAGTATGGTACAACCATATTCAGTATTCTATCCACCCTTTGAATAACATGTCACTATACGTGCGTACGTACGGCTTACCGTCTCCACGTCGTGGTGTAATTGTTATTCAATATAATATTATTTGGATGGGTATAATAATGATGTGTAACTCATGTAAATAATAAATATAACATGTTAATGATTCTTTATATATGATATACCATTCATTTATATATTATTTTAATATCAAAAGAATGATATTGTCGCTCGTGCGTACGTACGGACTACCGTCTCCACGAACGCGATGAGATTCATTCTCCATCGTAACCATTCAAGTATAATTATCATTTGATGATTTAAAAATGATGTTTAAGGACTAGATATCATTCTGGATATGAATAAGATACAACAACCATGGCTTATGTAACAAAACATATAAAGAAAATGAGTAAGTTACCTCCCGAAACGACGATAATTCTAAGATATTATTAACAAATCAATGTTAAAAGATCATATATGATATCATATTAATATATATGATTCTTGTATAATTTAATAACAATTATTTCACCATTATACAGGAGGTTAACCTACCCCAACCAAGGAAAAGTACAAGGTAAGGGTTTACTTTACAACCTCTTCATTATCCAATGTTGTTTATACGTAATAATCTACTGGGATCTCTTTATCATCCACATCCATGTTTCTTAAAAATTCATTTAAAAACATTTTTACTATTTACTAGAATATGAGTTAAATTCATTTATACCCTTTTTGACTTTTATAAGTGGTTTATAAAGGAATCTTTCGGTCGTTTTCAAAACAAGGTCCTTTTTAACCTTTTCGACAGAATTAAGGTAAGAATGTTTTTTTTAACTTATACGGCGGGTGCAGCTATTTTCCGCCGTTATAAAATCTTCAAAGCTTCCCTTACAAGCTTATAAGAATATTTTCAAAGAAAATGTTTTATTTTATATGGATCTTAAATTATTTCAAAATAAAAGGAGATATTTCTTTAAAAAGAATTTTGATTTCATCTATGTCAACATCCTTTGACGGATTTTAAGATTATTTGAAGTTGATTTATTATGATACAAAACTTCTATATTGTATTGAAGGTTTTGTGATATGTTTGACTGTGGATGTGCTATTTTTATACCATTCATAGTTTATGGTGAAAGTATTGACATTTCATATGCTAGTTTTAATATGAATGTTTATGTTATGTTTAAACCTTTTCATATGGGAATGCATTGGACTTAATATGTGACGGGTGGAGCCCTCTATAGCTCCTCGATGCATCGGTAGGTCTCATGAGACAAACTAAGGTCTTGGAACAAGGCTTTGACAAAATCTTATTTGTAGTATTGGCACGAGGCCTTGGCTATGTGGTTATGATAGTCTGGCATTATGCATTCCAACATTATGAAAGTGGTTATTTATTTTTGCATGTGATTATTCGATTAGTAGAATATCCATGTGAATAATTAAATGGCATTATTTCATTTTATTTATGCCATACCATGTTGAAAGTTCATGTTTAAAAGGCTTTTGTTTTAGTTATACATTGCCTTAAATGTTTATTCTTGTTGATGAAAGTTTCCGCTATATTGTTATCCTTACTGGGAATTTGAGCTCACCCCTTTTCTATGTTTTATTTTTCCCAGGAAGTGAAGATGTAAGTTATGAATGACCTGCAGGGATATTATGAGGGGATTATAGTGTGGACTGTGGAAACATTATGTTGTTGTAGTTGTTTTTCATTTTATGATGTAATGTAAAACTTATGACTATATCTAGTGTTTCCAAGGCTACTAAACCAATCGGTCTTTCGAGATTTGATCTTTCTTGTGATCATGCCAATGTTATGTAATAATGCACCGACTCTAGGCAACTAGGGTCGGGGCGTTACAGTTGGTATCATAGGAAGTTTAGTACAAACCTTGGAAGCTAGATTTAGATAAACTCTGATTAGAGCACGTAGACCTAAGATGAACTTTGAGGATTAGTATCGATGAACTTCCTAGAATTTTGGTATTATAGAGATTTTGTGAGTTTTCCGAGCAATACATCCATGTCTGGATACGAGCAGGTAGAGGCGGCTCTGGCACAGATGTACCTAGGGGTAAAACCCGAAAACACCGCTTTGAGCTAGACTCGAACGGGAACTGGTGCACGACAACGGGCCTTGCTGCACTCTTGGTTACGACACTCCCGGGGTATATGCTTAGGATAACTCTCATTTTCTTTACAAATAATTATGAAGGGTTTATGAGTATATACTTCCTCAATGAAAACATTTTTATGATTATGGATTATATCCATAAATAGTTCAATTTATGTTAAGTGTTTTATAAGTATGGGATTATGTATTTTGATTCATAAACTGATCTAGTTTATGCCATTGTTTAGAAATGGCGCCTAGTGGAAGAAATGGAAACCGTATCAATGCGCACACTCCATGTAGGGATTGCCCTCCTTCTCAAGATAATTATAGTGGGGCTGGTGATGCAACTGGTGCCGATCAGCTAATCACCATACTGGGACAACTTACTCAGGTTATGAATAATAACCTTACCCGTATGGAGCACCCTGATCCGCAGCGTGGAGGATCAATGTTAGATCGATTCATGAGGCAACAACCACCAACGTTAAATGGGAGTACAAATCCCTTAGTAGATGAGCAATGGATAAATTCCCTAGAGAAAATATTTCAGGCTTTGGGGAGCAGTGAAAGGGAGAAAGTTATCATGGCAGTTTACCGCCTCACTGGAGATGCTGATCAATGGTGGTCATTGATTCAAAACATGAAGGAAGATGATGAAGTATCAAATATGGAATGGAGGGAGTTCAAAGATCTGTTTTTAGAAAAATACTTCCCTCGCGACCATCGAGCAGATATGGAAAGGCAATTTCTTAGTCTGAGACAGAAGGAGGATGAGAATGTCGCAAAGTATGAGGCTAACTTTACAAGGTTAGTAAGGTATGCTGGAGATTATATACGCAACCCAAGAAGTAAGATTGATCGTTTCTTTGATGGGTTAAAACCATTTCTCCGTTGAGCATTAGTCTCACAATCCTTTTCATCGTACGAAGACATTATCTCATGTGCCATCAAGACCGAAAAGGAATTCTCTAAGTCTTATGACTTTAAACCAAAGCAAGAGAAGAAGAGACCTGCTGAACAATCTGGGAATGGAAATAAGGGGAAGAAGGGAAAGGTTGAATATCCATCCTGTGGTAAATGCGGGAAGAAACACCCTGGTACTTGCTTGAAGGGAATGGGAGTTTGTTACAAGTGTGGTGAAAAAGGCCACCAAGCTCATAATTGAAAAGGGAAGAAGGAAGCTACCAACGTTCAGTGCTACAATTGTAGGGAGATGGGGCATTATGCAAATTCATGTCCTAAGCGTCAGGAGAACTTACCTCAGAAAAGGACAAGGGATCAAGGCCAGGCATATGCTATCACTACTGCTGAGGTAGATGCTCCGAAAGACGTGGTGGCAGGTAATTTAATGGTTTCCTCAAGTTTAGAAAATGCATTATTTGATTCTGGATCATCGCATTGTTTCATATCTTCCCAGTTTGCTAAGAAAATTAGATATTTCCAATTTGATTTAATAAGGGAGTTGTCAGTTAAAACTCCTAAGGGAAGTATCACTGCAACAAAGTTTTGTGAATCAGTCCCCATTAGAGCACATAAATTTTCTTTATCAGCTGATCTCATCGTCATACCTTTGATTGAGTTTGATATAATCCTCGGTATGGACTGGCTTTCGGACTATGATGCGAATATTTATTTTAAGAAGAAAGAGGTTACGATTCTTGATGATAATGATAAGGAACACCTTATCTTTAGAGCAGAATCATCACCACCGAATTCTTATTTAGATCCACCCCTAGTAGATCAACTTAATTCAATTATTGGGGAGGAAGAGAATGAAATAACTGTCGGTGAGGAAAGGAATGTTCAAATAGAGGATGTACCTGTTGTGAAAGAATTTGTAGATGTATTTCCGGAAGATTTACCTGGACATCCTCCAGAACGAGAAGTTGATTTTTCCATTGATTTGATTCCTGGATCAAGGCCTATATCGAAGACCCCTTATAGAATGGCCACTGTAGAATTAGTCGAACTAAAGAAACAACTAGAGGAACTGAGTAATAAGGGATTTATTCGACCTAGTGTTTCTTCATGGGGATCCCATGTTCTTTTTGTTAAAAAGAAAGATGGATCTATGAGGTTATGTATCGACTATAGGGAGATCAATGCTATAACGATAAAGAACAAGTATCCCCTACCTCATATTGATGATTTATTTGACCAACTGCATGGAGCTCAATACTTTTCAAAGATTGACCTTCGATCTGGATACCATCAGTTGTGTGTGAAGAAGGAAGACATTCCGAAAACAGCATTTCGAACCAGGTACGGGCATTACGAGTTTACTGTAATGCCGTTTGGATTGACTAATGCACCCTCTGTATTCATGGATCTAATGAATAGAGTTTTCAAGGAGTATCTCGATGAATTTGTGGTGGTATTTATTGATGATATCTTGGTATACTCTAAAACCTACGAAGATCATGAAAATCACTTGCGCATTATCTTGAAGACTCTGAGGAGGCATGAATTATATGGGAAGTTTAGCAAGTGTGAATTATGGCTTCAGGAGATTTCTTTTCTTGGCCATATTGTCTCTAAAGATGGAATCTCTGTTGATCCTTCTAAGACCAAGGCAATCCAAGAATGGCCAGAACCTACGAGTATAACTGAGGTATGTAGTTTTATTGGTTTGGCAGGTTATTATCGACGTTTCGTCCAGAATTTTGCCCGATTGGCTAACCCATTAACGAAGCTCACACGTAAAGGGGTTAAATTTGTTTGGACAAAAGAGTGTGAAGAATGTTTCGAAGAACTGAAGAGAATATTAGTCAATGCTCCTATATTGACTCTACCATCGGGGAATGATGGGTTCGTTATTTATAGTGATGCATCGAAGAAAGGACTTGGCTGTGTCCTTATGCAGAATGATAGAGTTATTGCCTATGCATCACGACAGTTGAAAATTCATGTACAAAACTATCCTACTCATGATCTCGAGTTAGCAGCAGTGATATTTCCTTTGAAGATATGGAGGCACTACCTCTATGGTGAAAAATGTGAGATTTATACTGATCACAAGAGTTTGAAGTATATTTTCTCACAAAAAGAACTCAACATGAGGCAAAGGAGATGGCTTGAATTACTCAAGGATTATGATTGTACGATACACTACCACCCAGGGAAGGCAAACAAGGTGGCAGATGCTTTGAGTAGAAAAGACCATGGAGTTTTGAACAATATGAGAATTGAAAGGGATCCAATTTTCATGGATCTAGTGAAGATGGACATGGGAATAACCAGGGAAGGTGAAACATCAATGCTTTTTCAAATTCTTTCCAAACCATCTTTACTAGAAAGGATTAAGAGTTCTCAGACCGATGATGAAGAATTCCAAAAGAAGATTAAAGTTGTGAATGATGGGAGATTGAGAGACTTTGTGTATGAAGATGGAATTTTGAAATTCGGGAAGAGACTTTGTGTTCCCAAAATACCTGATCTAAAAAGGGAATTGCTGGATGATGCTCATAGTTCCAATTTCTCTATACACCCTGGGAGCACCAAAATGTATAGAGATTTGAAGGAACATTTTTGGTGGGACAACATGAAGAGGGAGATTGCTGATTTTGTGTCAAGATGTATGGTTTGTCAACAAGTGAAAGAGGAGTCATGCAACCTCTTCCCATACCAGAGTGTAAATGGTACAATGTTACGATGGAATTTGTCATGGGGCTACCAAAGACTCCTAGAAGGAACGATGCAATATGGGTGATTGTTGATCGTCTTACCAAGTCAGCACATTTTCTTGCTATAAGAGAAGATCTACCCCTGGAACGTCTAGCAAGACTATATATTAATGAAGTTGTGAGACTTCATGGAGTACCCCTATCGATTGTTTCTGATCGTGACCCCCGTTTTACTTCAAGATTTTGGAAAAGTCTTCAGAAATCCCTGGATACTGAACTTCATTTGAGCACTGCTTACCACCCTCAGACAGATGGACAATCAGAACGGACTATTCAAACCCTAGAAGACATGTTGAGATCTTGCTCACTTGACTTTCAGGGTATGTGGGATCAATATTTACCACTGGTAGAATTTTCCTATAACAATAGCTTCCATTTGAGTATTCAGATGGCACCATATGAAGCGTTATACGGAAAGAGATGTCGTACACCAACCTGTTGGGATGACGTTGGTGAAAGAAAACTTGTAGTCCCAGAACTGGTGGAGGAAACGGTGGAAAAGGTGAAAGTAATCCAAAATCACATCAAAGCAGCTAAATGTAGGCAGAAGAGCTATGCCGATAATCGAAGGAAGGATTTGGAATTTCAAGTCGGTGATCATGTTTTCCTAAAGGTATCTCCATGGAAGGGAGTCATATGTTTTGGTAAGAAAGGTAAATTGAGTCCCAGGTACATCGGACCTTTCGAAATTCTAGAACGAATTGGGGTTGTAGCTTACCGATTGGCAATGCCGCCAAGTCTCTCCAAAGTTCACGATGTGTTCCACGTATCTCTATTGAGGAAATACATGCCTGATCCAACGCATGTACTCACCTATGAAGAATTAGAACTGGAACCCGATCTGTCTTATTGCGAAGAGCCCGTCAAGATTCTTGATATGAGAGAACAAGTGCTGAGAAACCGGACGACGCGTCTGGTAAAAGTTTTGTGGAGAAACCATAAGATGGAAGATGCAACGTGGGAACCCGAGGAACATATGATGAAGAACCACCCGAGTCTTTTTATGTAGTAATACCCTAGAAATTGCGAGGACGCAATTATTTGAAGGAGGGGAGAATGTAACACCCCAAGCTTCTATGGTACGCTTCTCTTTGAATAATGTGATAGCGTGTGTTGTACGCAACACCGAGTTCTAACACACCATAACTAATCAAACTAGCCGTTATGAATAGTAATACCTACTTTTTGAAATTATATATATATATTATATTTGAAAATGGACTTCATTTTTGGATTCAGAATATCGAATTTAGCCTAAGGTGAAATTTTGGTACATTTCGGATAACTTTCATATTTTGATGAATAGTGAAAATTACTAAGTTTTAATTAAAAACAACTTTTTTAATCAAAATAATTAATAGTGCTAAATTATGAATTTGAGTGGTTTTAAAGTATATTTAGAATATATTTTTATCATTTAATATAATTTTGGTCATTGGACATAATTTTACAATTAAACCGAACATAAACGAGTGTCAATCTTTTGATAGTTATTATCTCTTAAAAACACGCTTTTTGTTTTGACAGCGGGATTTAATTTTAAATTAATTTCTGCCACTTCTGTGTTTTGAATTTAGGAAAATGGATTCCATATTTGGAATCAGGATGTTCAAATTGTTTAAATAGGTAACTTTTATTTTTAGACATTTTGAATAAATACTGCGGTAAATATTTTATTTACCATGGTTAAGGGTAAATCCGGAAAATAAGGGTTAAAAAATAATATTATAATAATACTAAATTACCCTAAAACGTGTCTTAACCCTATTGGTTGATACATGGACGACCATGGGAATCTTTGGGTCTATTTTGGGACCCTATGGATCCACTTGTAAGTGATAATGACACTTTATATTAATTAAGTTAAAATGAATACAAAAATGGCATAAGCATATATCTTTTAGCAAAACAATTGTTACATAGGGTTATATATGTTGGATTTTAGATTATAAATATTCATTATAAATATAAAAAGATTTCCTACATAATGATATTTTATTTATAATTTTTATACATTAAATAATTTATTTTATTTATGACACAATGATGATGCAGTAATTTCTAAAATAGTGAAAAATTAAAATAATTGATATTATAAATACCCAAATAATTATAATATGAAACTTTTAATGAATTAAAATAGTTTTATAGGATAATATGATATATTAGGAGTGATTTAATTGTCTTTTTTCGAAGTAATCAATCTGTTATGAGTTTCACAAAAATCAACTATTGAATAGTGTCAAAATTGACATAAAAGAGTTCTTAAAACAAATATTATATTATTAATTGATATTAAATTATTAAAAATCTAAGGTTCGGCCAACAGACTTATATAATGATAGGATCATCATTAATGGACCACTTGGGGGTCGCTTGTATGTATATGGTAAGTCTATTAACCATATAATATAAAAATACAAAGAGACATTGTAAAAGTGAAACTAATTAACTTAGAGATAATACTTAAATATAAGGTTAATATAAGAACCCAAACCTGTCTAAATTCTATTGGTTGAGTTGTTTTCGACCTATCCCCACCTTAACCTTTGAATAGTCAATTTTGGAGCCATTAGAAACCGAATATGAATTTATTATAAATTAATATTTCTAGCTTTTCCAAAGGTGCCCCTCACCCCTCTTATAAAAGGGCACTCCTCCTTCTCATTTCTTCACACCTTAAAAGCCTTTTGGTTCGGCCAAACTCTGCCCAAATACTCTCACAACATCCCTCAATACAACCTAGAGGCCTTAGTGTGATCAGAAAGCCAACCTAAGGATCCCTTTTGATCAAATCAAAAGGAAGAACCCGAAGAAGAGGTAATGATTTCACTACCCTTTTCTAAGTTCATTTCTTCTTCCACTTCTTCTTCCTTTGTTCTTACCATTCTAAAATAATAACTCCAGTATCTCACATATACTGTGATGTTATTATAAGTATGGTACAACCATATTCAGTATTCTATCCACCATTTGAATAACATGTCACCATACGTGCGTACGTACTGCTTACCGTCTCCACGTCGTGGTGTAATTGTTATTCAATATAATATTATTTGGATGGGTATAATAATGATGTGTAACTCATGTAAATAATAAATATAACATGTTAATGATTCTGTATATATGATATACCATTAATTTATATATTATTTTAATATCAAAAGAATGATATTGTCGCTCGTGCGTACGTACGGACTACCGTCTCCACGAACGCGATGATATTCATTCTCCATCGTAACCATTCAAGTATAATTATCATTTGATGATTTAAAAATGATGTTTAAGGAATAGATATCATTCTGGATATGAATAAGATACAACAACCATGGCTTATGTAACAAAACATATAAAGAAAATGAGTAAGTTAACACCCGAAACGACGATAATTCTAAGATATTATTAACAAATCAATGTTAAAAGATCATATATGATATCATATTAATATATATGATTCTTGTATAATTTAATAAAAATTATTTCACCATTATACAGGAGGTTAACCTACCCCAACCAAGGAAAAGTACAAGGTAAGGGTTTACTTTACAACCTCTTCATTATCCAAGGTTGTTTATACGTAATAATCTACTGGGATCTCTTTATCATCCACATCCATGTTTCTTAAAAATGCATTTCAAAACATTTTTACTATTTACTAGAATATGAGTTAAAGTCATTTATACCCTTTTTGACTTTTATAAGTGGTTTATAAAGGAATATTTCGGTCATTTTCAAAACAAGGTCCTTTTTAACCTTTTCGACAGAATTAAGGTAAGAATGTTTTTTTAACTTATACGGCGGGTGAGACTATTTTCCGCCGTTATAAAATCTTCAAAGCTTCTCTTACAAGCTTATACGAATATTGTCAAAGAAAATGTTTTATTTTATATGGATCTTAAATTATTTCAAAATAAAAGGAGATATTTCTTTAAAAAGAATTTTGATTTCATCTATGTCAACATCCTTTGATGGATTTTAAGATTATTTGAAGTTGATTTATTATGATACAAAACTTCTATATTGTATTGAAGGTTTTGTGATATGTTTGACTGTGGATGTGCTATTTTTATACCATTCATAGTTAATGGTGAAAGTATTGACATTTCATATGCTAGTTTTAATATGAATGTTTATGTTATGTTTAAACCTTTTCATATGGGAATGCATTGGACTTAATATGTGACGGGTGGAGCCCGCTATAGCTCCTCGATGCATCGGTAGGTCTCATGAGACAAACTAGTGTCTTGGCACAAGGCCTTGACAAAATCTTATTTGTAGTCTTGGCACGAGGCCTTGGCTATGTGGTTATGATAGTCTGGCATTATGCATTCCAACATTATGAAAGTGGTTATTGATTTTTGCATGTGATTATTCGATTAGTAGAATATCCATGTGAATAATTAAATGGAATTATTTCATTTTATTTATGCCATACCATGTTGAAAGTTCATGTTTAAAAGGCTTTTGTTTTAGTTATACATTGCCTTAAATGTTTATTCTTATTGATGAAAGTTTCCGCTATATTGTTATCCTTACTGGGCATTTGAGCACACCCCTTTTCTATGTTTTATTTTTCCTAGGAAGTGAAGATGTAAGTTATAAATGACCTGCAGGGATATTATGAGGGGATTATAGTGTGGACTATGGAAACAATATGTTGTTGTAGTAGTTTTTCATTTTATGATGTAATGTAAAACTTATAAATATATCTAGTGTTTCCAAGTCTACTAAACCAATCGGTCTTTCGAGATTTGATCTTTCTTGTGATCATGCCAATGTTATGTAATAATGCACCGACTCTAGGCAACTAGGGTCGGGGCGTTACAACTGAATAGAGAGTACCCACGTGAAAAGAGGATAAAATGACTCCCACTTCTCCATTTATGTATTTTTTCAACCACTCATTTGTCAATTTTATGTTATTTAAGTAGTTTGACATTGAAATTCAGGATGAGTCCATTGTCACTGCCAATCCTTCTCCAGAGGACATGGAGGCCATGAGCCCTGTGATGACCATGAAATCATTCTAGATCCTCTATGATAGCCCATACATGACACCATGCAGGAACAAAAAACAGAAGCTTGGGGTTGACCGACCGTTAACAATGAAGATTCATATTAAAGATGGTAGATAATTAATTTAACCAGTTTTAGAATAGAAACAATGTTACCTTGTCCGAATACTCCAAATTTCAAAATTTCTAGTGGTTCGACTGTATATTTACGGAGTCTCAAGAAGGCATGGAATTCGGGAGTGTCCCTAGGTTCGGTGACCGCGTCCCCAACTATATCCAGTACTACGTGCTCCATTTGAATAATTATAGCTACCTTTATTAGCATGAAATTTAGGTATCTTAATTGATGGTCAGTATGAATCACTCTGTCTAACTATAGGTACCCATGAAAAATATATCAAAGAGAACTATCGTACATGAAAATAAGAGGTAATTAATGTTTCCGCTACTGATTGATCAATTGATAATTGTCTTCCATATGATTTGATAAAAATTTCATATAATTTGTTAACTATCTATTATGTATCCATGATAGAGCTTCTGGGCCACATGGGAGGAAGTCCTGTGCTACCCCACCACATTTAACTACTTCAGATCTAGGACTGAATGGAGAGAATCCAAGAGAAAGGAGGAAAAAACCACATTCCCTTCTCCATTTTTGTATTTTTACAAACCAAATTTTTTTCATTTTGATTTAAAATAATTAGATTGTCATGAAATTCATTAATTTGAGAAGTCAGAGGAGATGTTTGAAAGGGAATCATAGAAACAACAGCCTCAACGAAACCCAAAGGTGTATTTTATATAACCTCTATGGTTTCTTTGATATGTTTTCCATTTTTATGAAAACAATACCTGAAACTTATTTTTTTGTGTTTTTTCTAAAACTATTACTCAATTTAATGTCAAAAAAATTGTTTTTGGTAGATATTATGTTCATTCATAAATTGGGGGAGAATTCTAGATGATATGAAAAGAAACTGCGGCTTCCACCAAACCCAGAAGTTCATTCATTGTAAACTTATTATCATGGTTTTTTGTGATGTTTTTATCTTTTATATGCCACCTACCTCTGGAATGATGGATAAATTTTATATTGTCTTGAAATATATTCCCAAATATTTGGGCTTCTAACTGTAACCAGTAGCTGATCATGACAAGCAAAGGCACCCCTAAACTAAAATAATGCATATGGTCACCCATTAGCTGTTTTTAGATTTCAAAAACTAACTGAATAATTATCATATATTTTATCAATGTTATCACATTGTGTTTATTCAAAGTGAGTTTCTTACATGACATGGGTATATCTAAATCTCAATAAAAAACTAAATAAGTGAAATCCATGGAGGCATATAAGAAAAGAAGATGGATTATAGCATTTAATTTGAATAACTAATATCCCACCAAAAGACTTCACATGAGGCTGGAGTTAATTTATGATATATGATATTTGTTGTAGCTCATCAATGTATGAATATCATGGAACAACATCATGTTGCTAGTTTTCCTTTCTTCATGAAGATATTTCAGTGGCCAGTTTTGAGCATATGTATAGGTGAAAATACATGCTCTATGAGTAGGTCGATGTTAATAAAGATAATTTTCTTTGTAATTTCTAATTTTAAGTCACATTCATATATTGTTCAAACTAATAAAATATTTATAGCTTCATTAAAAACCATTACAAATCAGTTCATCCATATAGAAAACGATGCCAGTATTTGGAATTTATCTATTATTTGGGCATATGCCTTATATTATTATCAAGAACAAAATATTTTGTGATGAATAAAACATGAAATTTTCCTCCCAAACAAATAAATGTGGAACATGGAATAATATATATATTTTAACAATATTACCTACATTGTATTTCCATTGGTGATTACACTCTTGATAAATGTATATATATTTTTTATTCATCAATTCAGAAATAATCATATTAAAAAGTAAATAAAATTTCTACATTGAAATTAATCTTTATATAAAATGAAATTATTCAGTAATACATATCAACACATCACATATTTCTCTTTATTATAAGAAAATGTTACTATTAATATAATAAAAGTTTGATCTATGTTTGTTCATGAAAATACTATTGGATCAGTTCATCGTGATTTTATTATGATTTCATTGTTTACTAATAAAAGTAAATTTCTTTATTATGGAATGAACTTATTTTATTTAAACCTATGTATCCTTTTTTATTCTAAAATTTCCTTAGTCATGTGTCATATATTTATATAAATTTTATTATTAATTTAACTAATGTTGGCATGAAAATAATATAGCAATTTGATACAATCAAGAAATAATGAAATTATGTTGCTTTAAATAATACTATCAATTTATGATATTTTTAACATAATGTAGAGTAGTGGCATGTTTAAAATATATTCCATTTTTTTGTTCATATTTGGGTCCGTCAATGAAATAATTTAATTTGTAATGATACCAATCAAGGTTGTTGTCCATGTTTTTTATAATATGCACATTCAAATATTCATTTATTATAAAAAATATAGAGGGAATGAATTAATTGAAACTTTTTATTAAATGAGAATAATGTGATGATTTTATGTAACTTATGGCATCATTGGTTTATGATAAAATGTGAATTTTGAGATATGGAGAAGCATATAAACCAATGAAATACTAGACAAACGACCTTGGTTGATAAAGACCACCATTTATGAAACATGATAATAAATGTTAGTGGTCAGCAGTTTCAAATATGATGAATACATGATCCCAAATAATGTTGCATATAAACATTATGGCTTGTTAAATTATGTTGTAGTAAATTTATTTATAGGGTAAAAGAAATGATGGTCGTAAACAACATCTATGTTTTTGAAAATAAAATCTAATATGTGATGCCTCGTGTTTTCAATAATTGAAAAATGCATCCTGGGAAGGGAAAATTTTTTGAAAGTGAAACTATGGTAAAAAAATATTATAAAGAGAAAAAATTGGGGAATACTCTGGATTATGAAATATATTAAAAATCATATCCCTGAAAATCATATCATTTTTCCAATTTTTGATGTATTGATATTTTAGGAAATCAAAAGTGAGAAAAACAATGGAATTCTAACAAAATTATGATTTTGATTTACAATTAATATATTTTTTCAACCGAAATAAATCCATAGATACAAACATAAAACATTCTACACACATATATTAATATATAATGAAATAAAAAATCATTTAAAAAATAAATAGACTGTGTTTCCCCATCTAATATAAATACTCTGATAGGAGGTGGTGATGAATAATCCATGTGGTTTGATGAAGTAGTAATAGATTTCAATACAGTTGTCTAAAAAAGTCAATGTGATGTTAATTGAAGGTTATTCTCATGACTTTGCATTATTATTGATTGATATTCGTGTTTTGGCAAGGTTGTTTTGATTTGAAGTTGTTTGTTTAAATAAATCAACATTTTAAATGTGAAAATTGGAGAGCTGGTCTTTAGTTCTAATGACTTTTGTATGTATGAATGCACGTTATTAACTACATTAATTTTAAGACTATAAAGATGATGCCATGGAAAAAAAATATTTATTTTTTATAAGGATGATTTTCTTGTTGTTTATGATAAAAAAACTTTTGAATGGGATTTCTCTAGTTGGTTGGGAATTATTAATATTTTTCAAAGTACACAACTTGGTTATACATTACTATATTTTTCAAAGTTCACAAATTGGTACTTAAAAATTAGCCAAAAAATTGTTTACTTCATTGATTTGAAGAGTAAGAAGAAGAGTCCATACAACAAAATAATTATTTTTTATAACGAAAATATTCATATTGATTATGATATGAATTTGAAAATGGGGTTTGGAATATTGGTTGGGAATTATGAATATTTCTCAAAGTACACAAATTTGTTGGCAATTATTATATTTTTCAAAGTATACAAATTGGTACATAAAAAATCAGGCAGAAAATAATCCAACCATAACAAGCTCGACCTAATGGGAGCCGTCTTGTGCCAGCATGAAAAGGACACATGTACGACCAATGTGTATGGATAATAATGTACATAGCATGGATATGTAGCCTTTAATGAAGTGGGAACAATAGGGTACCTGCATGAAACGGTATAGGGAGGTACCGTGGTGGGAGAGATTATTTCTTCTTGAGTGAGACATGAGTTTGATATAAGGAAATGACCAAGCGTAGTCCGTTTCGATGTTCGATTTCACTGGATTAAAAGGATCCAGTCGATCGATTATTTGTTTTATATTGACCATTTGATATTTTAATCTATTTAAAAACCTAGAGAGAACCTTGTCCAGTCGATTTGTTTTTACAAAAATTTTGGGCGATCCGATCAGGCAAGCAATGTCTTCTTCTCCATATAGTCATGTCATCTTCAACTTCACCCCACACCTGATCCCATGTTCACCAGAATTTACATGATATATGGGCAGTATCTTAAGATATGATCTCCAAAAATATGTGATCCATTCAATCGCATATTCCGAGCTTTGGAATAGATCTTTTGGGGTAGTAGAGGTTTGTGGAAACAAAATCAAACAAAAACAAGAATGAAAAACAGAGAACACACATATTTAACATGGTCCAGAAAGATTTCCTACATCCACAGGGGAAGGGGTGAAATTCTATATTATTCTCTCTAGATAATTTCATCCAAGGATCACGAAACACCCAAAACATCTGATTTTTATCTTTATAAATAGATGGTATTTTAATCTCATTTTTAAGAGGGGGACAATTTTTTTCGTTTAGTTGTTCAGTTACTCGAAGACATCCTAATTGTAGGATGCATCAAATATACATCATTCTGCCTGGTTTTTTGCCTCCCAAAATAGTTTCTACAGCCATATGACTTCTATAGGTGGAGATATCAATAGAAGAAAATACTTCCCTCTGACCAAATCCTCCCATAAATTCCTCCCTATATTGGGAATGGCCCCCACATGAGCTTGAAATTTTTTTTTGGGAGGTGGAATGAGGGAGGAATGGGAACATGTAATGATGATGTAGTCCAATTCAGTTAGGTACATTAGAAGAAATCCTTACAAGTAAAATTTTTTTAAAAATATGCAAGACGACTAAGTAAGTTATGTGACTTCCATTCGACCAGTTTACCGAATTTCATAATACATTTTAATGTAATAATTTACTATTAACCAATATATATATATATATATATATTATCAGCTATGAGAAAATAGTGTAGGTGGGGGTGTGCATGGTAGATTTAAATTGGTTAGTGTAACCAATTTCAAACAACCACACCGATTGATGATCAGTCCAAAACCAAAATAAACTAAATAGATCGGTTTTAGTGTGTTACAAATGGTTTAGATTGATTAAGATAACATGGGAAAAAATAAAAGATGAAAGAGTGATTAACAAAATAAAATTATAATATCATAAACATTAATGTCCATTTAATTTATCATAATTTGAAGATTATGATACAATAAACAAAATACAGAGATCTTCGAAAAATGATCATATGAATTTTAAAATGATGAAAACATTTTGATATAAAAATAGGCCAATGAAATCAAAAGTATTTAACATATTTAATAATGTGGGGGAAAATTTTAATGTGGTAACTAAAAAAATATTCACTTAGACATTACACAAGATCATAATGTTTCCTTATGTCAAAAAAAATCAATAATGATATATGTTTTATTATACATAGATTATAAAAAGTAAAAGTTACTTCCACATTCAATAAATATTTCAAAATTTCATCTAAATTTTTCTTAAAAAATGGTTATAATTTCTAAAGACGAACCAAACCAAAAAAACTAAATTATACCATATCCATAAATCAATATCAATTGAATACCCTATTGAAACAAAATTTTATCAATCTAAATTGGTTTAATTATGGAAATTTTAGTGTGTTTAGTTATTTATTCTAACTTATATGAGAAGGGGTGTGGAATATAAATTTTGATAACAATCAAAATCGATATTCGATAGCTGTATGATTTTTTTGTGATAATTTTGTTAAAAAAAATGAGATAATGTTTTTTGTCTACATTCAATTAGCTGTCATATAAAAAAATTCCCACCATAACCATGTTTGAAAAAAAATTTAATATAGTAAATGAAACTATAAATAAATAAATAAATTATTTTTACACAATCATAATATTATAAACAAAAATATTGTTTTTGGATGACTATAGAAAATATAATAAGTCATTAAAAATAATTAATTAATAAAAAAATAGTAATTTCAATGATTTTTTGTGTTTAAAATTATTAAAATTTACAACTAAAACCAACCAGCATTTTCCAGATATTAACATAATATATTATTATCTAAATAAAACTCATTTTAATATAGTTGTTTGATTGTTTTTTTATTCAGTTTTCAATTAATAATTTAATTATTCATACATTTTCCTATCCATATAAACTTGTGCAGTTCTTTATAATAATTAAAGAATTTGTACTATTAGTTATGTTTAGAGGTGGATGAATATTGGTTTCTATTAATTAAATTTGTTTTGATAAACTTAAAATTTTCTCGTTATCATTAATATAATTAATTCAGAAAACTATAATTAATTATTTTTTATTTTTGGAATCAATTTTCCATAACCTAAAATTATTTTTATTTTGGTTTTACATTATCCAATATTTAATAAAAAATATCACTTTAACCATGATGAATAAAAAAATTAAGATCATAAATGAATCTTAAAATTTTATTAATAATTCAACACAACACAAAATTTGTAAATAAAAATAACTTTTTTACAATTATAATCAATTTAATAATCATTCACAATATTAAATTAATTGAAATTTAGAAATTGGGAATGTGGTTATATTTCCAGTTTTTTGTTATTAAACTTTATAACCAAATCCTACCATATTTCATATGTATTAAACCAAATAATTTTTTTACTAACCAAAAACTATTTTATTATTACTATTTAATTAATTTTTATTCGTTTGTTTTGTTACCTATTTGGATAACCTCTTATTTTACCTCCCTTAATTTTGTCTTCAAAATTTATAAAATTTAATAATAATGGAACCATTCTAAATTTATAAGTATGATTTGATTATAATAAATAAATATTTTATGATTTTGTTAATTATGAGAATTAAATATTTTTTTACTATATTAATTATTAGAATTAAATCATCATTGACTATGTTGTTTTTTATCACATTTATTAGTGTATCCTTTATCGATCGAATAAAAATAAATAAAATTTTATGCTCCATTCTCATAGATATCGGAACCATGTAAAATAATGTGTTTGTTTTCCTTTTTTGATTATCCACATGTGTTTCTGTCTCTTATAAAGTGATAGTAGAGTTCAATTTTTTTATGAACGAAGGATTGGTAGTTATGTTTACTAGAGACAATACTACTGCACACTTCACAATGCCTTTTCAATGATTATTACAACTACATACATATTTCAGGTCATCCCTGCATAATCTTTGTGTTATTGATCCATCTCAACCATCAACACTATTTCAATGAAAACTTACTTATTTAGAGTTTGATTTTTGAGATCCAAACATTGATTTCCACTCAGTTGATTAAGTCAATCAAATATTTATAGTAAGATTTTGGAGTGTTCACACTGCATAAATGGAAGAAAACTTAGGTAAAAATATTATGTTGATTGCATTTAATGATGAAATATAGAATCCAAAAATGGACAACCTGTTGTATATCAATGATTTGGGGATTCCCATTATTATGAAATAGAAGGAAACATATCTCCCTAAAAATCCATCAGAGTAAATAATAACGTATAATCCACCCATTGAGAAGTAATTGTATATGAGTTGCTCGACAATTGATATAGAGTGGATAATGCTAAAAAATGGGTTTCTCATGTTAGTAAATGAATTGATAAAATCCTATTATATTTTTTTCAACTATCTAGAAACACATGTTACATGGAAAGAGCTTTGAAATATTTATAAAAGGAAAACAACAAAGAATAAATATAATCTAATGAAATGAAATGTCAATTTGATGTATGAGGATGAGGAAAATGTGTCATAACACATGATCAACATCCATAGTATTGTTCATCAATTTAATTATTAAAAATGATGATTGATTATGTGTTACAAGCCTTGTTGATGTTGAGTTATTTAACAATGATCTTATAAGCACAAATAATATCAGTGAACAACATCACATTTGATGGAAATCTCTCTTTTGAAATAGTAAAGATGGAATACCGAATTAAGAATCCCCAAGAAAGAATTAGGGAAATAATTATGAATTGGAAAAAAATTTAATAGAAAGATAAGATAAAAAAATCGTATGGAAGAATAAAGTGAAAATAACCTCATGGAAAAATTAAAAATTAAAGAAGAAATAAAAAACCAAATATGTCATCCATACTCATCACTGAGAAAGACTAATCAATTCATTTGAGAGTGTCAAAAGATAAGCACAGATTAGATATGGGAGAAATATAAACATAAAACAAATGAAAATTTATTTATCAGTCAAGATATTATTATTTTTATGATGATAATCATGATAATAATTTATGTTTTGATTAAACAAGAGTGAATGATTCTAGCACCTTCTGCCATGCCACTGCCAAATTTTATTTATTTATATATTACGCTCTATTATGTTTTAGACATGTTAAAATGGAATATAATAGTGCATCCAAAGTTATCAGTAGTGGTAATATTTTTGTTTAAAATGATATTATATGTATATTATTTTTGAAATATATAAGGCATATTCTTAATATCCACCTCACTCTGGTATTCACTTAAATGGTTGATAATTATGGTTATGATAATTCCATTGGTAAAGAAAAATGAAATTTTACAAGTGGTAACATGATATTAAACAAACTATAATGAAATATTCATCTATATACATTATAAAATAATAAAACATGTGGTAGTAGAATCTGTGTAGTTAAAAAAAATATTTCACATAAAAATATTGCATAAATATGTCGTTCACGTTAATATGAAAGGGATAAAAATACTATATAAAATTTAACTATTTGCATGAATTAATTTTTTGAATTTTAATATATTTATTTATTATATAAAGAAGAAAATAGAGAATCTTTTCTGGGTTATTTTCCATCTCAAAAATAAAATATTTTATATTTGATACATGGATATTCATGTATGATGAGTAATATGATAATGGGAGTTGTTATTTATTTTTTGGCTCTTATTGATGATAACTCTATATTTTATAAAAAAATTCTTTCAAAATTAATGAATGAGTGAAATATATTTTCAAGTAGTTTCATTTTAATATTGATTACAAAATAGTGTATTATTTGAATGAAGGATAGTGAAATGGTCTGTTTAAAAAATATTGTTAATGATCTAATTAAATAGTAAAAAAATAATTATGAATGAAATGTTAGTATAATGTGGATGTAAGAAGAACAAAAACCCATATGTGAGATATTTAGATGTGCCCTTTCAAATGAAAAGATATAAATTGATCTTACCATCCTTTCTCACCAAGTTCCTCTAAACAATGATATACCGTGATGTTTTTTGATAGTTATGGAAATTCCAAGGACATACTTTAGGGCTTTTAGTTTTAATCAATTTATTATAATTACAACGATATAGTGGTATATATCATGAGAAATGGGTGGTCAATCTGGGTAAACCAGCATAGTCCAATTTAATTTTCATTATCCATTAAACTATAACAACCCTAATAAATCGTGATCTCATGATTTTTATGATCTCCTCTCAACTCTTCTTATAATGATTAAATAATCCAAATTTTCCTTTATTGTTATATTTAACATATTTATGCATTTATTAAATAAACCATAAACATGTATAATTCATATTGAAGATAATTAATTCATGAATACAAGATATAATGATATTACATGGTTAACTCACACTAGGATATGTACAAGAATCATATGCCAACAATGTTCTTCTAACGAACAAGGCATATTTTCTAATGATTCAATTTTATAATTTATTAACATTATTTCTATTAATTGAAAATAATAGATATTATTATATCCTTAAAAATAATTTTATTAATTTATGAAATAAGAATATTATTTTTCATTTGGAAAATGAAGTAATATTTATTATTAATAATTTTTTTCCATTTGATATATAATTTTAATGAAAAATTTAATTTATAAATTTTAGAATTTGAATTTGTTAAAATGAAATTAATTTTTTCACTCAACATAAAAAATTAGCTTATGTTGAATTTTTTCATTTTTCTTAAAGGTTTCATGTTTAGGTTAATAAAGGAAAATATAACATTCTCCAATACCACAACTTTTCCTTTGATTAATTTTTTAAAAGTTAAATTTGCGGTTTTGATTATTTTTAATGTCACATAAATCCATTTTTATTAATAATATAATAAATTTATTGGGATTCAAAACTATACATTATTTTGGAAAATATTCATTTTTTCTAAAATAATTTTTTCATTGAATTATTCACACATATATTAAAATTATTATTTTACCACCTCTAGAATTGGAATATTTTAAAATGTTTTTTCCAATTTTTAATTAGCATGGTCAAACTAAGAAATATGTTCCATTTATTTTTATCAATCTAAAAATGTTACATAGTTGATGACTTTGTCACCATGATAATGTTTAAAATTGTTAAAGGGGTGTTAAAAAAAATTACGCAACAAATTACACAAAAACATTTCTAAATGTGATTCTTTGAGTGTATTAATGATACCCATTATAATGACTTCAAAATGGGCTATTTTGGTGTCATAATACCAGAGTATTTAATTTATAATATATTAAGAATACATTTCTTCTCAATAGTTCCACACTTCTAATTTATAAAAGGATCCCCTCATTACATCACTTCACCAAAGACATTTAGAAAATTAGATAAAAAAGACATAAAAAATCCATCCCCAAATAAATTTTCCATGTTTGAGAGGTTCTTTTCTTCCCAAATGAAAAATATATGAATTATTACGGAAGGTGTAATGGATTATATCCATGGAGGGAATATTACTCATAACATAATTCGAAAAAGCTTATTTGTTCTTCCAACTCCTCTAAATCTATTATTACCATATTAATATAATGAGAAAAGTACCATTATTAAACTAATATTTTATTATATTTATGTAAAACTCATTATTTACCTTACTCCCATCCAACAGAAAATGAAATCGTTGCTTATGTTATGTGTGAACTACCGCCTCCATAAACAATGTATTTCAATTTTCATCACAAACAAACAAGACAAAATATAAAAACCAATTTAATGAATTAATATGATATTTATAAATTGAATAAGGTTCTGAAAATATGAATTTATCATTCTATTAAAAATATTAAAAACAATTTGTTATCATAACATTTAACTTCCTAAAAAAGGCATACGCAGATACTATAAAAGTAATAACCTCTTACCATTCCATTTCATTTATAAACTCAATTTACATATTTATGAATATATTTTATCACTCTAATTTTTTTTTAAAATAATTAGACTTCAAGAAAAAATTATAATATTACTATATTATAAGAAATCATAATTCATTTGTTCATTATGACATGTTCATGGTTGGGCTGGTTTTACCACAATCATGAATGATGTTATAATGTTTATGTGATGAATGATTAAGAAAACATAAATAGTAGTAATATAATACAATAATTATAAATATATGATATTTTTGGTATTATATAATAATGAAGAATATAACATAATAATAGAATTAAAATTGAATAACCATGGGTACTTTAAACATTAAAAAACATGCTCATCAAGGAATATTCAATGAAAAGTAACTATATATTAACCTATGGAACTCATTTTGTTTTTAGATTGATATGAACCATATACCTTCAAACATATATAACTTATGTAACCATTGGACAAGGATTTTAAACAACTACTATGGTATTGAAGTTGTTTTTGAAGATTATGAACTGAACAACCTCGAAATGACCAATGTGAACTAAACAGGTTTAGTAAATAAATAAAAAATTATAATAAATCAAATAAAATGAATAATAATAACGGGAAAAAATGAAATGGTCTCTACAAAAATTAAATAATTAATAACATTTTATTATTTTTTAGAGTAAAAGTCATATTAAGTTATCTAAACCATAAGATACGAAATTTTTCATTAAATCCTTATTTTAACTATTTTAAAGATTCCCATTTAGGTATGTCACTTTCAAATTCATATTATTTACTTTTTCAAAATATATTTCTAATTTATACCCTAATTATTTATTATGTTCAATTCTGAAGATCTTTGACAATCATATCAAAGGATTAAAAATAAATCATTTAACATTTTCCATGTGGGTTACTTTTGATGATCGTTAAAAAGTTCTAAAATAGTGGTATTTTAGATTAACTAAATGATTGTGTTTTGAAAAAAAATATGTTTTTACACTTTTATTAATCTTACATTCCAAATCCCCAAGGATTTCCAAATAATATATTATTCCTAGTATACTATGAATTTTTTATTTTTAAAGTGTTTTCAAAACAAAATGGTATTTAATTTTTTAAATGAGACAACTGAAAGTGATTTTTCTTATAGGATAAAATGTTATTTTTATGTGTTTTTTCATTATAATGAATTATTCCTTATGTTTTCTTCATGATACATAAATTTTAAATTATATATGATAATATATAAGCATGATATATAGCTCTCCAATTTTTTGGGTAATTATTTAGTCTCTGGAAATAAAATATTAGAAGTATCTGAATAGGTTATTCATATTCAATGGGTGATTTGAAAATGGTGATAAATATTATTACATTAGATACCTTTATGGTTTTATTATTTTTATGAGTTTTATTGGTTTTTTGGATCAAAGGTTGATTTCATGTGTTATTATGAGCTCAAATTTTATTATGTGAAATGGGAACAAAATTCTCCATTTTCATGTTTTTAATGAAAAAACGGTTCTCAATTATTTTTATATACCATACTGAGATTTATGTGCTCATCCTATATTTTAAAATGATTTTATAGTATTTGAGGATGTGTATGAACTATAAAATTTTCAATTTTCTCATTATGTTGAATCTTCTTTACCAAAAAAAGCATGCCACAAATGAAATAAGAGTGTAGACTTAAGAAAATATATTGTGGAAAACATTTCCACAATATCGAAGTTTCTAATTTTTAATATAATGAAATTAACAATTTTCTAAAATAGTAAACTTAAAAGATCATGGGAATGTTTGGAAATAAAACCTGTACTATAGATCATGAAATTAATGGATGAATTTTTATTCCTTGTTATAGTGGGTATCGAAGTAGGGTGAACATAACATTAGAGGATATTATGTTAATAATTAAATACAACAGGATTATTCTATTTTCTTGTCATATTATCATGATAGAGTTTTTTTTATTCTAAGGGCATCCATGTTGCTTCATCAAATTTATTTCTTTTCTATAACAGGTTTCCATAGAGGTAATATGGTGAATGAAGTATGAAGGGAATCATTGGACAATATCCTTCGGAATTATTAAATTGAAATGGTTAGAGTTGGATTTGAGTAGATTGTGGATATGTTATCTAAAGTAATTCAAGATGCATATTGTTGAACCCATGTAATAGAGAAACTAATTTCACTACAAAATAACATTTAAATAGTATATAATTTCATGAAATAACACCATTTTGCATTTTGAAGTACCATATAAATTTTTGTATAATAATCAATGATAAGTCCTTTGGATAAGATATTTGATGTAATGGTTTTTTAGAGCATCAAAAGGTAACTGTTTGAATTTACAATTTTGAAGGTGAAATTGATAAGTGGAAGCCTTTAATAAAAAATACAAATGAGAAAAATGAAATTGATTCCAAGGAATGAATTGTGCTTATGGATTTTTTATAAACATTATTTACCAAAGATTCTTTGATTCAGAATAGAAACGAATTTTTTGATTAGAGGAAATGGGAGGTGGACTCAGTTACAACTTCTGATGAACATTTTACCAAATTTTAATGGTGTAAACTAATTTTAATTTGGGACTATGAAAGAAAAATAATTAGGTTCTACAAAAATCTGAAACCTAGAATAAAAAATTATTGGGCTCCTGTGAATATAAAAATTATAAGGAATTTTTTTGATGTGTAGAGAATATTGAGATGGTATTTTTTATTGATTATTAATCCTATGACTTCAATAATATTAAATGTAAAATTTAGGAGAGATAGCTGAACAACCTACAAAGAAATTTGGAGTTAGGACCCCATCATATTCCTAAAATGGTAAAAGTTATTATATGGGAATATCTAAAATGATCAAGAATGTGTTACCAGTGTATTTAGTTTAGTGATTTGGGTCAGGAACTGAAAAAAAGATTACTTATCTGACCAACAATGGTAAATTTGGTGGTCAATTTGTATTAAAATGTTTTAATATTAATGAATTACTCCACTATAAAAATGTGTGTCAATAGTTAGTTACACAATATGTTAATCATGAAAATTGATTGTTGAAAGGTGAGGGGAAGTCATATTCTACTACTGTAGAAGATTTTGGACCATCTAATGAAGTGGAGACATTTTTTTAATTAAAACTATGTAATGTTTTTTTTGGATCTACACATTCTTTTATTTTAGTAAATTTGAAGGTCAAATATATATATCACTTCATGAAATGTAAATAAAACTTATGATACAAACTCTTAGTAGAGTTATTAATGTAACAAGGTTGTATAGGAATCATTATATAGTTATCTTTTCAGATGTTTTTCTTGAAAATATTTTTTTTCATAATCATAGTAGGGTTTGATATTATTTTGGGAATGGATTATATTTGAGTTATCATGCAATTATATATTGAAATGATAAAGAATTTATATTCATTTTCCAATAATATGTTTCAATTTTTATATACAAATGAGATCATACATATGGTGACATATCAAGAATCTAAGAAACTGATTAAATATGACGGTGAATGATATCTTTTATATATCACTGTAAAATGTAATTATTTGGATTAATGATGTGCCTATGGTTAATTATTTATTGTGTATAATTATCGAGGATACTACTGGTTATATATTTGAATAATATTTTGAATTCTCCATTGAATAATTTTTTGTTATTTGAATAACTTCAACCCCTCCATATTGAATGGATTTTGGGATGGTGTCCTGAACCAAACTTGATCGACCTAGAACTCGTCACCTAAGAAGATATTTGAAAAGGCCCCAAAGGAATTCCTGATCCTTCAAACCTAAAGATATGCTCCAAGGGCATCAATAGAGTATAAATGGGGAATGATTTATCCCAATAAAAATTAATGAAAACTAAATAGCAGAAGGTGTACAAGCAGTTCAATATATAAATGAAACTAAACTAAACATTTCTTATAAATAATATGAAAATACATTTGACCTACACAAATAAACCAACTAAACCTGATGAACACACTATCCCTATGTGACCCTGTGGGTCACTCTCCAACAAAAGATCAATTGTTTCCCCAGGTGACTGGACTCAAGATGAAACATATGCTAGGGATAAATGTAGAGAAGAACTATAGGTATGAGTTTTGAAACTCATTATTCTAGACCAACAATCTATTATCAATGAAATTACTTTAATATAATATAAACATCGATCTGAAGTTTTAACTACAATATATTAAAAGTATGTTTTTCTATATATTTTACATAAAAAAATAAGTCTCATTACCCATCATCATCTGAAAACCAGTTCTGTTCCATTATAGGTGCCAAAACATTTCAAGGGGAAAGTGAAGATTCCATTTTCAACTGGCACAAAAGAGGATAATAAAATTTAATTTAATGATATTTTTCAGAAACCATTTTGAAAACCACACATCACATTCTATGAAAAAAAACGTAAAAAGAAACCACTACAATCATTACACAACAAGGATAGTTGAGATAAGCATACATATATCAAATTCATTAATGCAAGAAACTAAGAACCAATAGACATATGTTAACCTAGTAGATCAAGAATAATATAGAAGATATTAATACATGAGACCTTATCCTAAATATCATTACACACTCAATTAAATCAAAAACACTCAATATGGTCAGCCACGCTAACTCATGATAGACTGAGGGAAAATCCCATAGAATTAAATCCAAATATATCCACCTACTATGGGCCACTGGTCCGTACGTCAAGTACTGGTCCAAGAATCATTCGTAAAAAATTCTCTCAATATTCAAGGTTACCTTGTATCATGTAAATAATTGGTTTGATCTGAATGATGCTAGACAAGAATCCAATCACATGTATATATAATAATAAACCAACTATAGGCATCACCCCGTGCCACTCTAAGGACCTAATCATATTCATCAACAAAAATAAAACACATGGAGTCCCTACCACAGACCTCTAATAATAAGTCTTGAAGATTCCATGGTGTGAAAATCCCATCCATTAAATATAATAAGGCACGGGAGTCCTCCAATGAATATTTTTAAAATAAAAATTTTCACCATTTTCAAAAATTTGAAAATGAGACTTTAATCATTTCCCAAAACCAAAATTTATCAATATTGAAAATCCACTTTTTTTAAATGGGTGAAAAAACATCATTTATAAATTCAATAAATTTACATAAACTCCTTAAAACACACAAGTTACACATTCAAGGCACCGACAAATTTTTTAAAAAAAATCCAAAACATGGTAAACATAACACATGTTTTCTTATAAAAACAATGTCACTTGGGAACCATATGAAGAACCCAAAATATGTTTTCTCGCACATAAACTATATCTATAAATTAAAAAAACATTTTATATAAAATTTAACCCATAATATACAACAAGACATTAAACTGCACTAAAGGCATGTAACATTTATTAAAACATTTTCAATTTAACACCCAAAAAGGAATACAACATAAATTATCAGGACATATATTAATTCAAGATGGTAAACCATGTGCTAAATAACATAAAACACATGTGAAATCTATAAATTAATTCTATCAAACATATTTTTTACCCATTTTAGTCAAAATTAGGCTATTTACCATAAAAGAAGGCATTAACTATCCTCTTGCACACCAAATAATTCATCCAATGATCTTTTAACAATATAATGAATAGAAATAAGAAAAATATAACATGAAATAGATGAATCATAAATTACAAATGCAATTTTAAGGGGAACCGTACATCAAATCCATGGTGGAATCTACACGTACACCCAAAATCACTCAACAATGGTTCGACAACCATAGTTCATTTAAGAGAAATCATAAAAAACCAAAACCTCCTTAAAAGTCATGGGAAAACAACAACCTATGTCATGCATGATAATGGAAGAATATGAAACTGTGAAAAAGTAAAAAATAAAAAAGAGGGAAGAGGGAGTATAGGAGATGTGGAATGTTGCATTGGAAATGGGGTAATGCCTGTAGTGGCGGTACACCGACTAGAGGTCACATCAGTGCATCAGCTGGAGGTCGTGCTGGCTAGGGTGACGCATTGGGTAGAGGTTACACCAGCTTTGGCGGCACACTGGTTAGAGCTCACCCAACCGGGGTCACTGGAAAGAGGCATTAGATGAGAGGGGTTATACCAAGGAGGGTTTGAACACCACACAAGGAGTTGGAAAAGAGACAGTTATGTGGGAGAGAAAGGGGAAGGGGAGAGAAAACCCTAAAAATTAATTAAAATTAAATAAAAATAAAAATAATAATAGTAATCCAAATAATTTAATAATAATAATAATCTATAATAACAAAAATCATTAAACTCATAATAATAATAATCCACACCATTGATAATTATAATATTATTTATAATAATTAAAATAATAACTAATCATTATAATAAGAGTATTTTTCTAATTATTAAATTTCTTGAATTTATTTATTATCATTATTTTTTACATTAAACACAAGGAAAACCAAACTGTTACCACTTATGGATCAAGTGACCATGAACGAACAATGTGGTAGCTTCATCCCATTCAGGAAGCGACCACACATGCACCAGGGTTGACCGCATGATTTTTGCTAACTGTGAGGTGTCTGCGCCGTAGACTAAACCCCACAAAAACTCACATTAAAAATAATTATTAATAATAATAATAAAAATAATAATCGTATAAATATTAATATCATTATTTTTATTAAAATATTAAATTTATATGTTTTTTTCTGATTTTATTTTACATTTAATTTAACGTAATATTATTATTCATTAAATTTTTTTAATTCATTTTAACACCAGGTGGGTTGTACATTGACCAGAGGGTCGCTAAACGGTCTCCAAACCATGATCTTCCCATGCATGAGATGACTCCAAACCCAAAATATGATTTTTACGATAAAAAATAAAAATTTAATGTCTACAAATTATTAGATTAATAATATTAATTAATATACAAGTTCAGGGTGCATCAATTCTCACCACCATTAATTCTTTCTACTCCCAGAGACCACAACACTTTCCATTCTATTGATAAATGCCTAAGGATTCCACATCACCATGATCCAACCTCTTAATCAAAGGAAATTTCACCGACCACCAATGAAACCCATCCTCATTTCTCGAAATGAAAAAAAACTCACAGCCACATCTCATTAACTATGAAAAGAATCAAACCACCACATAAATAACTAATCCAAAATCAAACCATTAGGCCTTCTCCCATGAAACCCCATGCTCACCAAAATTGAAAAGGATACTAATAAATCAATATATTTTTAAAAACGCTGCATCAACTGAGTCAGCAAAACCCAAACATGAAATAGTTCACCAAAAGAGGGGAGGCATGAGCAGACTTCCCACCATTAGAATTAAACTAGCATATGATAAAATCATAAGAGGAAACTCAATCATACATTAAGTGGGTATCCCCACCATTAAGAACTGACTAAGAACAAAAATATCAAAATTCAAGATGAACCATAAATAGGCCTCTCCCACAAGGGCAGAAAAAACTCACCACACAGTCTGGGAGGGAAGGGACACAATGAATGGAACACTAAATCCCAACCATCAACTACCCAACACATGAACCTCATAAAAATTAAAAACCATGACCATGACTTACTCAAATGGGAAGTCCACTAGAGGAAATTTATCAAGGGATCGCGTACGAGAGGTCACATTATAGACATTACATAAGGAATAATTCCACCACACTCTTGAAACTAGAGGGAATTCTTAATGATAGAGAAACCATAATTGAAACACTGGAAGTTCCTCACAAATAATGGTGGAGGCATAAAATTAACCAAAGACCTTAATCCTCCAAGGATCCTTACTACACAACAACTTCACTCTGGGACCTATGGAAGGGGCTATGATGTATGAAGCATTTACTACCTTGTAATCAAAAGATGTTAATCCCTAACAAGTACTAGCATAACTCGATTAGATAATATGTGTATGATTTGAATTCTATAAATAAAACAACACATTCGTTGAAATTGGGAACTCATAAAAAGAATAACAACATCCCTTACATCTCCTCCATGAAAAAACACCATGAAAAAATATCCCTTACACTTGATGTAAACTTACAAAAAGAAACATTAGACCATTTTACAATAACACGCCACATCTAAGAATTCCCTCTGTGAATCTTTTTAGGAATGCCCAGACAGAATAGCTGCAAGTTACAAAAGAATCCATAGACTTAGCAGGGATTGAACGAATTTCAACATGACAACTTTTTGTGGTCCAAATTTCCTCAATGATAACATATGAAGATATCTTACTATGAATAGGATGATAAAATATCCTGAGGCCATTTGATTCCATGACATACTATAGCAACATTCGATTGATTCCCCATCTCCTCACCAGAATCTTCCCCATTTCTCATAGGGTTTTAAGGATGGAGGACTACCTCTTTCAGTCCTACCATCACCGATTCAACATCAAAATCATGTCTTAAAGCACTGTAAAATGATGTTAGATTGAACTATGACACCTTCGAATATAGGTCTGAATGAAGACCAACCGCGAAACATTGATCCTTCATGGAATCATTTGAAATATACCCTAGATCATAAGGGACTACATAAACAATGTGATGGAAATACTCCAAAAATGATCCATCACTATACTAAAAATGACACTAATCTATCCCCCTTCTCACCCTTTATTTCTTAGAGAAATACTGATGAATGAAAAAAGTGATTTGAAATAGAGGGTTCTCACTTAAACAAAAAGTGATATTAAAAAAAAATGAAATTTCTTATCCAAAAAAAAACAGAGCCTTGAAAAAATCACAAGTATGATCTTCATATGTCTCATTCTAAGACATGGATTTCCACCACAACCACGATGAACCTTCTTGAATGAATGTTCAAAACTTAACCTTCAGTGAATCGGGAAACCCAATGAGACTGAAATTCCTTTCGATCATTCACATTAACTCCTTTTCTAAAGAAGGGTATTCTTCACCAAAAAAGAGAGGTGGATCCATCATCCATAACTCAATCATAAAATCCTTAAGTTGATCAACAAGAAATCCCAGAAATGGTGAATCAACCACAACTACACCACAATCATCCATTAATTCACCATGTGGAAAACCACTAGAAAATAAAATGTCTAGAACTAAATCACGTCCAAATAAACAATAAAATCCCTCAAGATCATAAATTTCATTTCAAACAACCGTTTTTCATTTTTATAAATCAGCAATGTATCTTTTCATATTCTTATATCTATCAATATTAAACCACATTTCGATTAATGAAACAACCCTTCTGAAAAACAGCAATTGTTCAGATACAATTTTAAAAACATGTTTATCTAATTCAAACAATTTTCAGTAAGACAAGTTTTTCAAAATTTCCCATGATTTTCAAACATTTTATTTCCAAAAACCATATATTTAGATTATGGACGTCTAGTCTCATTAAACCATTTATACATTATCCTAAGATTTATTTTATTAAAACACATCATTCCAAAACCTATCATAGTGTAAATCATGAAAATTCATTTCCCCTTTTCAGAATCCCACCATCCCATTAGAACACATTTCCATAATTCCCACACAAGGATTTTCAAAACAATTTTCCGAATTTAATAATGATCGAAGAGATCAAATAAAAGGGAAATAGTGTTGTTGGGTGACATGACCATATGGTTTACTGATATATGGAAAACACTCCACAGACACTAAGAGCCTTCTAGGAAAACTCCCCCAACTCCAAATGGATATCCTAGTCCATCGAGATCATAGAGGACATTGTCCCAAGTACCCTTGTCATATCCCAATCACCACACATTCCCAAAACACCAAATAAAACAATAAGACTAGAATTCACATGGAAGCCTAAGGATCAGAATGAGAAATAGTTTGCCACTCTCTTTCTACACCTAACCCTGGAGTCCCAGAAATCCTAATCTACCTACCTCGAAATACATATGTAAGAATGGGTTATATGAGAAGAAAATTCCTCAATGTGATGACCTGATCTGATTCCATTTTTCATGAACCAACCCAAGTCATCCCAAAACCAGCCACATGACAAATTCCATGTCCAGGCCTCATAGGCATTATTGATCCTCTCAGACTAGAAACAAGCACCAAGGCCATCACTAAAGTACAAATAGGGAATGATTTATCATAATAAATAAATAATTTAAACTAAATAGTATAATGTGTACACTCATTTCAAGAAATAAATGAAAAATAACAAAATATTATTTTACAATAATTTTAAAATACCACAGAACTGCACAAATGAACCACCCAAACCAAATGAACACACTATGTCCATGTGACCCCACAGGTCACTCTCCAAAAAATGATCAATTGTCATCTAAGGTGACCGAACATTAGATGAAACCTGTGCAAGGGATAAAAGGAAAAAATAACTATAGTCAGGAATATTAAAACTTAGTATGTTGTTCTGATAATCTATTCCCAATTCACTTCATTTAAAATAATGGAAACATTGATATCAAGTTCGATCTACAATATATAAAAGTATTATTTTATACACATTTTACGTAAAAAAATGTTTTGCCCATTGTTATTGTTCATTTCAAAAATATGTATCATCCATTAGTGATTCCCAAACCAATTCAATGGGTATGTGAAGCTTACATTTTCAACTATCACAAAAGGGGGTAAAACATACTTCTATAAATTTATTTTTTTTAAAAAAAATTAAAAACGCAATTCACTTTACAAGATAAGAACTACATAAGAAGGAACTACTATGACTACACAATAAGGGAAATGGAAATAAAAATATAGATATCACATCCATTACTGCACTCAACTGACATCCAATAGATACAGATGATCCTAGGAGATCAGGAATAATCTAGAATATACTAAAACATGAGACCCCACCCCTGGTAGAATGTCCCACATGATGAAATAAAAATCAATCAATATACTCAACCACCATAACATAGGACTAACTGAGTGTAAATACCATAACAATAATCCAAAATATATTCATTTACTATGGGCCACTAGTCTGTTCATCTACTACCAGTGCAGAAATCATTCATTGAAAATTCTCTCAATATTCCAAATTCCCATGTCTCATGTATATAATAGGGGTCAGCCAAATGATTGGAACCAAGCATCCAATCACATATATATATAACAATAAATCAACAATAGGAATCACCCAATCCCACTCCAAGGAACGATTCACATGACATAGAACTATTAGAACATAATGAGTCCATAACGAGGACCTACCATAATGGGTCGTGAGGATCCCACAATGAGGACATCCCACTCTTTAAATATAACAAATCATGAGAGTCATCCAATGAAGGTTTTTAGAGTAATGATTTTCAACATTTTCACAATGCTTCTAAATAGGCCTTTTAGATTTTCACAATACAAACATTTATCAATATGAAAAATCTAATTTTTAAAAATGGTTTTAGACACATAATTTTCTGCATTAAACCATTTAGATAACATCCTTCAAACACATAGGTTACATATTCAAAGAACAATTTTTTTAAAAAAATTGAAATAACATAATAAATCTTAATATAAACATATTTATTAAAAACCATTCCACTAGATAAACCATATATAGAAGCAAATATATTTCATTTAATTCATAAATTTTTTTTATAAACCCCAAAAAAATAATTTTAAATAACATTTAAACCATAAAATCCAACTAGACATTAAATCACACACCGGACATGCAATATTTAAAAAGCTAATTTCAATTTAATACCCAAAAGGAATAAGTCACCAATTTAATTTAAGAAGTTAATTCAATATCATAAACCATGTTTTAAATAACACAACCCACAAGAAAAATATAATGGGGGAAATTTATCAAACATGCAGTGTGCACATTTTTAAAAAAACAAATCAATTTACCCTAGAACAACACATAAACTACCCTCTTACACAAAAAATAATTCATCCAAGGTTGGTATAATAATATAAATAATATAAAGAAGGTTAAAATAAAATGAAACAGTTGAATATTTAATTAATAAGGAATGTGAATCGGAAAACTACTTCAAATCCTTGTCCGAATGGAAACACACACCCAAAATAACTCTATGAGGGTTACAAAACCCTATATCTATGAAAAAATTTCCTAAACAACCAAAACCTCCATCAAATTTATGGGAAAACAACACCACAGTTCGAGAATTACCAGAGAAGTAGAGGAAACCATAATAATTAAAAAAAGAAGAAGAAAGAAGATGGAGTATACCGAAAGGGGAAAGCCACATCAGAAAGGGGGGTTGTGCTACCAGGGGGTCATACCTGTAGGGGCAGCGTGGTGGATTTCGGTCATGATGGTAGGGGATGTGCACGGGTATGATCATATTTCAGTAGTAGTGGTGTGTTGGCTGGAGGTCACACCGGCAAGGGTGGAAATCCTGTTAGAGGTTATCCGACATCGGGTCACTGGAAAGAGGCGCCAAAAGATATGGGTTATAGCAAGTAGGTCTAACGTCACCCAAGGAGGGGGTTTACGTGGGAGTGAAAATTGAATTAGATAGACAACTCTAAAAAATAAATCAAAAAAATAAAACTTACTTAAAAATAATAATAGTAATACTAATATCTTAATAATAATAATCAACAACACTAATAATAGTAAAACACATAATAATTAAATTAAAAACTAATAATAATTATAATATTATTCATAATAATTAGAAAAATAATTAATTAATGAAATAATAATATAATGATTATTATTATTACCATTAAACACTTTTTGGTCTTAATATATTTCAAATTTTTATTATTTTATTATAAACTGTGGGCAACCATGAGGTTACCCCACACAGATCAAAAAACCATGTATGAACCTAGAGGTATCATCTACCCATTCCAGAAGTAGTTGCACCAGCACCTGGACATACCACACAATTTCTGATAACCATGTGGTGCCCACGCACCGCCCTAAACCCCACAAAAACTCTCAATAATAATAATTAATAACAATAATAATAATAATAATAATAATATTCACAAAAATAATTTTATCATTTTTATTATGAATTAAATAATATCTATAATATTATTTTATTTTTTATATTTTATTTTAAAATATCTTTAACATCATTTTTTATTCATTTAAATTTTGTAGTCGTTTCAACACCGGGTGGGCCACACAGGGACTTGGAGGTAGCAGGATGGTCTCCGAACCATGCTCTACCAATACCCCATATGCCACCAAACCCAAGAGAACATTTATAAATAATAACTCCAAAATAAATATTATAAATATTAAAAATAGTTAAATTAATTAAAACCCAAGGTCCGGTGCGACAAAAGCTAATGGAGTTAAAAAAATTAAAAAAATTACTTGATGAGGGTTTCATTCGCCCTTTCACTTCACCTTGAGGTGCTTTTTTTGTTTCATAAAAATTAATATAGTTATATGAGGTTTTTCATTTATTATAGAGAATTGAATTGCATTAATATTTTTAACATGTTTTTGTTGCCTCATATCAAATTATGAGTTTGTGTTTATTCTCTTTGGGTTGACAAATGCACCCACTATATTTATGGTTCAAATAAATAGAGTTGTAAGTGTTTATTTGTATATTTATTTGTGGTATTCATTGATGATATTATTGTATACTGTAAAATTTATGAGGATCATGATACACATCTATGTATTATTCATTATATCCTTAATGAAAATATGTTTTATGGTAAATTTAGTAAATGTGAATTTTGATTGTGTTACATTTCATTAATTTGACATATTGTACCAAAATATGGAATAACATTTGACCCATCTAAAACAAAAATGGAAGAAGAATAGAAAATACCTATTAATTCTATGATATTTTATGTTATTGGGAACTAGAAGGTTATTATCAATGATTTTCTTAAAACCATTCTCGATTATCTAACCAACTAACCCTGTTATCATGAAAAGGAGTTACATTCATTTGGACAATGGAATGTAATAATTGTTTTTAGGAATCAAAAATAAAAATGGGTAATGCTATAATTTTGGACATTTCCTTAAGAAATATGGAATTTCATAATTTTAGTGATGCTTTTATAAAGGGACTTGATTGTGTTTTGTTGTAAAATTAGCAGGTAATAACTTATACATCACGAAATTTGAAACATCGTAAGAAAAATTATCCACTGAATGATTTTTACCATCAAAAGATATGTATTTATTTAAAAATCTTGAGGAATCATTTATATGGGTAGAAATGTGATATATATATATATATATTATAAAAGTTTAAATTAGATATTCACTCAAAAAAAGTAGATCATGAAATAGGGGATTTGGTTAGAACCGTTAAAGTATTACGATTGTGTGATTCACGATCATCAAGGTACTGAATAAAAGGAAGATGTTTCATTGAGTCAATAGGATAATACATCCTTAACCATGGTATGTTCGAAACATAACCCTATAGTTAATTATCTAATGTAACTGGAACTGATTTTTTTTAATTGAAATACGCATTTACATTGGCCCATGTATCAATAATGTTATCCTTGTTATAAAGAATTAATTTTGATTTTAAGGAAGATCATTATCTGTAATGAAACAAGGAATTGTTGAAGGGAGGAATTTTTATTGAGTTTAATATTAAAAAACAATGTGTCCCAAGATTTTGGAAGTGTTCATATATAATGGTTGTCTCTCAATTAAAGAATTAATTTTTTTTTGAGGTTCATTTCCCATTATATTCTATTTATCCTGTTAGCACTATGATATATAGATATCATAGATAATTTTATTTGTGGGAAGGAATAATGATTGAAATTATGGATTATACCTTTATATGTTTTAACTATTTAACATGTTAATGCTGAATTAAAAAACAAATAGGGATGCGGAATCCATTTTCAATTCATGAATGAAAATGGGAGCATATATCCATGGATATTTTTGAGAGATTAATAAATACATCTTGAGGTAATAATGAAATATGAGTTTTCATTTGGCTAAATATTATCATTTTTTTCAAATTCTGGAATATATGACTTTATATTAGTAATATCAAATCCATCTTAAAAAATAGTCATGTTATAAGGAGTTACACTCTCTATTGTATCTAATCGTGATCTGAGTTTTACATCTAATTTTTGGAAGGAACATTAGAAGTAATTAGGTAATGAACTAACATTTGGTATAACTTTTCATCATCAATCTCAGGGAAAATCGGAGCATAAAATTAAAACAGCATAGGATATTTTTTAGGCATTAACATTTGATGATCAGGAAGGTGGGAATCTATAATAACGTGATTTTTTAAAAGAAGACTATGTTTTATATAATATAGTACATGCAACAAATAACCTAAAGGAACAATTAAATATGACCATTATAACATATCTATTGAATTTTAATATATGACTTCCAGTAACTACATTGTGGAAAAAATTAATACTATCAATAATTGATAATAATGTATTGTTTAATTCTTATGAAATAATCACTCAATTTTTAGTAAAGTAATTTTAGGCTTCATGAATAAATTTTATTCAAAATTTTATTTTATTTCATTTTATAAGAAGATATTATAAAATAATTTATTAAACATTTAAAATCATTATTTGATAAAAATGGTTTCATTTTTGAAATCATCATATAAAAATTAACTTACGGTGAAATTTTAGGATTTTTTTTAAAATATTGATTTTTTTCAAGTGAATAGTGAACAATACCAATTTTATTTAAAACGATATTTTATTTTTAAGTATTTAAAAAGTCCCACTTTTTTAATTGATTTTTATATTTCATTATTATTTTTTCAATAAAAAGAATCAAATTTATTTCAGTAGAATCTACAGAATCATTAATTTTTTTTACAGAAACATTTGAATAGAAAAAAATAATTTTTTATGGAAAACTGTATTCATCACATTTCACTAGTTTATTTTAAAAGGGATTTATACAAATTGAATTTTTTGAATATGATAAAATATATTCTTTATTTTGAATTATGAGGTTCAAATTTGATAAATAGGTCCATTTTTGATGATTATCAATAATAACAATGGTAAAAATGGTGTCACTATAAAAAGGGTAAAATGGGTAAAACAAGATTAAAAATATGTGATACAATTTTATAATCACCCTGCAATATCCCAAACATTACCCAAATTTGTTCACTCTTTATATAATTTGTTTAACTGCATAATATAATTGTGTTCAATCCCTTTCTTATCATGGAAAATGTTTTCCTAGGTGCATAAAGGCTCGATGGAAGTTGGTATGCGGTCGATAGTGGTGGTATGTGACATCAAAGATGCTGTAATTCCACTAGCTAGCCATCTAAAATGACAATTTAGCTTGTGTGATTTCAATTTCTTGGAAAAGCTACATAAATCCCACTAGCCAGCCGATGGAACCCACCAACCACCTAAATGGGATCCTAATCGAGTAGTTGTTCTATAGGACACCATTGGCTAGATAGTGGCATCAGGCTAGGCTAGAATTAATTGGGTAACATCATATTTATACCTGCTAAAACCCCAATTTAATTTCCTTAATCACATATTTGAAACATTACATGAGATTAATGATTGTGAAGGGTTTCACAAGGATTATTTGGATACTGTAACTCTTTCCTTTCTCCCCTTAATATGTATTTCAATCATGATGATACGAATAATTGTGATATGATTAGTTTTGGTGTATTCATATTATTTTCCTATTATATATTCATATCTAAGAAATTACATGGTGAATTAACCATTTTCTATAAGGGATAATGTGGTTTAATATTTATATGGGAATTTAATTTCATGGTTTCCCCCTCATTGCTTGAGCTATTTGGTATAAAATAACTCAACAAGGTCTGATTTGTTTCTCAAGTATGTGAAAATAATATTATCTCATTGTAATTCCATTCTCATGACCTATTTTAGCTGTAATCCTATGGTTTAGAATGAATTATCATCATTAGACCTCATGAGGACCCCGTTGAGTCTGATGGCGATTGAGATCAGGACATCTGGCCACCCTAGAGGTGTACCTACCTTCATCCCAGAATTAGAAATGCGTAATTATGCATTTGAATTTTAAATTAAAAATGAGGAATTCATTATGGTTGGGATTTACTTATAAATCAGATATTCACTAGGATCACACATCTTATGAATGGATAATTGTTATGAAATTATTTTATGGGAATAATGGTTTGATGGTATGATGACATAATGAATCATGAAATGGTAAATGGATTCATATAAAATGGGAATTTGGATTTTATACTTTTTTTTGAATTGATAACATATATTTTTTTGAATATATTTATATTTTATATTATTTTTTATTCTTGGTTATTATGAGAGGAAACATGTTAGATTGATGCTTGATTTTGAGATGCATAGATATATGGTTCTTGAGGCTGAGATGAATAGCAGAATGATGCCAACTTATGTATGGATATGTTCCTTGAGACATCAAGGTGAGGTACATGACTAATGGATGTTTGAGGGTGGGAATATTGATTCTTAGTGCATGAGGGATTGATGCATGTATGGGATACCAAATGGTATGAGTGGTGGATGGAAATAACACTCCATCATTGCTATTTTCATTATGGGGAAATGAATGTGACATCTGATATAAAGTCAATGTAGGATTGGGATACCAGGGGTGTTATCCTGGAGGTCAAGTGTAAGTGGGTCTTATTTGAACATTTATATTAATTTTTTAGACAATGAACATATTATCATAATGATGTAATGAATATTATTTCTTATTGTTTTTAGTCACTATGGGTGTTGGACATATGGGTTTTACTGACACCCTATTGTGGTCACTGCATGGTACGTAGGCAGTCTTCACGGATATATGTATGGACTAGGGAATTGGGATTTACTATTGATTGTTTAATAAATTCTTTTTGGTTTTGGAGTTTAGATAGGGGACTGATCATGAAGTTCATAACGATGATGTGAGCCTTTATATGTGACAATAATTTAGTAGTTTTCTTGTATGAACATGAGCATGACATTCATGTGGCATAAATTATGGAAGGACATTGTTCGTTATGTTTTAATTGATTTGGAATTTTCATGTTTATCTATTGGAGTAATTTTATAATTATCAAAAGAAGGATGAGTAATTTTCCAAGTGGAATATTTTTTTGTATTGAACAATAACTAGGTAACAAAATTTTGAAATATTTCCTTTTACAAAAATCTATTTACAACAACGGAAAAAATAACTTGGTAAGTCATTAGACCAAATAAATTCATTAACATTCACCCCTTCATTTTATAGACTATTATACAAGAAGTATACTTCAAGGAATGAATGTGTGATGACTTAGTTTGGGGATGAATGAAGTTCCAAGAATCCAATCAACCTAGAAACTGTTTTCTATAAAAGAATAATATAACCATTTATGAAAGACTACATGATGGTAGTAGGATCACAGTATTTCCAAAGATTTTAATAAAATAATTTCCTTTCTATTTTAACTATGTTGATAATGCCAATAATTTTGGAATCAAGATAGGATTCAGCTCCACATGGTCTATAGACACATCCAAGGACATCACCATTGTGATTCTCGAATACTACTCGAAAGACCAAATCTCCTAGACTCTATATTGATGCCCCATCCATGTTGCATTTTATCATTGTAGTAAATGATGGAATCAATATATCTTTAAATGTTCAATAAATAGGTCATAAATTACATATCATTCAATAATTTTTATGAACTAAATATGTAATAATAGAGCTTTTACAATAAACCTCTTTAAGGGAGTTCACATTTTTCACTCCAACCTTAATCTTTATGAGGTGTGATTGAATATTGAAGTAAGAATACACATGAATCATCTTATTTTGTTCATTACATATAACATGAATAAATTATACAATATCCACTTGAATTAAATCAATTAGTTGTTGAGAGAGAGGAATCCTAGGGAATTATTTAAGATTCTCATAGATAGAGGCTGTCTAAGGAGGATTCTGTTTAAAAGTATCTAAGATAACATTCTATAGAACTGAGGTAATGAAATAGAGTAAGTAAAGATGATTAAATTCCTCCTTATGAAGTTTTCTTAAGACACATTAGGTTTTAATATCAAGGAAAATATATTGAATGTTCATTTAAATAGGAATATTAGAATGTTATAGCCTCCATTGAAGTATAATGCTAGATGGTGAAATTCCGGATTTTTTCATAATTCTAGTCCTATTGTGTCCATTACCATATAAATAATTTTTTTATTACAATTTGGTGGTGATCATATCATTCAATTATAATACCCTGATCATTTCAACATCTCTATTAATAAATTTATAATTTCTGACCACAAGACTCATCTCCCCAAGAAGCATATCGAGAGGGAATTTTATTTTCTCCTCAATCGTATCATTATGATCCCACAACGGATCAATAGAGTTTAAGAGATTTTTGGAGGGTAATACCTTACCTATTATAAAACAACAATTTTAGTGGAGTTTTGATTGGCTATCCAATCCAATTATTTTGAAACACTAGAGAAATAGGCCCTAAGAGAAAGCAATATAGATGATTCCACATAATTAATATTTATAGGTTTGAGATTTCTTATAAATATGGTTATTATAAATAAATGTTACATTGATTTATTATTAACAATCCCAGACATAAAATGTTTATATTGAGATTGATTCATATCATAGATATTTTTTATTTCAATTCCTATAAGAGTAAAGGGGTGACAACATTGCTTCCAATGAACTGTAATGAAATTTCATTGGAGGATGATATCCTTTTAAATGAATTTTAGGGAAATATTTTTTATTTTAAATAGGGAATATGAGTATTTATAATCCATTAATGAATATAAAAACTTATAAAAAATAAATTATTTCAAAATACATATCTTAGTAGCCAATGAGAATGATTTTCCTTCCCAATAATCTATTTTATTTGATACGGAACAAAATTTGAGAGAGATGACATGCATGAGGTACTTCTTAAAACATGGGGGAACAATGATAAGTAAAAGGGAAAAAAAACTTATCAAATTCCTAGATTATTTATGATAGACACCTTTTAGACTGGAGTACTGATCTTTGCAAAAATATAGAAATTATTTTTTCTAACTGGTCTTCTAACCTAAAATCCTTTTATAATTAAGAAGGTAATATTTTCTTTAATGTCTCTAATATCTCCCTAAGTGAATTGAATTATATAATTGGAAAACCATATTTTAAAAGGACAATTTAAACCCCTAGAAACTCTTACATGCCTCATCTCGTCATTATCCAACATGTTATGTTGAATTAATAATAGGTAATCCGCTATAGTAGAGAAATCAATGGCTAAAAGATGATAAAATTGTATAAAGCCTCTTGAACATGAAAAGTATTCCTTAGGAGATGAATTCATGAGAACTATTATATGAAATTACATTCAAATTATTTTTACCAACCTAATGAATGAAAAATAAAAACCATATATGGATAAGACCATACAAATAAAGCCACATTCCATCATAATGAAGGTTTTTTAAACATCATGTTTCAATGTAATATTACCTCCCATAGTTTTTTTTTGATAAGAATGACACATTATGATATAGTGATGAGTTAGTTTTGTATGGTCCTTCCATTAAAAAATCCAAACTAATTTTATGTGATAATATTATTATAAATAGTGACAATCATATTAGAAAGAATTTTTCCAATAATTTTGGGGATCATGTTTACAAGAGATGCATGCCAAAATAGATGAATAGAATTTTCATTATCAAATTTTTGAATGAGGGAATAAAATTTTATATTGATTTACATAAGTAAATGAACTCATTAAAATAATTGTATGAAATCATATAGACATCATGCTGAATAACTTCCCAAAATGGATGGAAGACGATGTTGGTGAAACCATCTAGGCCAATAAATCATTTATCTTTAAGTGAATGGACCTCTTATTTGATCTTGAAATCAAAAAGTAATTGAAATAATATTAGTCTTATCTTCTTGGATAAAAAATATATGGATGATACAATCAAAATAATTAGATTTGGTTGTGGGGAAATTAAATATGTTCGTGTAGAAAGAGTCAGAATGATCACAAAGAGATTTTATATTGTAAAAAAACATCCAATATTCATTGCGAATGGACTAGGGTCTACTGAATTTTCTAGCTCTTTGAAGTGAGTAAAAAAACATAGATTTTTTTGTTAATGTTCATAGTAAATTAGGATTTGAAGGCTTTACTTTGTATATATTCCTTTGGATTTATAAGGTTGTTGACTTTATGGGAGACCGGAGTTTCATGTTCAATACCACTTGAAAATTCATTGTAAGTGATACCATTCTGAATTGGTTAAAGTTTGGATTACTAAAGTGAAATATCTATTTCAAGAGTTCCAAATTGATCTCTACTCCATTCATTCAATTTACTATTAATCAGCTTATTCTTGAGGACACAATCCCTGATATTATTCATGTAATAAAATAACCCCAATTATCTTGAACCAGATTAATACATTCAGGGTACAGAATTCATGCATCATTTGATAATAATGTGAATGATGGTTTTAGATATCTTGAAAAAAATTTATACACAAATCATTATTTTTTTTAAAATGGTTTTTTATAGAAAATTGGGATACCAACATTTAGGATACATATCGATCAAACCTCAAAAGAAATCATCTTTCCATGAAAAAATAAAATAAAGCGGTTAGATTTTTGTACCTTCAATAATAGATATTCCATACAGTTGACCTCCATATCTTGGTTGTGCTTAATGATATCCTAAATACAAAAATCCATTATTTCATATGTTATCACATGTTCCTCGAGACTGGTTTTCCCCTCATTGAAGCCGCACATCAGGATCCTATTATGTTTATCAATCTATGATCATTTCACATCATTCATACAAACCTTAATTTCCATTCAAGTATTTTTTGTCCATCCTCCTCTAAGATTATGATCATGAAAGACACTTCATGAATTTATTCCTTAGAATGCATGAGGATATTTTGCTAGATATCTGATTCCTCACCCATATTATCACCATTTACATGATCAAAGACAATCAGGCCCCAACCTAGTTTACAATAGCCTCCTCATGGGGGGAGGTTACCTTCTTTTCCTCAACTACATCAACCATCCAATTTTGACGGGGCATACCTTTGCGAGATTCCCTTGAAACTGGTGGGGTTGGTAAATTTGTATAATCCTTTAATCATCGTGGCTTATGCACCAGCTTAAAAAAACCCATATTCATATATGATTGTTTTCTTTCCTTTATTTTAAGAGCACCTAATATAATATTCTACAATTGTGGTCTCCTTGGACATTGAGGACATAGATTCAGAAGCAGAGTCATCATACACTCCTTAGAACTGGTTCCCAAATTCGATGGTGGCAACACTATTTAGAGAAACTGACTTGTTTATAGTATATGACCAATCCCCTTGGGAAGGTATCTGCACATCTAGCCCCTGAGTATGTGGAACCTCAGAAGGCTTGTGGGTTTGATCAGCTATACTAGAATATTATCTTAGGTTCATGTATAGCACCATTAATCCAGAAATCAATACATGTTTTGAATTACCAGGATAATGAAAAACTATTAACTATACCTACACTCTCACAATGATTTAAAAATAAATTAATATCCCCATGTATTGTCTATGGACCAATGATTTGACAACTCTAGGTTTTAATTTCTTTCCAAAAGCCCCTTCTATTATGAATTCCTTTGTAAGAATAGATGAGGGAGAAAGAAATGCTATGTTTTGAAACATTTAAAACTAAATCTAAGAATTTCATCACTAGAACAAAATGTATAAAGCTCTTCCAAATTCAATTAAGAAAACACCAAGCACATTTTAATCACTATGTATGACTGATTTTTATCATGAAAGTGGAAACCAGTATGTTAAAGAGAAGAAATCATGGAAGGGAAGATCCTTTAATATTTCAATAAACCAAGATGTTCAGGATTATTATTTTGAATAAAGATAAAAATATAGATTACTATTTTAGGGTTGGCCATACCCTTATAATTCAAGAAAAGAATCCTCATTTGATTTATATTTGGGGATAGAGTCCCTTTTTTATTAACTCATGATTTAATCTTCCTATATTATTGTTTATTTCTCTCACCTATTTCACATCACATACAATGATTTAACCAATTTATTCATAAATAAAATATTAAATATGGTCATTATTGTGGTTTATATCTTCCATTGATGATGGCGTAATATCAACACCAGTTTGTTTCCTCATACATGGAAAATAACTATCCTTGGAACTACTATTAGCCTTGATATATTTTTGAACAGCAATAAAATATAGGATAGTAACATGATGATTATCTTTCATAGATACTAATATATTCTATGTATCATTCAGTATAATCTCATTAGAGACATTCTCACTAGGATCTCAATTTTCAGAAGATATTTTAACACAGAAGCACCATATTTCATTCATTCTTTGAGAGACGTAGTAGGCATTTCAATATTATCATAATGAGTAAATATATCTAAATTACTATGATCTTAGGAATCATTATAACTCCCATTTTATAGAAATATGGCCATATTCTGGATGTATTAAAAAATATCCATAGTTATGCTAATATCAGTATTTATCGGTATAGAATTGTCCCCAGCTTCATTTCTATTTGGAACAATGTCCTTTCATGTCACTAAGGTAGGGGCAAATGGGTTATTCTCCTTTTTCCTCTTCATTGACATGTATAGATTAATAAATATAGACTAAAACTATTATGTATGGAGTAGTATCTTGTTTTACTTTCTCCCATTTCTATGAATAATTTTCTTTTAAGTGTTCATATTTATCACAAAAATACTCTTTATTTTTTATTACTATTTTCAGGTTTTTGTCTATAAAATTATTCAAAAAATCATTTTGTTTTCATAACACTTTTAGGTTGTAACAAATTGAAATATTCATATGGGTATATCTAAGGGTATGCTGGCAGTTTTCCTCTATGTATCTCTCTAATCTTATCAGCAATTGGCCATCTTGATTCTCCAAATTCCATAACAAGGTCTTTTGGTTTGTTGATTCTTGTTTTGTTTCATTGAGTACTACCCAAGAAGTGGTCATGAATGTTCCCAATATGTCTCTAAACAAATGGACCTCACTTTCCGGTGTGGGACCTTGGGGTTCCATTTGATGGTACCCTTGTTATCTTTGTTGAATTCATTGTCCATGTTGTTGTTGTGGTCTCCAACCCAGAAATTGATTCCCACAATTATAATCAGATTATTTTTTATCTTATATACATGTAATATTGGTGGTTTGTTTCTAGTCCATAATGATTTTCATCTTATTTTTTAATTATTCTAGTTTTGTTACCATCCATTCATCGTTGTCGATTGCATGAACGCCTTTTCATTTCATCCCTTGTCCTTTCCACTAGAAACTATTTCTCTACATTTCATCAAGAAAGTTGTAACTCACATCTGGTGATTCCTTCATTAATTATACTATAGATGTGACATATATAATTTACCAATTTCCCTATGAAAAACACTTATATAATGTTTGTTTTAACATCCATATATATATTCCATGATGAGTGAATTTTTTAGTCATATCATAGTATCTTTCCGAGGCAGAATACAATGAGTCATCTTTATATTGAAAAAAGATTAGAATATTTACCTGTATGTACATTTATATAGAAGGTGTAATGAAGTAGGTAAGGAAGTCTATGGCTTTCTCATCCCAAGTAGTAATGGAATGTTCTTGCATGATTTGATATCAATCTGAAGCGTTCTCACATAATGAAAATGCAGAAGATATAAAGTCATACAACATTTCTTTAGACATTCTAGAATAAGAACATATCACATACCTCAATAAAGCTTCCCAAATATTTTTTTGAATCTTCATCTGGATGTCCAATGAATTTCACACAATTATATATCAATGCAATTATTAAAGGATTGATCTAAATTTAATTTTCATAAAATAGGGTGCTAGGATTCTCGATTAGAATCTTACGTTTGAGGGATGCGTGTAGTATGCGAGCATCCACAACCCCTAGTCAGTTTGAAGAACTCTAGCAGGTAGAATTTTCTCAGTTATCTCCATGGTATTAGGGTTATTATTCATGGGACTTGTCTCAGAATGGTTCTTTTAATCAATGATGTTTGTTCTCTTTTCCCAAGTGTTGTAGTTTTCCAATTAAAATAAAAAATATAAAACTCACATCATGACCAAACCCAATATAAATCGAGAAAATGAAGTAAACCTATAAAATAAAATATAAAATTTTAATCCTAAAAACTATAAATAATCCTTCCCCATAAACGGTGCCATTTTTACCAGAGTAGATGGCATTGTAAATTCCTTACGGGACTATGAAAAATAAAAATTTATAAAAATAACTCAAACTAGGCTACCCTATTAATTAAAATGAGTATAGAAACATGTTGATATCGATCTATAGAGGTGGTGAAATTAGTTTTATTATGATATAAAAAGTGTCAATTTTAATAATCTGTAGAAAGAGGTGATAAAATAAGTGTTTTGGTTTGTTTTATGAATACAGAATGAATATGAAGAAAATATTACAGGGTTTCATCGAATCAAGCTTATCTAGATAAGTTATTTAATCATGATTTCCCCTAAATGTGACAATGGTAATGCCTTAATTAGGTTTATCAGTTTCACAATTTTATAATTCCCTTTTTTATTCAATTATCAATGGACATTAAATATGAAAAATAATTGTATTATATATTGAAGAAAATATTACATAAAACCAAATACATGAATAAATAAAATAAAATTAATCTGATGCGCCTCACTCCTTTCGATAACATTATTTTAGCACAACGAGGGTTTACCCCCTCATCCTATTGATGGAAGGAAATTAGGGAATGTGAAATGAAAAAGAAAGCATAACGAAAAGGGAGATGAACACTATGATGATCCTACACAATGCATTTTCGCACTCCAAGTTTTCGTCAACGACATATCATGATCTCCAAAGGAATCATGATAGATCTCTATTTATAGAGATCAAAGGGCCCTAGATTTAATGAATTACATAATTTAATGGTCTAATGGTGTTCTAGGGTGGGTCCCATTTTGGATATTTTGTTAAAAAATAATGATTTGGTAAATTTGGGATTTATAATCTCATACATAAAATTTACACCTTGTGTAAGTCAATAACACAACATTTAATTTTGAATGTTGTTTTTAATTGCTTCACATTGTGTCCTTATTTTCACAACATACACCCGTACACAATGTGTAATCATTAAACAATGTGTAATTTCATTTTTTTGGAATTAAAAGACTTGTTTTCTTTTGTTCTTATGTTTTATTCCCTATAAGTGATGCATGATCATCCTCAAAAATCTGGTGTTGCACTGCTTGTCTTCGATCATGGTGTGAAGTGTTGTGTTTCTCATATTTCTATAATTTTTGTATACTTATATAAAACACAAAACAAGATAAATTGTCCATCATTTAGAAAAATAACATTTTAAATATAGAAATAATTTTATTGAAACACCAAAAATATATACAATAAATACCACTATCAACTATACAACACAATAATGAACAAATGAAACTTGAAAATTGAAAATTTAAAATTTAAAATTTAAATTAAATTACATTTTATTTTTTATTTTTGAAAATATTTTATTTATCATCTAATATTAAATTTAATTATTTGATTTAATGTTTTTATCAATTAGAAATATTTAGAAAATGGTATATTTTTGTAACGTAAAATATAAAATATATACTGACATACTAATTAATAAATTTTTTAAAATACAATAATATATTAATTGTAAAATTATTAATACAAAAAAACATAATTTGTTTTATACTATTCAATATCATATATATTAATAATAAAAGTAAATTAATATATATGTATTATACAATAAAATAAATATATTAATTACATGTTCCATATTTAATTTATTATTGCGTTTTATAAAATTAAATAATAGATTTATATCCAATTAAATGAAATAATTATTAAGTAATAAAAATAGTAAATTAAAATTAATAATTAAACCATAAAACAATAGAATCATTGAACCATAATAATTGAATAAGCATAATTTCATAAATATAATAAAAAAACATTTCAAGGACACCTTATACAATTATAAAAAAATAATATATCATACAACAAAAATCACATCAAAAAAATTATAAAATTAAATTAAATTTAAAATATACCTCTTGTGAATCATCGTTCTTCACGAAAGGATATCAGAGAACGAGGTCTTGCGAATGGAGATTCAATAAATTGGGTTTTGTGAATGGAATTATGGGGGGGTTCACAATGGGGTGACCTTTATTCATTGAGTTATGGTATAGGATGATGATTTTCCCACAAGTAGACTTAGTAGAAAGGGGTGTACCTGATTTCATGGGTTGCATAAAATGGTTTTGAAAAAACCATACCTACACTTCACAGGGAAATGGGATCTCGATTCAACTATACCAAATCAGAACAAAAAACATACACATTCACGAGTTCTGTAAAATAGTTTCAAAAAAACAGATCTACACTATTATGGGACGTTGGATCACGGTTATACCATGTTAGAACATTGATTTCATGGTGAGAGAGAAGATTATTATTTCACTGGCGGGGAAAAATAAGAGAAAACCTACAATTGGATAATAGTGTGTGATGTTGATGAACCATAGAATATATTAGGAACTATGACTTGATAGAATTGGAATGTCCAATATCTAGATTGAGTGGGATTTTCGGTATTAATATATGGTTCATTATAAGAATGAACATTTTTTTAGAATTTTATCAATAGACGATTTCTAGAAAACAAAATTCTGAACATTAATTTTTAATAAGGGACTTTTTTGGAAAGCGCCATATTCAAAATATTTAAGAAGAATCACTTTTTGAATGTTCATATGAAATAGAACATTTTGGAAAGGCACTATTGGGAAATCTATATTCAAAAAGAAATTTCATTAAAGGTGACATTTTGGAATTTTCCTTCCATTGATTGCTTATAACCCCATGCATGCTTATATGGGGAAATTGTTTTCCTTTGATATTAATTAAGTAATATGTTTTTTATATTATTAGTATGTATGGAGAAAACTACCTTAATATAGCTACCACTTCTGCTAAATATAAATCATGACTCCACACACCTCCATGATATCCCAAACCCCAAAAATCGAACATACCTCAGACCATGCAAGAGGACGAATCATTTAAATAACCAATGTCGACGCCACATGAAGCACCATTTGATGAATTAAATTACTGATTGAAATAAAACATGAACTATAGAAGCCTTATTTTGAGAATGTTACGAAAGAAGATACATGATCCCAATCTTGATACATGTTATATGATGATCATGACCAAATTTTTGAAATTAGATATTAGAGACAACGAATAGAGAAACAGATAACCTACATCTTTGAATGAAGTCCAACCAAATCCAATATGTGATGTGGAGTTGTGGAAGGAGATATCGATATTTGGTCAAGGAAACAAATATTGATCCACTTAAGAAGAAGATGATACTGATTCAATCATTGGTATTTAGTTTTTTTGTTTGTAGGTTGCAGATTCAACAATGGAGGTGCCTAATATTCCAATTAGCTCTACTGCATTGATGCAGATGGATGGACTCATTTCAAGGTTATGTAAAGGTCATTCATATTTTTGTAAAGGTAATAATTCACACCAATGTTTCTTTTTTAGGTTATTATCAGTGGTACTTGTTGGATTAAATACTATAATAGTATTTTTAATATTATTACATTGGTATAATGAGGTAAAAAACAGGTCAAATTGATGGAATTTGACATTTAATTAATTAACCACCCAAGAAAACAATTTTATCACTATTTAAAAGGTCATGTCCTTGTAAATGTTTTATCAAGGATAATTTGGGTATATTACATAAAAAACTACGGACGAGATAAAAGAAAATGGATTAAAATCATTTTTTGTGGGAAAAAATCAAGAAAAATCAAAATAATAAGTTAAATGAATCAGGTTATTTCTTTTATTTTTAATTTATTTTATCTAGAAATACGATAAATGAATATTTCTAAAGTTCCTAAATTAAGATAAATATAAAAACATGTTCTATCATAGAATGGTTATTAAATTTTTATTTTTTCATATCTATATTTATTATGAGTGGTGTTAAATTATGAATCGAAAATCTGGATTGCATTTTTCAAGAAATAGAATTTTTTGAAATATGAAACCATTATCCATTTTCATTATTATAATTTTTCTTTTTTCTAATTTTTATAATCACCTGTGAAATTTCTTTTACAAATACTAAAATTTTTTCAATTTTTTTGGGAATCCCAAAAAAATACCTCTCGCCTATTGTGTTTTAGAATTTGATAGTTTGTGTGAAATGATTTTTGGGAATCCCAATCCACTTCCTCTACTCATGCTTATGAATTTAAAATTTATTATTTATCATTTATTAAAGTTGTGAAATTGTTTCAAAATACATGGGTATCTAATATATTATATGAAATTTTTAGATCAAGGTTGTGTAATTTTTTTGAAATCATTGCGCAAATTTGTTTGTTGGCACATTTAAAAAAAATTATAATAATTATTATTATGATGTTATTATGGTTATGAAGTTTAATTGGTAACAAAAAATAATAAATTTAATAATATATATTTTTTGAAATAATAATATTTTTTTAATAATTTTGAAATCCTCTTCATGATTTTATAATTTTTCATTATTTATTTATTAATTATTGTTGGATAATAAATGGGATGAAGTTATAGTTTAAAAAATTGATTGTAATTATTTGAATGAGAAAATAATGACTATTGTTATATATATTTTTGTTTATTTATAAGATGATTTAAGGTGTTAAATGTTGTAATTAATAAAGTTATAAAATTTATATATCAGTTTTGAAGTAAGTATTATAGTTTTATGTTTTATGATAGAAAAATTGATGAAAATATGTAAAAATTGGGATTTATGTTTGTTAAAATTTATTTGTCTTTATAAATATGTTATGATTATGATGTTTTATATTATGATCTTTACATCATGAAATTTTTTTCATCACTAAAGTTGCCTAATAATAATGTTTAAATTGTTTCAAAATTATGTTAAAATAATATTTATTGATTTCTAAAAGAGTTGATGATGTTATGATATCTTATGAGTAAAAAAAATTCATTATTATGAGAAATTTTTTAATTTCACAAAGACTATTTTTATATTTTTATAATTTATCAATATAAATTTTGGAAATATATAACTGAATTATTAGATTTATTTATATATCCAAATATAATAAATAAATGTAATTGATGTGTATATTTTTGCCAAATAATGACAATTTGATTAGTATCAATTATGTTTGTGTATTATTATATAACCCAGTGGAGAACAAAATACACATTTATGTTATTTAATATGACTAATTCATTGGATTATTATTATTTAAAACCATTTATTTTAAGCATGTATTTATTGCACTTATATTTTTATCAACATTACACTCATAGACATTGACTGTTCCGATAATTAATGGATTAAATTTCTATGATTAGAGTAAACATATCCAATTTCACCATGGTCTGTTGGATCTTGATTGACAACTCTGAGTATAGAAAACTAATACTACAATGGAAGATAGGAACAATGATCATAGAGTATATTATTCAACTAGGAATGATCGAACGAGTTATGTTTGATGGTCATGCGAATGAGCATAAAAAGTAACATCAAGTCTGGTCTCCCTAAAACTAAATATTCGAAAGAATATATGATATCAATGGGAGACCAAACTCCAAATTATACAAAAATATCTTTCTTGGAAATTAAAGTGTATATTGACCACAATAATGCCTGATTGTTCTTATAGTATACATGAGTATGTCATTTAAATGACAAATATTTTATTAGGACTCATGTCATTAAGAATATATGTGGATGAATGTTTCCATGTAAATATTTTCCTAAACTCATTACCATATGAGTATGTACCATTCTAAATGAAATACAACAGCATTAAAGAGAAATAAAATTCAAATGTATTGCCTACCGTGCTTGTTCAAGCGTAATCACATTTATAAGATTCAAGGAATCCACTCCATCCATTATGTGCATCATCAAGGAGGAAAGGTGAATGGTATAAGGAAGCATAGAATTTAAAGGGACCATTGAAGTTTAGTGATCACATTATAAAGAACCAAGGGAATGAAAATAAAAATAAATGCTATTTATATGGGAAAGTTGTACATTTTAAAAATTAATGTCTAAAACAAATGCCTTGGTTTGAAAATAAAGGTAAGGAAAATTATTATACATGTTGTGAATCAATCATAATTGAAGTTCCACATAATAAATTGTGGATTTATTCTAGTTGTATGAATTATTTTTCTCAAATGATACATGGATTCCATTCATCCCAAATCAAAAAATCAACTAAAACTATTATCTTCAAGGGGAATAGAGTGAGGGTTCCTATTGAAGAAATAATGTTTAATCCATGATAGTGGATATGTTTTCAATTTTTGTGAAACATTTTTGGCACCCAGTATATCTAGGAATTTTGTTTCTTTATCAAAGCATTACGCTACTATATAGTCTTATAATTTTGGGAATTGATATTTTAGTTTTCTTACGTATTCACCCATGATTGTATATAGTTTATTATATGATGGTTTATATGAACTAAATCATGATAATATGTATGCTGGAACACTTTTAACTACAAATCATAAATATAGTACTAAAATTGGTTTAGTAAATAAAATTTATAGTCATTTATGGCATAAATGTTTATGTTATATTTCCATATAATGATTGGAGACAATTATTAAGATTGAAATCCATCCAAATTTTGATTTTACTGACCTAATCATTTTTTTTGGATTTTATTAAAGGAAAACAAAAAAACACAAAGAAAGGTTCCATATGAAGTACTCAACATCATGATATCATACATACTGATATATGTGGCCCTTTTGATGTTAATTCTTTCTCTAAAGAAAAATTATTTACCACCATTATTGATTATTTTTCACATTATGGATATGTTTATTTATTTTGTGAGAATTATCAAGAAATAAATTCCTTGGAAATGTATGTAAAAGAAGTTGAGATGTAATTATATAGATAGGTGATGGTCATATGGTCTGATAGGGGTGGTGAATATTATGGAATATTTCATAAAAGTGGAAAACATCCCGGTCCATTTTTAAACAGTTTTGAATGGCATGGCATATGTTCATAATAAACTAGGTTAGGAACACCACAAACAAATGGTATATTAGAAAGGTGTAATAAAACATTAATGGATATGGTTGTGAGTATGTTAATTATTTATTATTTACCATTATAATTGAAGTTGTATGATTTAAAAACTACCATATATTTATTGAATATCATCCCAAGTAAAGCAGTTTCAAAGATTCCTTTTGAGTTTTTGACTTATAGGGAACATAATTTGACACACATGCATATCTGAGGTTTTTGGGAAGAAATAAGACAATATAGTCCATAATAAAGAAAATTAGATGAAATAACAAGCATTGGATGTTTCATTAGTTATCTTGAAAATTCAAAGGGTTATAGATTTTATTATCCTAACCATATTATGAGAATATTTAAAAATATAAATTATATATTTATTCAGACTTATGATTCTAGTGGGAGTAAAGATCCAAAAAATATAGAAATTAAATAATTTAGAATAAAAATCCCATTTTCATTGTATTCTAACATCAAATGTTATTGTTCCTCAAATTATTACATCACACAATAGTAATTTAGAACAAAACAAGTATGTATATCGAATTTAAAAGGAAGAAATGGTAGAAGAACTATGATAAATAGTGTTAAGAATATCCCAAAGGGAAAGAAGGTAAATATTTCGGTTTACTATGTGGTATGACATCATGAAATAGAATGTGATGTTATCATTGATGATTATCTTATTACATATTCTCATGCTATTGGGTGTGATTATTCTTATAAATGGTTATATTCCATGAAATGTGACTACAATTCCATATAAAAATAAATTATGTGTCATTATGGAATTTACTAAAGGATGCAGGAGAGTTGGATGTAAATGGATCATCAAAACCAAATGTGACTCTCGTGGTAAACTCGAAAATTTCAGGGACAAAATATTTGAAATAGGATTCACTAAAAAGTACAGTATATACTATAATGAAACCTTATCACTAGTTTCTAAGTAGGATTATTTTAGAGTTATTATTGAATTGGTAGATATGTATGATTTAGAGTTACATAAAATGGATTTTAAAAAATAATTTCTAAATAGAAACATAGAGGACGATGTATAAACGGAAAAACTAATGATATTTCCCCTTGATTTAAAGGAACACATGGAATTTACATTAAATAAGTAAATATACGAACTTAAACAAGATTCCTAAAAATGGTATATTAGTTTGAATGGTACAATTTTAACATTTTAATTTAAGAAAAACATAATTCATCAGTGAATGCACAAAAATTGAGTGTGAGTAAATATATATTATTTATTATATATGTTTATGACATATTTATTTCATTAAATGATCATGGAATGTTATATGAGTCCAAGAAATTAAAATCAGATAATTTTGAAGTGAAAAACATGGGAGAATCCACGTATTTGATTGGAATAGAAATAATCATGAATTGAACTCATGGTTAATTGGGATTATCTAAAAATTCAAAATTTAATAAAATTTTTGAGATATTATAAATGGAAAAATGTTTAAAATCACCTGTTCCAATTCTGGATGAAGAAAATTTTAATCTCAATGAATGTCCCAAATATGATTTGGGGCAAAAAATAGAGGGAAAAATTCATTATGCACCTATTGTTGTATGCTTTATATATGTTAAAACATGTACAAGAACATTAGATAACATCAATTATATTTATGTGATATATTCGCACGGAATAAAGGATCACATGATTACTAATAAAAGATCAACTGATCCTCAAATGATTGGATAATTTGATTGAGACTTTGTTGGTTGTGTGCATACAAGAAATTCCACTTTTGTATATGTGTACATTATATCCAGAAGAGTAATATCATTGAAATGTAAAAATCAATTGGTTATAGGTTTTTTGATAATGGAATATGTATTTGTAGCATACTTAGAAGATAAAATTCATGGAATGTGGTTGTGAAATGTTATTTCTGGAATTGGAATTTTCGGTAAAATCGCCAAGCCCAAGAATTTTTTTCATGAAAATACCATTGTAGTATTGATTTCAAATAATTACCACTGTTCCAAACGTACTAATCACAAGAAATTAATGTACATTATAGTTAAAGAGGGTGTTAAAAAACGTAAGGTCTGATGTAAAAATATTAGCATATATCTTATTATTAAATAACGTTTGATGAAATGGTTGTCAACTAATACATTTATTTGACATTTTGAATGTATGGTCATTTTCACTGTGTAGGTTTCATTGTTTTTGTTAACTATTATGAATATTTTAGTTAACACTTGGAATTATAAATGTTTTACCATGTTGTCCATTTTTTACAGAAGTATACATGATTGAATTTAATAATGATAGAAGTCATAGTATTTAATAAAGAAATTATCATTGGTCCAACTATATATATCAAATTTTAATTATGATAGGGAGAATGTAAATATTGTAGTACATGGAAGAGAGTAAATTAATAGTGAATATACGAATGTGATGACTCTTGTGGACGTTATCCTTAATTATGATCAATGTTTATTATATGATAGAATATATATATATATAAAGGACAATAATGACTAATTGAATATATTAAACATTATAAATTAATATCACGTGAGTTATGTGGGATATTGTTGGACTAAATCATGTAATATTATATTTAATATTATTATAGTGGGATAATTATGGATTATCTTATCAAATTAATGGAATTTGATAGAAAATTAAGAAACCACCAATGAAAAAAATAATCCCAATTTAAATGGACAAGTCCTAGACAATTACGTCTCATGATAATTCTATTATGTTCCATCAAAACAACTACGAAAGATAAAATAGGGAAAGGATATAATTTAAGTTCACAGGTTCCCAAAAATATTAAATTTAGAAAATTTGAAAGTGGAGTGGAAAAACCTTCATCAAATAATGAACTGATATTATTATATTCTTATTTGGTATTTCTACATAGCTAATTAATCATCCATATTGATTACATGAAGTGTAAGAAGTCACATGATTGGGGGTGAGCATAATGTTTTCTGCTTTACATGAGTCACTTGATGAAGAAAATGTAAGGTGATAATCTCACCATATTGAATCTATTTAGGCAATTCAAAATATGATTTCTGGGAGATGGATATGATGAAAGAATATTAGCATTAAATATATAAGATAAAATTATAAATATAAAGAGATCATTCTTCAGGGAGGTATAAGAGATAACCATTCACCATATTTCCTGATTCACATGATCCATCTCCATTCAACATCAGATCACCATTCCATTCCTCAAATCATCGATCATACATATATCATGCAAAGGAGTTTGGATATGAACTATAGGCTGGAGAAAGCTCGAACTAAGAGGGATTGGAGTTTGAGTAGGAGAAAGAGGATGATCACCCTTGAGGAGCTTCTTCTTTCTTATTTCTTGTATCACTTTGTTCAGATTCATTCAATGAATTATATTGATTTTTATACTTCTACCATGTGTACATAAATAGTTTAAGTGGTTGAAATAAATATATTGAACTACATCTCATTTTTATATATTCTTACAGTAAAATTAATCATATTTGGATAATGTGTTACATCTAGTGATCTCATTTTTTATTCATCATCAGCATATTTTCATTCCACCTCAAGTACCAACATGACTGGGATCGAGTAACTTTTTCCTTTGTGACCACAATTGAAGTACTACCCAAAAAAGGTGGATGTAAGATCTTCTACATGAGGAAGATTCATTATATTGGGATATGTTTAAGATAATATCTTTCTGGAGAGATATATAGATTGGATGGATTTTCTAATGATAATTAGACAGTTAATTCCTTTTTACACAACTTCAGAACCTCTATGATTTATTTCATGCAAGGTTAGTGGCATTCCTTTCAATATTATATGGTCCAGTTCCCCTAGCTAAATCAATTATATAGTTTCCCTCCCCATTTTTATTATTTCTACTATATCAACAAACAATATTCAATCAGTCTATATTCATTTCTAAAATCCATCCTCAACTCTATTTTTCCATGTTTTCCATTTTCTTTTGGAAAATATTTATTTTTTTAGTATAGAAAGCATTTCCTTTGGTATGTTTTGGAATTTATTACCATTTTATAAGTGAATTTATGTTTAAAAATAAATAAAATGACCCAATTCCTAGGGCATTAACTAGGATCAGATCCAATTGATAATATATTAACATACATAGACTTGTATTGTGGAAAGAAATGTCAAAAAAATGATAAAGAATAGTTGCAAAAACAAAAAAAAATTAAAAAACACAAAATAGACACGAAAATTGAAAATACCCTAGTGGGAAGCTATGTTCTGAAGTGAATGTGGAGTAATTGAGTAATTTGTGGAGACAGATCTAAAGAAGCAAAAATATTCATATAAAGTTGAAAATTTAAATATTATTGGTAACTGTATGGGATAAAGTTGATATAAATGTCACTTCCCATTCATGGAATTAACCAAAAAGGTATTAAAGTTGTATACGAAGTGTTGGGACCATATTGGATGGAAAATAAAGTAAGACCATTTATCGTTTCAGGTATTGTATTTTTCTTTCATGGATTTTTTGAGAATAAAGGAAATCACTATACTTTGTATAAGATGACATGGGTAGATAGGGATGATAATATACATTAAATGGTAAATATGATGATGATTTTCTAATTATTATTTCACAGTAATCATACGTTGTTTTGAGAACATGTGATGAAATAATTAATATGAAAAGGCGGAGAAAATATGATGTCAATCTGCATGGTTGGTTTTGCAGAAGCAGGTTTCTAATGTGGTGTAATTTTCCAATGTTTTCAAAAACATTGGGTTCCAAATATGGTGTTGGGATAACATTATGAAAATTCTATTTCCTTGAATATCTCATCAATATTTATAAAAGGAATTAGTTATTTGAAGATGGAATTCATTGAGTAGATTTTCCAAAGACATGATGAATGTTGACGATGTTCTCTAAGGCTATGGAGAGATTCCTCAATGGTAGATATAAAGAGATTTCTGAGAATGAATTGTGGTGGCAGAGAGAATTTTGAGAGGATATTTGTCGTATCACAAATGATTTTATGGACCAATTTTTAATTATACAGAGCTTTGTGAATCTGGAAAAATTCCATGGTGTTTTGCAAAACAGATTGTTTTTCTATGGAAATTTCACTGCTCTGTGATTTGGTGGTGACATGGTGATAAAGTGGATAGAAATTATATAGTTAGTGGGAAACACATATAATCAGGCCTTTAATCCCTTGAGAAGTTGAGAGAGACTCAATTGGAATTTTAGAACTCTCGAATTGCAACGAAGGTTCACAAAGGCATTGAGTTATGCGATCGTAATAAGCTCTATGAATGGAAGGAGCTTTGGAACGGGCCATTTATCTTTGTGAATGAAGTGTACTTTAGAAATGACAACATGAGATAAATGAAATAGTGATATCTATAAACTAGTGTTATCTTATAACTAGTAATGTCTATGACCTAGACTGCTCTGCGAAGTTGGGAGCTTCGTGAAGGATCTCGGTGAAAGAGATTTGTGAGATAAAGATTTGAGTACCCAATTTAAGTGGGGAGTTCTTTCAGTGTGCATAATGATTAGACTGGGATAGCTGAATAAGTATCATTACAATTTTCAGGATGTTCCTATCAGCTTCTTGGTAGGAAAGAGAAGATTCTTTTTAAGATACCATATTTGTTAATGTTTTTCATGAATTGCAGAAACATTGATTAACGTTTTTTTCTAAGAGAGTGCTCAGGAACTTACTGATTATTTTCCAAGTGATATATTAGTGTATGGTAATATCCTACTCATTTTATTCAATATAAATGTATTGTTTTTTAGGATTGTGTGGCATTGGATTTCTTTCGACCCATACCAAGGATGTAACTACTCTTGTTGAGTAGTGAGCTTTATAAATCGTGTGTTCATTTGGTTGTGTGTTTTGATTGTGTTAAGTAGGTAAATAACACTTTACCGTGAGGAGAAGGTAGTTTCAAAATGAAGAAAATATAAAAGAAAACGATATCACTGAATCACCCCCTCTCCCTATCAGTGATACTAGGATTCTGACTCCGTAACTGCCGAGAAGAACGAAATGTCTCACTGTTGTTAGACAAATCACCCTCTCCTGAAATCTCTCTTGAGATATATTATCTCTAATAGATCCAAGTATGATGATATATAATCAAGGAAAAGTTCTTACCACAACATTTTCCAATTAGTATAATGGATGTGGTCACCAAGGAAAATGATATTGTACCCTTCTCTTATCTGTACATCAATTAGAGTAAAAATATGCTCATAAGGAAGAGAAAATGAGATCACTAGATGGAAAAAATCATCCCTCAATGATTAATATGAGTACAAGAACATAAAAAATGAAATATAGTTCGATATATCATACCAATCCCCCTAAACTAATATTCAACATGTTAGAAGTAGAAAAATCAATATAACAATACTACAAAACTGGAGTTTAACAACATTGTCCTTTATTAGTGTTAGAAATGAGTTCTCATAATGGGTAACTTTTATGAATGCTAAAATTTTGTGCTGATAAAAGGTACCATTTATCAGGTCTTTTTTAGCACTGATAAATGGATTCCTCTATCCATGATTTTCATTAGCATTGATAAAAATTACCCTTTATCCGGATTTTATTTTTAGCACTGATAATGGTTGCAAATGAAATGATATAATTAAATAAATAGAAATAATAATATTTTAAATTAAAAAAATTTAAAAATTTTATGAATTAAATAATTATTGATAATAAGGAATAAATTTAATATTCTATATATAATTTATAACTACTGATAAATATAATATATTAAATATATAGATATGTAAAATGAACAAAATTAAAAAAATAAAAAATAAAAAATAAAAATGTAGAAGTTAAGAAAAATGTTAAACATTTTATTAATTACAAAATTATTGACCAAATTGAATAACTTATATATATATATATATTATAAATATTAATAAATAGTATATATTAAATATTGATATATACGAATGTAAATAATATTTCGTAAAATACGATTTTTATAATAAAAACAATTTATTTTTTACATCAAATAAGTCATAGATTTAGTGGATGATGATTTATAATTAAAAATAAATATGAATTAAAAATATCGACTAATTTCATTACGTAATGAACACAATTTAATGTCGTTTGATTTTTCAATTTAACACATATCAATCATTTTTTGTATTTATGTAAAATAAAAATATGTAATTAAATCATTTTTATGTATAATAGACACACACAAATATTTACGTAATTAATGAAAACTTATATAGAAACACATACACATAATATTTTTGTAATTTAATCAAATTTTACTATTTATTTTTTAATTTAATTATAACATGATAAATTTAATATATTATGTCTTTAATCTGTAATTTTTATTTATTTATTTTTAATTTTTTTTAAAATTTTTTAGGAATTTAATAAATTTATATTATTTAGTTACATATATATTTATTATGACTTAACATTTTCAATATGTATTCTTATTTATTTCCATATATATACATATTTTTTTATAAAATATATTTAATTAATAAAACTTATCCATTTTTTTAATATTTTTAATGTGTTGTTATTTTTAATTAATCATTTTTACTCATATTTAACATGAACTCATTTAATATAATATATTAATTAATAATGTTAAAATTATATTTGCAACTATGTATAAATAAATATATTTATAAATGTATATTTACTTTATTAATAAATTTAAAAATCTATAATTATAAATAAATAAATATTATTTTTGAAAATAGTATATATATAATTATAGATTAATAATTATATATAGTTAAATAATTATTAAATTTTAATAAATTTATTTAAATAATGAATATATTTAATATATATATATATATAATTATATAAATATAAACAATGATATATATATATATATAAATATTATTATTTTTGAAAATATTTATATAATTATATAAATAAAAAATATACAATTATAATAAATATATTCAAATTATGAATAATTTATACAAATATACCTAATTAATAATTTCATTTACAATATTAATATTTATATTTATATATAAGTAATATATATATATATATATATATATATATATTTAATTTTATAGATTTTTATAATGATATAAATATATTTTTAATTAGGGAATTAAAATAATAATAATTAAATAGTGAATATATAAACAATATTTATATTTATATATATTTATTAAATATTTATGTAATTGTATCAAAATATATAATGATATATATTTATATTAATATTTATATTATAAATAAATGATTATAAATAAACTTATAAATATATTTCTTAATATATATTTACTATATTTATAAAATTATATATTTGTAATTATATATAATTTTTTTAAAAAGTACTTAAATTGTTATAAATAAATAATTATATATTTAAATAATTATAAAATTTAAATAGATAGAAAGATATATATATATATATATATATATATTAATTTTTTATAATTATAATTACAAATACTTTAGGAGTGCTAATGTTCTAGTGCTGATAGAGATTTCATTTATCAGTACTTTTTAATTTAGAACTGATAAAATAGAGCATTATCATTTCCTCTTTAAAATCACTGCTAAAGTTTCTCTACTCTATTTAATAACCCTAACCACAACTTAATTAGTCTTGATTTCTTAAGCAATTCATGGAAGCCACATACCCCTAGTGCTGCTCCTCTATGAATCCTAGCTCGAATTAAGTCTCAAATGAACCCAAGGCTTGAATCCAAGGTTCAAACGAATCATGGCTCAAAGAATCCAAGGCTCAAAAAAATCTAGGATTTCACACGTGATATCACTATTTCTCTCAGATGAATCAATGCCACATGATGATATCCACCTCCTCGCTCATTTTTCTTGTTTGATGATATCTTTTTGAATTTTCTGTCCATTATCTCTTGAGATTCATCATTCATCACTCCTTTCCCTTCTATAATGAATTTATAATCAAAAGTTTCTTGGATTTTGGGTTTATATATACCCATTAAATGATTTTCTTTTTTCCTTGTATTTTATTCATATGTCCACACACCGATGAATTCTATGCTGATTGGTGGCTCTATTCACATTTCATTAAACATGGAACCATGAATTCATTAATCATTTAAATACATTTTTCTATATGATGTAAATTCATTTATAATTATCCATGATGGTGTTGTGGATTTATAAATGTTTTTGTTATGTTTTCATTATCATGAAAGGAGTTTTTATTAAGTAAAAATGTTTTGAACTTCCTTCCATGGAAATAACACACACAAAGTGTTTGTTAAAATTCAATCAATGGTTTTGTTTGAATAAATAAAAAATAATTTCATCGAATTATTTCTTATGATATATAATGAATTAAAATAATTTTTTCATCGAGGATTTCAATAAATTAGACCACGTTTGGTTATTTTTCAAGATGCATTTTATATTATCAATGAACATGTATGTATTGTTTCCTTTGAAGTTTTTAAATGTTTTGGATGAGTTTCAAATGGAATGATTAATGTCTTTTAAAATATTTTCAAAATGGTAATCTATCTTTGATATGTTTTCTACAATTATATTAATATGTTGTGTTATATACACCATTGATGTTAAGACCCTTTATGAATCATAAGTGAAATGTTATTTTTTATAGTATGGATTGATCATGGTCTGTTGATATCATTATTATTTTTATTATATTATGAAGGGGGTTGTTCATTAACATGTGTTCAAAGGCTAGAGTGAGTTTACATTTGTTGAACTATTTTAATATTAATTCTTATTATATTGATATGTGTGATATTATATTGATTTCCTCCATATACAGGTCATGGGATACCATGGGATGCATGGTAGAAGATCTAGGTCTGATTATTACACTAGCACTTGATCACCATTTGCAATAAATATTTCATTTTAAGGGATTTATCCAAATTTGTCAATTAATTAGTTTAGTAATATCACTTTATATATATATATATATATATTATAAACTAAACTATAAGGATATTACATAATTTTTCATAAAAAATTAATATGCGGACACTTTATAATAATTGTCTCACATATTATTGGGAAAAAATCTCTCAAGGAATCATTGAAGCATTGTTGAGGTGATTGTGTTTGTTGACAAAGTGGACATCTAAGTGGTGATTGGTGACAAAGAAAAACAATGACATACAAATTTGTTGACAAAGAGGATTTTATGGTGGAATTTCGAGTTCAAGAGCTGTGGTCAACGATCCATGATTGATTCAACAACGTCGATAATGGAAAATTGTGCTTCATATGTTTTTCAAAGTCATAAGATCAAAATATGGCAAAGGAAACAGGTTCGCGCATGTTTGGGAGTTGGTCGCACAACTGTCTACCAGGACAGAAGACCTGCGCGCCGATACTGGATCGCGCAGGTGACTTGCGCGCCATCGCGCAGGGTGGTCAATTTGCCTATAAATACTGGACCACCCCTCTTCATTCTTAACCGGAGTTCAACACTTTGAGAAATCAGAGCTCCTGTCGTGAAGGTGTGGTGGTCGCGCAAGTGGTGTGTGTGGTCGCGCATGTGGGACTTGCGCGCCAGGGGTGATTGTTGCGCGCCAGTGTTTGAAGCTGTGCGCCAGTGTGGAGTTGCACGCCAATATTGGTTTGGGTGTAAATGGAAGTGAGTCGTGCAGGTTTTGGGTTGAAGAAGGTTGTGTCGCGCAAGTGCTTTAGGTAGACTGGCACGCCAGTTGGGACTTGTGCGCCGATACTTGTGTGCCGAGATTGACCTGTGCGCCAAGTATGGTTTATTTCCAGCAGTGATTTTTGGGCTGCGTGGAAGCTAGAAGATTGCCCGATACCTTCGGTGCCAAGAGAGATTCATCTTCGGGTGAAAATTGGGCTTCAATAGAGCATTTACTTACAGAGGAAGATGCATTCCTTCATGTAAATGAAGAGACCTACATGTCTATAAACTATGAGTGGATTCCTTCCATGATCAGTGATCAAAGGAAGAGAAAGAAGGTGATCCTCTCCACCGGCATTGAGCCAGAGAGTGAGAAACAGGGAGTGACCCTTGGGGAAGAAGTGAGATGACCCTAAACATTGTAAAGGCATTGAGCCTGGGCATAGAAGTGATCTAGCCCGAACATTGTATCCACATCTAGTGAAGAATAATGGAATTTGGTACGACCGAAAACTTGTCGGCGTATGCTCGTTGGACGTAGCCCAGTGAGGGTGAACCAAGTAAAAATCTGTGTGTCTTCATGTTTGATTCCATGCATTACATTCAAAGAATCATAATTAGATAAAGAAGAAATGATGTGGTCATAATAATCCCACGACTGCAAACAAAGTGACTCTTGTAATAAAGAGGTCAAGATCCAGTGGGGCAGGAAGAACTTTCCGAATGAATATCCAAACCCTGATTCACCCCCCCCCCCCCTCTCAGGGTATATAGGCCCCTATTGGTTCTACCACATATCATGTCTAAAAGTAATATGGTAAGACTTTAAATTATACATGAACATATATTATATTTAAATTATTCATTTTATTACATAATTAATAGACATAATATCCCTTGGAATATGTTAAAACTGATATTTAATTAATAAGTTTATAATTAGTTTTTTGTATCTTCTACAAGTTTTAATGTATGAAATTATGACTCTGATGTCTATTGTGAAATGCCTATTTATTTTCCACTCCCTACATGAATTAATCGCAAAGATTAAATATCCATCCAAATTGGGATTGATAATATCCCATGATGGATTTCAACTTGAATTAGTGCACACATAATCTTTTTAGGTAATCATTATAAATTAAACTCAAATTTTTTATCATTTTTTAAGCATAAAAATATTCTAATTATACATTTCCAATTATCCACACTTGTATTAATATAATATCAGGGCATTTTAGAAACAAAAAATGTTATATTTGGTTTATTATATTATATCAGATATACAAAAGAACAAATTGCACTAGAATGCTCATGTTGTGATACATGTTGTATGTCTTAATAGAAAATCTAATATTAGTGTAAAATGTATTATTTTCATATATGAAACCAATTAGATCAAATTAATACAACATACATAGAATATAATGAGACTGAAATAAAAAATAACACCCACTTTGTATTCTTAACTTGATACTTAGTATAGTATCTATTATTCTAAATTAATTTTTTTAATCATGGTGGAGAAATATTTATTTATCTCATCAATATTGTTTATTTAATATTTAAAAATTAATATTTCATCAACATAGAGATACAAAATAAACTTAATATTATTTTATGAACATAAAAAAAGTACACTTATCAACATTATTATGTAAAAATCCATTTTCTAAAATAATAGAACCGTACTTATCATGTTGTTTAGGTATTTATTTAAGAGAATAAGTATCTAAAAATAATTTATATAACTTATTTTAAATATATTATATATAAAACCATCATATTATTCCATGTAAATTTCTTTATTTAAGTTTACAAATAAAAATACAGTTTTGAAATCCATTTAAAAAACACACAAATGATTTATTTAATTTAATGAAAAATAATATTCTGACTTGACATTATCATTTTTATTTATTTTGGATACATATTAGCCTTATTTTCATAATTTTAAATAAATCAGTATATGTATCTAAATAACCAATACCTTACATTTTATTAAATCTTATTATTACTAATATTGTTTTAAAAACATTACTGTTATCATTGGATTAATACATGCTTCTAAATGCACGTTTACAACCAATATAATATTAGTATTTATAAAATTTGTAAATATTCATGTATTAGTTTTCATAATAGAATTTATTTCTTAATTAAATGAATCTTTATAGAATGAAAAATATTTTGATGGAAATTTTTCTTTATATAAATTGAGAACATCATCTATGTTTGGAACCACAACATATTTTTACAGTATATTTGGTTGTTGATCTCTATCAATATGAAAAATGAAGTATTTGAAATATATAAATTCATGATATAGATGTTTCTTACTTAATGGTCAGGTACTCCATTTAGGTTCAACTCAGGTAAATTTTTGATTTAGATCTTTTATGAATATAAGCTTTAAAAAATTCCAAACACAAAAATTATTTTTGATAATAACAGTTTGTGTTCAGAAACATAAAATTCATCTCATGTACAATTATTATTCAATTTTTTTACTTGAGACTCACCCCCAACATCTTCTATTTTGGTTTAACTACTTTGAATAACAGTCTTCCAAAACAATCACTAGTATCAGGTATGGGATGACTACTTCTTATAATTGTTCATCAAACACATGTGGATGTAAACAAGTGATTGGGGATGACTGTCAAAAAACAAAATTCAATAGTAAATATTTATGAGATGATGTTGATGAGGATGGCAGTTTTCAATAACATTAACCTTTGGATGAATTTAGATTATAACATCTACCATAGTGGTGTAATTATATTATTGAATTCAATTTCCCTTTTTCGTAAAATCATATTGAATTTATTTGAAAAAATCATATGTTGGGATCCCATTATTAAAATTATCGAATATATTTCACCTTTTGAAATGAATATATTATGTTTATTTATTTATTTATTATGGAAAAATGAATATTTTATAAACCTAATAGGATGGATAAGAATAGAAAATGGATGAATGTTAATTTGATGAAAAAATAGTGTGAATATAGAGTTAAAGAGTTCATAATGATTTCAATAGAGCATGCATAAAACCTTATCAACTAGATTTTCAATCATTAGGTTGTCGTTTTCCAAGAAAAATAAGTATGTATGTTTTTGAAGAACATTTTATTTTTCACACAATAGGTCAGAGCTATAAATTTTGGATTAAACATGGGGGGAAAATTAACATTCAACCCAATTAGGTTGATACCGCTGCTTATGGATCATTTGATATGAATAATATTTTAAATGATGATATATATCACATAGAAGAAATGAAAATTGAAATTAAAGATGATATTCATGATTTTACACATTTTTTTGTGAAGTTTAGAATATTTTATAAGATACCATTATATACCATTTTTACTAAATACACAACATTGTCATCCTTATTGAAGTTGTAAAACTTGAATGATGGAAGTGGATGGAGTGACACCTACTTTACAGAACTACATTATCTATTTAATGATATTCTTCCAAAAGAAAATAAACTACCATGTCAATCATATGACACGAAAAGAATGCTACATTCAATGGAAACTATCTCTAAAAACATACATTCTTTTTCAAAAGATTGATTATTGTTTCACAAGGACCATGAATCACTCATAAAATGCCCTAACTCTGGCACAGATAGATACAAGAAAAATGAATCAAGTCCAATGAAATTTTTATGGTAATTTCCGATAAATACTTGGTTTAGAAGACTATATAGATATTAGAAAACAATATGAGAGTTGACATGGAATGCAGATACTACAATTATATATGGGAACCTATAAAAACAAGTATATTCTCTTAATTGGATGAAAATTGATTATGGGTATCCTGAATTTGAAAATGACCAGATAAAGTTTTATTTTGCATTATCTAGAGAAAAAAAATCCTTTTGGTGTATAGAGTAGTAATCCTAGTACATGAACAATAATTTCTATAAATTATAACTTGCATCTATGGTTATGCATGAAGCGTAAATACATTATGTTGTCTCGACATATATATGGACCAAAGAACCCCAATAATTATATTAATTCCTATTTGGATCCATTTATCTATGATCTAAACTTCATGTGGGATATAGGTGTTACAATGTATGATCCTCATAGAAGTGGCAAATTTACATTGAGGTCCATGTTGTATGGGATTATAAATGAATTTTCTACATATGGAAATATATCAGGATATAGTATTAATGACATATTGGGGTGTCCCATTTGTGAAGAATACACACACTAATTTGGATTGAAACATTCCTAGATGATTTTATTTTAAATACATTTCACATTTTTTACTCAATGACATAAATAACGTTCTTGGATGACAACATCAAATGGGAGTATTGAACAATGTAAAACACCATCTCCATTAAAAGAGGATCAACTGTTTGATACATTTAATGATGTTGACAAATTTTTCGGTAAACCATTTTCGAAAAATATTATGCAGTCAGTTTGGAAGAAGTGATAAATTTTCTGTGATCTACCATTTTATAATTGATTGTATGTCATACATTTTATTAATTTCATTAATGTAGTACAAAAATATTTTATATTGTTATTGGAATGTTATAAAATGATCCAAAAAAATAAAAGATTGAATCAAGGCTAAGTTAAATATGGTTGAAATTGGGATAAGAGAACAGTTGGTGTCAATCTTGGGTAAAGGGAAGATTTTTCTTCCTCCCCTAGGGAACACTCTATCAAGATTGGAAAAATTGCAATTATTTCTTTTCCTTAATTGTGTAAATGATTCAAAGGGGTATTCATAAAATATCATGAATGTTGTGTTAGTGAATAATTTGAAGTTATATATACTAAAATCACATGAATACCATGTTTTGAGGCAATATTTGATGCATGTTGATTTCTATTGCTTTCTTCCTAAAATGTACAACATACATTAATCAGACTATACTTTTTTAGAGAAATATCATATAAATTTATTGACCTAATAAAGATTCCAAACATTAATAAGGTGGTTGAAGTTATATTATGTTAATTAAATAAGTCCTGACCACAATCATTATTGATATAATTGTATAACTGATGGTTTAATTGGTCAGATATGATCTACTATGTTGTCTTATTTGTTTCAAATTGATGTATCCCATTGAACGATATAAGAATATTTTGAAATATTATATCACGAATTTAAGCTAGATATAAATTTTTATTTCATAACGATATATTATTGATGTTGTTGTTAAAATTTTTATTGATTACATTTCAGAGGCTGATAGCATTAGTATCAAAATGTCTTATCAAAATAGATGCCTTATGGGTGATGGGATTCCCAAAAAAGATGTTATAACAATTACATTCATAGAGAAAGGGAAAACGAACCTTTACATTTTACATAATAGTGAAGATGTGGATCCATATGTTGAATAAAAAAACATTTCTTAGATATTTTAGTCCATTAAGGTATTAACTATAAATATGAAATTAATATAGTCAATAGTTTGTTGGATTGTTTCAAGATCAAACTTGTAAAGGCTTATCTGAAAATCAAATTTTAATTTCTGAATGACTTCGATGGATAGCTAAGGACCAAATAAAAATGTTATATCCTACAATGTTTTTTAATCAATGGGTATATGTTATATATAAATTGAAATGATGATTTCAGTATGATGAAAAATAGTTGGGTTACACTTTTGGAGGCTGTGAAGCATATATTTGGTTCCGAGGATAGAAATACAAGTTATAAAACTATTTCATATTTACTAATTATCAAAAATATAAAAAAGTTGGATTATACAACATTTCATGTGATGATGTTATATTTCAAGGGGGTTGATAACAGGAGTGTAGTGATAGTTGATGAAATGGGCTATGCGAATGTGAATTTCGGTGTAGAAGGGGAAAATAACGTGTAATCCATAATGGAATCACAATCAATGCATTTTTTATGTCTTAGATCCAATAAATAAGAATTTGTAGATTATCACACTGGAAACTAAAACAATATTTGGTTCATATGAAAATTCAATCAAGGATGACCCTTTAACTAGAGATCACAATAACTTCATGTTGGTAACAATGTTGAAAATGTCTTGTACATTATAGGAGACCACAATGATGGGATATGGATTCCCAAGAGAGGATTCAAATCCATTAAACCATTAAAAAAAGCGATTTTAATTACTTGTGAAAAGTGTTTTTTAATATACTATGTTTTTTCACATAATATTACATTTTCTCTACTACATTAACATAATATCAATTAATTGTTTGAGTAGACAAGAAAATAATGTATTCTACACATGATGATATCACCAATCCCATATAAGAACAGATTATAATGAAAAAACCCTATTGGAATATATAAACATAATGTTATGATATACTTTCTATACTTAACTGAAAAATTATATAATAAAATTTTGATTTAATGTTCATTATTCCACATTGAGTTCGTTTATTTTAGAATAAATATGTCCAAATTTCATTCCTTTCTTCCCAAAAAATCCCACAATCTTATTCACCATCTAAATATTTTCACCCCTACAGTGTTGGAATTTATCACATCTTTAATGTCCCCTCAACATCCTTTTTAGTAAGAGAAATAGTGATGCCTCTCCTCAATCACAAACTAAATCTTGATGTTTTCATAGTAAAAACCTTTTCCATAGATGAAACATCCAAAACATTTTTGAATAAAATCCAATTTTATTTAATTAAATTTCTTATGGATATAGAAAAAACATGTACTCAATTTGTTTTATTATATCCTAATGGTTTTAAATGAGTGTGAAGTATCCATACCATTGATAATATAGCCTTTGAACATTTATCACAACACTATTAAAAATATTGGGTTTTAAAAAATCATTTTGGCATAAACAATGGAAGTGATGGCATCAACCAGAAGAAGCGTACCATCTGAAGCCCATTAATTATATTTTCTGAGGGAGATATCATTTTTTTCATTTTATAAGGCAAATCCCAAAAGACGATCCAACAGCTAAAGCTTGAGAGAACCTATTTATGGGAGAAGATGATACTCTTTGAGATCACTACCAAAACCATGTTCACCGAAAAACCCCACCATTGTACACCTTACTCTTAGGGTTTATAACAGTGTAATAAAGGGATACGTAACAATACCCAATCCTTATTATTATGTGAAATAATTTTATATTTAATAATGAATATACTTTTATTCTATTATTGTTACATTTCAAATTATTTTAATATCACAAATATTATTTTAGTTTAATATTCCAATTCAATTAAGAAATTTATTTTGATGAATTAATGGATCATTTAATTAAATGTTATTTTAATAAAATATTATAACTAAATTATATTTATTAAATCTAAATGATCCTATAATTTTTATGAATTCAAATGTATTTTTTATTATGGATTGAAAACTGTTTTTTCTTTCAAACCCCTTCTATATTCAATAAATTTCATTTTTTATATTAAAAGTAAAAATTCAAATATTTATAAAAATATTTAGATAAAATGAATATTATTTTTGGAATCATGATTTCAAAATTATCCAATAGTGAATATTTCATAATTTTCTGAGACAATCGAATATTTGGGTTAAAATTAAATATTGTATAAATATATAACATGTTTTATGACATCAAAATGACCAAATAGTGATGGAAAAAATACTATAGTAGTTATATTAGTCAAAATATATAATTTTTCTTTTAAAATAATATCATTTTATGTTTATTTGATTTATTTTACAAAGCTATAGTGAATCCTGAAAAACCAATAATATATTTTATGATTTTTAAAATCATTTCCTTGATAATATAACTCACCTCCACATAAAAAAAGAAATTATTTTAATATTTTCATCACATAGAAATATAAAATAATTTATACCAGTCCCCATTTCTATAAACCATTGGAAAAACCTTGTGATGGTTTGTGGTTTTAAATATTATATTTTGTAGTGTCCAAAAAAATAGTGTGTTCCCCCACCTTTCCTAAAATAACCCCACAAAAACACCCATTTATCATCATTAAATCTCTTTGATGCACGAACCACCTTTTCCCCCTACTCCCTATAGTCCTTCCTGGGATCCCCCAAGCTCCCAGGAATCCTTACCCAATCCTTTGGGACCACACATCCAAGTAAGGGATTTCCCTTGCTCATTTTTCTTCAAGCACCTCTTTTAAGTCATGAATTTTACTTTCCATTTTCCTGATTTGGGATATGTTATTTTGTACGTCCTTACTCCCCATTTGAAGTATAAATGATGGGATCTTCCATTCACACCCATTAATCACCTTTATGATCCATTAAACCTACTTGTTACTATGCTAGAATATTGTAATGGATTTCCCTCTTCTCATTTCCATTCAGGCATTTCTTTTATATTATTCATCTAAAATCATTTTAACATGATATGATATTATGTTGTATTATCCCATTCAAGTCCATCCAATGTATAAATTATGAGATTCCACATTCTCTCTCATCAACCCAATTTATGAATTTTTATATGACGTTAGTTTGCTGCAAAAATTACATAGTAATTTTCAATGAAAAAATATTCATATAGTGAATATCATACCCATTCCTCTATCAAGTGCATTCACCTTTACGAACACATTATTATTGAATGGTGACACACATGTATGAATTCCATATTCCTTTATCATGGAATTATTTATTATATTTAATGAATCAATGTTATATGATCTATATGGCACACTTAAAAATGATATTGAAATGATTATGAAGGGTGCACCTTGATATCACTCCAAAGAATTGGGTAATTTTTAGTATAATGATACTTCATGTTGGGATTGGGGTTTACCTGATTCCATTATAGGAATTTTTCCCCATGTTGGGATAGGGGTTTTCTTGATTCATTTATGATAACGATGTAGTGTTTTATGTTGTTTCCACATTTCCATGTTATGATAATCATGATATATAATGCATTTAGGTTCATGGTTCTATTATGATTTATTGATATTTTTATTTCCTAACATGTATTGTATTATTCATTTTATTTTATTTTTTATTCCCTCACTATTCATTATATCTATCCCTTTCATATTTATGTCATCAATTTATCCCATGCAATATTATGTATGAAGGAATGTTGTGGTCATGTAATTGAATTTATTAATAAAGATGTGTATTTCATGTCTTATGTTATAGTTTAATGTTTCTACGACCCAAAGAAACTAGACCTCTTGATCTTCTAAGGCGTATTAAGTTCACTTTTATGTAATAAATCATAGTTAAATATGATATATTGATTAGGGTTTTTATAGTTCATATCAGTGGATTTAAATAGTTATTTTTGGGATCAGGATTAGAAATCTCCAGTGAAAGCCTTAGGGATAAGACTATGTATAATAAAGGAATCCCTAAATTTTGGTGAGTATAGAGTATGTGGTTTATCAATAAAATCTGTCATTGTTTGGATACAAACAAGTAGAGATGTCTCTGGAACAGATGTATCTAGGGGTAAAACCTAGAAGCACCGCTTTGAGATAGACTCAAATATGAAGATGGAGAATAAAAATAAGCCTTACTAAACTATTTGTTCGATAGTCCCGAGGGGTATTATTTGGTAAATTCATAATGTTAGTATGAACCATTATTATGGGAACAAAAAAATTCCACTAAGAATATATGTGAGGAATTAGATCATGAATAAATTTGATTGAATCTTATAAATTCATAAGTTAAGGAGATAAATGAAATTTATATGATATCCCTTTTTTCATTGAGTTCCCCATTATGTGATTAATATTTTAAAATATTACCCCAAATTTTCCTTTTATTCTATCCAATAGCTGATAATAGAAGGTATTAGAATAAAAACTGATGTGATGGTTATTGTGATGACTATTCTAAAGAGGTTCCCAATCTGATGGGATCGGGACTCAAAAACATTTTCATGATACACTCTTATTTAACACAAGTATAAACTACATTCCTTGATCATTAATAGCATCCAACTACCCCTAATAAAGAGCAACATGAAATCGATATCTCCGTGAGAGAAAGGCCTCTTACGTTCAATAGATCATGAAATACCTCAATCAAAGAACAATAGATCATCTTCATTGAGAAGATCTTCTTTATCCTTCATTGTTCAGAAAAAATGAATGTTCTTCTAGCTGCTTATCGTATTGCTGGCGAAGCTGATAAATTGTGGACATTGATAAAAAATATGAAGCGTGGGGAAGAGATCAAGGGGATGGGATGGAAATATTTCAAGAAAATGTTTTTGATAAATACTTTTCCCCACACCCTTTATATTAAGATGGAAGGATATTTCCTTCCACTCATGAAAATGGATAACAATATTTTTGTGGAGTACAAGGAAAACATTACCAAAGCTGCATAATATGCATCTACATTTTACATTACCCCTAAATTCAATGTTGACCTCTAATTTTGTGTGCTAAAACCAATAATATGGAAAGCCCTAGTGATTCTAAAATTTGACATCTATGAGAATATTGTCTGATGTTCCCTCAAATCCAATATAGAGATCGGAGAATCTTAGCGGTATCATGGGGACTAGTAGAAGATAGTGGAATTTAATTATTGAGGTCTTATGGATAAATCCAATTGTGATAAAAAGTTATAATACCCTTATTTTAAAAAGTGTAGAAAAAGTTAACAATGAAATTTATTGAAGGGGATGAGTAAATGAATTAGGTGCCGGAAGGAATGGCACATATCCCGTGATTGCAGACATGATGAATACGCTACTAAGTATAAGTAAAGTAACACTCCGTTTGATCCTCAATACATTTTTCATTTCTACAACTTCAACGAACCATGGAACATTGTGAACTAGTGACCTATGCCCAGGGTTATAGGGGGAAACCAGCAACCTTTAAGGTAGAAAGGGCGGTCTTTTTCCATCACTACCACCGCAGTGAATACCAGAAAGGAAGGGGTGACATGTACGCTAGTTATTTATTGAATAATAGTGTATATACTTTTGATTATAGTTATAAAAATTCTTTCATATCCCAAAAGTTTAATAGAAAGATCCAAATACCACCAAAATTCATTAAAGTAGAGATGTTTGTGAAAATAAAAAATAACGCAATTATAGCATGCCATTCATATTACTCTTCCACTACCTCAATTTGTGGATTTGAAATCCCGAAGATATTCATCCTACTTACCATGGTGTAATTTGATGTAATTTATGACAAATATTGGAATTACCTATATATACCCCACATTAATTTTTGTGAGAGATAAATTACTCTCCATATGGTGAATCAACCCCCATTCAATAAAAGTGAAAGGGGGTATGATTCTTCTTTATAACCATAATCTTAGGCATGGATATTATTTCTGTAAGTGAATGCATATCGTTCTCAGATGATTGAGTCTAAGGAAAGAACCGTCCTTGAAACATGCCAATTATGAGGGAATTCATTGCTCTGATTCATTATGAATTTCCTAGTCTTCCACATATAAGAGATGATGAATTATTGATTGTTCTTATACGTAGGGAATTTCCAATATCCAATACTCCATATAGAAATGTTGTTGTGGATCATGGGGAGATAAAGAAAATAACTATAGGAGAATTTTTATAAAGGATTTATATTCCCATGTGATTCACTATGGGGTGAACCAACCTTCTTCATCTAGAATAAGGATATGTCAATAAGCCTTGGAATTGATTATCATGTGATCAACAAAATCACAATAAATAACATGTATCTATTTCCACGACTTTATGAGTTGTTCGATCAACAATGTGGACCACAATACTTATCCAAGGTGGATATGTGGTCTGGATATTACCATGTTAGGTTGGAGAAGGAGTATATCCCCAAGACTTCATTTTGTATACGGCATGGGAACTATGAATTAATAGTAATTCCTTTATGACTCACTAATGCTCTATAAATATTCATGAACTTAATCAATAGTGTCTTTAGTGATTTCCAAGAAAACATTGTGGTAGTATTTATAGACTATATTTTAATATAACAAAAAACCAAAGAGGAGCATGAGGAGAATTTGAGAACTATGATATAGACCTTGAAAATGGATAATCTCTATGCAATGTATATCAAGTGTGAGTTCAGGTTGAATGAAGTCTTATTCTACTATCAAAGGTTACAACGACGCCCCATGCCACCCTGGTTACAATATAAGAAAGGAGTAGGGAAGAAATCATTTCACACACATAGTATAACAATTCTACTTCAAAAAGTAGAAGAGCCGTAAAACGTACCTCTTATCACCTCATGCTCTGCAGGATCATAAACATCCAATGCTCGCAGTTGTTCATTGTCCCAACTGTCAGCTCCCAGAGCCTGACGTGGACCACCTGATGGTGATGGGGAGACCTCATAAAGTCGCCCCCCACTACCAGTTTCCCATGCTCCTCTGCTAGAACCACCTCTCTAGGCGCTACTCCGATCACGACGCTGCCTCTATCATGGAGGTTCACCTATAGCCTGGCCGATAATCTCAGCATTCCTGGTCAGGCAGTCTTGTGCCAAGTGACCTCGGCCATCGCAAACATAGAACTTGTGCTCTCTAGGCTTCCCTGGTGCTCTCCGGCGCCACTATGGTGTACGAACACGGCACAGAGTCCACTCACAGATGGGTCTCCTCGGCTAAGGTCATGCACTTTTCTTCCATAGTGGTTCATGACCACATCTCCAACATCGGGGGGTGGAAGGCCGCCTTCATTGAGGTTCATTCTGGTGAGGCCTGCTAGATACGACAGACGTCTCGACTCCATTGTTCCTTCAACCACCATAAACTATAGAGAGTGACATGAAGCTCTCTGTCACCAGTACTTACTCTAGAACCTTGACATATGTGGGAATTACCAAGTGTACTATGATAGCAAAAATCTCTCTACGGAGAACCTGCTCTATCTTCTGTGCTCGGAAGAGGCCTTCATGGTCCATGTTTGGGTAAAAATGTGCACTGTCCAGAAACCTAGTCCCGTACTCAGTCACCATCATACTTCCCTGCTGAAACTGCAGGAGAGCCTGGTTCGAAATGGAGCGAAAGAAGAAGGGGTAAAACTCCTCAAAAAAATCAGCTGAAAGTCATCCCACAAAATTGAAGAATCATCAATAAACTGATTCACAAGACTCCACCAACACCCAGCTGCTTCGAGGAAATGGCTGGCAGCCAAAGCCACCATCTAATCTGCATGTTTCTGCACATGCCTTAAGAGGTGAACCAATGTCTCTAGACAAACCTCTACTACCTGATGTTCTGGTTCACCACTGAACCATAGTGGTCTCTACTATTGGAACTCACATAGCAAGATCAACCTGCGGTCATGCTAAGTTTGCTCTGTAGAAGCTATCTACTGCTCACCTGGTGGGGATGCTACTACAGGACCACCCGGAGAATGGGACATGCATGATGGGTCCTGGACTGAGGCCTCATAGCTCACAGGGTTTTCGTCACAAACCAAAGTAGGTATCCTAGTTGGCTATCTTCATGGAGGTACCCTGAATGTTATCAAGGAGTGTCACGGTCAGAAAATCATATATGTATAAAACAGTCACAACAAAGGGGAGCTCACTCAAAAAGGATAGTTAAAGACTCATTTCTATGTGATGCACAAACGAAATTCCCTGCAATGAGTGTATCAGTATGCCGAGTCAAAAAGCAGGTTATCAAGGTCCTAGTGAATGGATACATCGGCCACCGCACCATCACTGGACATTCTAGCCTGAGAGCCGCTCTCGAGACATATTGACATTTTTGCCCTAAAACCCAACCAATTCCTTTTTTGGGATGTCTGAACTACTTCTAAAGGAACGAACCACCTCAGATACCACTTTTAAATGCCCCAACCCTACCCAGTCTCGTGCTGCAACTACCCCAAGCTTTCCTCCATAGGCCAGGGGTTGGCGACAACTACTGAAGTCTAAACAACTAGGGGAGGCATTTTACTATGTACATGTACTCACACACACATCCCACTCAATGCAATAGTGCATATTACAAGAGAATGTAATGAAACAACTGCTATAAACAAACCACAAAAGGTGCATCGACCTATAATCAGTATAAAGTAAGTGTTGAAGGTAAAATTATAAGAAAAGGAGAAAAACACTAGCCCAAACAAAAAATTTCCACAACCTAGAAACATGTAAAAAAAAGTAAACAGATGGGAGATTCCCACAGCTGGTAGTCGGCTACGACCACCGTATGCGGTCCAAAATCCCAAACTCCTATGCTCCGCTGAAGTCACGACCAACCTGTCCATCGTCATTAAGGGCACACTAAGTATGGGAAAAGACCAAGCAGGGGTGAGTATAAAAATACTCAGTAGAATGACCTGATGGATCAAAGGATCAACAGAGGAGGTACTAAATAGGTGAGCAATATATCGAACAGGGAGAAGTAGAGGATTACAATAGAGAGTGAAGTAAAAGGTACAACTCAACCCACCAAGAGGAAGGATGTTGACTTGTCCAAACAGAAGGAGCTAGAAATGGTGATATGATTAACTTCTCGTCGATTCCTCGCTACCTATATCAGGAGAGTAGACTCGTCCAACCATGTGAAGCTAGACACAGAAAGCACATGGCATATCTCATGCGTCTTCGCCTCCCTTGGAAGGAGAGTAACCAAAACCCAAGAAATGGGTAAAAGAACAAGCTATATACATATATATATTCTCTTTCAAGATACTCGAACAAGATCATAATGGGATATTCTTCCCGAAGATTAGCCCAAGAAAGTGAGTAGCCAACTGTCCCAAAAGTAAACACTATTGGTGCCCAACATCGAAACCATCTGCCCCACAAAGCAAGTTAAGGGGATCAAATCACCACACCTTGACACTATCTGCTTTGGGCGGCACTGACATGCCCGCAAGGTTTTAGATCATCTCTCAAGGATGCATCTTGGAGGTGAAAGATCCCCTCATAACTAAGAGTTATGGGGAAAGTGAAAACACAACACGTCACTGTCACACAGTCGTGAGGTCTGCTAAACGTCAAATCATTCAAATCACTGAACTTTACAACCAATGGTCCTAGATTGGTAGTCACAGAGATAAGACACAGGTTGGCCGAGTAGAAATTACTATGTTGGAAAGAAGTCATCAGGTAACCCACTGCCCAGCCCTACAGGAGGGTAAACCCTAAGAGGACATTGGGTGACCCACTGCCCAGTCTCTGTTGGAGGGTAAACCATAGGAGGTCATCGAGTGACCCATTTCCCAGTCTCTGATGAAGGGTAGACCCAAATAAGTCAATGAGTGACCCACTACCCAGTCTCAGCTAGAGGGTAGACACAATGATTTCGATGAGAGACCCACTTCCCAGTCTCTGCTGGAGGGTAGACTAGAAGAAGTCGATGAGCGACCCACTGCCCAGTCTCTACTGGAGGGTAGAACTGAAGAAGTCTATGAGCGAACCACTGCCTAGTCTCTACTGGAGGTTAGACCCGAAGAATTCGATAAGAAACCCACTGCACAGTCGCTGATAGAGGGTAGACCCGAAGAAGTCGATGAGCGACCCGCTGCCCAGTCCCTGCTGGAGGGTAGACCCGAAGAAGTTGATGAGCGACCCGCTGCCCAGTCTCTACTGGAGGGTAAACCCGAAGAAGTCGATGAGCGACCCACATCCTAGTATCTGTTGGAGGTTTATCCTGAAGAAGTTGTTAATAAAACTAAGGGAATCCACTCATCCCAGCTGGTCTAAACCATTGTGAACAGTGGGACCCTCTATGTCGCGATAGATCAATGGTATGTAAAAAAGAACACGACACACACAAGGGTCCCACACAACATGTGGACCTATCTCATCTCCAAACCACGATCACAAACTTTATTAGGTAAAAACTACAACATGTACCTCTAATAATCCTTTTATACTCCCAGGGTATACCACATCTCAATCCCAAAGTCTATCGTGCACATGACACACAACGTCAGCACGAAGGGAGAAAATGTAATTTCACCAACCATCTCACACCACGGCCAAAGCACGACCAACCATATCTTTAAAAACATCAAATTCCCTCACACGGTAGTGAACGCGATCACATGCCAAGAGTTCACTTCCAAACACAGCAAGAAGAACCGCCACCAGAGCACATTCCATGATTCCACATTTAATAAGATCTCAGTTGTGACTTCCCACATCCAAAAGGATCACACCGTTGTAATCGTAGTAGAAAAACATACGAGATTGACTTTTTCACTTGCCTCCAACAGATATCCAACGAGAATGTTGTCCAACACCATTTTACGCCTGAACGACATCCCGTGGTGTTGAGCCTCGACCCTGAAAACAGTCAGGCATGTCACACCATTGCAATCGCCACAGAAAATCATTTAAAATTGACTACACACATGCATGGAACAGATATCCGGAGAAAAAGATGCATTTTGTCATACCGCACATGAGCTGGCTATGTGGGACCCGCAACACAATCCTACAGCACTGCCAACAGATTTCACCATTGTGATCCTCTCGAAAAAGAAAAAAGATTGACTAATCACTTGTCCAAAAAATACACCTGATGAAGGGGATAAGAAGTCACTGTCAATTCCCAGGAAGACCATCATAGGGCCCGCACCACCATGCTGAAATAAAGCGGTCGGATTGTGCCATTGCAATTCCCTCGGAAAAACAATCATATTCGACTGCTCGCATGCCCCGAATGAATGTCTGATGAAAAACTTGTACAAAGTCCCAACTCGCTCGAATGACGACCCATGGGGCCCACACATCGGCCCTGAATCAAGTATCCGATATTGGACTCAAAAATACTGTCTCATTGTCGGGACCATGAAGCCGCATATGGAATCCAAATTAGACACCCTATGAATGATTTATTGTAAATAAATCATTTGAAAAAACAATAATTTTATTTTTATTATTTTACATTTGTTTATTAATTATTTTTTTATCATTTTTTTCCAAACTATTCCACCATGCGGGATTGCTAAAAGTCCGATTTTTCATTATCTCCAATTAAGGAGAGAGGCATGTGCACCATTCATTATTATTTTTTCAATTAACTTTTCCACCTTTTCTTTTGGTTACATGGTCTTCCACTCTAGACAAATTATTCCAGCAGGACACGCGTACTGCGGGTCCTCTCCTCCAAATGGCGATATCAGGTAGCCTTGCCCCCGGTGGCCTGCACCAACATCGTTCAGCCGCGCCTGCAGCCTGCGCATGATGATGTCCCAACCTGCTCCGATCACCGCACCTCCGCCTACCGATAGCCACCCTAGCTGGACTCCAGGTCTATAAGGACCCTGCCTTAAACATTATATAATATTTAATTAATTAAATAATTCACATTGAGGATCTTTTCAGGTTTAGAGTTTTAGAGAGTTCGGCCATAACTATTAAATTTCAAAATATTACAATGTAGAAACTTCTACTCAGTTTCCTTTCTTTTCAAATCACGAAATCTTAAAAAAAGAATCATGTATAGTTCCATGTTTTAGACGGCATGACTTTTACTGTATCTCATCCTTGACCTTATTCCACATTATGTCCTGTTAAAAACATTTCAAAAACATGGGATAATCATAAAAAGCTCAATAATGGATACACAAAGAAGGAATACTGTTAGATTTTTAAAACAACAAATATACCATGAATAATTTATCATAAATAATACTTTTCACCTTTTGTGAAGAAGTAAATACCCTTTACTATATAAAAGATCATTACACACCCTTTTGTATCCAAAAGATTACCATAAAACCCATATAAATAACACATAACATATAAAGGTCACTTGGGACATAAACATACTTAAATAGAATAACCATACGGTCGACTTCCACACATATCACTAACTGGAATAGCCATACGGCCGACTTCCATACCCAATGCATCGGAGGTTATAACGTAACCACCCATCATGTTATTCACGGCACCACCCGTAATATGGTTTATCACGTAACCAACCGTCAAATGTCCATGTACCATAATAACACATAAAATATTGAAAATATAAAAATTTCACTAATACCATTTCATTTTCAATCAAAATAAGTAATTTCAAGATATTGAAATAATCAATCCATTTTCAAAAACCATTTAAAAAGTGATTTTTGAATCAAAGTGTCCCATGCCACATTGAAGCTTTTAAATTAATTATAATTTGTATACATTAATGTCCATATAAATAAATCTTAAAACCCATTTTGAAAACATGGACATTAATGACAAATATTTAGAAGAAAAATTCTTTAAAACATTTCAGTCGATATTTTAGTTAACGAGTTTTTAACAAAATAAAGGACTCTTGAATACAAATAATTGTGGGATAACATTTAATAAAAACATTATAATATCATGAGAATAAAAGGATTCATGATATAATATGTCAAAGGATAGTATATACACAATATAAGAGGGAATTTGTGCATAACAACAATGAAGTCTAAATGGAAATGGAAATTGGGATAAAATCCATTATAAATATGGTATCCTTAAATTATGGATAAATTAATCTAATAATTGAAAAATATAAATACACCCAATATATGTGGATATTAATTGTAAAAAAATCCGAGGTCATTCACACACATTCATAGGATGACATATTCAGTGACTACAAGTTGAACCCAATGAAATCGAAATTGGGTTAAGAAGTTCCCTTGTATAAATTCGATAGCATAACGACGTCACTTTAAAATTCAGAAAATGAGTTGATGAGAAAAAAAAGGTATCTCATCACTTGGACATAATGTTGAAATCAATAAGGATATATAAGAATATATCCCAACATTATAATATGTAAATTTAATGACCTAACAAAAAGAAGTCTTTTATAAAGAGGATGGTGAATAGTTCCCCAACCGATTTGGTAACAAACAAGTCATATGCCACATGAAAGAAGAATCATACAATGAAGATGTAAATACCTATAAATTAAATTATCTTACACAAATAATAAAATCATGGTCAGTACATACACCACACAAAAGGATGTAGTGTCAAATATAGCATGAATCTCATGGGGATAAAAAGTGAGATGAAAACCCCTTACCACATTGTAATCAATTGAGTTGTATGACCCAAAGTTAATAACCACCAAATGAATCACAGAATACCATGAATATAATGATAATCATGATAATATATATCATAATTCAGTACACAATACACCACAAGCAGTAAATAAGTGGAGAACAATGGAAATCTCACAGAATTAAAAGTGAGATAAGAAAATCACTTACCTCGTGTCCGACTTGACCTGTTCCTTCTTTAATATCCTGAATAATAAACAAAAGTTAATTTCTACTTGCTTAAGAAACATTTTCAAGTTTATTACTTCATTTATATTACTTATTACCATGTTATATATATTATGTAATCATTTAAGTTAATAATGTTCATTTTGTCGATATTTGGTACTTGAGTAAAAAATGAACACCTTATAGTTACATGTTGTCCATGTGGTCAATAGGACTTTATATCCAGAATAAATTTATCATTTATATATCATATATATCATATATATATCCAGTATATACATGTATATATAATAGTAAACAACATTCAGAGGTAAGAAATGAAATGCACCGTTCATGGAGACGGTAAGTTGTACGTACACATGAACGCTACATTCATTTCTATTTTTTATTTTAATTGAAAAAAAACATAATAATACATAGGTTTATTACAATTCCAGTATAATATCATATATAATATCTTTAACTCCAACCTTTATACATCCCACATAAGTCATTAACGAATCACATGACTTTGAGGGGGCGGTAGTCCGCACTTCCTCAAATGAGATTATCGTATTTACCCACTATGGAAACCATAAATGCATGATATGAAAAGGGAATTATAGAAGAATTAGGAAATAATGAACATAATATATATCATATATAAATACAGTTCCATCATAATGGCCACCATGAGAGGCGGTAAGATGTAATTGAACAATCATCGTTTCGTGAGGCCTTAGTTTTCCCTCCACAAAAACATTATGTTATTAATCCATTATATGGAGGTGTTTGTAAGTGCTGATTGAATAATTATCATAACAACTACCTAGTATATCGAGGATACTGTTTTTGTTATAAAATAAAGGAAATAAAAAGATTTTAGGGGTTGGAGAAGCAAAATAAAAGAAAATAATTTAAGAGAAACCGTTTCTTATAATTTGATAACTTCCTTTGGTTTGAGCCAAAAGGACTCCATGAAGTTCCTTCTGCCTAAATTAAGGCTTTTAGATGGAGTATAGGGATGTGTGAAGCCTAATTGGGAAGTTTTTTGACAATCCAAATGGCTTGATAGGTGTGAGGAATTGCATAGAATTGGTCTCCTTTTATAAGGGAGAGGAGGTGATTTTTAGGAAAGTGTGAAACAATTATTTTATTATATAATGATATTCTTATTATAATGGTCCAAAAATAATTATAGTCGAAGATAAGATGATTCATGGTGGAAATAAATTCATCCAAATAGAATTGGAAATGTTTTGGATAATATTTTAATCATTATAATCTTATTTATTTTAATCATTTATCAATGAGGTAAATACTGCATCATTATTATGTCATATATAATATTATTTATTCGAGGTAAAAAAATTATAAAAAAATTCAATCATGTAGGAAATATTTTGAGCTTTCAAATTAATATTTATTGTAAAAAATATCCCTTATATAACATCATATAAAAATTAATTACTAAAAGATTTGTGTTTATGTCTATTTTGCCTTTACATTAAATTAATTAGTCTAAATTGTCATTGTCACTCCCAAGTGGATCAATGGGGTCCCAAAATAGACCCAAAGATTCAGATGGTCGTTAATGACTTAACAAATAAGGGTTGGAGAAGTGTTAAGATAGTTTTTAATTATTATAATATTCTTTTCACCTTGATTTACCCGATTTACTTTTAACCGCGGTAAAATAAAGTCAAAAGATACTATTCACCAAAAATTATTTTCATCTTATTGAACCACATTTTACTCCTTGATAACAACCATGTATGTAGTATTTTTCTAAATTCAATCCAAATAAGTGGTAAATTTAAATTTAAATGAAAATGTCAGTTTTTAACTACCACTAAGTGGTTTCACTATTCATCTAAAATTGACGTTTTTCAGAAAAATACCAAAAATTCAGCCTAAGCATTATTTGATATTCTGAATTCAAAATTGATGTCTATTTTTCCAAATTAAAAACATATAAGTGGAATTAATTAATTTAAAAATTAATTCCCGCTGTTAAAACAAATATCGTGTTTGTAAGAAACAATAACTATCAAAAGATTGATACTTGTTTATGTTCAATTTCAAAGTGTAATTAATTCTAATGACCAACATTGGATTAAATGGTAAAAAATATTTTTTAAATTTCACTTTAAAACCAATTAAAAATATAATCTAACAATATAAATAAATTAAATTGAAATGCACTTTTGAATTAAAATACTATATTTTTCAGTATTCATAAAAAATGAACATTATCAGAAAAATACCAAAAAATTACCCAAAGTAAAATTTGAGGTCCCCATTCTAAAGAAAAATAATATTTTGTCAAATATAACATTTAAAAGTGTAAAAAACTAGATTTAATGAGGGTTCACCATCAAAAGGCTGTAAATCGGCCTTTTAATGAAAATTATGCTTAAAATTTGATTCATTCATATTTTAA